>LR989956.1:13678318-14904424 GCA_905147015.1 Laspeyria flexula
GACATTCGACTTAGTCGGTTTTGATGTCGCTGTCAAATGTTTGAAAGTGACAGCGATCATTGTGGAATGTTGCTATTTTGGTACTATAAATATTTGTAATTTAAAACAGAGGGCTTACTCTCAATTTCGACATTCGACTTAATCGGTTTTAATATCGCTGTCAAATGTTTGATAGTGACAGTGACCATTTCCAAATTTCCTTACATTTGTCAGCGACATCAAAACCGATTAAGTCGAATGTCGAAATTCAGAGTGAGCCCCCAGAACTCTAAATTATTTTATATAAGATTGCTTAAACGAAATGAGTAGATGCATTAAAGAAAAACAAAAAGAAAACTTGTGAATACTGACCTACATCAAGATTTTTTGAAGACAATAGCATGTTGAGGAAAGTAAATTCAAGTAGATATATTTCGTTTTCAAAGGTAGAATGTTCGATATGATGAAAAAAGACGACTCGGTACACCTGTGAACTAATAAATGTTACAGATGTTGTATAGTTGTAGAAAAACATAAGCGTTTTACTAAATTTTTATCACCTTACACACAAAACATACTTTTCAACCGCCTCTATACTCCAGTCAAGTTAGTTTAGTAATAATTAATTCGAATACGGCTGAAAATTGTTATGAATGATGGGAACACCATAATAAAAAGAAAATGTGAAACCCCCTTCGATAATCACGCGTACAAAGAAACAAATCTAAATTCTAAGTTCAGCAGCCATTTTCAGCTTTCTTATTAACCAAAAATAATTTTGTATAAAGAAAAGATATTGACCCTTTCTCTCAGATTAACTTTTCTTTATCGAAATAATAATGACCGGCATCATTGTTAAAATAAACATTTCTAAAGTAAACTTCGATATAAAAACGAAATTGTTTTTTTCATAATGCAAAAAGGCTCAAGGCCCATCTCGTTTTGAGGATTGGATGGATCTTAATATGTAAATAACCGTTACTTATCTTAGACTTAACCACAACAAAGTTTGTTGACCTCAGTTTGATTATGCTATGAATACAATGAGCCTCTCAAAATATTATTCATAAGAAGTTCTATTTATTACAGGCAATATTGTCTTTGTATGTAGTTTATAAAGCGCTAAATTGTTTTTAATTACTGCCATCTGTTGTATTTTATAAATTAAACATTTTATTTTTGAACAAGAATGTTGCTAAATAATTTATTTTAAAAGTAATGGGCGTGAGTAATGTGAGTGTCTTACGTCTAGAAATTTCCAGTTTATAAACAGCAACATTTGTTGGAGACGTTAATATTGCAACGTGTTAAACCTCTGAGTGAAAAACAAGAAAATATTTCGAACGATGAACTCAAGATTTAAAATTTACGCCTTATTTAAGTTTATTAATATTATTATTTTTTACAGATAAAGAATAAAGAAAATATTAGGTAGTCTCTTCTTTGTTATTCTATCTATATAATTATTTAATTCGGCCACACGCAACCTTGATCAGGTAGTCGGACGCTACGCCTTCCTAAACATGGATGGCCTATGTCCAGTAGTGGACATCGTTGGTCTGATAATTATGATGATGAAAAAGTTTATAAAAACCAAAGTCATCAGCATCATTTCAACCCATAAACGTCCCACTGCTAAGCACAATTATATTATTAAACAAAAAAAATTCATCATCCGAAATTGCGACACAAAATTATTCAAGTAACCAGTAACATAAAATACGGTAACCCATCAACGTATGAGGAAGGGTGACATGTCTTCAAAACCAACATTAATTACATTGTGTCTCATTGATTTATGAGGCTTAATTAAGCGTCTTAGCTCGGTCGTTAGCTCATTTAATTTAGTGTAAGGTGTTCACAGGAAATTAAAACAAATGAAAAATTGTGTCATTTATTGTCGTTTAAGTACATTTCTGTTTTTAAACCTATATTGCATTGGCTTAAAGTTGTTAATTGAAAACCAAACAAAAAAGGTTTTTTAATACAGAAAGTTAGGTACAGTCGAGTTCATTAATATATTGGCACCATCATTAGATATTTTTGTTGAAAAGGGTGACTACAACTTATTGCATAATGTACAGCATATTCATTATTGAACCATTCACATGAGAACATATATTTGATCCATAGGTTCTATAGTATTTATTGAGCTTTTCAACGCTCGCAATATTTTGAATCCTTGATGGTGCCAATATATTAATGAACTCGACTGTACTAACGTTGTACTTGGTAGTAAGCATAGCCTAACGGATATCTATAGTATAATGAAAGGACGCTGCTGAAAAATATAAATAAAATTCCCTATTGAGACCATAACAATTTTGCCCTTAATTTTACCCAGTGCAGCAATATTTCCCATTACCTAACCAGCGTAAAAAATGTCAATGGCAGTTTAATGACGAAGTATACTAAAAAATCATCATCATCATCGGCAGTGACGGATTAAGAATACATTATGTCACTACTCCCCTCTCAACCCGTTGGTGTCGTAAAGGGGACTAAGGGAATAACCTAATGCAGACAAGAGGAAGAAAAGGAAATTTCGAAACAAACCATTTACCAACCGGTCTGGCCAGCGTGGTATAATAGGCTAAATTCCCTCCTCTCAAAAATTATATTTTAATCAAATAATCCATGATCAAAATTCAAAGTTATATTTTAACATTCATGCTCTACGCCATAAATACGTGATAAGTATAAGAAACAGGTAAATCAAATAAAATTGTCAAAAACAAATACATAATCCTTTCAATGTCTCATGAATTTGAAATTTATTAATACCCTAAACTTTTCGTATAAATTGACAAACTAAAAGTATTATTCAAATGAAGGTGTGTATTTATCGAATAAACTACTTATTCGGATTGGATACTGAATAGTTTCTCAACTATTGATAGATTTACTGCAAAACTGTACTTTAACTTTTTACTTTTAATGCATGTTTACCATTTCAGACATTAAAGCTTTTTACTGTTGAAATAAATTGTTTTAATTTTTTTTGTACCTTTTTAATAATTAATGTATTATGGAAAAAAAAGGAGGCAAATGATGATTTCAAACTTATACTCATTTCTCTTGGCTATAGCAATTTTTATTTTCTTTTGTATCGTCATCATCATCATATCAGCCCAATGATGTTCACTGTTGAACATAGGCCTCACCTAATTTCCACCACAGCGAGCAGTAGCAGTGGGCAGGACACATAGCCCGCAGAACTGATGGCCGATGCAAGCTCCAAAAAACAGATAGCTGTCGACCCTATTTCCAGAGTCTTAAAATATTAACTGTGGCGTGTCTGTACATCTATGAATTAGTTATATTTGTAAGAACTAACTCCAAATTGTATAAAAATTACCTAAGTAAGCGCCACCACCTAAAAGTTTGTTGCCCTCAACATAAAAGTGCATTGTTTAATAAAGGTGTGTTCTGTATGGCACCTCGAGTCTACAACAATTTGCCAGAGCCTCTACTGCAGATCTCGAGTTTAGCGGTGTTTAAACGAAAGGTTAAAGAATTTTTATTGGAGAAAAGTTATTATAGTGTTCAGGAATATCTAGAGGATAAAAAATCTGTATAGGTATGCCTACTGCGTGTGTGTATTTATTATATTATAAATTTTGACATTTAATTGACTTTATTAATATTAGCATTATTATTATTTACCACACTACATTGACGACTCTTTATTATTTTATCTCATTGTGTTTGACATTGTACTGTAATGACATCACAGATACTTTATTTTTATTTATAGTTAACTGTAATGGCTATATTGTGGATTGGAATTATTTTATTATTATTATTATATTATATGTATTGCATGCCGTACGGTAGATAGTGGCGAACTTATTATTCTAAATGTAAACAGCTGATGTATTACCCATTATCGCAATAAATGACATTTGATTTTGATTTTGATTTTGATGGGGCAAAACTTCTTTTGTATATTGCAATTCAATATTTTTCATTTAATTAAAAATTCATAAAATTTGTTGTATCTTTTGTAATAGAAAGTGAGAGTTTATTGCAAACTCCAATCCTATTAAATTATATTAAAATTCATTTATTCTAGATATAAGGTACATCTATATACATGTAAACTAAGTGCTTGACATATACATTAAACACAGACACAATCACTATCACAATTAAATTAAATACAACACAAAAATATTTAAAAAAATAATTTTAAATCAGAAAACCTCAATATAGTTTCTGCCCCATCTATAGAATGAACCTAAGATGTTTCCCTTCGTATACATTTTTGCTATAACACCTACGCAATCCGAGTTCTATAACTATATAGGTACACATAAAAAGTACAAAAATAAAATCAAAATAGCAGGTGAGCTAATTCCACGTACATTTTTTCCTATTTCAATTAACATGAGCGGCCAGAGCGGACCTTTAATTCCATCCACACACATGTCCAACAATACTCAACAAAAAATTACAAGGGACGACAATCATATGAAGATAAAAAGAGTAATTAAAATGGTGCTATCCGTCGATCCGGAAAGCAATTACGTGTACGCGCCGACAGTACATATTTGAACAACTGACAATGGGACAAACGCCTTTTCCGAGTTAGGTCAGTTTCTTTTGATCGCGTTTATATTGTCGGGCCCTTTGTTATACGAAATTCGGTCTTACTTAAGTGCTTTTACGTATATATAGCTCATTTTCTCAAGTACATACTTGAGAAAATGAGCTTCTAATAAATTAAGGAGATGGTGAATGGGAAGTTAACTTTTTCATCTATATTGCTTCTTGAATTCCGACACTATGAGAAACTAATTTAGTTTTTAAATAACACAAAATGTTACATCAAAAACGACTCAAGCAAATCTGGTGAGCATTTATGTTAATTTGGTATCAAGTATGGTTATTTTTTTGAAAAATAGCATTAAGTTGTCTGTCTTATTGTTTGATATTATAATATAAATATAATAATATTCTACCACATTCACACAGCGCCATCTAGTCCCGAAGTAAGCAATAACAACTAAACAACTGATATACTACTTAAATATATATTTTTTTTAAATTATATACCCATATTATAGATAAATTACACCCAGACAGAGAACAAACCTTTATGCCCATCACACAAAGATTTGTCCTGGGTGGGGATCGAACCCAAGACCTCCGGCTTAGCAGTCAGGGTCACTAACCACTTGACCAACAGGCCAGTCTAAACAATCTAAATATTATATTAAAAAAAAGCAATTTAGTGCATCTCTCAGTATAATAATAATATTAACTTACTAGTTGTTGCCCGGGGCTCCACTCCAGTGGATCTTTGGTTGACCACTTCTCAGCTCGTATTGGACGTCGCGTATTATTATATAGCCTATGGCCTTCCTTGAAAAATGGACTATCCAACACTTAAAGAATTTTCAATTCGATTCAGTAGTTCCTAAGATTAGCGCAAATAATCAAACAAAATCTAACTAACTCTAAAGCTTTATAATATAGGATAGATTAAATAACTTTATAGAAGCGCAAACGAGATAAATCATATTAATTTAGTTTCATCACATAACCGTACACAGAGTAACTTCGGAATATAAATTTTCTCATTAACAGAAGCTCATAACTAATGAATCTTTTTAGCGTCGAAGAGTTTATGAACTGACGATAAACATCATTATAATGATACTACAAAACAGGCCGCTGTTTAGCAACTAATAGTTGCCATAAATTTAGTAGCGTGGGGCTTCACTCCCATCGTTCTTTGTTTGGCCACTATTTAGCTCCTATTGAACGCAGCGTGATGATATAACATAATAGCCTTTCACGATAAATGGGCTATCCAACACTAAACGTTTTTTTTAAATCCGTCCCGTAAGTTCCTGAGATGCTAACGTTGATCCAAACAAAGAAACTCTTCAGCTTTATAATTTTACTATTGAAATTAACCATTGATTACTTTCAATTAAAACTAAAAAAGATTGTAGACTTAATATTGGGCTGTTCCATTATTAGGTCTACAATTTATTTTATTTTATTAGCGTTTATTGACCAAAAAACAATAATTTACACTAATTTACATATACATAACATAACCACCCACATCATCTAGGGTTTATCTGTGGTATGGTAGCCACTAGAACTCGAGTACCACTTTGCAATACCCACGTCCGCGTTCCGTAAAAAAATGTGTACGTGGGTAATTTATATTTAGGTAGTTATATTTATATATTTATAGTGTTAATAATGGGCTGTTCTTATATATTGTTATAATAGACTTAATATAAAGAATACATGAGCCATTTTTATTAGATTTAATTTTGAAGGTCTAACGGGCACTGAAAAAGTGGTCGAATGGGCACCTAGATTATTATACTTTGAAGAAGGTCCAATGGCACCTAAAAATGAGGTCTAACGGGTAATTTCGTGATAGGGTTGAATCTTTGGAGATCGAATGGGTACGTAGCCCAAAAAAACAATAGTTAAAGCTGTTGTTAAGACATGAATCAGTGTATATTTTATTACTTGTTGTTCGCGACTCCACTCGCTTCAAATTTTGTTTCCCATGACTATAGTAACTTTTCCTTTGTACATTCTGTTTACAAAGTGTAAGATAATAATAATTATTATATTATTACTCCTTTATCAACACTGATCAATCCATTTACCATTAAGTACACAATGAAGTTTGTCTAAAGTGCAAACAAACTTTATCGCCACTTAATATACGTGTTTGACGATCAATTTAGTTGCCAAGTCTGTGGCAAGCCTAACTAAAGTCAAGTAATTAAGTGACCGTCGAACTCCGTACGGTGAAATAATGAGCATTCGTAAAAGGCCGCTCGTAAACGCTTATACAAACTCATTCAGAGTTCTGATGAATGACGAGTGATTAAGTGTCTTGTTTATTAGGGTGGTGATGTGAACATAGTCCCCCTTATAACAAAATATAGACTAAGTATTAAACCAGGTTTAAATTGAAAACTTTGACACTAAAACAATGGCTTATGTCAATTTAAACCTGGTTTAATACTTATTTTGTAATAAGAGGGTACGTCTGCAAGTTTTTGGGGAATAAGTATATAATATAATATACTTATTCTCCAAAATAATAATATATATTATAAGAAAAGACAAATTTAAAAAAACACACTCGTTAGTATAATATAGGTGACTACACGTCGCGCGGGGCTTCGCTCCCGTTATTCTTTATTTGGCCACTGCTCAGCTCTTATTGGGCGTAGCGTAATGTTATACAGCCTATAACCTTCCTCAATAAATGGGCTATCCAACTAAAAGAATTGAAAGAAAGAAACATTTAATAAATAAAATAAACAGCTTCAGCAGACAATCATCATAACAATAATAATGAAATTGCATTCTAAAGCGAGAAGCTACGTGCTATGCACTCGCATTCTCAGGTTCGATTAGCATAAGGTTACTAAATCCCCCGGTTTGGCCTGCACATTTTATTTGCATAACTGGCGGGAACGCACGGAGCCCGAAACTGTTTGCATTAACATTAAAATCGGTTTAAATTATTTCGTTCTAGATGCTAGGATTTAAAATGAATTTAGTGAATTTATTTTGAAAGAATATTCAGTGTTATTATTGTTATATTGCCTTTCAAACTTAGAATTACGTGGTAACTATTACTGTATTGAAATATTATATATCGAATTTACATCACTTCCTTTTGTCCGACGTTTTTCAATTTTGAAAGTATTTGAAATTGCTATAATTGGACTATTTTTCCTAAGGTTAGGAACCTGAAAACAGCGTATTCACGAACAACAAGAAAATAAGATCTTATTGTTTGGTTTATAAGATACATTTTGCTATCATTACTTAAAAATATACAAAGCTAACCTATTAAAAAAAAAAAAAACAGATACTCTATTTACAGGAAATTCCTATAAATAGAATATCTGATTAAGAAATGATTTTTTTGCTATCATGGGTTTGATTGAGGTAGCTTAGCTTGACCAGGTGAGAGCGTCGAGGCTCTCACCTGGTGTTGGAGCTTCATCAAAAGTTGTCACCACATAAAGCGAAGTGTTGCTGTACAGATTAATTTTAGTGTGTATGCCACCTGTCTTTATGGCAGCAAGACCCAAATTAGCGGCTATTTTTCTCAAATAAATTTCCCCTCTTTTAAATTGCTGCTTGACTTATCTCTAAGTGCTGATGTCCAATGGCAGTTGTTAACACTTACCATTAGATGGCCCTCATCTCATCAATTAGCTTCTATAATCCCGAAATAGTAAGACACAAAATTTAAAACTCGACTTCCTTATTTTAGTACCACTATAAAGTTTAAATATAAAACAGAAGCGTAAATTGTTTGATTAAAACTGGAATTTACGATTCAATTAATCTGTTTAAATGTCTACGGTAAACAATATTTTTTATTGTACTCTTAATAAATATTATAGTAACATTACGGTATTTCACCCTTTTCACTGTTTATTATTTCATTCAGAGCTTTAGATTCATTGAAATGTGGGGCCAATTACCAAACGCTTTAAAAATAAATCGGTAATAAACTTTGACATCACTTCATCTGATAGTCTACTATGAATCTCGATATTAACTTAGGAACGGTCCATAACTTCAAGTTATAACTTGACTGGCCTGTTGGTGGGTTCGATCTCTACCCAGGACAAATCTTTATGTGATGAGCATAAAGGTTTGTTCTGTGTCTGGGTGTAATTTATCTATAATATGTACGTATTTAAAAAAAAAAATATTTAAGTAGTATATCAGTTGTTTCGTACCCATAACACAAGCAAAAATAATTGCTTACTTTGGGACTAGATGGCGCTGTGTGAATGTTGTTTCACTGGCTTAGTTAGGGTCACTAACCACTAGACCAACAGGCCAGTCAAAAAAAAGTATTATAACGTATATTGTTGAATTTGTGCATTTTATAAGTCAATAATTTCTTTATTCATATATTGAAAATCTTTAGTTATGAAAAATTTAAAAATAAAATACAGTATACAGCGAACTGGTCGTAGGCAAATTTGCTGACACTACTTTTCGGATAACCTGTTACATTCTTGTGACTTTCATAAGTGTTACCTTGTAACCTAGATGAATAAACGAGATTTCATTTCATTTCATTTCATTTCAGTACTTATTATTTAAGGTTTACATTTTTATGTATATTTTTTTTATAAACGTTATACCAAGCCAGAATGAGTAACAAATCTAATTCAAAATTTAAAATACCTATTTAATAAGCACGATGACAACAGAGATGATAGCAATAAAACAAGTTATAACAACAATATTAATAATCTAAAATATGAGACAGTGAACTTTCTTAAGAAAAAAATATGAATAACTGGCCATTTCTAAGCCTCTTAGGATTTTTAGCTTTGTATTCTATTCTCATAGCTTTTATATTTACTCAGTTCCACAACGTTTAGTTTTAATAAAATGTTCGGGGAAATATAAAAGGGAATTTTTAAAAGCATCTTTTCGTTCACAATGGTCTTCTGAAAGCCTTAGAATTACTACGTTGTATTATGAAGTCAGTTTTTATGAAGTAACATTTTAAAGTACTTCGGAGTTTATTGACTTTTTTATAAAACAACAGTTCCTTTTAGCTGCATTTGAAGTCAAGCGGTAACGATAATCGTCTTGCTATTGAAATGGTATGTCAATGTGATTCCAAAATGAAAAGGTAATCTGTATGACTGTATCATTAAATTTGATATACTTAATTAGGTTTCAGAATAATTGTAGCATACTACGTAGCAGATCGTAGCTTTTCGTAGCCACTTTCGTAGCGCTGCTACGAACTGCTGACATTTCTATTGTGATAATATTATCACTCTATTACTTAAAATTATTATGTGGCATAATTTAAATTTAATAAATTTGGCCTCCCCTTCGGGGAAAATAAAATTTTAAAATAGAAATATAGATCGACAATCCACGCAATCGTATAAAAATTTGCTATATTTTGCTTGTGACTTCTTGATAGTAATTAGTTTTGTTTGACGCATTTGTCAAACAGTTTGTCGGAAAATTTTGATTCAGGTCGTATTTGACATAGTTTGTATGTAAATTTGATCACTTACCGGGCGCTTAATATACATGACACACGAAAGTCTAAAAGTATACAAGATGTACATAAGTATAGATATATACGAATTGAAAAATCTATCTTAAAAACCACAACTCTTAATCAAAAACTCAGCCACAAGCAATTTATGTAAACGATCCAAGTTCGTGTAAAGTACATATAATTACGTGTAACATATAACCCTAAGGACAGCAATAGGTACTAAGAATGAGATAAATAGACACCTTACCTTGATTTACAGAGCACAAAGAATTTTGAGCGAGCACTAAGTAAAATTACCTCGCACTGAAATGAGAGAAAGAACTTCGTTTAGGAAAACGTTAGAGTATACCCGAAGCTTTCTATTTTCGTCTCTGAAACAAAAGACAAAACAGAAACTTCGTAGTTTTAATAGGAACTTAGAAGCATCTCATTACTGTAATAGTTTAGTGGATTCGTTGAATTTGAATTTGGAACTGTTAAATTTGAGGTTATGGATTCGATAATGGTGCAATAAATATTAATATAACATTAATTTAAGAAGGGATGATAGCTGAATGGTTAAGGGACCGGTGTGCAAATCACGCGGTCCGAGTTCGATCCCGACCGGCAGTACCAATGTGGCTTCCACTTTGTGGAATTTATATGTACTAGTCAAGTGACTTACCATCTGCTAAGGGTGAAGAAAAACATCGTAAGGAAACCCACATACCCTATAAGAAATTCTATGAGTATGTCTGATCCACCAACCCGCACTAGGCCAGCGTGAGTGGATTATGGCCTAAATAGCTCTAAAGCTCTCTAGTTAGAGTAGAGGAGACCCGAGCCCAGCAGTGGGACTTAATGGGTTGCTGATGACATGAGATGATTAATTTATATTTATTTTATGTAGTCCACAATTATTTTGGTTGATTTTGATATTGTTATGAAACGATTGGAAATTTCAATATGTCTAATGTCATTTTCAAACTTGACGACGATATTAAAATCGACCTAATTAGTGTCGAGATCTTGAGAAGCAGGTCCTTTAAAAAGTCTTTAGCTATGTGCTCAAAAAAGGACATAAATTCATCATTTCAACCCATAAACGTCCCATTACTGGACACGGGTCTCTTGATATTTATTTATATAAAAACATCAGCTATCTTATTCCACTAAAATTCACCACATACAACACCAAATTTATTCCTCGTTTAAGTTTCGAGTAAACACATTCATACTTTAGCAGTTCAATTAATAATATTTGAACTATCAAAATACACATATAATATAATTACATTCACATTAACATAGTGTGTATTCCTAATTATGTAAATAATCATTGCGTTGGTGTAGGTGACGGTATAAATGTATGCTAATGTAACCAAATCTACACCCATAGTATAGCCGTTAGTTGTTGCCTATTCTATTGCTGGGATATATGAGACCACGTAATAGCAAAAGCCCGTAGTTAAAGTGATAGCGCGATGTTAGGGTTAAAAGCTGTTTATGCATATCACTAGGTTAATATGGGTCTAAGTTGTTGGGTGGATATTACTGGATATTAGAAGTCCAAACAAGTGCCGTTGGGGTTATATTATGTTCAGTTGAACTGATTAAGGAATGCTTGCAAGGAGTTTTATAGTAACATAGAATTTTTATTTTGGCAAATAGCCGTGGCCATTTTATCAAAAATATATATCTATCCAAATAAAAATTCTATGTTACTATAAAACTTCTTGCATCATAATGTCATATAGTATATAACCTTATATAATAATCTACCACATTCACACAGCGCCATCTAGTCCCAAAGTAAGCAATTATATTTGCTTGTGTTATGGGTACTAAACAACTGATATACTACTTAAATATTTTTTTTTGTAAATACAATATACATATTATAGGTAAATTACACCCAGACACAGAACAACCCTTTATGCTCATCACACAAAGATTTGTCCTGGGTGGGGATCGAACCCACGACCTCCGGCTTAGCAGTCAGGGTGACTAACTACTAAACCAACAGGCCAGTCAATATAATATATATATAGTCTATAACCTTATTTGATAAATGGGCTATCCAACACTTAAATATTTTTTCCAATTGGACTGGTACTTTCTGAGATTTTAGGGTTCAACTAAACAACAAAACAAACAATCTCTTCAGCTTTATAATACTCGTAGTTATTATATTAAGTATAGATATCGTGATGCCCTTGGTGTTGCAGGCGCCCATACTCTACGGTAACCACTTACCATCAGGCGGACCGTACGTCTGTTTGCCACCATCATGGTATAAAAGAAAAAAAAACTTATTAAAATTTTCAACTGCACTGCAAACCAAAATAACCAAAACGGTACGACATTAAATGAAACCACGTGTAGCATGTGATGTTAGAAGGCTATACCAATTTTTTTTTTGTTTTTTTTTTTTTTAATATTTTTTATTAGAATATGTTTATAAGGGTTAACACTGGCTGCCTTACCATTTAATGTCGTATCGTCGTATACACCCTGTATAATAATTATAGGTACTGTACAAATAGAAATGCTTGATACACTACGCTAGAGGAACCACTTGTAGTTTTCCAATCTGCCGTCTATAGATACTTTAGTTTCTTATTAGTTTCAGCTACTTTGCGTCATCGGCAATACAAGAATGAGCCAATTTATTTCTTCCCGGAGGTACGACAAAAGTGAGTGGCAGCTGCATTCCTACTTACTTAAAGTAAAAAAGCAAGCGAAACATTTTATTACGCTGCTCTTCGAAATTGTTAAGGAATTGGAACAAAGCAACACTCGAGAAAGCGACAGTGTCGTTTTTTCTTTGCCGAGAACGCTCAGACGATTTTCTGTGTATAATTTAACCTCCTGAGTTCCAGAGTACAATTTTTTCGAAATTCCTTCTGATTTTTGGCTAAGTACTTCTAGGCATGTTAAACAATTGAGGAAAAATATAAAAAAAAATCTATAGATCGAAAATCAAGTTTTTCAAGACGTTCTAAATATAGAACAGCGGTTCTCAACCTTTTGTTTGGATGTGCTAAATTTAAGACATTTGTTCTCTATTGTAAAAGAAAAACAAAATACAAATTATAGTTTTATTTACGAAAAACACAAAAATAAAATCAATATAAAACTAAAACATATTATTAATTTTCTTCTCATAATAAAATTCAAACATAATTTCTTTCTTTTTACTATTTACACATTTTGAAAGTTGTTTAGATCTCTCTCGAAATAATTAGGAGAGACCATGGAATACAAAGTCGGACAAAATGTTCCCGTCCAAGTATTATCATTATTTACCGTAGTGGTACCCTCCCCCTTCCACTTCCACATATTATTGAACCTCTAACTCTTCGTGTGAGTCGTCTAACTCCTCTAGTGTTACGGCGACTTTGTGTAAATGATGACAATGATAGTGCAGGTGATGAAGCTGGTATACACTTATTAGAATCCGCAATGTCATCAGATTCGGAACTATTTGCCGTTCAGACTCGGAAATTTCTCGTTGTATAGGTGGTACATACACTTCATCATCATCTGAGGCACTGAAATCACCCTCTGATTCATTTAGTGCTTCTAAGATGTCATCTTCTTCTAAGCCTAAAACAAAAATAGCAGCCATAGTCAGGACCGTATGTACTAAATAAAGTACATTTCGAATATGAATTGAGAACAAACGTACTAAATTTAGAACATTGATAGAAACTACAGAATAAAATAGGCATTGCGTCCAAAATAATAAAAATACTGCAAGATTGTGTTGGAATAATAAGTAATTATGAAAAAGTTAAGGTATTCCTAAAATAAATTACGATTATTCAAGATTTACTTACCCTTCGAAAAAGACGCACGCGCTCGATGTTGTTGTGACGTCATGTTTACCTATGACACGTACTGACAGGATGACGTCCTATTTTTTTTTTGACACACTTTTAAAGGAACTTTAAGTTTCACACAGAAAAAAAAGGATTGACTTGCTATTATCTGTCACAGATTTTTTTTACTTAGATGTTCTAAATTAAGTACAAAAGTACTCAGGAGGTTAAATAAAAATCATTGTTATAACCCGCTGTTACGTTCCGATGTTTTGAGTTTAATATTCAATTGGAAGAAATAAGAAATAATTTATTCAGTTTTAACTCAGACATATACACATTTGTCACCGTGGCGCAGTGGTTAAGGTGGTCGCCTCGCCACTACATCGCCGTGCTGGGTGACGTGGGTTCGATTCCCACACGAGACAAATATTTGTGTGATTCATAGATATTTGTTTCTAGTCTGGGTGTACTTTGTGTCCGTTAGTTTCATGTTTGTAAAGCTCCCCGCGACACAGGGCTCGTTCCCTAGTGCGGGCGTTGTCTTTTTAAAAAAACAAAAACAAAAACATTCACTATATCCACACTAGGCATAGCCTGTATCGTGGATATGACTAAACTTTATATTTATAAAATAATATTATAATGTGAGAGTGTGAAGTGTGGGTGAGTGTGTGTGATTGTGTGTGAATGAGTCATTAGGACGATCAGACAGATATTGGTTTTTAGGATTGCTGTCAATGATTTCATTTCAAGTTAAGATTGTTTAGTGGGATATTGCGACAAATATAACACGAGGACAAGATCGTGCTATTTTCTCTCTAGGGGTTCATCTGCTGGTTTGACGGGTAATGATGACGACGCAAACGACTCTTCAGCTTTATAATATGTATTACTAGATCGCGCGGGGCTTTGCTCCCGTCGTTCTTTATTTGGCCACTGCTCAGCACCCATTGGTCGTAACGTGATGTTACCTTCCTCGATAAATGGGATATCTAATAATAAAACAATTTTTAAAACCGGATCAGTAGTTTCTGAGATCCTAGCGTTCAACCAAACAAATAAATAAACTCTTCAGCTTTATAATAATAATTTTAACAAACTTTTAATTAACTACCCACTTTAAAATTAATAAATTTAATTGAAATATAAGTATTTGTACTATTTTAACTTTGTACTTTGATTGTGAGGATGTGTTTGATATGTTAACACAATAATTGTTCAAAACACTATTTAGTTGTAGTGGGTCTGGAGATTTGTAACACGGGTCTTGAACCCAGTACAGACTCAGACAGTACAGCTCTCATTCTGGAAACATAACCCTTTCGAATTGTTTATTATAATAATTTCCTTGTAATAATTATACATTTATGTACCATTATGAGAGAAATAAATAAATTATTATTATTATTAAGACAAGTATAGATAAATATAGACGACAATCTTTGACAATACTAAGTATCTAGAGCAGCCTATTCGCGTGGGTAGCTTCCGTTCCCGTTTCGGTATATTTGTTAGTTACAGATCCAGTGAATTCTACACATTTCCTTACAAGTTTATTTACACGAAGTACCTATTTTATCCGGTTAAATACCTCACAACGTGTGGGTCGTGTTTAAGTTTCTTCAAGCGTTTTGTTACTATTGATTTAAATGAAAGGCATATTTTTGAAAAGCATTAATGAGCAACAAAAATTAAAAGATATCATCATCATATCAGCCCAATGACGTCCACTGCTGAACATAGGCCTCACCTAATTTCCGCCACTGACTGATGGCCGATGGGGCAAAAAAGTTCTCGAGTGGCGGCCACGTACTGGAAAGCGCAGCGTGGGGCGGCCCCCCGCCAGATGGACCGACGATCTGGTAAAGATAGCGGGTGGCCGTTGGATGCGGGCGGCACAAAATCGCTCGCTGTGGCGGAAATTAGGTAAAAGATATATCTGTCAAAAATTCTGATTGGAATTATTAAGATTTATGTTCCTATCCGTACTAAATCCTCATAATTAAAAGAATGTGATGATATTTGACGACAGTTTATTAAAATTTATTTAGTGTGACCATTTTTCACAAAATGTATGGAGCTTGAAAAGTGTGTCTAAATCAACACTGTGACGATATTTCACCAACCCTTCTATATCATACAAAAAAAAATAGCATTTCGCCGATCGTCTCCGTCAATATACCTTTGATTTTTGAAACAGTTTTTATTTACAATGTTTATATAAAAAGACAAGACTCTTTCAAATAAAATAAAAGAATCCATTGTACGAACAGATTAACAAAACCACAAAGAGGTATGTCGAGTTTAATCATCTTGGTTTTCCTTGAAAATTTATCGGTGGAATTATTCAAACCCTTTCCTTTCAATTTGGCTAATAGCTGTAGAAAAAATAAAAACTGATATTCCTTTAAGAAGTTCTTCGCTTCGATTTTCATTCCAAGTATTTCCACGTGGGTTGATTCAGAAGAATGAAACAATCTAAGAGGTTCGCTGAATAATATTATCTAGGTAAAGATTTGAGCAAAAAAGTTTCCACTAGAAATATCTGACAGTAACTTGAGTTTAAAATTGCTGTAGGAAGTGCTTGACAAAAGTTGCGTCACCTATAACATACCAATGATGAAATATCATATAATATATATATATATTAAGAAGGAAAAAAGATGTTCTTTCCTTATCTGAGATTAATATTATTTCTTTATTTATGAAAAGATTAATGAACGTTGAGGAAGCGATACATATGTATGCTAGGAAGGCAGGTAGAAGGAAGTGATCTTTGACTACCGCTCTGTTGAGAAATAGTAATGATATATGTATGTAGGACTAACGTGGACAGTTTTTTTTTTCGGTGGGTGCAATTTTTTATTATGTTTTTATAACATTGATGCTGGCAAATACCTTTGCCAGCCTGATGGTAAGCGTTTACCTATGGATGCCGGCAACATCTGGATCATTTTTACACGTTGTCAACTGTAGATTTTCCCTCCCCAAAGAGCTCTAGATAGCACTACTTATTAGCAGGAACACAAGACTAATGCTATCATGGCTGCGATCTTCTGTGGTTGGAGAAACATCCCCAGACGTAGTATATCAATTAAATAAACTACTACTCTTAGTTCTTTACGAGGCTTGAACTTAAGCAATAGCAAACATCTTCCTAACCTTACAAACTTCATAATAGTGCCTAGTAGTCTTGAATTTAAACTTTAAAATGCAAGCAACAAATAAGAAAACAACGCAATATCACAAATATATTTTGAGTTATAAAGCAGCATCTATTCTGTCGACGAAAATCTGTTCGAAAACAGGAGAAATTCTTCAGTGTGAATACGAAAACTTCACTTGCAAAACCTACCGTTTGCATGCCAACATTCCTTCTTATCTCCTTATTGCCTGAAAGATATCTTTTTAATGTCTTTCTGCAACCCCTTTTATTTGAATATGGTATCATTTCAGAGTATCTTTTAGGCTATTGTGTAATTTTTGGACCGATAGCATTCATGTGTTCTTAAAATATCTTGCTGTGAAGTTTTCGAATTAGGATAGAAGGTTGTTTGTGCCTTTGTCTTTTGTTATCAGAATTTGGCGGCAATATTTTCGAGAAAATAGTTTTAGTTGTGTATTACAATGCTCAGAATCTGATATGTAGCACCGTGAGGTGAACCCGATTGTTATAGTTCCAAAATGCAAAAGTTTTTGACACATATTATGTTGCTTAAAAATGCTTATTTATTTTTTTTAAACTAAAAAGAGTAACAAGTTATTAAAAACAAAACCTGTTTTTTGTTTCGGACTTTTTTCTTCCTATCTAGAATTTATATTTGCATTAATAAGCATTTTAAAACAATCTGCAATTTTAATGCATATGATAGGCTCGTATTGATTTTAGAATGTATTGTCTAATCATTTTAAATAAAATAAAAAATCTTATAATAAGTCAAGCATTCAAATTACTGGTTCTAGCATCAAATGTGTGAGCAGAGTTCCAGTTTATAGTACAATCTACGTGTTTTCGAGTCCTTTGATTCCACGTGCCTTTACAAAGGCTTATTTAAACGCTGCATTGCGCATAGTCTTTACCATGAAACTATTCCGAAATTTCTGGTGAATGGCTATCTAACGTATCGTTTTCAAATACATTAGATAGCTATCTTGGGGTATTTTGGCACGAATATATTTAATAGAAATTGGTGATGGTCTGATTGTATATGCACGAGTACCTAAAATATATCCAAAGTTTAGAATTATTTTCAAGGTAAATTGTTAATCCGTGTAGTGACGGATTAAGAATACATAATGTCGCTACTCCATCTCAACCCGTGGGTGTCGTAAAAGGTGACTAAGAATGTAAGTAACCTTAAGCGGACAAGAGCACTGCAAGAAAAGGAAAATTCGAAACAAACCCATATAGCCAGCGTGGTATAGTAGACTAAATTTCTTCCACATTCTTTGGAGGAGGCCCGTGCCCAGCAATGGGACGTTTATGGTTTTTTTTTATTATAAATGGAGTACACTTTTGTGTACTCCGCATGTGGATCCCCGGACATGCTCCAGGTTTTTTTTGCTACTTTTTCATTTTTTTACATTGACGTTTATGGGTTGAAATAATGATAAAAAAGCTGTTTAAATGTTTGTGACTATTTCACGAAAAAATTGAATGGATTTTGAGCACACTTTTTAGTAACACAGCTGTTGTATAAAACATTAAATACACTCATTAATCCTGAAGTAATGAACCACAATATGATAAGCCCCAGCTCGCATCTTAAATCAAGTATTGAATTTTTTATATTATTATTATTATTATTATTCTGCTGTCAATCCGTAGCCAAATATAACATAAACGCAAATATAGCAATCAATATCCAATGTTAAACAGAACGTATAGATTTCTAGCTATCACATACACAATAATCGTTTTAGATAAAGATCTAACACTTTATATCCTTAGCCATTTCCATACAGACGGCTCCATTTAAGTCCGTATTACGTCTCATAACCCTCGAATCGATTGATAAAGCAATTAATATGGCCCGGCCAGATTACCGGACCGGCGCAATTAGTTAGGAGACCGCTATTTAGTTTTCCAAACGGCGATTAAGCTTCAAATAGAATTGTACTCATTAACTCGCCGCTATCAGTTTTGGTGAATTGTGTTATGTTGCGTGAAAAGGGGTTTAGTTTTGTAAAAAATGGTAGTTTAGGAACATTGAAACTAAGTTAATGTTTGTCCTGAATATACAAGTGTTTTGGAAACTAATAAAATAGAAAAATTGGATACTGGTCTCCAGAATTCTAGAGAAATAACATAACAGCATCACGCCTCTTCCCCGAAGCGGTAGGCAAAGGTTTACAACTCAAATTTTGCCAGTTATATTTGGTTCCGTGTAATGAATGGTGCGTCTATTGCCATTAATCAAACGCACTGACTGAACCCCAGCTAAGGCTGTCTGCCTGTCCACTCTGTCCATTGACGCCGAGCAAGGGTGTTGAGCAGAGAAACGGAAAAATATTAACCAATGACCAAGACTGGCCTGTTGGTCTAGTGGTTAGTGACCCTGACTGCTAAGCCGGAGGTCGTGGGTTCGATCCCCACCCAGGACAAATCTTTGTGTGATGAGCATAAAGGTTTGTTCTGTGTCTGGGTGTAATTTATCTATAATATGTATGTATTTACAAAAAAAAAATGTATTTAAGTAGTATATCAGTTGTTTAGTACCCATAACACAAGCAAGTATAATTGCTTACTTTGGGACTAGATGGCGCTGTGTGAATGTAGTAGAATATTATATTATATTATATTAATAGAATCTGTCCGCTGGAGCCGACAAACGATATTCTGTCATATCTATTTATTCAATCACAAAGAAAAACACTTATTTACATTTATCATACATGGCGTACCGGTTAAGATGGTCGTCTAAATATTTCTCCGTTTCTCCGCTCCGTAGCCTCGCTTTGCGTCAATGGATAGGCAACCTTACACTGATAATATCTATACACCTAAAGACGATTATTCAATGAAAAAAATGTGTTAATGACAGATTACTGCTAATTGACGTCTCTGAGTGTGGCAGTAAGTACTTATAACGTTAAAACAGTTTCACTTAAATAATACTTTTGCGAAGCAAATTTAAATTTCATGAGAAGCAAGGAAGTGACAACTTGGTGCTTGAATCATAACAACTTCAACTTCAACAAGTTTTGGATATCGTGAAGTTACTTTCAAATTCATATGCTTATGAGGGAAGTAACTGTACGAGTTGAAACTACGAGGCTTTGAGCAATATTTAATTCGTATCTATGTATTTAGTATATCTTTAGTATCATTTCGTTTCATTACTAAACTAAGTAATTTATGACTTTTCTGATGGATATTATAAATGAAAACTTGTACGGAAACTACTAATAAAAAATGCCAAGCCACTTTCAAGTAGAGACATTTCATACAAACGACAATAGATTTTTATTTATGTATATCAATTCGTTATAGATGGACCGACGACCTGGTCAGGGTGGCGGGCGGCCGTTGGTTGCAGGCGGCACAGGACCGCTCGCAGTGGCGTAAATTAGGTGAGGCCTATGTTCAGCAGTGGACGTCGTTGGGCTGATATGATGATGATGATGATATCAATTCGTGATTTAAATCAAGAATATTTTATCTGTACTAAATATTATAACTTTAAAATAAGGCTGAAGACTTTGTTTGGTTGGCTAGTTGAACACGCTAATCTCCGAAACTTTTTGTCTGATTTGAAACATTATTTTAGTGTTGTTCAGTAGGAGCCGAGCAGTGACCAAACAAAGGAAGGACTGAAGCCTCGAGAAACTGCTATACTTGTATATTTATACAGTAATATGAAGAAACGTGACAAGTATAGGCCGTGAAGGTGACCGGTGTGCGAAGAAAGACGAACTATTAATCATGTATTATGCCTAATTGACTTGAAGCACTTTAGATCTAATAATATGTCATATCATTGACTTAAAACTTCCTCCTATATGCAATGGTGGCTGAATGGATAAGGGACCGGCGTGCAAATCACGCGGTCCGAGTTCGATCCCCACTGGCAGTACCAATGTGGATTCCACTTTGTGGAATTTATACCATCTGCTAACGGTGAAGGAAAACATCGTGAGGAAACCCACATACCCTAGAAGTAATTCTATGAGTATGTCTGATCCACCAACCCGCACTAGGCCAGCGTGAGTGGATTATGGCCTAAACTCTCTCAGCTCTCTAGTTAGAGGAGAGGAGACCCGATCCCAGCAGTGGGACTTAATGGGTTGCTGATGAAAACTTCCTCGGTATGTATATATGACTGCCGTGCAAGAGGTCGCAGGTAGGTGTTAATGATAATAATAAAGGAAAGTATTTTTCATTTTCATTCTAAACCATAAACGTCCCACTGCTGGGCAAGTGTCTCCTTTTACTTACTATACTACCCTGACTAGACGGTTTGGTATAGGGTATGTTTTGTTGAATTTTCCTTTTCTTGCAGTGCTCTTGTCTGCATAAGGTTACTCTCTTACGATACTCACGGGTTGAGATGGGCACTACCCCATCTGTACCATTATGTATTCATCCGCATTATGTATTTTTAATCCGTCACTACACAAAATTTCATTGCAAAAATAAAAAATACATAATTATATGGGTTAATGCTGATTTCCCCCGTTCTTGTTACCCACCGAAGTGATTTTATTTGAAAAAAAATAACGTAATTATCGAATAGAAAAAAACTAGGGTAGAAACAAAAACGGAAGGAATCATGGCAGAAACAAGTTTGTCGGGTCATCTAGTAACCGGATAAAATAAACTTACTAATGTTTTACAAAACCACGAAATATCTGCCTCTTCACTACCGTAACTCGTTCTGGAAAATTGAAAGCAATTAGTTCCTTTGATTATAAGATTGGACTCAAAAGGCTACACCAATGTCAAGTAATATCGTCAAGCCACGTTCAGAGATCCAAAATTTTCATTTGACTTCAGCCAGATGAAAATCAAATCTGCCAGTACTAGAGTAAAACAATCCCCTTCACTTTGGCGGGTGGAATCAGATTTTTGATTTGAAAATTGTATTAAGTTTTGGATGGTCGGTCGAAAGAAATTGTAGAGCGAAATATTTGAACTCAAACGAACGGGGCCGCTTTTAACTGTACAAAGATATTTAACAATATAGATGTGCTACTTATCATGTATATATTTAAATTTATTACGAGACCAGTTTAAGTGCGGCTATTTAGAGGAGTTAAAGGTGACAACACGTACTGGCCAATTTGATAATTATGTTTTCACACAATAGGCGAAGCGAGTCGCTCGTAGCATTGTGGTAAGGTCTGGGTAGTATAGTAAATTCTTCTTTCACGAAAATACCTTCTCATAATAAATGATCAAAAAGTACCAAATTATAGAAAAATTGCTTTCCGTGGCAACCTGTAATTAAGGCAGCGCCATCACATGTATACAATTGTCTGAATATTTCTTAGCTTTTAAGGTGTATATATATATGTTCTTCTTGGTTGTTCTAATAAATAAAATAAAAAAGATAAACAAAAGTATAAATTACAAACAAACGTAGTTGTACATGTTATATTAAAAGATTTGATTAGGACACAGTTGTAAAATGAAATGTCTGGAAGCTATTTTCTTTGTCATAAAGTGATACGAGACTGCCAGGAGCTTTTTGTGGCTCCTTTTTGAAGAAGACTAATGTTTAGTGTCGTGTACGAAATTATTTTGTGTTTTGTTTCTTAAATACATTAAAAAAATATAATGTTAGGTTAATATTTATTATTTAGAATTTAAGTTAAAGATACAGATTCCTATGTTATCTCTGTGGATTAAACTTGATTTTCATCACGGAAAAGTGTTGCCTGTGCATTATGGTATCACGTGCATTGCAGTTTAGTTTGTTTGTTTATTTTGTTGTTGTTACTTTGTTTTTTTTGTTATTAATTTTAATTATTTAGCTAAAATATGTAGCATTTATTAAAATTTATTTTTTATTTTTAAATTTATGTAGCCATCTATTTCTGTTTCTGTCACTTCTAGCAAACATGCACAATCTTAAAACTCTTTGTATAACACGCTCCAATGGTTTAGACATACGGACAATATGTAGCAGGAAGAATGATAGCAAAATGGCATGCATACAAGATTTGCAAGGAAATCTTTGCATCTCATCTCATGAATAGAAGCTGTGTCATATTTTGTAGTAGCTATTACTTTAAAGTACCTACATATACTAGAAGTTGCGCGGGGCTTCGTTTCCGTTGGTCTTTATTTTGCCACTGCTCAGCTCCTATTGACCGTAGCGTGGTGTTATATAGCCTATGTTACTCAATGATAATATAAATTTCTAAGTGCAACAGATTTTTTTTTTTTTTAGATTTTTTTTGATTTTTTAAACTAACTTTTTATAAATAATAACAATAATAATATTCTACCACATTCACACAGCGCCATCTAGTCCCACAGTAAGCAATTGTATTGATTGTACCTGTTGAGCTTAAAGGTTTGTTCTGTGTCTGGTTGTAATTTACCTATAATATGTATGTATTTACAAAAAAAAAAATATTTAAGTAGTATATCTGTTGTTTAGTACCCATAACACAAGCAAATATAATTGCTTACTTTGGGACTCGATGGCGCTGTGTAAATGTGGTAGGATATTTTTTTGTAAATACATTCATACATATTATAGATAAATTACACCCAGACACAGAACAAACCTTTATGCTCATCACACAAATTTGTCCTGGGTGGGGATCGAACCCACGACCTCCGGCTTAGCAGTCAGGGTGACTAACCACTAGACCAACTGCAGGCCAGTCAAAAAGTTAAAAAAGTTTTTGTAAAGATACGGAATATTCCGTTGCGTTCTAAATTTATTGACAATTTTAGCAATCGACTAAGTTTGTGTTTGTCTTAGTTTGTTTGTCTTAAATAACTAAAGAGCTTTCTGAGAATGACTATTGATTTGGTAACAGTTTTATTCGCAATCCCATGAAACATCTAGACAAAACAATATCTCATAAAAAATACAAAATATATCGACCCGAATTTCACCTTATCTTGGACTTACAGCGCTGTGACGTAACAAAATATACCAAGTACAACTCTCATACACTCCACAAACCCCACGTGATATAACACATATGAAAATCTTATGCAAATACGAAGGCCTACCGTGCGGTTATTAAAAACATGAATTTTACAAGCTTAATATTACGTGACACGTACGGTCACCGCCGTAATCCCCGAAGCACCGCCGCCTCTTCGGATGTCTGATTTAAATATGATTACTTTATATTACTGGGAAATTCTGAGTGAAAATGTTGACAATCTGGCGTTTGCTAAATAAAGGAGTTTGGATATGAGTGGATATTGTTTAGGGGAAAACTCTTTCACACTTATTACAAAATATGGACTTAGCATTAAACCAGGTTTAAATTGACAACTTTGACACTAAAACAATGGCGTATGTCAATTTAAACCTGGTTTAATACTTGGTCCATATTTTGTAATAAGGGCGTTTGCGTTTTGGAACAGAGGTTTAGTGTTATAAAGATATATTATATTTATTAAATATCGTGTACTATAATAATTAATTATTATAAAATTGAAGTCTCAAATTTCGAATTATAATATTCTTTGAGCAGTTGTACACGCTAAGAAAACTCGCCGTATCTACGTACACATACAAATTTTTATTACATAGATTGGTCCTACGCTGTGCTTTTCTGTTCTTTGCTGATGTATGTCCAGCAGTGGACATTATTTGGCTGATATGATGATACTGATTTAGTAGAAAGAAACGAAAGAAAGTGTTTAATTATTATACATAAGCCGATCACAAGGTAGTGATTCTTTATAACAAACCCTTTTTTTTTTGTCATCTTCATGACACTTTGAGCGAGTATTATCCATAATAAACAAAAGAACACAAAGACATAAGTAATATTCCTTCAAATTTTTTACTGAACGTCATTACCCATGTTTGTTTTGTCATTATTATCATATAGAATTACATTTCACAATCAACAGTACTTCTTCACCGTCATTTATATTCACAAGATTATTCAATTACCGTATACCAATCAGATTAACAACAACGTCTCAATATAAACAACATACCTAACAAATTACATTCATACATCGTATCTTTCTCTTATCAATAATTCTGAACGTACATTCATGCATCAAAGCAAGACCAATAATCAAAGATTCATGGGCTCTCAATCACGGATACCGAATCTACGCCCGACTATGACACATCACGTTTTGATGATCGATGGAGATATCTGGACATAACGATTAGTCATCCAGACGTACCGCTACGCGTGTAATTCATAGCTGTGTAAGTTGCAAGACTTGTACAGGACTATTCTGTAAGTATTCAATCAGTGCGTGGTGCCAGTGATGATATACGGCTCTGACATATTATCTGTATGCCTTATTGGCAACATCGCAATTTAGTGTCATGTTTCGTGGTTTTCAATTTTTATTATGTAATCGGAGCTATATTTAAAAAATATATTTGCTACACTTTTTAAAATTCTCTGTGCACCAATACTTCACTTTGTGGGCCCCGGAACCTGATACTACATCATCAGCCGTAGGACGTCCACTGTTGGACATAGGGCTCCTCAAGAGATTTCCAATAGGACCGGTTGTATGCGGCCTGCATCCAGCGCGATCCTGCTGATACTACATCAGCGGTCATATAATTAATAAATCTGTGTCAATAAACAAACTAGACTTTTATACATTTTCTAACATAATTTTGATATTATATTTTGATATACATTCCGTCGTGTGACTCAGTACAGTACAGACCTGTTTTCGCTTTTGAACAGTGAATAATTCTGATTGGTCAATTTGTGTTAAAACTATTTTTCGTTTACTCTTGAGTGTTTATATAGACAAATCCCGCCCAGTGGGTTGTCCTAGAAAGGGACAAATAGTTGATTGTGAGCCCTGGTTAAACTTGCTCCACCAGGATTCGATCTGGCGTCACAGCGTTTGAGTCATCGACCGGCCGCACTCCCACCGCGCCACCGAGGTTAGTCACTGTGCGTCCAATTCTACGATCGTACTGCGCCCCCCACCTTGTGGCCACTGCGTCATCGCGCACTTCTGTAGATTACTTCGCTTGGGCGCCTGCATATTTTGTCTGAGCAATATTTCATTGCGCTGTTCATTGTTTAGATTGCCGTAGGCGTCCATATCACAATACATAATTATGTTCGGTACTAAAAGAACGCCCCCGACGACTCCAACTTCAACACTTCGATCTGAGCAATCTTTCTCCGAACCAGAACTAGCTAAACTTACATCGGAGCCTGAAATGAATATAACAAATAGAAAACGTAAACAGCCTGAATGCGACCATACAACACAGCTTTCTTTTATACATGCTGATATAAAGAAAACATTGGGTGAATGGAAAACTGGACTCGATAGCCAGTTATCCACAATCACTGACGAAATAAAAACCATACGAAGTGATATGGAGACACTCATGAAGGAAACAAAAAAAGAAATAGATTGTCTTCGTACGGATAATATTTCTATAAAGAAAAATATGAATGAGTTAACAGAGGAGGTTGCAGAGATTAAGAAGTCGGCCACTTATATCTCCAATGAGTATGATGATAACCAAAAACGACTCAATTCAATAGAAGAAAGTATTAAATCGAAGGATCTTAATCAAGATATGCTGAAAACACTTGAAACGAAAATTGACTACCTCGAGCAACAAGCCAGACAGTGCAACTTAGAAATTAGTAATGTTCCTGAACGTCGAGATGAAAACTTAATTGCCTTACTTGAAGAAATTAGCAAGATAATTAACATCGCAATACCACGTGATGAAATTGTTGCCGTACATCGTGTACCACATGCGGCAACTAATGAAAGACCTAAAAACATCGTGGCTAAATTTAAGACCCGTGCCCTACGAGACAACATTCTTAGCGCTTTCCGGTTGAAGAAAGGCCTCACGTCCACGGATCTTGGTATACTCGGTGTACCTCGTACTGTCTACGTCAACGAGCATCTCACTCTTCAGAAGAAGCAACTACTACGGGAAACTCGCGACGCTGCTAAGAAGTTTAACTATAAATTTGTATGGGTAAAGCATTCTACCATTCTTGTAAAGCTCTCAGAAACCTCACCTACCATAGCTATTAAATCATCATGCGATATTAAGAAATTAACTATAAATAAAACAAGTTAAACTATACTTTAATTTAATATAATATCTATGTTGTATAAGAATAAAAATGGCTAACAATAAACTTAGTTTATACTACCAAAATAGTAGAGGAATACGTACCAAATGTAACAGTCTATATATGAATATCATAAGCAACTCTTATGATGTAATTGTCTTAACTGAAACATGGTTAACTTCTACAATTAACAATAACGAATTTATTGATAACCGCTACGTAGTTTTTCGTTGCGACCGTGATAGAGATGCTACGGGTAAATCAGACGGGGGTGGAGTTTTAATAGCGGTATTGCGAGAATATAACCCCGTAAGCATAGAGCTCCCGATGTTAACTTCGCTAAATAAACATATTGAACAAGTTGTTATTGCAATTCCTAGTCGTAATAACACGACAAACACGCTGATCAGCGCAGCTTACATACCAAATAATTCATCTCTCGCTGTATACAACCTGCACTTTGATTGTATTAATCATATTATAAACTCAACTAATGTCGAAGATATGCTGATACTGGGAGACTACAATATCCCTACAGCTAACTGGACAAAATTGAACCCTACTCATACCTTTATGAGTTGTATGGGCACTTCTTCTACCTGTGATCGTATGAGAAATTTTATGGCTATACATGATGTTATGCAATATAACTATTTAACAAATACGCTTGGGCGTACTCTGGACCTATTAATGTCTAACATAGCATGCCAGGTTTATATACCTAATCAATATTTACTTCAGGCTGACAATCATCATCCTCCCTTCTATACTCTCGTCTCTTTGAATACGAACCTTAACCTGATACGTCCTAAACAAAATGCTAAATATAATTTTCATAAAGCAGACTATGACGTCGTTAATAATGATATAAGTGAATACGACTGGGATATGATATTAAATAGTAGATCCGCTGAAAACTGTGTTAACACCTTCTACAATTACATATATGGTATAATCAAAAATCATGTACCCCTGTCAAAATCAAAACACTACAATTTTCCCGTATGGTTTTCCAAACCTCTTATCCATATATACAAATATAAGGAAAAAGCATGGTCAAAATGGAAAAGGTATGGGAACAGGTCGGATTACGAAGTCTTTTCCTTATATAGAGAGCGCTTTAAGAAGGAGTGTGCGAAATGCTTTAATACTTACATTAAAACAGTAGAGAACAGTATTCGTCGCAATGTTAAATATTTTTGGACATACATGGCCAATCGGAGAGGTAGGTCGGGTATTCCCTCGCGTATGTATTACAATAATATAACGGCTAGTGACCCCATAGATATATGCAACCTCTTTTCATCATTTTTCCAGTCTGTATACGAGCCAACAAGTTTGTCACTCGATTGGTACCCACCGTCAGACTCATCTATCAACAACAATACTCAACTTTCTGACATACAGTTTAGTCTCACCCAGATTCGTGATAAATTAAAAGAATTAGATATTACAAAGGGGCCTGGACCTGATGCGATCCCCCCTTGTTTTTTAAAATGGACAGCTAACACAATCTGCAAACCCATTTGTATTATATTTAACAAATGTATGACTACTGGTACATTTCCCTTGATCTGGAAGAAGGCTAATATAGTCCCTGTGCATAAGAGTGGATCTCGACAAAATATTGAGAATTACAGGCCTATCTCCATATTATGCACTCTCGCAAAATTATTGGAATCGCTTGTTCATCAGAGAGTATATACGTTCATCCAACAAACTATAATACCAGAACAACATGGCTTTGTTAAAAGAAAATCTACTATCACCAATCTAATGATTTTTACTACTTCCCTATTTAATAACATGGATAGTAGAGCACAAACGGATGCTATATATACAGATTTTAAAAAAGCATTCGATAGAGTTGACCATGAAATCCTGATGAACAAGATTGCATTCAATGGCATCAGGGGTAACTTACTGCGGTGGTTCCAATCATATATAAGTAATCGTAATCAAAGTGTTGTAACTAATGGATACCTTTCTAACTCTTTTCTGGCTACTTCGGGCGTACCGCAAGGATCAATTTTAGGGCCATTATTATTTATTATTTATATTAATGACATCGGCAACTGCTTCCACAATAGTAATTTTTTATTGTACGCCGATGATCTCAAAGTTTATAGGAAAATCCAATCCGTAGACGATTGTCAATTATTACAGCAGGACCTGAACAGACTGACTAACTACTGTAATGTTAATAAATTAATATTAAGTATTTCTAAGTGCAAATATCTAAATTTCACTAAAAATAAAAAAATTGTTAACTTTAACTATTCTTTATGCAATGAACCACTACTTAAAGAAAACATAGTCAGCGATTTAGGTATCCTCTTGGACAGTAAACTCCATCTAGATGTACACATTGATAAAATTATAGCCACTGCTTTTAAAATGCATAACTTAGTGATGCGATCTACTGTAGACTTTAAGAGCCCTGCAACATTCCTATACCTATTTAATTCTCTTGTGCGACCACAGGTAGAATATGCCAGCATGATTTGGAATCCCTTATATAAAAAGTACGACCATTCAATTGAAAGAGTGCAGTGTAAATTTCTACGGGCAACTCAGTTTAAGTGTCGCCTCGGGTATCAGACATATAATGATTCTTTGAAAAAATTTAATCTGCTTACCCTACACTCGCGGCGACTGTTACTGCAGGCTATGATGCTATATGATCTCATTAGCAATAAGTATGATTGTTCAGAACTTGTTAACGCTTTATATTATATAGTGCCCCGGACTGTTATAAGACGTGAGGCGCGCGCTTACCCATTATTTGCTACGACTGCTAGTCGTACGAATGCGGGTGAACGAGCTCCCCTCCATAGGATGGTTAAGGACTTCAATAAATTCCTTAATAATGTCGATATGTTCGCCTCTACTCGTAATGAATTTAAAAATAATATAAAACAAACACTTTTTCAACTTCAATAGTTACTTCATTAGTATAAACGCTTCTACTTAGACTTAAGTGTATAGATGCCTTAAGCTACAACTAGGTTTAAACTGTACTTATATTAGTAATATGTGGAAACGCCGTGGATTGTACGTTAATTTACTCTATTATGTACCTAGCCAGTAAGATACAATGTACAGTTGTTTGTTTTCCCAAATAAAATAAAATAAAATAAAATATACCTACTTACTCGTAAACACGCATTTACCACTAAACTAGTTCAACCGATATGCCTTTCACATCACACAAATCAAAATACGTTATTACGAATTGAATTCTCTGAATACAGACATCGCGTTTGGCAAAATAGGTTATGAATAATTCGAAATTTGGAATTGTAATTTATGTTATTGTAACCTTCGACTGCTGATGTTGTTTGGTGACTTGGCATTAATTTTGATAAAGTGAGGTAGGCTGATTTCTCGCGTAGTTTGTGAATAGGAATATTTGTTGCAAATATAATCTCTCATTAAATACTAGCGTCTATCCGCGGTTTCGTTTGCGTGTTATATCGGCAAAAAGTAGCTTTTAATCATCCTCATTTCAACCCATAAACGTTCCACTGCTGGCTACCGGTCTCCTTCAAAGAACGTGTAGAGAATTTAGCCTAGTATACCATATTGTAAAAAATATTATAGTCAACCTATGTTGTTCCAATGCTGGGCAAAGGTCTCCCCCAAGCTCTCTTATTCTTTTCAATTGGATGTTTTGATCCTGCAGCCCTTGTCAGATCATCTCGCCAGCGCTTTCGGGGTCTACCTCTCCGACGACATCCGTCTTCCGGTAGCCAATATAACTTATTTATTTGCCTGACGCGACGCGGCGACGTTTCGATTCAATTGCACTGAGCGTGGTGGATATTATCATAATTTAATATATTAATTTCGATTTTACACATGTTGTTGATACTCAAGTCGTTATAATGAAGATGATGCTCCCGATAGAATTCAGAGTCTTCAGAGTCACAACGACTACTTCAACTTCGTTGTTCTTGACGTTCAAATGCTTAAATTTAATAAAGAAAACAATGTTATACTCACACTATAGGAAAATAAAATGTTTGTATAATGCAAATAGTAAAAAAAAAAGGCAACAGAGTAAATTTGTTTGTTTCCTCAACCGTATCATTGTTGTAACTCTCTAACAATTTCAAAGAGCAGTGTAATAACATTTTTTGCTCCCATTGCTACGTTCAGATACTCAAATAATAAGCGATAATGTTTGTGCCTTCCTCTAAAGGTGTATAGGTTAGATTATTGTTTTATTAGTTACTAGCTGTGCCCGCGACTACAACAACAACAAAAGCAACATAACTTTTTTATAATAATTTTAGATTTTTTTTTAAATATAAGTAGCCTAAGTTACTCCTTATTTTATCAGCTATCTGAAAGTCCCGTCAAAATTGGTCCAGCCGTTCCAGAGATTAGCCGGAACAGACAGACAGAAAGACTGCAAAAATTTAAAAAATGTTATTTTGGTATATGTGCCGTATGTATATAATTTAAAAGATTTATAATATTTGTAGAATTTTAAACAATATCTATTCTTCAATATGAGAATATGATGTTTTGCGAATGTGGTGTTTTACGAATGTGCTCTTTTGAGTATTCAGCCACGGAGGGATAGCAACCCTAGATACTTAGAAGAGCCCTGTTTTGAAGGCTGCGTCTATAACATGCGTTTAATGTTCAAACAATACTTCAAAGTTAGTTGTATTCACGAGCCGCTCAATAATGCCAGTATTAGGTACGGAAACGGGCGTAGTGCCAATATCAGAACAGAACTATAGATTATACAAACAAAACGTGCCTTATATACAGATAATAAATATAATACTCATATACTAGCTTCCGCCCGCATGGTTTATGGTAAAAAGTAGCCATAGCCTATAATAAACTTTCAGGCGGCTTGATTTTTCCAATACTTCCAACAAATATCATCATATTTCAACCAATTTACACAAAACCTTGACAAATTATATTATTAACGTCTATATTTTAGAAAAACCGCATGAAAATCTGTTTAGTAGTTTTTGAGTTTTTTGCAAACAGACAGACGTGGCGGGAGACTTTTTTTTCTACCTTGTAGCAATAATATGGATAGTTAATACACCAGCGGTGAATAAATTTTAATATACGATAAGATTCTTAAAAAAATCATTTAACCCATAACTAGAAGCGCAATTTACAATCTTTCAGGTCATAAAACGATTAAAACGCACAGTTTTTGGACTGAGCGGTGAAATATATGTGACTACAAATTCTATAGAGTGGAATCCCAATGGGAACTTTACCTCAAATTATGTATGTTCTTTAAAAAAAACGAATATGAATGAAACAAAACCTTAAAGCTAGTAGCACATTGTAATTTTTTACGACCACTGCACATAAGAGTTTACTATTGTTGTTCACTAAACCCGGTCTCCCAGATATCGTCACTAAACGGAAATTTACAATCTTATCATGTATATACGCCTCCGTCTTCATTAAATTATAGCAATATTAAATGGGACATAATATTCGTACTGTTAACCATTAACAAGGCCGTAACAAATGGAGCATCGGACGGCTTTCATAGGACAATATATTATATAGGATAAGGGCCCTATGCCTCTAATCTTTTAAGTTTATGACATACATAATTTAACATGTGGTTAATAAATGGGAAGACAAGTGATGAGATTCGGCTATATCTTGATTATGTTGGTTTTGTTCAGTATTTTGTTTTTGCAAATTATTTGAGTATTATTATTATGATTTGTTGGAACTGCTGGAAGCCACTAGTAGCCTTTTTGCTACCTCGACCAGACTTGATCTATTGTACAATACACACAACTACAAGGGGCGTCTTGTAGTTTTATAGTTCTCTGCTTAGTCCTATAGAGACTAGGAACTTCCAGATTTTCTAAGCAGAGAGAGACTGTATCTCATCTGGTTGCACCTGGTGCTGTCCTAAAAGGATGCTCCTTTTGTGCATAAGTGGCCTACATGATCATAGGACATGCATTTCTGTCTCATCTGACTCTTGGCAACAGTCAGATTAGAGTATCTATCATTCAAATAAATTTACTCCAATCATCCGCTAGTTATTAATCATTAAAAAAGTAAAAGTAACTTGTTTTAAGATATCATCATCATCGCCGTCATTATATCAGACCAATGACGTCCACTACTGGATATAGACCAACGGCCACCCACAAATGAAAAGTGTGATGGGGGATTAGTACATAATATGGACATGTCGATAGAATGAATAAAGGCAGAGTGACAAAACAAATATACGAGGCGAATGTGAAAGGAAATGTTGGAAGAGGAAGACCTAGAACCTAGAAGAACAGACCATGATCAAATAGGTGACGTTCTAAAGAAGGGCTGTCCCTTCTTTAGAACGTCACCTATTTGGTATTCCCTATCTGTATCAGGAGTACTCTCAACCGGCGAGAATGCATTAAAAGACTGATGAATGTTGAAGAATCGAAAGATGTATGTCAGAATCGTGGCAAGTGGAAGGAACCCTACCCCTCTGTTGGGATAGAGAAGTGATCTATATGTATGTATGTATGTATAATATTCTATATGTATGTATGTATGTATAATATGACATTACTTCAAGCAACAAACATTGCATCGAAAGCACAACATCGAGTGAACATAATATCAAACCACCACTTCTTTAAACTTAACGTTCCAATGTGTGTTCAACAGACCACCACACATTGACATCCATAAAAATGAGATTGCATTACACTCAATAACTATAAAGTCGACAATGGCGTGTCATGTACGAATTATCTATTGCCCAATAAATCCTTCAATAGCCCGAATATGGCGGACGTTATTGCCGTCAGACAGGCGTCTATTTTACGCCCATCTTACAACGAACATGACGTGTTCTGCACTAGTGAATGGATAAATAATCGATTTGGGGATTCAAGAGATGGAAGATGCTTAGATTTAGTAAAAAAAACTAACATGTAAGAGGGAAAAATAACTCTTCACAGAAATATATCTAAAAATAAACTCAATTAGATAAATGAAATTAAAATACTGTAGGCGGGCAGCCCTATCGCATATTTACTTTAATTATTTCAAGAAGAGAGCCAAAGTTACAATACTGTATAATGTAATGTAATACAAGCTGATGCTGGAACGTATCCAGAACAAATTTGTTAGGTTCATCTATTTAAAGCAATATGGGATATACCCAGGCTATCCGCTGCTGTACCCTACACTATTTGTTCTGGGTATGGTAGGGTATTACAGGCTCGAGGTACGGAGGGAAGTAGCTCTCACCGTATACCTATTCAAAGTGATTCGCGGTAAACTCCATAATCCTCGCATATTGGAGATACTTCAGTTCTGTGTCCCGGACGAGTTCGTGGGGCGGCGGCGGCTGCCGGAGCTTCTGCTCGTGCCGCGAGCGCGCACGTGCTTGCTGCAGCGCGCTCCGCTTACGCGCGCGTTACGTACGCTCAACACGCTGGCTCTAACTGTGGATCTCTTTTCGTGTACACTGAACGGATTTATACGGGCCGCTTATTGTGCGATTGTAAATTTAAGTTAGTTTTTAATTTTTATATTTATATACATAGGCTATTGCATTAGGTGCATGTACCTGTAATAATAGTTTTATATGTGTTTAAATAAATAAATAAATTATATTTATATTGTGATTAAACCATAGTTTCCTACGATGATTTATTGTTTACAATTTTCAATTGTTTATTGACAAATTCTAATTGATTGTCGAGAAACTTAGTTGTTCGAAGCGGCAAATTAGAATTAACAACAAAAACAACATGAAAGCATGAAGGAATAACCATTTTCCTTATGTCTTGTAACAAGAGTATTACGTATTTACTTGAAAAATAGAAGGCCACAAGCTTTACCAAGCTCAATTTTGGTATTTTTGTTTTGTTCAGTAATATAGAAGCAAGTTTTCACCTGTATCGTTTCCCCAAACTCAATTTATATCGTGTCGCTTTTCAAATCCCTTGGGAAAATATTTAAGTATTATTTTTAACAATGTTTTTCGGAAATTCCATTAGATCGGAAAGGATATTAATCTATGAAAATGAATAACATTAACTTTAGCTTTAAATAAGTCGCTTAATAATTATGATATCCACCATAATACATTAAATAGTATCGTAATATCATTACCGGTGTTTAGTTATGTTCATATTAATTTTTTATCAGCAAATTTGGAGTGAATTCCATCGACCACGATCGTCCCGCCCCGGTAAGCAGTTGGAAAGAGTTGTCCCATCGATCCCGGTAGTGCCGACACAGATCGAGTATCATCTACCTCGCTGTATTTTTAACTAGTGCTGCAAGCGGGAAGAATTCAGTACTAAAACCGCACGACCGGGGTCGATGGAACTTACTCAAAATTTGTGTGTGATTACATACGTACATGAGAAAACATTATTATATTTATTTTAAGTTTTTTATAGTATAATATAAACATAGCATGACACCTATTTTTGGGACAACAATACTTAACCGGGCACATTTTAATTTAAACGGATATACCATTTTCACTTTTACTTTTGTTCAGTATAAATTAAAATTAATTAACAATATTTAAGTATGTGTATTATTTATTAAATTAGATGAGGCCTACGTCCATCAGTGATCGTTATTGGGCTGATAATAATGATGATAATTTATGTGCTGCATTTAAGACTTAATAAATATTGGCCGAAATAATTGGACTTCATTGAAAGAGTACCTTTATCTGAAAACAGTGCATTCCACAACTAGTTTAGGTACATATCCATTAATTACAATTGAATTTTAAATGATACAATGCAAAGCAGAAAATTACCCGTTGAATGTTTAATGATTTAATAACTGCAATCGTGTCATTTTCGTGCGACGCATTCCTGAATGAATTGCAAACGTAGAAAAATTATGATTGTTTCACAGAATCATTTATAAATTCAATTTTCGAGATTTAATCAGATTACCACATAAAGCTTTCCATGAGAGGATTTTTAATCATCAGAAATTACAATAACTGTTAGAGCAATAAATTTTTATGATTAAAATCCTTGAAGTTAAGAAACCGCTTGCAGGTGGACAAGATTCGACGACCGTCTACGAGATTTTGCATTTAATTTCCGAAATTTTGGTGAAAACTTTATTGTCTGAGCAGACTGTTCTTGTAAAAGTTGTTCGTTTTGGTATTTACGGGAAAGTAAAGTTAGCGAGGAAATATTGTATTCCTAAGTTTGGTACGAAGCTAGTCTGGCAACTTGGATCAACTTGAGACTAGTATTTTTATTCATCGGGGATGTCTTTCACTGTGACTTCAAAACTTTGCAAGTTAGGGTAGTAGTACATTTGGTTTATGAGTTTGCTACCGAGAAAAATATCCCGCGATATGAAAAATTGTCAAATTTCAAGAAAGCCTTCCTGGCTCAGTGGTTAGTGACTGCTGAGACAGAGGTCGTGGGTTCGATTCCCACCCAGGACAAATCTTTGTGTGATGAGCACAATTATTTGTTCTGTTTCTGGGTGTAATGTATCTAGAATTTGTATGTATTTACGAAAAAAAAAGTTATTTAAGTATTTTATCAGTTGTCTAGTATCCATATTACAAGCATTAGCTTAGTTTGGTACTAGATGGCGCTGTGTTTGAATGTCCAAACATTATTATTAATGTCCAAAAATTATTACACTAAACTCATAGTTCCAAACCGAAAAATAAGACCGAACTGTAGATTTTAGCATTCGAATTCAAACGGATGATGCGTTATGCAATATACATTTCATCTCGAGGCTGAGGAACAACAGAATCAAAACTGTCAGAATATCTTTGCGTGAAAACTGGTTAACCTAATTTGATGAGGCATTTTCTAAATGCGTTTTTACATCATAATATTTGCTAAACTCGATAGGAAATAATAATCGTACTACTTAAATATTTTATGTTCTGGAAATTAATATCTGTATTTCCTTAATTAGCCACAGTGAAAATAGAAATTACTAACCTCATAATATATTGATTGAATGTTGCTTACAGATTGGATTTATTCATGTGATAATTATTCCAAAACAATATAATACGAGAATATTGAAATGCTCATCATTATAAATCGAGTGGATAATCTAATATTAATGTACTTGATTTGAAACATTGCATTGGGGCATTTATGGTTGATGATTAGCTAACCTTTTAGGTGTTATTTATTATTCAAATATATGTTATAGATATAACAATAACTTTTTGAATGTAAGGGGATGAATATATTATATTGTGTTCTTGTAATAGATAAAACTTTTTTTTTTATATAATTTTCTGGTGCTTCTAGCTTTCCACCTCCAAGTAACTCACAGTGGGTCAAAGTGGAATGTAAAAAAATAATATCTCCACTGGGCACTCCCTAATTCATTTAGGTGGAACAAATTATACCCATATAAATTCTTACTTTTATTTTAAAAACACCTCACTCCACGAAATTCAAAGTTTTCACCCTAGTAGGAACGCAAAATTACTCGTCACCAATACGACTTCCATACAAGACGAAGAACTTCGTTTTGAGTATGGATGTACTTTATGTCCGTTGTAAAAAAAAATAAAAAGTCCTATACATATTCTTAGAAACAACCACGGTATCGCAAATATAATATACCTACAAAATATTAATTTGTACTTTTTAACATAATCCAGCTTATTTTATAAGCAATTATTGCTCGTCATAATTATATTAATATAGAGTTAGGTAACCACATTTACAGATACCTAATAATTAACTTTGATATTTAAACTTTAATATAGCTTTATTCCAACCCTACAATGCCAACAAAAGACACGAGCAACGCCAGGAAAATGTTACTGAATATTGTATGGAATCTTATGTGCTTGTTCTCAGGTCTTGCATAGTCTGTACCGTAGGCATTCAGCCATAGTCAACTCATTTATGAGGGATATTCAGAGAATATGCGACGACGATACGAGCATCGCTAGGGTTAGCGCTAAGTAAGAGGTTGAAATATTGTCAATGAGATTTTGCATTCAGGCTTCTTTTAGCTTGTGAATACCCTGTGTTATAACTACGTTATCTATTCACCTTTATAAAATATTAGATACTGTCTGCGGTTTCTTTTGTAGGAGGTATCAATAAAAAGTAAAACATATTCTTTTGGAATAAAGCCTCGTTGAGTTGCGGGGTAATTGAAAAATTGCAACCACCTTCTGAGTCGAGTGACGCTTAGTTTCTCAGATATTTTGAATGGGATTATTGTTATTTTGATTGTGTATGATGCGACGTCCGTCAGCGTTTGTCCGACGCTTCCCGTAACAACCAGCCTGCCTGCACAAAGAATTAGCATTGTCATCCAACGTGGCACATCGTATAACATATTGTGTATCTATTTAAATAAAAGAGTATGTGCAATAGGTATCATCAACATCATCATTTCAACCCATTAACGTCCCACTGCTGGGCACGGGTCTCCGCCGATCCATAATAATATGTATGATCACCTATAACTCAGGATCTGTTAGCCCAATTGAAATGAAACTTTGCACAAATAATATGTAGGTATAATTGATTAAATTATATTAAATTTGCATGCTATGTACTCTGGCTAAATGGGATTGAACTTTCTGCATATCTTTGTAACATCACATTATGTACCTACCACCCCTTTTATTGCAAATAAAGAATTTGAATTTGAATTTATATATAGGTAAAAGGTCACCTTTTACCTATATATAAATTCAAATTGACCACTCCGACGAACATAATTAGATACCACGTGGGTGGAGCTGCCTGCGGAAGTTAGTTAAATATATACTTAACACTACAGTCATTGTGTGTGTTGTGCGCAACTTAAAAAGTAACACTGAGTGCCAATAAAACTTTGAAATTAACTTTTGCTTACTTCACTTCTTGGCATAAAGATTGCTTCATGCAGCTACTAAACTTTGTTTTACTAAAATCAAAAAGGCATATCCGACAAGCAATATTACTATATAATCTCATACAAAGTTTCACAAACCTTGAAGCCTTTATCTTCTGAAATCGTTGACAACGTTCCAACTGAACAATTGTATTTCGAGGAGTTTTCAAGTCGTGTGCTTGTTTATTTGCTTTTGTGATAGGTAGGCGGTACATTGTCAATAGCAATGTGTTGTGTAGATGAACTCGAGATAAGGTCATGCGTTTTGTTGTTTGAATCTAAATGTTTTTTAGATTCCTCAGACAGTAAATAAATCCGCGTACCTACTTCTATTTGATCAAAACATTGTACTAGCAAACAAAAGATTATTTATTCTCTTAGAAAACGTGAATATATCTTAAATTACTAAGAAAAGAATTCTCGTATACAAAGTAAGCTAGTTCAAAAAAAAATATTACGACAAGTTAATAAAAAGCTTGTAAAAAACAACTAATTGACTTCAAAATGAAGTGAAATGAAATCTCGTTAATTCATCTTGGTTACTTTGTATAAAATATGTGGATCTGATTTATAATGTAACAGCAATTTAACACCATTTTTCTCGCAAGTAAATTTCTTATTCTGATTCGTGTCAAACTATACCACAATTAGCCAGGTGCCTCGTGCTAAGCAAATTTAAATCAATTGCTAATAATATATTTTTTTTCTATTTATAGGAATTTCCTGTAAATAGAGTATCTGGTTCTTTTTTCTTTTAATAGGTTAGCTGTGTATGTTTTTAGGTTATGTGTAAATATTTTATTGCATAAATTTGTATTTTCATCTTATAATATTACTTCATCATCATCATCATCATCATATCAGTCGCAGGAAGTCCACTGCTGAACATAGGCCTCCTCAAGAGATTTCCAATAGGGCCGGTTGTTTGCGGCCTGCATCCAGCGCGATCCTGCTATTCGGATCAGATCGTCTGTCCACCTTGTGGGTGGGCGTCCTACGCTGCGCTTGCCGGTGCGTGGTCCGTGGTATTACTTCGTATGAATGTTATTATTCGTTTTTGATGTGACGTAAGCATTCAAGATATAAGTTTCAAAAAGAGCTTTACTGTTGAACAATTTTTCATGATATGAACAAATCTTTGCAATAAAAATACAACTTTTTGAATAAAATCTTCAGTCTGCATATATGTGTAGTCCTAAAAGTTTTCTAATAGCTTTTGAAACCCTATCGTAACAAGCACTTTGATGTTCATCTAAATCTTTGAATGCTTTGAACATCGTTATAAAACAGCTTTCACAGTATTCGTTAAACTTTTTCTGAATTGGAAATATAAAGTTAGCAAAATTTTGAATAACCCTGCGAATGAATGAAACGCTTATTTGAAAAAAATGCGCTGGCAAAAAGAAAAACGATGTGTAGACCAAATGTTCATTATGGTCATGGAAATCGAATTTCACGCAGAAAAAACCGCAAGCAGCTGGTTAAAATATGAATTCCTAATATTTTAATAAATTCGGGCCAAAATACTCGAGATAGAATAGAAATAATTATTTATTGCCAAGAATTCGGTACATGTACTTAGTTCTTAGTAAATAATAATTCACATATTTCACTGACAGAAACATTCTATTAATCATATTTTTAAGTATATTACCAGTCAATAACTACATAATTATATTATTATTACTATTCTTAATGTGAGAATTTAATTAAATAAAGGGAATATATAATAAGAAAAAAATCAAAAGGTGTGAGTGAATTGTACTTCCTGGATCGAAAATTAATGGAAAATAAGTATTCGCCAACTTAATTGAGATAACAAATCACATCTAATTGTTATTGTTTGCAACATTTTACACAATTCTGTTATTATTTATTTGTTAAAAGTTTAACATTTTAATACAAAATAGCTTCAATATTTCACTCGAGACAAATAAGCGCTCAACTTTACGTAATGCTGGAACGTTGCGGGGTGAGATAAAATCTTTTATTTATGTTCTTGCCCGCACACTGAGCACCTATCTGCCGTTCTGCCTGGATTCTGCCCGCTTAGATACTCAATGCTTCTTGATATTTTTCGCAGCTTTAAAAATGCAGCGTATTTAGCTCATTGTCTTGGAATATTGGTTGTGTAAAAGTTTTCAATTTGATTTCGATAAAGAACGGTGATTTTTTTTTTATTAGTTTGAGAATTGAATCGAATATTTGTTGTAAATTAATTTTAAGTAGAATGTTTAGGCTTATTTTGTATCTATAATAACATAACTGACAAATCAATAAAAATGTTTTTAGTACACCTATTTTTATTATTATTAAATACCTAAACTAAATAAATCATAATAAGAAAGGTCCGCTTTGGTGAACACATTTAAGGAATACATACATATATTCACATTTATAATTTGTAATTACTTTTATAGTAAAAACTATTTTATTGCGTGTAAGTGGAAATGCATTGATGCTATATAACAGTAAATAAAGAGCATTATTAGCATTCTATAATTAATATTTTAATAACGAGATACTCAATATGGATTTACAGATTTACTGTTTTCCATGCAGCTGTTGTGACCGAATGTGTTCGATGAATAAATTAATGAACTTTCATATTTTACCCTCATATATATGAACCTCATATAAATATTGGAAAATATCAGTTATTAAGTAAACATTTTTCACATATCGATCACGTATCTTTACTCTATAAGCAAAAACTACTGAACAAATTTTGATAAAAGTTAACGCATACCTTAGCTACAGAGTACGTACTCAAAATCTTGACTTATTATATTATCGGTCGCTACCATTTTCAAATAATTGATAACGAGATCAATTCGAGTAACTCGAATGTCGGGATTCAATGTGCTGCCTATGGTCCAGACAGATAATGTGTTTCCTCATAAGTACATCACGCTCTTTTATAGCAGCTACATCTACTAAAAGCTTGTACAGTTTCTAATCGTGGATTCATTCACTGCACCAAGTGAGTGAATCCGCGATTAGAAACTGTAAAAGATGTAGCTGCTATAACAGAGCGTGACGTACAGTCCAGTTCATTAATATATTGGCACTATCAAGGATTCAAAATATTGTGAGCGTTGAAAAGCTCAATAAAAACTGTAGAACCTATGGATCAAATATATGTCCTCATGTGAATGGTTCAACAAAATATGCTGTACATTATGCAATAAGTTGTAGTCACCCTTTTCAACAAAAATATCTAATAATGGTGCCAATATATTAATGAACTCGACTGTACATCAAACACTCTTATAGCAGCTACATCTATAACAAGCTTGTACAGTTTCTAATCGTGGATTCATACACTGCGCCTAGTGAGTGAATCCGCGATTAGAAATTGTAAAAGATGTAGCTGCTATAAGAGAGCGTGATGTATTAATGTAAAAGTAATGGCTTACTTCCCCAACTTAGTCAACAATATTAACGAAGACAATATAGATAATTAATTACAAAAAAAAAGAAACTAAAACGTAAATTTAAGAAAAAAAAGTAAAAAAATAAAAAAATATAAGTAAGGAAAACTTTTTTAGGCATCGTAATATTCGTCAGCATCACTGTCAACCGGAAACGTACCCAAAAGGCTGGCGGCATTGCCACGTTGAATGGCAATGCTAATTCTCTGAGCGAGAAACACACCAGCCTTCTGATCACGTGAAGCGTCGATAAGCCGTTTTGCCAGGTCTTTAAACAAAGACCTAGCACTCGGACCCCACTTACCTAAAGTCTCGACCCCAAACGGCTCAAAAATATAATTACCAATAAAATTATGGTATTTTCGCCGTTTGAGGGTCTCTGTGGCTGCAGCAGCAGAAACCCTTAAAATAAATACGTTAAAATTATAAAGCGACCTAGTACCACGACTTAACACTACGCTAGTCATCTATCATCCAGCGAAGTAAACAGCCAGCGGTCTAACACGCCCGGCTTCCTTTTACAATCTACCAACGGGAGCAAACAATAATATATAGGGTCTGTGCAGACGGGAAACAGTCCGTGGTATACTTTTTAGTCAATAAAAATCTTTTACAACTGCATTGAATTATCCTTTCGAGAGATTTAAGTACATAATAAGTCACCCTAATGGCCAAGAAAATAAAGTAATAAAATATAAAATTAAATTTGATATTTCACGATTATAATAAGTACCATGGTACTTTTTTGATTAATTAATTTATTGTGTTTAAGGAGCTAGCGGCCTAAACAAAATAATAAGTTTGTTCCTAAAAAATAGACCTAATCATAAATTAGTTTCTTCACTACATTCGCGACAAACAATGATGGTTTACCATGTCTTTTGAGGCTGGTTAATATTCCGCGGACTTTTCTCAACGTTTAGAGAATTTGTTCAGCGGATAAAGTTCCTCGTCTGCGCAGGTTTTTAGTCATAAACTGCAGTCTACATCGCGACAGCCACCATTTAGTTTAATACCTGTACATTACTTAAATACAAACGTCTTGTTATCAGGTGACAACAAAAAATGATTTTATTTTAATCATCATTTTTCAAATTCTTTTTACGTGTCAAATTGTCTTTTGTCATTTGTCACATTGAAACAAATAAGTTCAACCGATTTAATACCAAACTAATCTTGTAATTAAATTATTTATTTGCTAAATTAACAACTCTGTTTTAAATAAATCAACGTTTCATTGTCATAATAGCGTGGCATTTTGCAGTCAAAGACTAGAAATTTTATCCAATTTGCCAAATTCTAAAATGTACCTTACTCTTCAGTATACTGAAACTCAAAGTATTTCAAACATTTAAGCCGCCAATAATAATTTTCCAAAAAGCTTTTACATCCAATTCTTACAAAACACCGTCCCTACAATTCAAGAAAATAAATTCAAAACTTCTGAGGTAGCGGAAAATTTAAAGTAAGGACCACCGCACAGATTCTTATTATACTTTTACTAAAAGTGATTTTACTAACAACTGAATCTGGACGTTGTTTGAACTGAAACACGAAGGTTGAAACTTTTTCGAAGGTTTTCAGACGATTAGTACTTAGTTTCTTTGTTAGTTGGTAAATATAACAAGAAGTGGGTAGACTTCTATTTTATTTCAAAATAAACGATGGTGGCTGCATGGATAAGTGACCGGCGTGCAAATCACGCGGTCCGAGTTCGGTCCTCACCGGCAGTACCAATGTGGATTCCACTTTGTGGAATTTATATGTACTAGTCAAGTGACTTACCATCTGCTAACGGTAAAGGAAAACATCGTGAGGAAACCCACATACCCTAGAAGAAATTCTATGAGTATGTCTGATCCACCAACCCGCACTAGGCCAGCGTGAGTGGATTATGGCCTAAACCCTCTCAGTTCTCTAGTTAGAAGAGAGGAGACCTGAGTCCAGCAGTGGGACTTAATGGGTTGCTGCTGAAAACGATGGTAAGATATCTCTGAAAGTTTTAAATCCAACCACGAATCAGTCCGAGTCTAATAGTTTTGTGTCCAGTTACATAATTTTTTTCTATCTAAACTAATATTATAATAAGGAAAGATTTGTATTTTTGTTTGTAAAGAAAAAACTGCCGGACCGATTTAAAAAAATCTTTTGCCGTTAGAAAGCTACGTTATCACTGAATAACATAGGCTACATAATACCACGCTACGGCCAAAAGGAGCTGAGCAGTGGCCACTGACGAGTGACGACTGACTGAGTGTGACTTCTAGTTAAATATAATTTAGTATGATATTCGTTATAATAGCAAACACACACAGCCAAAACCCAAAATAACAAAATTTTTCATATAATTAGGTATTTTTTTAATTAGGTAATGCTCTATTTCTGTTTTTAACAGAAATAAATTGATTGTATTCTAATTGTATTAAATTTACTAAATTATTTTTTTTGCTGTAATTGTGTATAAATTTCTTAATAAAAAAAACGAAGGAAAATATAAAATGATTTGTAGCAAGGCAAATGTCATAATATTTTATGCATTTATTTTTTATTTACTTATTAAAATGTAATGCTTAAACTATCACAAGACTATCAAAGTACGCTAGTTCTGGATTATATTATTTTTCTATCTATATAATCACATAAGCTAAAGATACCGATAGCATCTTCCTTTATACACAGATTGACGTAACCTAGACGACAAAGCTTAGCAAAGCTTTTGTTCCGCACCTGAGTTACTTGACAAGAGGATGCGATACGCTGATCCCGAATGCAATTTCCACCTTATAGGATATAGGATACGGCTGAGTGAGACTCCACGAATAACGTATCTAATGTTTGTGAACAGTGTCTTCTATTATAGCAGCTATATTACTGTAACACCTAAACAGATAATAACTGTAAAGAGGGTTCATACAGATGCAACGTCGCAATAATAGTGTCATTTCGTGGATTCTAATTTTTATTATTAAATTGGAGCTATTTTTTAAAAATGATTTTAATAATGATTTATCTATAATATGTATGTATTTACAAAAAAAATGTATTTAAGTAGTATATCAGTTGTTTAGTACCCATAACACAAGCAAATATAATTGCTTACTTTGGGACTAGATGGCGCTGTGTGAATGTGGTAGAATATTATTATTATATTATTATTATTATACACTTTTTAGAATTAGGTGAAAAGTGTGTAAAAGGAACGAAATCATTGAGTTTACAGTTCTATTTAAATGCAAACACACATTTGAACTTGCAAAGCGTTATTTTCATAGTAAAATAACTCTAAGCATTACGCATACTTACTTTTTAATACATATTAAAAGTACAGTTTTATATCATCTTGATATAAAAGTGTACTTTTACATCAGATGAACTCCAAGTAAATAAAAATAATATTTTAAAAGTTTAAAAATTTAAAGGATGTATTTCAGTTTTATCAAAATGCATTCATCACTTGAAACTAAGCGTCGGAAAATTCATCATGCGAATATATTGTGCTACGTCTTATGAAAAATGTTTTGTTTCTGTGAGAAAATGCGACGACTCGGAACTTTTGATTACTTCGTGCCGTTTGTAAACAATTTCTTCGAGGTGTTTTGTTCGTGGGATAAGAAAGTGAGTTTCAGCTCTTTCTTTCTTTCAAATAATTTGTTTTTGTTATGACTGCCTCAGTCCCTCATTTGGCTTAGTGGGAGTTTACACCACTGCTGTGTAGGAATCTGCTGTGTCGATTCCTGGTCGGGCTATATTGATATTAGGTTATAAGGCGATATCTAAAACTAAAATACTAACTAAGACCATTGGTTCCTCAGATTAGCGTGTTCAACTAAACAAACAAACTCTTCAGCTTTATAATAAATTTTTTATTTAGATTATATCAATGAACCAAAATTAGCGAAGGAGAAAAGCGAACAGGTTTATAGAATAATGCTTTTCATTTAATATATTATTAATATAATAATAATATAACACACCTCGACACGGCACGTATTGTGAGGAGGTACCTTTCTCTGGAGCCCTAACCGTCGGCACCTTGGACTCTGTTCCCGATGTCGGCAGGCCACCACATTTTTATATTTTGAAATGATTTTTTTTTATATTTATATTTTTTTTATAAAAATGTAATATTTAGTGAGAACCTAATTAAACAAAGGAAATATAATATAATATTCTACCACATTCATACAGCGCCATCTAGTCCCAAAGTAAGCAATTATATTTGCTTGTGTTATGGGTACTAAACAACATACATTTTTTTTTTGTAAATACATAATTATATTTTTTATTTATATTTTAAAAGACAACGCCCGCACTAGAGATCAAGCCCTGTGTCGCGGGGAGCTTTACAAACATGAAACTAACGGACACAAAGTACACCCAGACTAGAAACAAATATCTATGAATCACACAAATATTTGTCTCGTGTGGGAATCGAACCCACGTCACCCAACACGGCGATGTAGTGGCGAGGCGACCACCTTAACCACTGCGCCACGGTGACAGTCTATATATTATAGATATATTACACTAAACTAAAACAAAATCAAATCAGTATATATTATAGATAAATTACACCCAGACACAGAACCTTTATGCTCATCACACAAAGATTTGTCCTGGGTGGGGATCGAACCCACGATCTCCGGCTTAGCAGTCAGGGTCACTAACCACTAGACCAACAGGCCAGTCAAAAGGTCAAAAGGTCTGAACTCAGATCATGAGATGTAAGATTTTAATGATCGAACAGATCAAAACTTCTACATTTAATTTTTATCTTAATCCTAATATTTATTAGATAAACGTTAGGATAACGCTTTTTCTAACCTTAGTTTTATATTTTTCGACTTTAAATAATGTGTTTTTTTTTTAATGATTATTATTAGAATATGTTTATAAGGGTATATACTTCATGTATATTTGAAAAATTTAGGATCATAATAAAATTCTCCATACAACGTTAAATTATTCCTAAAACGTATTTATTACCAAATCTTTGGCAGCAATCTGAACGCGAGCGTGGCATATATTCAAATTTATGCAAAAAGCAAGGAAATGTACCGTTTATGAGCCCAGTCAGCTTGCATAAGGAAGGGATTTGTCATTTTCAGGCGACTCCCATTTGAACTCAGCTACTACTGTACAATTACTAAATATAGAATGGTATCAATACATTTTATACCTATAGAATTTTCGGTTATTACTTTTAATATCGATGTGATCTAATTATTTTATAGAAAAATTATTTAATGTTTTTTTCTTTATAGTAGCACAGCTTAGCGATTCCTTTTTGTCAGATGGAAAGCTAAAATAGGAGCCCAGCTGATTTGATCTGTGTCATCGATCCTTCGATCGATTCCAGATTGACATGCAAATTTTTATTTATTATATTTCAAAGTTCAGGGCCGGAGCAGTAAATTAATCATATTTTATCATTGATATATCATTATTTTTTTATTTACAATAAATTAAAAAAAAATTAAAAAATCTTAATTTTTGATTCAGACAAAAGCCATTTTACAAAATATTCGTCGATTACGATTAATAATTACTTTATCGAACAAATTGTAAATTACCAAGAATACGAAAATACCATTATATTCAAAATAAATTTAATTTCACGATTCTACAATCATAGTAATTAAACCTTAACATTTTTAACATAGGAAACAGGGTAAAAGAAAAACTAAAACAAAATTAAATCAGTATTCTAATATTAATATTAAGTAAGTCAAAATTAATAATTCAATAGCTTCCAAAGCAGTCAGTGGAAACATAACGTCATAAACTCGCTTGCAGGTATAAACTGTTTACTCGCGGTATTTACGCTCAACAAACGTTACGTTTCCTTTCCCGTACACAAACATACTGGTAGATTGTTTTGCGGAACTATAAACGAGCTGTCAGCTAATATTAAATCTGTGTTTAATATTCCTGATATAATATCATTAAAAAATAATATAGATTTTATGGCGGCATCATAGTTGTCAAACTAATGTCTGCTATGTGGGTAGTTCGGACAAATTACTATGTAAGGGAAAGATTACTATTTAATTCTCATGGACGATAAATGAGTCGGTGACACGAATATCACAGTAATCATGTATATTTATGATGTAAAACAGTTACAGTAAACTTTAGAAGCACAATACAGGAATAGGTTCAAAAATTATATCGAAACGGCGAGCGCACCGCGAACGTAAGGCTGAGCGTGACTGAGTGTTTTTTTGTTCTTCGGAACATTCGAGAATATTCGAATGGATGTTCAAGAACATACGAATAGCGCCTGTGCGTTATGTGCGCACGCATCATTATATAATGGTGAAGACTAGATGAGCACCTAATACAAAGCCAAATATAAATAAATAAATGTTTTGGAAATTCACACACAGCGCCATCTAGTCCCAAACTAAGCTAATGCTTGTAATATGGATACTAGATAACTGATATAATACTTAAATAACTTTTTCTTTTCTAAATACATACATATTATAGATAAATTACACCCAGAATCAGAACAAATAATTGTGCTCATCACACAAAGATTTGTCCTGAGTGGGAATCAAACCCACGACTTCTGTCTCAGCAGTCAGGGTCACTAACCACTGAGACACGGAGGCTTCAAAAAGATGTTTGTAAATTTACCATTGGCCAATTCGCCAACTATACGTGAGTTTATTTATTAATTTAAACTTTATGCACAATAAAGTACAAAAATACAAAAAGTTTAAGTGTGTACAATTACAAAGATGCAGTTATATTCTTGATTCTCAACTTAGAATCAACATATATCATCGGCTCATCGAGCTTACACTGTAAAAGGACCACATATTACAATGTAGGTTTTATTGAAATTGAAATTTATTGAAACATGTATAATCAAATCAACAAATTAAATCAAATCAGCCTTTAAATGTTGACTGTCGAATGACAATTGAAATAGGCCACACGCAATATTAATATTGGACTCAATCAATTTCAGTGATCGGCACGTATCTATTAATTGGTAGCATTTGCGTGTGATTTGTTGAAAGGCTTTGTAACTTATGTTGGCTTCATGTAAGCCATGCATCTTTACGTAATAAATTGAAGTATGAAATTAATTGAATAAAAATGAATGAAATTAAAATATAAATTTATGTTTAAATGTATAACTAAGGTATAGTTTAAGAGAGAGAGCATAATAGTAACTGGTACTTTTTCTTCTATTCTTATTCTATTCAAAGCAACGCACGCACTACGGAACAAGCTCTTTACATGGAGGGCTTATTTAACAAAGATACAATTAACGGACAATCAAAATACACTAAGACTCGAAACATTTACGAATTAATCACACAAATATTTATGTTGTGGGGAAATTGAAATCAAGTCACTCAGGAGGGCAATGTTAGAGGAGAGGCGAGTACCTTAACCACTACGCCACGGAGACAGATAATAATTAATTAGGCACTTTATAACTAAAGAATCCACAATTTCTTATTAAACAGAAAACCAAATACCATTTTTCATTTTTCATCTAATCCGAGACACTTTACATAGCAGTGGGACACTGCTTCACCGAGGCAGTCCAAATAAGTCATAATATTATAAAAAGAATAAATGTCATAATAATAAAGAAAATATAGAGCAGAATTTTCTAGAACAATGATAGTCAGGTTCTTTAACACAAAAGTATTTGCGAGCACGTTTTCTTAGCTATTCCCAGATGTCTACATTTTGAAAACTAACAGCTAGCAAAGCTGTCCCCAAGCACTGTCTAAGTTAAATACGTGACCGTGGCAACAAATCAGCTGGCAGGATGATTCTTCATAACTGTTGTAGAGAGATTATAAAGAGAAATTACGATTTTTTCATTTTATTTTTGTCAAAAAACAATGTTTAGTTTTGTTACTAAAAATACATCTATGTAATTTATTATTTAATAAATAATCCCAATTTCCCTTGGTCACGCCATAACTTATGAAAATGGCTGGACCGATTCAACTGGTCTAATTCTTCTTTTTATATTCTTTGAAGTTTGACGAAGGTTTTTATGAGAAGAAAAAATTGTAAAAATTATAATATCGGGATTAAAAATCCTCGAGGGCAATTAGGGTTTAAAATTTAAAAATATTATTGCTCAGAAATAATTCTTCAAAGGGCATGATTACTTGTTATGTACTCGCCGACTGTGTAATATCTTCGATACTTTTCAGAATATTGAATATTGCCTGTTGGTCTAGTGGTTAGTGATCCTGACTGCTAAGCCGGAGGTCGTGGGTTCGATCCCCACCCAGGACAAATCTTTGTGTGATGAGCATAAAGGTTTGTTCTGTGTCTAGGTGTAATTTATCTATAATATGTATGTATTTACAAAAAAAAAATGTATTTAAGTAGTATATCAGTTGTTTAGTACCCATAACACAAGCAAATATATTTGCTTACTTTGGGATTAGATGGCGCTGTGTGAATGTGGTAGAATATTATTATTATTACAATTTCATAAATACATTCACATACCACCCCACTTTCTGTTTGAGCAAGCCTTTCAATACTCATTTAACTTCAAGGTTTAGGTACGACTTTCAAAAAATATTACAATAATACGTTTTGTTAAAGCAATCTAAGTATACGATTATCTTATCTCTTTAATAAAAACAAAACATACATTTTATTAAATCTGTCCTCGGCGCCATAACTGTCATAATAAACTTGAATGAGAAACGAACCCCATAATATGTGCTATCATAATTTATTACGACTATATAATGTAATTTTTTTCATTTACCCTTAACATATCGTACGGGATTAATAGCCAAACCGAAGAGCATTATTAAAAGCATATTTTAGGACCTAAATATTTTTTATGACCTTTTAAAAATTGTTCAGATTTTTCGTTATGTGCTTCTTTTAACGGCAAATGTGAGTGTCGACAATTTATGACCGCGATAAATACATAATAAGGTTTTGTGCTTTGAAATTCAGTGTAACTTTTTTTATTTCCAGCTGGTTCTATGACTTGTTATTTGTTAATTTATTTTAATTGGAAGATAGAGGTGGACAAATTTTACGAATGAATAGACAAGTTTAATAAATGAGATTATTCTTGGGGAGACAGTGTTTGCCTATTTATAAGATGTCTCGTGAAGAGAATAAGTAATCTAGTATTTTGATGAGTATAAACTGGAAGCGTCATACGTATATTTACAATAATTTTATTATTAATCCACGGAAGATAACCACAGCTACTTTTCCTTTTATGGGATATATTTTCAAAAATCCAAACTTAATGCCAAAATATCGACCGAGAAAAATAAAAATAAATATCATGCTTTTAAATAAAAAAAATTAGCAATGCGTTGATCAGTCAAACCATCAGTTTATCTATCAAACTGTTTAACTGAAAAAATATAATACGTTTTCAAGCTTAGGAAATAGAACTCAAAAGAAATCCTGCCTTTGGCTTCATCAGTCCATAAAATATGTATCGAAGACCCTCGACACCACGTGACTATCCCTTCAACTTGATAGTTATTCCGCCGGATATTTATTTGAGAAATAAAGTGTTCTTTCATATTCGGTTCAAGGCTCGAGGCGGATTTTATTGATATTGGCTGGAAGCCTTTGCCGATGATTTGCAGTTTACACTTGTTTGTGTCTTTATTTTACTGTGCGGATATATACAAGCTTTAATTTTGAATTCTGTAAAGGAAAATAGAACTCTGAATTATAATACTTAATAGTTATATTAGTTTGAAACGAGCAAAAACTGCACACGATTTGTCTGTTGCTGATGGTCAGTCATTTGCATCTTAACGCCTCTGGTTGTTCAAGCGTGTATAAGTTTAGTAATATTATATACCTACAATGTACAATGTACTTGACTTATAACGACTGTAATGATAGTTGCGGTTATTGTAGACTAAATCCAGCAACTCTTTATACAACCTTTTCTACCTCTTTGAATACTTTTGATTTATTTACTTTTAATTATTCAAAATTCCAAATTATATTCTAAAATTCTAAACCTAGTCTACGACAGAGCTTGGCGAACTTGGCGCTTTTTCTAATACAATTTCTCGTACTGTGCACACCCTATTCGATGGTCGAAACTAAATATAAAGTCTTAGTAAATTTCAGTGATTATGTGTTACTAAGTTTATTTTATTTACGGGCCCCACGCATTTCCCAAGTTTGTCAAGAGTTCTCTAGCCTGCATATTCCAGATTCTTTTACCTACCCTAAATTGAGTCTTGAAGTCCCCTGGAAAAGGCAAAGGGCGTCCACAGTGATCCTCCATCGCGTTCGGTCTTGGGCTTCACGTTTTGTGTCACTACAGTTCGTCGTGATGGTCTTCGCCTCGTCTGCCACTGTCTCTGTCTGCGTCGCCAAGTCTGTTTGGGATGGCCACGCTTACACTTTTTAATGTGATCGAAAACTCTTCTGAAACGAAATTGTAAGAAACTTTATTACTTTTTCATCAGAAGCCCAGAAATCATCACCTACTTGTTAAATCATCCTCTCTACTATCAAGCGAGCAGAGACGTTCTAAGGCGGGCCAGTCATACCTAGTCAACGCACGCTCGTGATGGTCCAATTTTGGGGGGTGTAATGACGTCCCAATTCAATTTAGACACCAACTCGAGTGTCACTGCGATGTTTCCGTTCAAATTTATAAGACGGTTAGTAATTATTATGAATCTCACAAAGTGAACTTCATATTGGTACCAACCGGTCGGAAATTCGGAATTGGACTCATATTTCATGCGTTATAGTGGATGGATGAAATGTTTATTGCCACATCCTAGCATATACACAATAAAAACAACACAGTAACAAAAAACTGGTAATGGTGTCGCAGATATGATGATAATGATGATGATGCTTTGTAATGTGATATGAAATTTATGGCAGTAACATATTTACTTAATTGGCTTTTGCATATTATTAACATTAAGAAATCTAACAGAAATCAGCCGATTTGTGAGTTTGAACCATATTATACATGATTTTTCCACTCCTCTTGTCGTATGCGTATGAGTGCATTGGGTCATTGACCCTCTCGTTTTCGAAATCGACCGGGTACTTTTTCCAGCCAGCATATTGTTTCATTATTCGTAAACATAATAATTCCACATTCAAACCATCAAGATAATAATATTCCACGACGACATTAAGGTCGTCACACACACATCAATAAATCACACTGACACTCCACTTTTCACTCGCATAGATAACACATACGGGTTACTAAGGACAATAGCAGGATACACCATGGGTAATGGCCCTTACACAATGTGGGGATAATCTCACACGGTTAATAAAGGTCGCTTCCGTTAAAGCAAACTTTATGCTTTTACTGGGCTATTTAGGACGGTTGCACACTTTCAAGTTTTGATACAAATCAAATCAAATGAGTTTGGGGTGTCCTCTTATTAAAGGGTAAGGCGACGAAGTGGATAGTAAGCTTTGAGCTTTGTTTAGATTGAAGGATTTAGTCAAATCGTCCACTAATTTCAGTGAATTTTGATATTTGTGGAATCAATATGATGTGAATGTACATTTCAAAAATTTTACGAATATATCGGTACTATGAATAACAAAGCTTGTTCTTATAGATAATTATTATTACTTAGCTATATGTTATTTGAATTATGTGTACAATAAAGGACACAAAAATTATAATGGAAAATCTTCCTATTTCTTTTTCAAAATTATTTCTAACTTCATAGATTTTGACTACATCATTGAACCGTAAATATATGTGGGTTCAAAAAAATCCAGTTGTTTTTATCATCGTAAATTATTGAGTTATTCCTATTTACCTACCTACCTTAACTGAACAACAGAACAGAATAATATAATATATAATAATATCTACCACATTTACACAGCGCCATCTAGTTCCAAATTAAGCAATTATATTTGCTTGTGTTATGGGTACTAAACAACTGATATACTACTTAAATACATTTTTTTTTTGTAAATACATACATATTATATATAAATTACACCCAGACACAGAACAAACCTTTATGCTTATCACACAAAGATTTGTCCTGGGTGGGGATCGAACCCACGACCTCCGGCTAAGCAGTCAGGGTCACTAACCACTAGACCAACAGCCAGTCAAAGAAGTCAACAGAAGAACTAAAATAAAATGGAACGTGTACAACAGTCCTAAAACCATCTTTATGCTTTTACATGGCAATTTAATATTTCACGGTAGTTTGGTGTGAGCCTTATTTATTCATTACTGTGTACTTTGAGAATAAATGTTCGTAATAAGTGGATGTAGAACTCGTGTTAAATAAAATTATGAGGTAGTTATAATATATTATGATGTTCTGATTAAAATAAGTTTTTGTTGCCTGTTTGGAAGTATGACGTACATAAGTATCATGTATTTGATATATATAAAATAAGATTATGACTACTACTATTACATGGAACTCTAATATACCTAACTAGCAAAATGTGTTTTTCATATTATTTGTCTACGTGCGGTAAAAAGACAACGACAGCGGCGTGGGAGTCAGCGGCGGCTGGGGTGGCATGCGCGGGCAGAGGGATTATATATTATTTATTTAATATAATATAGCTTATATTATGCGCGGGCGGCTAGTCTGGCTTGGCGGTGCGCAGCCGTGAGCTCCTGGTCTTACCAGGACTACGATACTACGTACTAAATATTCTATTTGGTATCTTTTTTATTTGCAACAATACATCTTTGTCAGATCAATAATAGTTTTATTTAAACTGCATCCTGAGCCATCGAACACATACCTACATAACTTCAAAGTGCAAAAACATTATAACTAGGTATGTCACGGGACACTCACGCAAAGAAGTCGGGACTACCGACGGCTTTCAGTTCTGTAAGGGAACCTTCAGGGTGAGTGCGCAACTTTCGCCGCCGCGGCTTTAGTTTTAATAATATTACACCTCTCCCTACCCACCCCGTCCCTCGTACAAATTCAAATTATAATTTTCAGACTCAAATCTATATTAATAAAATCAATTATTATTATCCAATTTTCACGCTAAACATTCAAGTGACAATTGTTTGTAACGGTCGCCAGATGTCACTGCGCGTAAACAACGCGGTTTACTACCGACGAACTTTGGTTTCGAGCGAAACTAATTTAATTGTTGTCTTGTTATTAAAATTTGAATTAATTGGGTACTACTTGTAGCAATAAGGATAAATAATTGGGAATTCATTTGGCGCATATTTGGGTTTTTGTTATCGCAGAGGGATTCGAAGACGAAGAACTTAATAAAATAGGTACCTATATCATTAAGCTGTTCTTCGAGGCTTCGCTCCCATGGATCATTGTTTGGCCATTATTCAGCTTGTATTGGTTCTATCGTGATTTTATATAGCATATAACCTACCTCGATAAATAGGCTATGGAACAATAAAACAATTTTTCAATTCGGTTCAGTAGTTCCTGGGATTTTCGCGTTCAATCAACTAAACAAACTTATATTATTGGTATCGTGATCGGTATCTCAATTTTTATTAATTCATTTAATCTAGGTATAATTTTAAAACCAGAATCACATTTGGGTACGTTACCTACAGTTTATAGTACGTCGGTAATATCTACATTAGTTTATCATAAAACGTGTCGTAGCCATTAACTCCCATCTCCGGAAAGTTGAGGATATCAGCGTTCCAATTTTAGAAATATAAATATTAATATCTAAGCTTTACATTTTTCTATTTTTTTTTACTTCAATGTTGTCTACTTTAATTTTATTCAAAATACCGAGCCGGCAGTTTCATAGCAAGCCCAATCATTGTTTACACTAATATGTATATCTTGAGTAATTACTTAACTAAACATTAATTAATACGTTAACGAATTATAAACAGGCAGCGTAATTAGTAAAACATTAATTAATTACATCCACCAAGGTCATTCGATAATCAAAGTCAACATACTGACAAATAGTTTGCGTTTAGAGTAACAGAAATTGGGAACGGCTTGCGCCATCTGGTGGCATCATAAATAAACGTTTTTATAGCATGGCTCTCTTCTTTTATATATGCGAGGGATAGCCTTGTTGAAAATTTCTAGTTCTCAATTCTGCTGCTTGACTAGCCTGTTGGCCTAGTGATTAGTGACTATGACTGCTAATTTGGAGGTCGTGGGCTTATGTGATGAACATCTATTTTTTTTTCTTTTTTTTTACAACGCCCGCACTAAGGAGCAAGCTCTGTATCGCGGGGGACTTTACAAACATAGAATTAACGAACACAAAGTACACCCAGACTTGAAACAAATATCTATGAATCCCACAAATATTTATGTCATGTGGGAATCGAACTCACGTCACTCGGTGCAGCAATGTTAGTGGCAAGGCAACCGACATTAACCACTACGCCACAGTGACAGTCAAAGTTGTCGTAGCCTATGGACACCTGCAACACCAGAAGCCTCATAATTTGTGCATTGCCAACCTTTCAAAAGCCTTCACTTCCCAATGACTTCTGGATACTCTACTCACCAGCTAAAACAGAACACTAGGTTTATTATACCACTTGTCTTCTGAGGCTGAAGTCTTCTATAGGGTGGAAGGAACTACCGCAAGTGGGCTTAGTTTGAGCTATTAAGCTAGTAAGGTAGTAAGCTCACTTAAAATAAAATATTTTCTGTGATGACGACTTCGAAACTTCCAAAAATTAAGCAAGTTAAATGGAACAATAAGCGATGGTGGCTGAATGGATAAGGAACCGGCGGCGTGCGTGAGATACACAATAGTCTAAATGTAAGCATTTTCATCCAGGGATACCTTCATCTGTATATAAAACATCGATAGTACAAGATATAAAGGTTTTTACAGATTTCCCTAGAGATATAGAGGCCTACACATTTACATAAACTTGTGTGGAAAAATGGGATTGCATGAGTATTCACTTGGAATTTTGAGAGGACAGCTTTTGAAAATGTGACGTCATTTTTCGATCCACCCGTTTTATTTCTTAACCTTTTGACCGCCACGTCAAATCGGTATCGTCGTGCCTTGAGCGCCAAGCTTTTAAAATTCAGTACATTTTTGACGTGCCATGACGTCATTGGCGTGGTGAGCACATTTTCATTTTACGTGTATAGACGTATCTGGCGTTCAAAGGGTTAAAACTTTAGAATATTCATGAGACTGATACCCAATATAAGTAGTTCATATCTTTTGTTTCGAATTCTTATCGAATGATTTAAAAAAAATATAAACATACCTAGTTGAAACTGAGAAAGTTTCGCAATACTTCTGTACTTAACGTATTGTTATTAAGAATATCTAATATCACTACCCCATCTCAGCCCGTGAGTGTCGTAAAAGGTGACTAAGGGAGTAACCTTCTGCAGACAAGAGCACTGCGAGAAAATTCAAAACAAACCCTATACCAACCCGTCTGGCCAGCAGCGTGGTATATTAGGCTAAATTTCCTCCACAATCTTTGGAAGAGACCATTGCCCAACAGTGGGACGTATATGGTTTGGAATGATGATCTGAAGAAAAATTTGTTTACAAAACATAATGTATGCGTAGAAAAATAATTATATAAATCAAAATAAACGAATGTAGTACCAAATTTAAGCTTTAAGTTATTATTTCAAAACAAACCTAAAGACCTTACAGCTTTACCTAAAGACAGGCCTGTTGGTCTAGTGGTTAGTGACCCTGACTGCTAAACCGGAGGTCGTGGGTTCGATCCCCACCCAGGACAAATCTTTGTGTGATGAGCATAAAGGTTTGTTCTGTGTCTGGGTGTAATTAATCTATAATATGTATGTATTTACAAAAAAAAATGTATTTAAGTAGTATATCAGTTGTTTAGTACCCATAACACAAGCAAATATAATTGCTTAATTTGGGACTAGATGGCGCTGTGTAAATGTGGTAGAATATTATTATTATATTATTAGCTTTCCATGGAGCTAGTTCAATAAACCTTGCCGAGAAGTGAACGTGAAACAGAATATTGTAGTAGTTACTCATAACGCATATTATACCTCCAAAATTAAATAGAACATCATACTCACAATAAAATAGAAACGAATTTCATTTACAAAACCCAATACTGTAGGCCTTTCAGACATCTCATCAATCCTTCAGTGACATAGTTGATAAATTATGATAAATATACGCCATACTTACCTATCAACGGTGAATTATTATTTACAGGGAAAATACGTACTTCACCAGAGGGAATTGAGTTATCGTACACAATATTGAATGTACGTCATACGTTTTTCTAACGTTCATAAATTGCTGTCTAAATCTATTGTCTCGATGGCTCGTTAGGAGTGTATAAGACTGCGGTTCAACTTACTGGGTTTGAAACTCAGGTTGCGTAAAAACAGTAAGCAGTTTTAAGTTAATCTAATATATAGCCTCTGTCATAAATAATAACACACCCATCATATAATAAGTCTCGAGACACAGCAAGTACAAAGAAAAAAAACAAAAAGTAAAAAAAGGAAACTGAAAATCTCTCCAAACTGCACCGCTTTTATTCTGATCAAGATGCCGCACATAATTAAAATACTTTGTAGACGTTTTTATCTTATCTTCACCGACAATGTTCCGTCTGTAATGGCTTACCCCTGATCTATGCTTAAAGAATTTATATCGGAAGGAAATACTCCGCGAAGTACTGGACATAACGAATTAATTTAAAGATTTAACTTTCACAGGAAATTTTATTCTTTTACGGATTCTGCACCAAGGGGAAAAGAGGACAATGAAAGAAAACTTATATCCATGTTAGCCATAGAACACAAATTAATCTTATAGAGTTTTATTGTCAATTGAATTACAAAAAATTTAATTACGAGTAGTAACAAATATTCAACATTCGCATGATAATAATAATATATTATGTACTTACTATAATTGCAAATATTTAGTCTATATTATGTTGACTGTTGAGGCATTTACAAAAAATAAACATTACACATACATAATTTCAACCCATTAACGTACCACTGCTGGGCGTAGGTCTCCTGCAAAGAGAATTTAGTCTACTATGCCACGCTAGCCTGACAGGTTGGCAGTGTCTGCATAAGGTTCCCTTAGTCGCACGCCTGTAATACCCATGGGTTGAGATGGGGAAGTGACATTATGTATTCTTAATCCGTCACTACACGGACACACATATTATGATTTTTTTTTCCGATATTACACATTATAATGTTTTAATTATTTATTCAATTGCATGCTAAGCAACAAGCATTGACAGCCTACTTGCAATTTTGATATGTTATTAGTTGATTTCAATAACGATATCAAATGTTTAATGATTTTAAATTGTTCATGTCATTTTCAAATCTCAGAGGTCTTTTCAAACATACAATTAAGCAGCAAAGCACTTCAAAATGTGTGATAGACAATATTTTCTAGCACCGAATGATATTTGTTTCAGACGTATAGATTACATTTTATCTGCACAATACGCTACTAATGAACCAATCGAAACTAAAACTAATTCAGTCCGCTCTCAATCTTAGCTAATAATCAAAACTTTTGATCTTACTTGTTCAGTTTTGGGGATTATTGCCAATTAGAGAGTGTAGAATCTTATATTTAATTTCTAGCTACTATTTAGTAAATCTTCTGAAGAGCTTATCAAATAGACGCATTAATTTCTGTCTATTACTTTGTCTGTGAATTGAACTACTATAGTATATGAACGCGAAAGTTAGTTTATAAAGATGGATTGTTTTTTTGGATGTTACTGTTTCAGACAAAGCTTACTTATGAAGCCATCAAGATTTTTAACCACAGGAGAAATATAATGTACCTAAATATAATGTATATTATTATGTGGCTAAAATATTTATATCCATTTCCCATCCCTTTACTAGGATAATGATTTCCTTTGGTCCAGCATCGTAAACTGGAAAGCTAATAGTAACGTAGAATCTAAAAAAAATCAATATAACATTTTCTATAAAATTAACTGAGATACTAAGGCTGAAGGACACAAGATAACTTAAAATAATATCAACAGTGTCATCATCATCATATCAGCCCAACGACGTCCAGTGCTGAACATAGGCCTCACCTAATTTACGCCACTGCGAACGGTCCTGTGCCGCCTGCAACCAACGGCCGCCCGCCACCCTGACCAGGTCGTCGGTCCATCTGGTGGGGGGGCCGTCCCACGCTGCGCCTTCCAATACGTGGCCGCCACTCGAGAACCTTTTTCCCCCATCGGCCATCAGTTCTACGAGCTATGTACCCTGCCCACTGCCACTTTAGCGATGCGATTCGGTGAGCTATGTCGACAACTTTAGTTCTCCTGCGGATCTCCTCATTTCTGATTCGATCACGCAGGGAAACTCCGAGCATAGCTCTTTCCATGGCTCGCTGGGCGACAGTAAGCTTTCTGATAAGGCCAATAGTTAGCGGCCACGTCTCAGTTCCGTAAGTCATCACTGGCAACACACATTGGTTGAAGACATTTGTCTTCAAACACTGGGGTATTGTGGACGAGAAAACAGTGCGTAACTTCCCAAACGCTGCCCAGCCGAGTTGGATTCGGCGGTTAGCCTCTTTCTCGAAGTTGGACCTACCTAACCGGACCGTTTGTCCTAGGTATATATATTCGTCAACAACTTCGAGATTAGAGCTCCCCACAGTAATAGGGGCGGGGGCTACATGGCGATTAGACATAACTTTCGTCTTGTCCATGTTCATTTTAAGCCCCACCCGTTGGGAAGCTCTATTGAGGCTACCGAGCATTGTGCTAAGGTCCTCCAGTGACTCTGCCATGACCACGATATCGTCGGCAAACCGAAGGTGGGTGATGTACTCGCCGTTGATGTTGATGCCGAATCCGTTCCAGTCCAGAAGCTTGAATACATCTTCCAATGCAGCCGTGAACAGTACTGTAATCTTTTATTGTTTGTAAATCAATAATTATAATAAAATAATATAATTATAATTAAAACAAAAACGGGGGTGGCTGAATGAATAAGTGACCGGCGTGCTAAACACGCGGTCCGAGTTCGATTCCGACCAGCAGTAGCAATGTGGATTTCACTTTGTGGAATTTATATGTACTAGTCATGTGACTTACCATCTGCTAACGGTGAAGGAAAACATCGTGAGGAAACCCACATACCCTAGAAGAAATTCTAAGTATATGTCTGATCCACCAAGCCGCATTAGGCCAGCGTGTGTGGATTATGGCTTTAACCCTCTCAGCTCTGTAGACAGAGGAAAGGAGACCCGAGCCCAGCAGTGGGATATTAATGAATGGCTGATGAAATCAATAATTATATAAATAAATAGGTACTTCCATAGTTCTGTGCATTTGCATCCTCTGGCTATCTTCTACTGTTTTTTTCTTAATCCAGTTTTATCCAAGTATATTATATATGTAGCTTTCTAAGTTATTTTATAACTAAACCTCTATTTCTTCTTTAAACAATTACAATAAATTCCATAGAAATCAAAGCTTCCAACACTTGCCCTTGCTAATAGCTTTAACTAGTTTCGCCTCATGCTATATTAATAGACAGTTCCTAGTTTAAATTTAATTTAGGAAACGACTCATTCAAGCAGCTCAGTAGATTAGGAACCGGGTTTAGCCCAATTAAGTTTACCCTAGGAATAACTTGATCAGGATCGCCCTCTTTATGTAATGGAATAATAAATTTTCAAAAGGTTTTGGTCGAAATAGAATGGAATCGTTGTTATGGGACCAGATTGTGAATGTTGGTAGGTTGTAATTTTGGGGTTTATACATCAGTTATATGTTTGTATACGTATTCGAACACAGAATAGTAAATTGCTTATTTTTGGTTCTTTTTAACAAAAACATTATTATCTATTTATGATTTTTAACACAATAGTTAACGGCAAAGAAATTATTTGGACGATTCTGAGAGATCTTTCATGAACTCTAAGGCTGGATAGATAAAGGAGCCTTGTCCGGCATTTGTTCATATACTTTGTACAATAAAGTTCCCAACAGTAGCGTAGACAAAAACTATTTCCTTCCACTTGCTACGATTCTGACAAACATATTTCGCCGTTTAATATTCCTCAATCTTTTCGTACATTCCCACTAGTTTAGCGTCAGGAGTACCCTAAACTAGTGGGAATATCTGTCCTTTCTTTAGAACGCCTCCAATTTGGTTATAGAACGTTCTTCTATTACTTCCCCTTCCAACATTTCCCTTCACGTTCACCTTAAACATATATTTAAATAAAATAAAAAAAATTGTAGAAATATAAAGTTATCAGTTGAAAATTGACGTCAGTTCCATCTGTTATAACTGTTAAATGATTAATGATCAGTAATTACTTATAATTGAAACAGCAACAACACAAAATGGGTTAATTTAATTTAGTAGCTTGACACCGCAAACTATTTTGTTGCCTAATGTGTGGTGCATAGTTGTGGTTGGACTATAACTGTGGTGAAGTTTCGTGTGGTGAAGTTTACAGAATTCTGATATTTAATGACCAATTTCGACCAATTAGCGACTAATGAAAACAGATCTTCGCTAGGTGTCCTAGTTTTTGAGATACAAATGTGGCCAAGCTGGGGAGACTCTCACCAGATCGGCCAAATAAAAACGCTTATAACTTTTGAACCATTGAAGGTCCAATTCTGATATTTGGTGACCAATTTCGACCAATTATTATCGACTAATTTTTTGCATCATCAAAATCAAAATCCACGATGGTGGCCAAGTCAGTGTCAGCCACACTGATATTTGAAGTATATGCTATTTTTTAAATCAATTAAATTAGGTATTTCAAAATAAAAACTATTTATGTTTTGTTTAGTAGGTCAGTTTTAGTTGTAAAGATGTAAATATTATTTTCTTGTAGATATTAAGTAAATATTTAACACTAACACCTTATTACTTGAATAATTTTACCAAAAGTTTGTAAACATATTATTACTGTTTATTTCCAATAAATTTTGAATTGAATACACATTAATTTAAAAAAAAAGATAGTTGTTTTTATATAGATTTTGTTGCTTAAAAACTTTGTAATTTTGTTTATGTGATCGATTCTATAAGATTTCCAATAATCGATTATTCTAATTTGCTTTTTTGTTCTTTGCTCTGTTTTTAGCGGTAGGCGCCTAGATATTTATTTTAAAGGCACTTTTAGTTACTACATAAATACCAACTTCTTTATACATAACCTGGATTAAAGCAGAGCATTCTATTTATTTTCCTATATTATTATACGTCACTAAAATATTTTTTTAATTGATAATTGTTAGTGATAATGCTTCTGTTTTCCTTCACCGTTAGTATATGTTATCACTTGACTAGTACATATAATTCCACATTGGTACTGCCTGTTGGAATCTTAAATTGAAATTGGGTCACTTATCCATTCGGCTACCAACGCTTTATTATATAATAAAATCATTATATAAACCTATTTAAAAATGGTGGCATAAAGAAAATCCATTTATTTTCAGTGTCATACAGATTTCGGCGTAGAATTCGCTTCATCATCATCATCATGTCATGTCATCATCAGCCCGATGACACCCACTGTTGAACATAGGCCTCACCTAATTTCCGCCACAGCGAGCGATTTTGTGCCGCCCACATCCAACGGCCACCCGCAACCTTTATTAGAATTCGCTTAATCATAAAATAATAATCATAATATTTTAGGTAAATTATAGACTTAGTCGTGTATGCAACCAAAAACGGCTCCAGTCTCAGTATAATGCTAAAACATGATAATGTTATGTGCGTTCCCATTGAGGGACCATACCCTATTTTTGAACTTTTAAATGTATCAACCTTTAGTAAAAGTTCTCAAACAATTGTAAATTCAGCCAAAAATTTGTAAAAGCTGGCACTCAAAAGTTACAGTCAGTTAAAGGTGGTCCCTCAGTCGTGCATGGCAGGCATCCATATCTCAGAATCTAGATAAAATTTAAAGCTGCTGTAAATGAAGACTGTTAGTAAAAGATTTGTTGAACTAATTTACAAAATATTAACTCTTCTTGTTCACTCAGTAAAAAGAAATAGCATGCAGAAGGTGGTCCCTCAATTGAACACCACTAGTTCACCGTTGGTGGAGACCAAAGTAAAATTCAGATATTTTGAATATGTCTAGCGTTTGTAAAAGTTCTAGAACAATTGTAAATTCAATGTCGAGTTTCTAAAAGAAGCCATTAAAAAGTTACAATCAGTTAAAGATGGTCCCTCAATTGAAACGCTTCTCAAAAGAAAAAGTCAATTTACGTAGCATTCGCTAGTTATTTTGATGAAAAGTAAAGCTTAACCTTTAGTAAAAATTTTTACTAAAGACTACTTCAGAAACTAAAAAAAATTGTTGGGTTTTGTTGTTATTAGTAATCTAATTACTGCGGAAAAAACTCAGAGCGAGGTGACCACACGTCTACAAGTTAAATGGATTAATCCTGTAACCTGCAAATCGGCGCTTATATTCGGGTGAAAATAAACATTATTACTATGATTATAGTGTAGTGACGGATTAAGAATACATAATGTCACTACCCCATCTCAACCCGTGGGTGTAAGGGTGTAAACCTTAAGCAGACAAGAGCACTGCACTATGAGAAAAGGGAGGAGGAGACCCGTGCCCAGCAGTAGGATATTTATGGGTTGTAATGATGATGATGACCATGATTATATATAAAAATTGGTAAGTTTGATTGTTGACAATAATTAAAAAAAAAATTTTATTAATGCCACATAAGTAACTTAACATAAAATAGAAATTATAATAATTCTTATGATACAATAACATTTTCCACTTTTAAGCAGCGCTAATTATAAGAAAAATATAATAATAAAAGCCCAAGAGGCCCATTAAATTGTATCCAAAAAACTGCGTTTCTCAACAAAAGGACGTAAGCGCTATAAACATACGCTCTTTAGGATTAATCCATTTAACTTGTAGACGTGTGGTCACCTCGCTCTTAGTTTTTTTCGCAGTAATTCGATTACTAATAACAACAAAACCCAACATTTTTTTTTAGTTTTTTCTGAAGTAGTCTTTAGTAAAAAATTTTACTAAAGGTTAAGCTTTACTTTTCATCAAAATAACTAGCGAATGCTACGTAAATTGACTTTTTCTTTTGAGAAGCGTTTCAATTCAGGGACCATCTTTAACTGATTGTAACTTTTTAATGGCTTCTTTTAGAAACTCGACATTGAATTTACAATTGTTCTAGAACTTTTACTAACGCTAGACATATTCAAAATATCTGAATTTTACTTTGGTCTCCACCAACGGTGAACTAGTGGTGTTAAATTGAGGGACCACCTTCTGCATGCTATTTCTTTTTACTGAGTGAACAAGAAGAGTTAATATTTTGTAAATTAGTTCAACAAATCTTTTACTAACAGTCTTCATTTACAGCAGCTTTAAATTTTATCTAGATTCTGAGATATGGATGCCTGCCATGCACGACTGAGGGACCACCTTTAACTGACTGTAACTTTTGAGTGCCAGCTTTTACAAATTTTTGGCTGAATTTACAATTGTTTGAGAACTTTAAAAGTTCAAAAATAGGGTATGGTCCCTCAATGGGAACGCACACGATAATGTTTTAGCGCTATTTTTCAGACGGGACCTAACTCACTCACGGACATACTAGTTGTATGTCCGTGAGTGACAAAAACAAAAAGACATAACTTTGTGAATTCTTTATGAACAATTTATTGTTTATTTAACATCAGCTGCGCTGACATTTTAATAAAATGTCACATACTTCATTGTTTTCCTAAATCAATTATACCTAATCAATTCTAAAACTAAATAAAAAAACGTTATTACGGTATATCTTTTACCAGGAAACAAACAAAACAACGTGTTATGTAATAGGTACTTTGTTATTTATAAACAACTGGTTTTAATTTGTTTACAATTAAGATACGGTGTTTGGTTTCAATATCATCAATGACCTTCCACCCATTAAATGTAGGTACCTATTAATTGAATTGAAGATTTTATCTTCAGACTTTGTTGGCTAGACTAATTATGTATCATGATCATCATCATCATATCAGTCCAATGACATCCACTGTTCAACATAGGCCTCACCTAATTTACGCCACAGCGAGCGATTTTGTGCTAGCCGCCACCTTTACTAAGTTGTCGGTCCATCTGGCGGAGGGCCGCCCCACTTACGTAGTAACTATTATCTAATCTGTGGCCCCACGCTGCCCTTTCCAAATGTATATCCAGACCAAATTTTATATTTCTGGTAAAAGTGTCTCTGACCTAAGCTGCAGACGGACAGATATTGTATAGACGGATACACCTAATTTTCGCCACTGCTATCAGTGGCGGAAATTAGGTGAGACTTATGTCCGCAATGGGTGTCGCTGGGCTGATTATAATATAATTATGATAATGATCCCGTTTAGGCAACTCTGCGAATTAAAATCGTGCATTTTGGAGATTCTGTCAGTGCATTCTAAAAAACAAAAAACAACTATCGCCAATCACCGGTACTCAAAGTAGCTAGACTGTGGGGCCCTAAGTCAGTTTTCATCACCATATCAGGCGCAGCATATCCCATTGTTGGATATAGAGATATAGACCTCCTCAAGAGATTCCCACACACAGTTTTATCAAAATACTAAAAGTAAAAATACTAAAATAATTTTTCAAATCGGACTAGTAGTTTCTGGAACAAACTCTTCAGCTTTATAATTTTAAGTACTCATAGATTATTATATCATCTATCTAACAATACATTCCATCTCATCTTGACTCATCTTAGCGATAGTAAATATTGAGCTTTCAACATCGCTTCAATGTTATAACAGTTTCTCTAGAATAATGTTGTTTACCTTACCGTTGAAATAAATCAAGCGCATTTTTGAAATGAACTCAGTTTTCATAGTTGAAACTGCAAAAGTTTGTAGTTTATGCTAATTTTGTTGGCAGATAAAAGATGAAAAATGTTGCTTATTTTGCAAAGTCTGAGGAAAGTATTACTTGAACTACGCTTATCATTACTTCATTCTTAAATTCTAATTGAGAGAATATTTTATTTCTTGCACTTTGCTTCTTACAATGTCTGGGCATCACGTTAATATAATAGTATGACATAAACTTTAGGACAAAAAACAGAGCATTATGCCTTTTTCCCCGAAGCGGTAGGCAGATCTGTATCACACCCACATTTCACCAGCTATGTTTGGTCCCATGAAATAAGGGGCGAACCTATTGTCATCTAAATACTGGAGTTTCATGGTAGAAAAACCCAATACCATTTTCACCCGACCCGGGAATCGAACCCGGGACCTCTTACACAGCAGTCGTATACATTTCCCGCTGCGCCATCGAGGCACTTTAGGACAAGATTTTGGGTTTTTACCAATAGATAAAGTCATAGATTAAGGTAAATAATTTTGCTACCCACATACTACCGATACGAGCAAAGTCGCGGTTGAAAGTTAGTCAAGCATAAAAGGTTTAACGTTGTTTATACAGAATGGAATTTTGTAATGCCACCTGGAGGAAATGAAATGAAATGAAATCTCGTTTATTCATCTAGGTTACAAGGTAACACTTATGAAAGTCACAAGAATGTAACAGGTTATCCGAAATGTTGTGTCAGCAAATTTGCCTACGACCAGTTCGCTGACGGGGTGGAGCTATGAGAAGAACTGGCAAGAAACTCACGCCACTCTTTTTAAAAAAATGGATAGTTACAATCTTTTGTAATTTACAATTTGGGTAGCGTGTAAAGTGATGCAGCAGAGCACTACACCGTTAGATTAACGAATTATAATGAATGTTTACAAACTAAATATTAAACAGAAAGTAAAAAGTAAGGCTCTGTGGTTGCATCACTTTACACATTGCTATGCAGCCATTAGGGACAGTCTGTGAATAAATATGGTTTTAATTTTGTAAAAACATAACTTAAAAAAAATGATACAAAAAAAAAATAAAGGAAATACAAGAGAAAACTGACATAAATATTCACAACGTGCCCCCACGTCACAAGTGTCATTCTACACAAACAAGATAAATCAAATCAAAGATAACATTATTCCCAAGACATTTTATCATCTAAAAACTCATTAATTGTATAATACCCCTTACGAATAAGATGATCTTTAATAACGGTTTTGAATTTAAGTAAGGGTAAATTCATAATGTCTTCGGGAATTTTGTTAAAAAATCGTACACCGAGTCCCTCAAAAGTATTATGAACTTTATGTAAACGATGATATGTGCCTGTGAGGGAAAGTACTTTAAATCCTGGAGATAGATAATTTTATTCAAAAGAAAATTTCCTTTATTTTTAAAAAGAAACAGAACTGCATTTAACCATTTCCGGAAATTCACTTGACCACCAGGACCAGACACCCAGGAATCAAACCAACTAAAATTCCAAAAAATAACACCCTGTTCTTTTATAGCGTTCACCGATAGGGTCAATCATAAAGATCAAATCTCTCTAACAAACGTGGTAAATTAAATAAAAACAAAACCATAAAATCTTAAGTTATAAATCAATAAGACTTGTAAAAGCACTTTTACTCAATGGTCTTACGGACGTTTTTACTTAATTATGTTCGTAATTAATAACTATCTTTGACGTCATTTATTAACTAAAATTAGGAAGAACTATTTCGATAAGAATATTGCGATAATGTGTTTGTAATGTAGGTCAAATGAAAAAAAAAAAGATGCGACTTACTTACTTATGAGGCAATAAAATTACCACGTAAGTAACATAAGTTAGAATTTTATGGTTTTGTTCTTATTTAATTAATCATGTTTGTTAGTAAGATTCGATCCATACGGTTTACCCTATCGATCAATGCCATAAAAGTACAGGATGTTATTTTTTTGGATTTTAGCTGGTTCAATTCCCGGGTGTGGCAAGCGAATTTCCGAAAAATTTTGAATGCAGTTTTGTTTCTTTTTAAAAATAAAGGAACATTTCCTTTTAGTAAAATTGTCTATCTTTAGTATTAAGAGCACTTTCCCTCCAGGTGGCATTACAAATTTCCACCCTGTATATGTACTTGGCAGGCACTTACACTCTCAGAGCTTATTTTCATACTGGCGTTTTATGCTCTCGTATCTATTAACGTATAAAGAAGTAGATAACAACTACGTACTTATGCGTAATCCAAACACGAGGTAAAACCCTCAGTTTCATTTATACAATACGGATATACAAGTACTCACACAATGACCACAACAAAAAATACATCACTTTAAAAAAAAAAGATAATAAAACGAGCTAAAATATCAACCACCTCTAGTATGCAGGTTTATTTCCCAAGAGGTACCACACTTGTAATTAACTGCCTAATACCATTATCGACCATTACATAAAACCTCTTTTTTACGACTTCATGTCAGCTTGCGAAAAAGGTACTCGAAATTCAAAAATGTTTTTTTAATGTTGCATATAGATCACAGTTAAAGGTTTAATTACAGTTTGTTTATTATGACACATTTTGTTTACTTGTGTACATAGCGTAATAAATTAAGTTATAAAAACTGAATCTGTTCGTTACGGTGATAAAATGTTTAAGTATTCAGATGAAACATAACTACCCTTTATTTGACATAATATTTTGTCAAAATGTACAAAGGAACTGTTATTAAATTTTATATTTTTCACATTATTTGAATAAATGCGTAAATACAAATTTGTGCTTATGTTTATAAGGTTGTCAAATCCAGATTTTTCTGCCATGTACAATTTAATTTAGCCTGAAATTAATTAAATTTACACTTATTTTAAACATTTATTTGTCTTATTAATGTCAATTTATTCCCATAATTACACATACCCATATACCTACAACACACACACACGTTTTATTATTCTAATTCCAATTCCTTACAATACATATAGCATTTTTCTTTATCCATCCATACATCAACCTATTTATCATTACTTTCGCATTTATAATATTAGAAAAGAAGATATACAATGTATTTTTTACATTAAAATAATACAATAGTTGTTACATTATAAAAATAAAGTAAAGTAAGAAACTTGAGATACAATGTCGGTAATTCAATCTCATATCTTAATTTAGTCTAGAATACTTTATACTAAAAGTGATGAACGTCCAGACTTTTAGAAGACTTTATCATTTTTTACTGCAAATAGGCGAAAAGGGTCCGTTCTTTATTTATTTCTTAGATATTATCGCTTCAAAATGTTCACTTATTTTTCATGAATAGTCGTTATACTTATTTGAATAACTCAATTCTGTTGAAATGTTTAGTGGCATCTGTATTTTTTCTTCATTTTATTCTGTATTTTGTATTGACTAAGCTAATAACACATTTAACAGATGTACAATATACTTTTTTCTAAATAAAATGTATACTCTGGCAACATTCTTTAATACAAATTTAACCAGTTTCTGCACCGTTTAAGCTTTACTGTTATAAAAGTGACTATATCTATACTTCGACTAGGTATTCCAAGAATGAAACCTAATAAAAATAAATCTATTTTATTTGAATATGCAAATACGCATTCGAAAACTAAACATAACAAATAACATTATTTATCGAACGGAACCCGCTGCTAGCGAGTTCAACTTGCACATAACCACAGAATTTATATCTATAAATATAGATGCGATATTTTTTATTGCCTGTTGGTAATCGCCGTCCATGGACATTGACTGTTTTCTCTTAGCATTGACTAAACAATGAGAAGAAAATGCACTGAACGAACTTACCTAAAAGAGAACTAGTGAGTACAAAGAAAAGATTGGGAATTGTGAGTAGGAATTGAGCCTCAAAAGGAGTTTAATGTTACCTAAACTTTCACGCCAAAACACTTAAGCAAACTACATAAAATTTCACATAGGATTCATCTAGGATCTAGAGAAGGGGAAAAATCGTGCGAAGCCGTGAGCAAAAGTAATAGGTAAATAAAAATCAGATCCCAAATTCTTATAACCTTTCCTTGATTTTCCTTTTTCGCCGGTTAAGGCAAAGTGACGACGTAAAGATAAATCTTATAACCACTTATTGCAAAAAAGTTTACCGTTATATCTAAGGAACACTCATTTCTGTCTTTACTGCACCTCGTGTTACGATCTGCCAGCCATAAAAGCTTGTCTTTGTACGAACGTTGTAAAAAATTTAAGTGGTTGTCCAGTTTTATGGCTAACGACCCGGTGCACTCTGATCCACCTCGAATTAAGTAACAACCCTTCATTTTATAGGAAATGCAGTAAAATATTATTACTACAAATATTTATTGCTTTCATGTTTCAGAAAAGAAAAGTAAATTGATATTTTATAGCTAATGCCTGTTATTTTTATCGCTGTAAGTTACAGAGTTATTAGCTTACCTATCAGTCTACTAATAAATTCTGAAATGTTGGCAAATATCATCATCATCATTACAACCTATTAAAGTCCCACTGCTGGGCACGGGTCTCCTCCAAAGACAGTGGAGGGAATTTTGCCTACTATACCACACTGGCCAGACGGGTTGGTATAGCCTTTGTTTCGAATTTTCTTTTTCTCGCAGTGCTCTTGTCTGCATAAGGTTATTCCCTTACTTATTCGCCTTTTATGACACCCACGGGTTGAAATGGGGTAGTGATATTATGTATTTTAAATCCATCACTACACGGACAAATGCCGATATTATGTTATGCTTCTAGGTACTAATTCTCTGCATCAACCAGGAGTCTGGTATGTGTCTGGTATTAAATCCGCCTAAAATTTAATTGATTTTACTTTGTAATAATATTTTGTATGAAGTAAATAAATAAATAAATAAATAAATAAATAAATAAATAAATAAAATACGATTGTACCGAATCATCAAAAAAAAATCGAAATTCCACAGTAGGTATGTAAAAAGTCAGTAAAAAAAAAGTTTTTGCAAAAAACACTAATTAGTTTCGAATCTACGAGCAATTAGAGTGGCCTAAAAATATGTCTTACAATTTTCTTCTCAATTTAATAAATATCTCACAAAGAAAACGTTAAATTTAGCAACAAAATTGCATTTAGTGAGGAAAAAGCCACCATTTTAGTAACAGCCACAAAAACCTTGTTTTATAATCGAAATGTGTATCTTTTACCCTGTTCATTTTCTTACACAAGGATCATTTACCACAAGAAACATTGCGCGAAGGAAAAAACACCGCTAGAACCACATTTTCTCTTTACCAAATGTATTTTTTTCACTCTGATTTCATAATTTACATAGGGGTCGATTCTTATATACATTGTTTTAATATATTTCTGCACCGACAGTTCTGATTAAAATAATTATTGACAAAAGTGAGTGTCTGTGTGTGTGTAAGTGGTAGTCGCAGAAACCCACAACCGACAACGCTCGGCAGCCACCTCAGTCAGTCCGTGACCACGATCGGTGCAATACGATCATAACGTAGGGCAAATAAATAAGGTATTTACTTAATATTCCTTAAAATATAATACGTGACGTATTATATTTTAAGGAATATTAAGTAAATACCGGGAAAGTTAAACAGCTTACGAATTTGAGCATTAAGTTACAATGGCGTAAATCAGATGAGGCCTATGTTCAGCAGTGGACGTCGTTGGGCTGATGATGATGATTAAATTACAATGCTGCCAACCTGGCTGACGAGAATTCATCTGTGTAACATCAAAATGATAAAATTAAATGGTGTATCATTTAGAACTTGTAACAATTTGCATTTCAGATAGTAAAAAAAAAATACACAAAAAAAACAATACAGGGTGTGTACTGTAATGCTCAGTTTTCTTCCCTCACTGATGCAATGCTCGAATCTATATCGTTATATGACAGGTGAATGCTCGCGATAAGGGAGCACCATTTCATTTTTTGTGCTACCTATCTGGCTAAAAGTAATGTGTTTAGTACAACTTGAAGGTTTTATTTCATCTCTCATGCTATTTCTAAATACTACAATTATTAATATATTACTAATATTATAAAGATAAACAGATTGTTTGGTTAAACGCGCTTATTTCAGGAACTTCTTAACCGAATTGAATTTTTTTTTGTGTTAGATAGCCTATTCGTCGAGGAAGGTTATAGGCTATTAACAAAGCCTGGTAACAGCTAGTAAAAGAATAAAACTTACAGTTAATTAAAAATATAATCTATTTTTATACGTACAAAAACCGTTTTCATTTAGCACACGTACAATACTAACATAGTAGAATAAACTTTTATTAGACATTTTTGATAGCTAGAACGCTAGATCAAAATTAGGGCAAGGTGACAACATAATTGATACCGTTATTTGCTTTCACTGTTGCGGTACTTAAAGAATATAAAAGGATTTTCTACTGGTTTGCTTTTTTCTAAATAATTTTGTTTTTTTTAAAGAGTAATCATTACTTTTTCTTTACCTTTTTTTTTGCACTTTTTACATAACCATCAAAATAGTTTAGAAAAGTCAAGTTTGGTGTGTCTACAAACATATTGAGGTCCTCGTGGAGCTATTTAAACATTTCAATATGTAGTAACTGCCTCGGTGGCGCAGCGGGAAGTGTATACGACTGCTGTGCAAGAGGTCCCGGGTTCAATTCCCGGGTCGTGTGAAAATCGTATTGGAGTTTTCTATCATGAAATTCCAGTATTCAGATTTTCCCGGAGTTTGGTAAACAAATGTTCCCGGTTGATGACAATAGGCTCGCCCCTTATTTCATGGGACCAAACATAGCCGGCGAAATGTGGGTGTGAAACACCTCTGCCTACCCCTATGTTATGTTAATATGTAGTGTGCATCACATGAGTAATAATCAGTAAACAAAAATCTATACTAATATTATAAATAAGTAAAGTTTGTGAGTTTGTGACGTTGGACGTAATCTCGGGATCTACTTAACCGATTTTCAAAATTCTTTCAGTGTTGGATAGTCAATTTATCGAAGAAGGTTACAGGCTATATAATACCACGCTATCATCACTAGGTATACAAAAAATGACGAGAGTGAAGCTCCGCGTGACTGTTACAATTTCATAAAATTCTATTGGTTGTTCGCGACACAATGCAACGCTTACTGTATTTTTCATGACATGTTTTCACCACTGTCTAATTATCCGTGTTTTCACAAAATCCCTAGAAAATTTGAGTTAACAATTCATCTGACATTGTCATAAGCACCTACCACACTACGTTTTCAGATGAATTGTTAACTCAAATTTTCTAGGGATTTTGCGAAAACATGGGTAATTACAAATTGCTCACATTCATTCATATAGAAGTATTGGCTATAGTTGACACCATTGTCATCAGCAACACAAATTTTATTACGTTTGTGTCACCTATAACCAACACTTTTATAAAAAGCTAATAAATAAGTGCCCTTGGACTGTCAAAGCCTTGATCGGCCTTTAAACTTATAGTTAGAATAAAAATAGAAAACTACTATGGAAAAAAAATGTTATAACTGTGTTAATGCACGCTTTTATAGCCGTTTCAAGGTGAACACGGTCATGTGGTTAAAAATAAACTATTTATTTATTGATTGCTTTTTTCTTCGTACTTAGAGGAATGATTGTCACACTTTATTAATTTATGGCCATGATAATTATAATAATGAGAATTTATAACTTTATTTAGTCATACTATTTATTGACTTAAAAGGTTTTTGTTAAAAATCTATCATCATCATATCAGCCCAACGTTGCCCACTGCTGGACATAGGCCTTAATTGATTGCCGCCAATAGATGCGATTTTCTGCCACCTGCAACCATCGGCCACCCACAGCCTTGACCAGGTCAGCGGTCCATCTGGTGCGGGGTCGTCCTACGTTGCGCTTTCGTGGCCACCGTTCGAAAACCTAAATCTATACTAATGTTATATATACATTTGTTTGTATGTTTGTTTGGTGGAACGTGCTAATCTCAAGCACCGCTGAACGCTATAAAATTATTAACCAGTTTCTCATTTTTTAAATGTCTTAAATTATTTTTTCAGTTACTACTGACACTAAATAATAATAATATTCTATCACATTCACACAGCGCCATCTAGTCCCAAATAAAATCAATATTCTTTGTGATTCATGGCATTTTTTTTTATTGCCTAAAGTGGCACACGAGCAGACGGCCCTCCTGATGGTAAGTGGTTACCGCCGCTCATGGATGTTGGCAATGCTAGGGGCAGAGCCAAGCCGCTGCCTACCTTGAAAGAATAGCTCTCTAACTCGTTTGAAGAAGAACATGTCATAGCGCTCAGGAAACACCGCTGTAGGAAGTTCACCCCATTTTTTCATTCGCATTTAACATTGGATTATGAATTTTAAGATAGGTATAATAACTGTGTCTGATTAAGCACTAAATACTTCGTCTAGTAATAAAAACATTCAAGCAGAAAGAATAATAAAAACGTAATACGTACCTACCTATTGTTTATTTGTATTTCCTATTTGTATTGAATAGTAAGAAAATGTGTTAATTAGTTACGATGGGATAAACAAGGTCTTTAAGTTTTGTTATGTTAGTTTACTCAAGTCCTAAGTAATATCAAATATTTCTATTTGCTTTAAAGTTTAAAAAAAGCTAAGAAATTAAAAGGATTGAAAGAAAACAATATCGACGGTTCCAAGGCTATTGGTCTAAGCGACATTTATTGCGATATTGAGTTATATACATATTTGGTGTTTGAATCAACAAACTTTTCTGCTTCGTTAGAAGTTGGTTTCAAATTCATAGGTATGAGTATTTTTTTAATATAAAATGTTAAAAAAAGCTAAGAAATTAAAAGGATTGAAAGGAAACAATATCGACGGTTCCAAGGCTATTGGTCTAAGTGACATTTATTGCGATATTGAGTTATATACATATTTGGTTTTTGCATGAACAAACCTTTCTGCTTCGTTTGAAGTGGGTTTCAAATTCATATGAGCATTTTTTTAATATAAAAATAATGATTGCAAGATTCTACTCTTAACTTCGGGAATCGAACAAATTATATTGCGATTAGAACAGATAATCGCAATATAATTTGTTCGATTCCCGAACTATGAACAGAGCCAATGAATGTGAACAATTCTGTTGCGCCACAGCTACAAAGACAGTCGCCTCGGTAGTCTTTTTGAATTAAAATACTGATTAAATAAATCTTTGAAATATTTTTTTATATTCTCATTTTATTATTTTGTCATAAAGCAACAACAGATTTAAAAAACAATTCCAATATTTTCAGCGGCAGGTTCTAGGCATCGGTAGCACTAGGTTTTTAGTACCGAAAGGTATTTACTTACACCCAGTACGTTGCGATATAATTGCAACATCGTAACTAATATAGCTAAAATGATGTTCACTGTACTGTTCTAGTTTTGTACCGGTTTCTGCAAAACTGAAAGTGATTTCACCTACTTGTTTTTATAACGTTTGAAGTAAACAGACCGTTCTACTATAAAGTGAAATCCTGCGGTATGAATCACTTACAATAAAGATTTTATGAACAGAAAAAGATAGTTATAGTTGCCTTGCCACTAACATCGTCGCACCGAGAGACGTGGGTTTGATTCCCTCACGAGACAAATGTTGGTGTGATTTATAGATATTTGTTTTGAGTCTGGGTGTACTTATGTTTTTAAAGAGCCTGTGACACAAGGTTTGTTATTAAGAGCGGGCGTTATCTAAAATAAAAAATGAATGGTCCTTAGTTAGAGAAGCTTAGCTAATTCATCTTGAAACTGGAATTGTTATTGAAAATAAGGTTACTAACATAATGTAATTTATGGAATACAACTATACACGGTTTTACTAAATAAACTTTAAAGTTAAATAATATATCTGAGTACGGCAGTTAAACATTAAAATTAACTAATAAAAACCAAAAAAGTTGTATATCCTTTACCTATTTTCTGGTGGGTTTTATTATAAATGAGTTTTTCTTCCTCTTGTTCTCAAAAAAAGTAGTACTACTATTGTTACTAATATTTTAACAGCCCATATCCAAGTAAGTTCTAAGGAAGTGTGAAGTTTGCCAAGTAACAAGTGCAGTAACACTTAGCCAAGTGGCTGGCACTTAACGCTTTTTATGTTAATAGAAAAAGTATACACAGAATTTTATTTACCTGAATCTAAATTTCGTATGAAGAATAGTGTTTGTAGTTAAAAAGTACTATAGTACTGGTTTTTCTTAAGAATATACCTCCAAATAAACAAATCGATAATGTCTACAAACTATACTTTTACCTTAACTAATCTACATAACATAACATAGCATCACGCCTTTTTCCCCAAAGGGGTAGACAAAGGTGTTTCACACCCACATTTCGCCAGCTATGTTTCGTCCCATGAAATAGGGGGCGAGCCTATTGTCATCAACCGGGAACATTTGTTTACCAAACTCCGGGAAAATCTGAATACTGGAATTCCATGATAGAAAAGCCCAATACCATTTTCACCCGACCCGAGAATCGAACCCGGGACTTCTTGCACAGCAGTCGTATACACCATCTAAACTAATATAATACTGCTGAAGAGTTTACTAGTTGGTTAAATGCGCTAATAATCTCAGAATCTACTCGTTCGATTCATTTATCGAGAAATAATTTTTCAGCAAATATTTTCGTGTGGCTCATACTTTGACAGATCTTCTATTAACATTTTGAGCTTTTAAATGTTTCTTTTCTGATTATGTGAATATTTTTGGAAATAATCGCTCTAAAAGTGGCGTAAATTGTATTCCTCCCTCTATTTTCTACACTAAAAAAATTACAAAGAACATTAATAAATACTTCCAAGTAAAATTATTTTGAACATGATCAGATATACTGTTTTTGATCTATTGCCGAAAAACTGCTATTCAATAAAAGGATGCAAGCGCTATGAAGTTACACTCTTTTGCTGCGGAACCTTGCATGAAATGCTTGCGGTGACACATGCTTTTAACCGGTTTTTGTTTTGACAGTCAAGATTATGTATCTACTATTGCGTCTAAAATAAGTGACATCTAAAAAATACTGCTCCTTTTATTATTATTGAAGTATAATAATTCTTCAGCCGTGTATTTGAATAAATCTTTTTTGCATCAGCACTGTTTGTAACCATAGGGTTGTCACAGCTTTTCAACACGTAAGTGCCATTTAACTATACTGCCCTACCAAAGAAGAACGGCTTATCTGAATATCAAGCGCACGGGAAATTGTATCTAATATAGTAACATTACATGCGTTTTTCCCGTAGCTAATGTAATGCAACTGAGACTTTTCTTCTTAGCAAGGCAGTATAGACATAAAGAGATTAATTTAAATGTTGAAATAGAGAGGCCTTTTTGAATTTGACATCATAAATTTACGTAGGTTTAGCAACTGTTGTGAAGAAAATGTTATTAATATTATACGGAGCTGAATATATATAAATATAATTTATGTTTTCAAAGGAATATTTATATGACGACCTACGTATATCTACATTTTGCAACCCACCCAAAGGGTCTTTTATGTGTGATGTTAGGCAGTTTTAATACTGATCTTTTTATGTTCTCGCTGATTTTAAGGATGTCGCCTTTTGAAATTAGTCCCTGTTCGTATTTACGGCTTTCCTAATTAGCACGTTCTTATACCGTCAAATATTTATAATATTTTTTATAAACAGTCTTGTTTTCTTTATTTACGTACGTAAAGCCATAATAAGTAATATGATAAATTTACCAAAAATAAAAGTATATTCCTGCCTTAATAATTATAATGAACCCACGAAAAATATTTTAATCTAAAATTTTGCCATGACGAGGCCATTTATGACTCACACTGTCAAAAAGTTAACAGATCTCATGTAGAGCCAAGCTTCTATCTCTACACGCCCTAACTCTACAAGGCCTTACTTCACTAAGTCTAGTCTCTTAGTCAAAATATGTGGCTCCAAAATCGCACGTTATTGAAGTCACGGGCACAGTAGAAAATATTATTCAGTCTGACACGGCACGTACCATACATGTCTGACACGGCACGCGTCTGACACGATCAATAGCTGTAGCTATAAACTCTCAGAACTTTTCCGAGTTAATACAAAACACATATAATCTTAATAAGCTCGACGATAATGTAATATTAAATTACAAAAACATACATAATACGTTATGCGGAAATGTTGGTTCATTACTGGCATTACCTCATCAGATCACTGATAGCTCTGCTTACGACTTTAACGTACAAAGTTAACAAGGCCAAGGTCCTATTTAAAGGAGCTATTTTTAAAATTCTTACTTTACATTAGACATAACGTTAAAAGAAAACATAGTGAGAAAAATACATATTCTAAAAGAATTTCTAAGGGTATGTCTGATCCACCAACCCGCACTAGGCCAGCGTGTGTGGATTACGGCCTAAACCCTCTCAGCTGTTTAGACAGAGGAGAGGAGACCTGAGCCCAGCAGTGGGAAAATAATGCTAATGATGGTGATGAATACATAACATTACGATTTTTTTCCGGAAGGGTAAGCAGAAGTGCTTCACACCAGCATTAATATAGCTATGTTATAGAGGATCCGTGTAGTGACGGATTATGAATACATAATGTCACTACCCCATCTCAACCCGTGGGTGTCGTAGAAGGCGACTAAGGGAGTAACCTTATGCAGACAAGTGCACTGTGAGAAAAGGAAAATTTTAAACAAACCCTATACCAACCCGTCTGGCCAGAGTGGCATAGTAGGCTAAATTCCCTCCAAATTCCTTGGAGGAGACCTATGCCCAGCAGTGGGACGTTTATGGGATGAAATGATGATTATGATGATAAATATAGGATGAGCCTTTTGCTATTGATAGACCGCATTTCCAGACTCCAATCTAATACTGAGAATTTCAAGACAGACGTACCTATTACCATTTTTTGAATTGAACCCGAGACCTCTTGCGTAGTAGTCGTATACAGTTCGCGGTTCACCACTGAGGCAGAGTTAACAATAGAAGATTAATTATCTATACAAATAAATAAAATTGGAGTGTCTGTTTGTAATATTAAAATAACTGCTTTTTACTACATGCGTATGAATGTATATACGATACATATACCAAAATAAAAAAAAAATCAATTTTTGTCTGTCTGTCTGTTTGTTCCGGCTTATTTCTGGAACGGCGGGACGGATTTGGACGAAATTTTCACTGGCAAATAGCTGATGTAATAAGGAGTAACTTAGGCTACTTTGAAAAAAGTAATGTCCCTTTTGTTAAATTATACGTGGATGAAGTCGCGGGCACAGCTAGTAATAAATACGAAAGAGTATAAGTATGCCTCGGTGGCGCAGCGGGAAGTGTATACGACTGCTGTGCAAGAGGCCTCGGGTTCGATTCCTGGGTCGAGTGAAAATGGTACTAGGCTTTTCTATCTTGAAATTCCAGTATTGAGATTTTCGCGGAGTTTGGTAAACAAATGTTCCCGGTAGATGACAATAGGCTCGCCCCTATTTCATGGGACCAAACATAGCTGGCGAAATGTGGGTGTGAAACACCTCTGCCTACCGCTTCGGGGAAAAAGGCGTGATGCTATGTTATGTTATGTTATCGTGCTTTTACGTTGCAACGAAGATCAGTGTGATATATGTGTGAGTCGTGTCTGTTTATCTGTGGTATCGAATGAGCCGATTTTGATGCGATTCTTTTATTTGAAAGGTCCCACGATCGTGATGGTTTTTAGATATTATGTTTTAAAATTATTGCAAGTCAAAGCGGTGTTTAAAATTATTGCAAGTCAAAGTGTCGGGGTGACTTTAAATTTTTATTTTGTTTTGTATTAACATCTGTTGGATTCACAGACCAAAATCAAAAACACATTATACCAATGAATTTTATTTTTCTAAATTAAAATTTTGGCTTATAAAAAATATTTCGGATTATAAAGAAAATTAACTCAATAACATTAATTAAATCAAACTGATTTAATTGAGTTTACTTAATTCTCAAATAAATAAACTACCAAATAACGTTAACAGGAAAAACATCTTAAAAAATATTTGTAATGATTAAGTGCATTAATCTTAATTGATTAGTATATCACATATCGAATACATCACTAATATATCGATTAAATTTATTGCACCTGTATCGCCAGCCGTTTTAGCCGTTCCGTTCATTAGTAGTGCCGCGCCTTTGCCAAGAGACGCACGTAGTAACCGTATCGCGACTCCTGCGCAGCGGTTGCGAAATTTATATCGAAATTAATTTAAATTTCAAAATCACTTCTTTTAAATATCCAATAAATAACCGAATTTAATTTTATTATAATCGATATTTTCGTTGGAATTTATTATTTTGAATTTTAATAAGTCGGTAGATGTAAAATAAATTAAAAATCAACTAATAATATTTAAATTGTAAATAAAAGTGTGGTATTTGTGTTTGCACTATATGATTTCCTAGTGTTTACAAAATGGCGAATACACAAAATGTTCCGTTAGTTCGAAAAGCGATTGTGGGGGCAGCTTTGAAGAATGTTACACCATCAACTCATCCTAATCCGTTAGTGGTAGAAAACCATCAAGAAGGGAATTGGACCCCAGCTGCTTTAGAACGAGCGGGATCAACATTGAAGGCACTGAATCGTATGGCAAAGCGACCACCTGTACACATCTTATTCGAAGACATTAATTACACCGTCAGCTCACATAAAGGTAAGTTTGTTTTTATTTTACAAAAATGATGTGGTATTTTAAATAAAGTTACTAGTTGTTGCCTAATGACCAGGGATTCGATCCCGCCAATTATGTTCTTCAACTCAGCAGTTCTTCTGCTCCTTTTGTTGGTTGCTTGACGTTATATAGCTTATAAGCTTCCTCGATGAATAGGCTTTCCAATATTAAAATAATTATTCAATTTGGACGTGTAGTTCTTGAGATTAACACAGACAAACAAACATACTTTTCAACTTTATAATATACGTATAGATGTTGAAAATGCATTATTAAAAGCACTATGGATTCGTTACCTCTACGTAGTAATAAATTAAGAATATAATATGAGAGATTCTTTTTAAGTATTTGTCATTCGTATTCACTGTGTCATATAATGTTTATCAAATTGCATCATAGATACAGCACTTGTCGAAAAGAAGGAAAACTCGAAATAAAACCCAGAAAATAACCTGTCTGGCTTGCGTTGTCAAAGTAGTCTAACATCCTCCGTCTTTGAAGGCAGACCCAAAACTAGCAATGAAACAAAATGACTCAGTGCTGATGCTAAATTTGTACAAATCTATGTATTCATTCCTAAAATAAAAATATTCTTAGCAATCTGATGTAAGGGAAATTGAAGTACAAATAAAATTTATCCACAATAGATTACGACGACGACGGCACTATTATCCAATGACTTCATTGCTTCGTGTATTCTTTTTAATTTTACTATGTAGAAATTACATTTTCTTATATGGAGATTTATTCTGTTTGACAGGTACAAACAGTTTGTATAGGGAAATAAAAAGTTGTTTTTTTTTCACCTTTTAAACCTTCTGTTAACTTCTATATATATTTTAAAATCCAAAATTATCCAAATCGGTTAAGCCGTTCTCGAGTTTTAGTACCTCTAACAACGTGAATTCATTTTTATATAGATAATCTTTCATTTATGCAGATATCAGTTTTTTAAAAACACTTCAAAATAATAGGTAAAAGAGTTGTTTTTATTGATAATATTCTTATCAGGTTTTACAAAAACAGACATTATATGATAGTCATATTATGTTGTTATTGTTAAGTCTACAGTGATTTACGCTCAAGTCAAAGTAATTGTTTTGACGGGCTCGATGCCGTAATCGATATAATTTGATCGTGATCACGGGTATTATTATTGTTTTATAAATAAAATCGACGCCCCCAATCAACAACTCGGTAACTGAAAAATCAAATTTTTACCGGAGAAATTATTTACCGATTTTATCGAATATCTTTTCAACGAGTGGGTCTATTGCAGTCATTGATGTATATATAAAAAAGCTATTTTTTGTGAAATACAACTGGGTAATTAATATGAAATTATATTCTATCAAAACCTAGAAATTTACGAAAATAAATAATACTTAAAATTCTATACATAAAAGTTTAGAGTAATAATACTTACTGCATTACTTATTGCAGTAAATTTATTAAACAAAATATTTAGTAACAATCTTATGGACTTTTACAGCGTTATTTTCTATCGTCGGGATGATACGTAATGTGTTATTACGAAGTTATTGTGGTAACATTAAATTATTTTAAACATCATTATTGTAGACCTGTTTTAAAACAATTAAAATGTAAATTAGTTTATCGCAATTACATAATAAAACAGGACAGGACCGTTCGCAGTGGCGTATGTTAGGTGAGGCAGTGGTGAGCAGTGGACGTCGTTGGGCCGATATGATGACTTAATAAAAACAATGGATTAGCAATGATTGCCCCCGTTTTTGTTTTCCGCCGAAAATTTTTCTATACAATTATTACGTTTTTTTTTAAAAAAAATTGCTTCGGCAGGAAACAATAATGGGGGAATCAGTATTAACCCAAAATGTACAAATGAACATTTGTATAAAAAATGTTCAGAATCGAGAATATTATAGCGTTATCGTGACTACATTTAATTCATATGAACGTACATGTCGTCACGATTACAATAACTTTATAATAATTGATAATCATTTTATTATCATTTATCATTACATGCCATCAGTGGACTGCAATAGGCTGAAATGATGATGATGATGATTACATGCCAGTTGCAAAAACTTATGTTAACTACACAATCACCTAATTATTACAGAATGAAAACAATAGAAATGCTTGGCTACTGCTCAGCTCCTATGAGCTATCCAACAACATTAAAATAATTTTTCAAATCGGGATAGTAGGTAGGTAGGTTAGTGAACAAGATCCAGCCTTCTGTTTGAGCATTGTCGCAGTGCACTCCACACTGACACTACTCAATGACCTCAATTATTGGGAAAACTAGTATTTTAAAATCAAACACTGTCTTCTGAACTTCTTCTAGATCTCGTTTATTTTTATACAGTCGAACATATAACCACCTCCTTTTTTGAAGTCGTTTAAAAATGATTTGGGGTCATTCACTGGCGGAGAATCTTAACATCGCCTTTTAAGCAATTACGTCATTTATTAAACTCCATCTATGGATTTTTCTATGATCTTTAACACAAATTATATCTCTTTTAAACAGTTAGGTAGTTTCTAATTAGCACGTTCAATCAAAGATACAAAAAACTCTTCAGCTTTATAATCAGTGACGCAGCAGAATGTATACATAATTATTGTTTGTTTGGTTGCTAGGATCTCAGAAACTGTTAGTCCGATTTTAACAAATCTTTTAGTGTTCGATAGCCCATTTATCGAGAAAGGCTATATAACATCACGCTATGGCCAATATGAACTGAGCAGTGGCCAAACGAATACCACGCGTCTATCGTTTAATATATTTATCTAACCACCAACGTAATAAAAATTAGCGGCTATTAATAATACAAAAAAACAAGTGACATTTTAAATGAAAAAGCCACATGGTAAACAGGTTTCTTGAGAGACTACATATCTAAATAATATAAAACAAATTCGGTTTCCGCATGTGTTTGTATATCCGCTAACTCCTCTAAACCACTCTACGGAGTGCGGCGCAGTTTTCACTATTATAGATATCATTAAAACCCATATAATAGGTATGTCCCACTGCTGGGCACGGGTCTCCTCCAAATATTTTGGAGGTAATTTAGCCTACTTTAAATGAAATATACCACGCTGGCCAGACGCGTTGGTATAGGGTTTGTTTCAAATTTTACATTTCTCGCAGTGCTCTTGTCTCCATAAGGTTACTCCCTTAGTCGCCTTTTACGACACCCACGGGTCGAGATGTGGTAGTGACATTATGACGTATTTTTTATCCGTTACTACATGCATTTCGTGCATGGAATATTATATAATTATTTAATTTACAAAGTGCAGCGGCTCCAACGGCTTGTCAGTAAAATGTGCTAACTATGTGCTATTATTAAATCTTCTTCCTAACGTATGGGCTCCTTAGTGTTGGAATTTATTAAGTCGCCCAGAACTCGGGACCAACGGCTTTACGTGCCTTCCGAAGCACGGAGACGCTCGAGAAGAAATTACCACAAACGGTCACCCATCATGGACTGACCTTGCCGAGTGTTGCTTAACCTCGATTATCGTAACGAACTTCTTATTACCACAATGCTACGAGCGCCTATACCTATATTATATGACTACTAGACAGACTAGATTTTATCTGTGTGCCAAATTTCATACAATTACACATACAATACATACATAGCTAAATGCGAAAGTTTTTATAATAATAAAATATAACCTTATTGAATACCTTTTATAGATTTTCCATGCAAACAAAGCCGCGGGCTGAAGCTAGTTAATAATAAAATGAACATAATAGTTAATAATAAAATAAGCATTCCACTTACGTATTTCTAAACTTGATAACGTATCCAAATAAACCTGTTTTGTCATTTCTGAACCTCTTTTAATGATTGTATAAATACTTTTTGTCGAAAAATAACAGCGTTCTTTGTTGAGTTGAATGTCAGCTTATACTAGAGGCTTCCACTGAATTTCGACATTCGATTGGTCGCTTATGATGTCGCTGTCACTTTGAAACATTTGACAGCGACATCAAAACTGACTAATCGAATGTTAAAATTCAGTGGAAGCTCCCAGGTCATTATTATTTATTACATTCTTAATTTAAAAATTAAATATTATACGGTATTTGTTACATTCTTAATTTAAATTTAAATATGGAACAAATATAATTCAAGTAACGCTTCTCTTTTACAAAGTAACTAATACGACTTTCATAAGAGCTACTTTGTTAGGTGAATACACGAGATTTCTTGTGTCCGCCCCTTCCATGCAATTCACAGAAATACACTATTTAGATAAATTGTAGCACATGCAACTCTTCTATTCGTATTCTCTTGCAAAGTGAAAGAAGGCCAAATATACACACATTTTCGCTTTTTATTTTATTTGTTTATTATATATTAAGAGCATTTATACAAGAACGGCAACATCGCAATTTAGTGTAATTTTTTGTGGTTTTAGATTTTTATTATTTAATCGAAGCTATATTTTTAAAATATGTTCAAAACACTTTTTACGTAATCGTCAACGTTGCCGTATATGTATAATGTATAACTAAACACTCTTAAATTTATCTCTAAAACTTTGTGATAGTTATATTTTCCTATCTATGTGTGAGGACTATGATATTACTATGACCTAAAAATTATTAGCTTCTGTTACGAAACCAAACTCGTTCAACAATCTTTACGAGATTCTCTCCCATTACCCCAGAGGCTAGAATCTCGACATACGACTTAGTCGATTTGGTTATCTTAAAAATGAGTGACCATTATTAGAATTTTCAAACATTGTAAGCAATAAATCGATTAAGTTTAATGTCAAGATTCCGAGTAACCTCTCAGGGCCCTGATTCTGACTCACCGGATTGCTCCCGGATCGTAAACTTTTTCGAATCTTAGAACGACGTATTTTTACAGCTTAAGTTATTAAGTGTTAGCAATTAGTTTACCTAATAGAAAATTAAAAACTGATTAATTTAGGATTTTTTTCTACATCCATCTATTTATTAACATTCTGTTTTTTAACTTTAAATAAACTGACAGTTCTGGCCGAAAATATTCCGACAGCTCAGAATCAGGGTGCAGGTGTGTTAAAATTTTATAAAATGTTAATGAGAAGCAGTGGTGACGCGTTACGACGAGTCACCACTGCTTCTCATTTTCCGGCAAAACGCATCTGCGTTTGTATTTATTGTTGGTATGTATTTGTGATCTCACAATTATAATTGCCTATTATTGTTTTATAACCAATATTTTAAAGATTGCTTAACAACAGATTCCAATCGAGTCATTGAACATTTTTTTACATAACACGGCAATCGTGTATAATTTGATTTATACAATAAAGTTCTAGAAGTATAATAAATAAATAACAATTATATTATTATGATTTATGATTTCCGAATTATATCTAAGTTAAATAAAACACACCAGATTGACGTCAATCGACGAAACCCAACAACTTGTTTTTCTTTATGAATCCGCATCATAAAACCGGTACATTATTTAGATGCGATTCAATGGCTTTTTTTAAAATAAAATACAAAAGTGTTTTTGATGTACAAAGGGAATTAAAATTACTTTTCTTGAGTCTATACTAATGTTATAACGAGGAAACGATTTTTGTATGTTTGTATTTATATACGTAACGAATAAACTTAAAAACTACTGGATCAATTTTAAAAATTCTTCTGCCGTTATAAAGCTACATTATAAAGCTACATTTTTGATTGGCCTGTTGGTCTAGTGGTTAGTGACCCTGACTGCTAAGCCGGAGGTCGTGGGTTCGATCCCCACCCAGGACAAATCTTTGTGTGATGAGCATAAAGGTTTGTTCTGTGTCTGGTTGTAATTTATATATAATATGTATGAATTTACAAAATAAAATGTATTTAAGTAGTATATCAGTTGTTTAGTACCCATAACACAAGCAAATATAATTGCTTACTTTGGGACTAGATGGCGCTGTGTAAATGTGGTAGAATATAATGCCACGCTACGGCCAATAGGACGTAAGCAGTGACCAAATAAAGAACGACGGGAGCGAAGCCCCGCGCTACTTCTAGTATGAAATATTAACGTTAGTATATAATTATCCACAACATTAAGAGACTAGACTGCACGTCGCCGTTTTATGAAGCTAATGTCTTAATAAGCTTCTAATAGAATAAAGTGTTTTTGAGGCTCTTAGCATTGGAGTACTAAGATAATCGTATGATCATCGAGATTAAGCGACGTTCGGCATAGTCAGTCCCTGATTGGTAATTGTTTGTTGTATTTTTATTCACGAGCCTCTCTGTGCTTCAAATTGCACTGTTCCTGTTATCATCACAATGGGGGAGTTGTGAAGTCAAGGTATAAATAATAATAATAATATTCTACCACATTTACACAGCGTCATCTAGTCCCAAAGTAAGCAATTATATTTGCTTGTGTTATGGGTACTAAACAACTGATATACTACTTAAATACGTTTCTTTTTTGTAAATACATATATATTATAGATAAATTATAACCAGACATAGAACAAACCATTATGCTCATCACACAAAGATTTGTCCTGGGTGGGGATCGAACCCACGACCTCCGGTTTAGCAGTAAGGGTCACTAACCACTAGACCAACAGGCCAGTCCAAATAAGCCTTATAGGTGACTTGATATATTCCAATATAAGGATGTGCCTCAATCTCATTCAATAACACATCTTACTATAACCGGGTCTTAATTATGAAACTTATTTGTAGTCAATATTGAGAGTATTATATAATAATATATTATATTATATTATATACGTATGTCGAAACTGACTGGCCTGTTGGTCTAGTGGTTAGTGACCCTGACTGCTAAGCTGGAGGTCGTGGGTTCGATCCCGACCCAGGACAAATCTTTGTGTGATGAGCATAAAGGTTTGTTCTGTGTCTGGGTGTAATTTATCTATAATATGTATGTATTTACAAAAAAAAAATGTATTTAAGTCATATATCAGTTGTTTAGTACCCATAACACAAGAAAATATAATTGCTTAATTTGGGATTAGATGGCGCTGTGTAAATGTGGTAGAATATTATATTATTATTATATTATAAACTACCGAAAAATCTCTAGTTAATACTACTCTAATACCGGTTTGAAGAATATTTCCACAAAGCTCATGAATTTAATAATCGCAAAAACCATCTTCAAAACAACAAAAGGATTAGTATCATGAATCGATTTGTTAAAAATACCTATGTTATACCTACGTCATAACTGAGTAATAAATTTAATTCTGGATCAAATTGATATCCAAATAAATATTTTGTATTATGTTCGTTTTTCTATTAACTTTTAATTTGATTCGGCGCAATTAATTGATGCAATTCAACTAATTCATTAATGCAAAACAATAACTTTTGATAATAATTTGATACTGTGTTGAAACAAATTTGATGGACGTCCAAATTAAATGTTTGTTTACATTTATATACAAAGTTATCATATCAATTCAAGACTGGCCAGAATAATTATTTTTATTGAAGGCATTTACAAACGGCGCACGTGGTTTTCAACAACGATAGTAAAGTGATAATATTTAAACAAATATGAATGTTAATTTTTACAAGTTAGGCATTTTTTCATTTTTTCTTTTTCTCAGACAATCCTGATACTTTTATGATTCCTGGAGAATTGTAACACGGGTTTTGAACCAAGTACAGAGCTGGCGAGCTCTCATTGTGGAACAATAACCTTTTTAAATTATTTTTAAATTTGTAAGACGGTTTAATTTAACCATTTTGAGAGAATTAAAATAAAATTGATAAAAAACATATTGAAAAAGAAATTATGTTTCAAAGATGCACAAAATCGTGTTACTAGGTTATACAATGTGTCCATGCAAATGGAAAATACGAGTAGTATTTTTAAATGCATACAAAAAATTATTACTTAGTCTAAGATTAGATACAGCCTATACAAAGAACAAAGCCGAATCTTAATTCGTTGCGTAGTTAATGAATTGGGTACATAAAAAAACAAATAACAGCTTCGTTTCATAATTAAATCGCTTATTATCCCTTAACAATATATATTTTTATACTTTACCTCAGTTACTTACGAAAAAAAAAACAGGGTTTGCCCGAATAAGAACACCAGTCATTTTGATTATAAGGTATGGGTTTAAAAAAAATTATCGCATTGTACAAAGGTATGCATTTTAATTTCGGTGAAGATTCAATATGTTGTTAATCTGGTTTTGTGAATCTGGAACATTGATAGAAATATTACCTATTACCTACTCGAATATAAATATTTTGTATCGATTCTTTGATACCTGCACATCTTTTTTGGTAAATACATCTGTTTACTTTAGACTGGTCGCGTCATCTAAATTCCGAAAATCGTACGGTTTCTTGATTCGGAAACATGTATAATGTTCCCCTTACCCAAAATTTTTTGTATGTCGCATTATTCTTTCGTATATAGGTATGATGCTGAATTCATTTCATTTCATTTCATTTCGTGGTAAACTCCCGAATGATTGAACCGATTTCGACGGGACTTTTACTAGCGAACAGCTAATGCCACAAGGAGTAATTAAGGCTGGTTTGATTTTGGAAAAACTACAAAGTGCCGTGAAAAATATATTAGGGATAAATGATAAAAGAATGCGAGATTTGTTTTCCACGCGAACGAAGTTAGTATTCAAATAGCAGCAGCTGGCATTAAAATAAATGGACCTCAGATGGTGTCTAAAAGCTTGAAATATCTTAATTAATATTCTATTTCTTTTGGTTATACCAGTTAGACAGGTAAGTCAATCAATGATTTTTTTATTATTTGATATCATCATTATCATCATCAGCAACCCATTAAGTCCCACTGCTGGGCTCGGGTCTCCTCTCTTCTAACAAGAGAGCTAAGAGGGTTTAGGCCATAATCCACTCACGCTGGCCTAGTGCGGGTTGGTGGATCAGACATACATAGAATTTCTTCTGCTGAATGGATAAGCGACCGGCGTGCAAATCACGCGGTCCGAGTTCGATCCCAAAAGCAGTACCAATGTGGATTCCACTTTGTGGAATTTATATGTACTAGTTAAGTGACTTACCATCTGCTAACGGTGAAGGAAAACATCGTGAGGAAACCCACATACCCTAGAAGAAGTTCTATGAGAATGTCTGATCCACCAACCCGCACTAGACCAGCGTGAGTGGATTATGGCCTAAACCCTCTCAGCTCTCTAGTTAGAGGAGAGGAGACCCGAGCCCACTAATGGGACTTATTGTGCTGCTGATGATGATGATGATGATGATGACAATCTCTACTCTCTGCAGGAAAATTACTGATAGGCTAAATAAACTATAGTAAACTAAAAGTTCATGACATTGCAACAACGATTTTGACTTAAAATATAAACTCAAGGTAATTTAAAACATGTTATTATTAAAGCACTCGGCTTTGACCGGCAATGAACTCTGCAGTGTTGCAATACGATTACAGTATATAGGAATACGTATAACATGTCAATATTAATGAAATTTAATACCCGCGTACACTCACGGGTTAATATGGTGACGATGACGAATACCCACGTGTCATAGTCAATGATCTTCATAAGATTTTTTTCCCCTTAACCCAATATGAGGGGTGTTATAGGTTTGACGTGACTATGTATCTGTGTGTCTATATGTGACATTGTAACTGATTGTACGAATGTGTCGATTTTTATACACTTTTTTTGTTTGATGGCTGATAAAATCGTGATCGTTCTTAGACATGTTTTATTAAAATTTGTGCAGCTATTCCAAGGTCATCAACTCTTGTTGGGGGAGGCAAATACAATATTGTAAGATCCGTCAAATGTAAAAAAAGTCACTATTATTTTCAAACATTTGACATCAAATATCTAAATCGACAAAGTCGTATGTCGAGTTGTGGCTCTCAAATTATGGGCATCTGCGAAATGCACCCAAAAAAAATGTCAGTGGCAAGCTGTTTTTTCATATATTTAGTGTAGAAGTAACTTCGCTGCATACAAAAGTCATACATCTACTTACATTAAAGAAGTAAATGCTTTTTATATGTGCGTACAATGAAGATAAATGTAAAAGTATTTGCTGTATGCTGCTTTGGTGTGCAGTCAGGCGTAAATTTGTAAAAAAACTGGTTGGAGATAACATCACAAAAAATAAAAAAGCATGTAAAAACCATGAATCACTTTCTTGAACTTAGAATTTCTTTCCTCCAAGATTAACGCATTATTATTAAGATTTCACAGATTGTGTTGTGTTCTCACCGGTGAGTAGTATTGTTGCAGATGTCAATAGAATATGGTAAATGCTTAGCATCAAATGGATCCTAAGCTTGTTTGCCACAATTGTGGCATCGTGGTATAAAGAATAATAATATTATACTACTAATATTAACTCTATGTAAGAGTTCGTGGGGTTGATAGAATGTTTGTTACTCTTAGATGCAAAAACGTCTTAACTCCGGTAACCTGTTCTTGAGGATTATGCGGTTGTTGTTGCAGTTAGAAGCTTGTTTTAAAGTATAAAACCATTTATCCTATATCTATGCATCTAATCATAATATTATGGTGCATCGTTTGTTTCGAACATGAGTCACATCATATTTCGCGTACAAATACTTGGATTTAATATTGGAAGCAATTCAAAAATACAGTCAACGTAATCTTAAGTTTTAAATCACACGCAAAGCATAATTTCCATGTTTTATTTAGTTTCTATAAAAACCTAATTTGGTTGAAAATCAATACCAACGATAGACATTAAACACGTTATATAAAAATAATTCCTAATGGCATACGAAACTTGCGAATGACAATTTGTTGTTTTGCTGGGTAATTAATGCCACATAACAAGTATGATCCCACGTGTTCATAATATGTACAAATCAATATTTATGACTAAATACACGTGATTCACTTTATTGAGAACATTTCAAGCTATTTTGCTAAACATATACCAGAATTCAGATACTGGTATCATTTTGCGAATTTTTATTAAACTAGTTTCTTCTATCATGACTGCATAATTAATTGTATATACCTAAATAAAATATTCAGGAAGAGGAATACACAGAAACATGATTTGATGATACTGCTGACAGCTATAATGTTTGTTTACTTATTTTCGTTTACACACGGTATCTTTCCAACGATCATTCCTTCCACGTTCGTGCCGGCTCTGGGATGAACTTTCTGCAGCGCAGCGGTGCGGTGTTTCTTGAGCGCTATGACGCGACGTGTTCTTTAATGCCTCTCTCTCAAAACAAATGATGAAAAAGAGGTGCAGTAAATCCAATATTAAATTGGCATTTATAGACAAAAGACAAAAAAATACATTATTAATCTATGATGTGTTTTAAAAACTGGTTTTGTCAGAAATTGTATATTAATTCTACATAATTAGTAAAAAAAACATTAAAGCGGCACTAAACTGTTCAGGAGATCCAATTGTGTGGCTTAAATTTTTATTAACTAGTACGGGATGAATACTTAAGGTCGTTGGCGATATTTCAAGCCTTAAAGAGATCTATCCTTTAATACCTTTAGCAGGGACTTGGCTGTGCCTCTGAAATTGCCAACGTCCATGAGCAGAGGTCACCACTAACCATCAGATGGGCCGCCCGCTCGTCTGCTACTTCAGGCAATTAAAAAACACCCTTTCAATTGTATTGTGGAATCATGAACTCCAGTTTAAGTTAGGTCTGTTTTGCGGGAGTCAGTCATTCCCTCAATGCATTACTAAAGAAATTATGTTTATACTTAACCCGATGATATTATTATTTTAATGTTAAATTTATTATGCTGACTCCGTGTAGGGACGGATTAAGAATACATAAGGTCACTACCCCATCTCAACCCGTGGGTGTCGAGAACACTGCGAGAAAAGGAAAATTCGAAACAAACCCTATACCAACCTGTCTGAAATGAAATTGCTGTTCTCATCACATCAGCCCAATGACGTCTACTGCTGGACATAGGACTCACTTTATTTCTGCCGATTGCAACCAACGTACTGTGCTAAGAAATAAATTCCCTTATCACAAAGCACGGTAATAAATATAGCCCCTTATTCATTCAGCTCTGGAGACCATTAAAATATTATCTTCGCTTTCTGTTTAAGAAAGCGTTTTCCTTCCGTAAACATGTGTAGACGTTACGAATGAAATCATAAATCACGTTATTAATATTATAATAATTATCTTAAATATTCAAAGGTAATAAAAACTAGTTAGAATACGTCACAGTAATTGATATGACTCATTTAATCTTCGGTTATTATGATTTAGTAGAGGAAATTTTCTAATAAGATTATTTTGACTTATGATCTGTGAGACTAAGCTTTGATTGACGTGGGTAACTTTGGCAAGTCTAAAAAACATGGTTTTAAGAGGTGGCATTAAGCAGAATTTTTGTAATTTTAGGGTTCTGTGCCTTAAAGGAAATCTATGACATTTCAATAACAAAAATTCATCATCATTTCATTTTATCAGCAACCCACTAAGTTCCACAGCTGGGCTCGGGTCTCCTCTCCTTTAACTAGAGAGCTGAGAGGGTTTAGGCCATAATCCACTCACGCTGGCCTAGTGCGGGTTGGTGGATCAGACATACTCATAGAATTTCTTCTAGGGTATGTGGGTTTTCTCACGATGTTTTTCCTTCACCGTTAGCAGATGGTAAGTCACTTGACTAGTACGTATAAATTCCACAAAGTGGAATCCACATTGGTACCGCCGCGCCGGTTGGTATTCGATAGATTAGCGACCGGCGTGCAAATCACGTGGTCCGAGCGAACTCGGACCATGTGATTTCCCTTATCCATTCAGCCACCATCGCTTGATCACAAAAATGAAATATATAAATAAATTGCACGTTCGTACGAAACCCTGAGTGCGTCAATCTGACTCGCCATTGATAATAATAAAAATATATAAATTGTAAATAAATATTTACTGAATAATAGGTACGGTAGATACATTCTTACGTCATGTGAGGTAGGTAACCTAACAATTAATTTTCATTAACCCAAAAAATTATGAAAAATATTAATTTATTCATAAATACACCATAGTCAGGTATTTCTTTGAAGGATAATAATATATAGATGCTCATAATAATTGGATATAACTTTGTCTATTAAATGGATACCTATATAATTATAATAAAACACACGTTATGTAATTCTAATTACATGGGTAAAGCATTTTAATATGATTTATAAAATCATATTATTCATTCATCTTAATTGATATAGGGTCCGTTCACACAGACCAGCTCGGAGAGAAGAGTAGATTTTTATTACGTTTAAAAAAGAGTTTTAAATCATTATAATAAGGTTTGTTTTTACATGTGACTTATTTTATTAATCAACAACAAAAGAATGTCAATAATAAAAGAGTGACATGTAAAAATAAACCTTATTGCAATGATTATTCCAAACTCTGTTTTAAACGTAATAAAAATCTGCTCTCCTCTTCGAGCCAGTCTGTGTGAACGAACTCTAAAGTTTACATGTAGTTCTGTAAGTTAAAATCATAGGGTTTCGACGAGAGGTCAAATCTTATCTTATATCGTGTATTTTTTTTTACATCCGACGCCAAAAGAGGGGTGTTCTAAGTTTGACGTGTCTATGTGTCTGTATATCTGTGTGTCTGTCTGTAGCATTGTAGCTCCTAAACGAAGTAGACATCATCATGATGTAGATTTATGTTTCGTAAAAATGAATGCAGCCATTTCAATACCCTTTCAAGCTTATCAGCTCTTGTCGGGATTACGTAATATTCTCAATTTTGGTTATTGATCCTGGAATTCGTCTCACATTTAGCAATCAACAATATTTTAATAACCAATTATGAGTCTTTCCAGAATAAGGTGCCTAGGTAAATAAGTTTAAAAGTTATGACTCTGTTGACAAGACCATAAGCAATTAGAAAAGCATCCGAGTGTGAAATTCCCAGGAAGTTATTTAATTAAATTACATTTTTCTTTTATTAACTTTATTTAAAAAACAGTAATAAGTAGGTACTAAATCTATTTATTTATTTTTTAAATAAATAAAATTTAATTTGAGATTTAGATAATTAAAATAACTAGTAAAAACATTTTGTATGTTTTTCAGCCTTGTAACTACCATTTATTCATGCAGTTAATTTTAATGAATTGCTACTTTTATATTATAAAAAGACCAGAATTAATACACAGTTAATTTTTATTAATTAAATAAAATCCAACAAATAAAATAAGTACAAAAGTTAGAATTAAAAAAAAATATATATATTTAAGTAGTATATCAGTTGTTTAGTACCCATAACACAAGCAAATATAATTGCTTACTTTGGGACTACATGGCGCTGTGTGAATGTGGTAAAAAAAAAAAAATTAGATGGATGTTTGTTGCATGAAAATAACACACAGTAGTAGTTTTTACCTATTTACGTACTACGCATGCGTAGCCGTGGCTGGAAGCTTGTTTTAAATATTATAAAAAGGAACACAGCCAATATATTCACCATTGCTTTTAATTAATTGCAATTTTAAATATCATAAAAAGATTGCAGAACCGAAACAAAACATGTTTTTCTACAATTAAAAATATTAACTTCGTCATAACAGCCCAATGACGTCCACTACTAAATAGACCTTACCTAATTTTCGCTACAGTGAGCTATTATGTGCCGCCTGGGGGCTTAATCTGAATATTGACATTCGACTTAGTCGGTTTTGATGTCGCTGTCAAATGTATAAAAGTGACAGTGACCATAACAGCGAGCATAGGTATACCTACATAGGTTAGGTGCTCGTAGGACCATAACTAATTTTCCTTACATTTGACAGCGACATCAACACCGCCTAAGTCGTATGTCGATGTTCAGAGTCCCCCTGCAATAATTATATGATTTTTTTCATTAATATTTTTTATGTAGGAGAATCAACAATACACTCAAAGTTTTGTAAACTTGAAAAGTAGGTAAAAAATGTTAGCGGAGATCACGTCCGTACAATAAAAACGACAGAAAGTATTCGTGGCTCCACCCACCTCTGATTGCACCCTTGTGCGAGATTCATACGAAAACTTCTCGCTTTTACTACAAACTTTTTTCATAGTAATCTTTACTAAAATTTATTGAGACAACAATATTTATGTTGTTTTTGCTTCGCCGTTTAGTTTCAAGTGGAATATTCCTGCGAAACTAATAGTATTTATACTGTATTTTCTACTATAATAATAATATAATAATAGTATTCTACCACATACACACAGCGCCATCTAGTCCCAAATTAAGCAATTATATTTGTTTGTCTTATGGGTACTAAACAACTGATATACTACTTAAATACATTTTTTTTTTGTAAATACATACATATTGTAGATAAATTACACCCAGACACAGAACAAACCTTTATGCTCATCACATAAAGATTTGTCCTGGGTGGGGATCGAACCCATGACCTCCGGCTTAGCAGTCAGGGTCACTAACCACTAGACCAACAGGCCAGTCTTATAATACGAATCATCATCATCATCATATCAGCCCAACGACGTCCACTGCTGAACATAGGCCTCACCTAATTTCCGCCACAGCAAGTGATTTTGTGCCGCCCGCATCCAACGGCCACCCGCAATCTTTACCAGATCGTCGGTCCATCTGGCGGGGGGCCGCCCCACGCTGCGCTTTCCAATAATACGAATAAATGTAAGAAATCAATTCTACAACATACTTTCTAAAATAGAACAAGTTTTAATTTAAAAAGAATAACTACATAATATTATGAAAAAATCGCAAAGATAACGCTTACCTAAATAAAATTATTTTGAACATAATCGGATATACCGTTTTTAATTTATTGCTGAAAAACTGTGCTGCTCAATAAAAGGACGTAAGTGTCATATGCTCTTTTGCTGCGGAACCATACATAGAGCATGGTCCGACACGCTCTTAACCGGTTTTGTTTTTTAATATCCTAGGAGAATATAAACCGAAAGAAACCGTGAAATGTCGTGTTAATAATGTTACCTGTCAATTTGACACGGAAGTAGGTAGGTACCTAATTACGATCACGATTATATTATTTTTAATCTCGTCTCATACATCACACGGTCCGAAAATAAATTATTAATCCGATCAGTAAAAAAACTGGTCAAATGTGAATAATACTCGTGTATCGAGGGTTCCGTGCATTTAAAAAAGAATAAAATATTTAATTAAATCGGGCCGCAATACAAAATGTTTATCCGAGACTTGTTTTAATAATTTGATGATTTCTAAAAAAAAAACAATGAGGAAGCAAAATAACAGGTAATGGTAATTTTCTTATTTTCTATGGTTAAATAGTAGTTAGAAATACCTTTTCATTTTATACTCGAAACAGTCCCATTTTGAAGTTTCAACCCCAATTTCGACTTTTTTGTTTAACCTATAAATACAATTCTGAATTCACATCATTCACATTTATATAGACATGATAGCATGAAATCACTATTTACTTTTTATCACGGAACCCTAAAAACATTAAGTTATTTTTAACTCATAAGCTTTTTGTATCAATTGCGTCATAGAATTCTGTAACTCGCAAAAACAATAATCTATTTATACATCCACCTATGCATTTTTTGCTCCGCTTTATGGAATCCAGAACATTCTATACTAGTAAGTACGCCAATAAAGTGAAATACGTAAGTATATGTATATGGATCGGCGTGCAAATCACACGGTCCGAGTTTGATCCCAACCGGCAGTACCAATGTGGATTCCACTTTATGAAATTTATATGTACTAGTCAAGTGACTTACCATCTGCTAACGGTGAAGAAAACATCGTGAGGAAACCCACATACCCTAGAAGAAATTCTATGAGTATGTCTGATCTACCAATCCACACTAGGCTAGCGTGAGTGGATTATGGCCTAAACCCTCTCAGCCCTCTAGTTAGAGGAGAGGAGACCCGATCCCAGTAGTGGGACTAAATGGGCTAATGTATTTTTTCACGCTCTAGATTATTTCATCAAGATCGTTCAGTGATTTATTTATTTGTAAAAGCATAACAGAAACAAAGTTACTTTAACATGCATTAGATGTAGATGATAGACATAGCATAGCATCATGCCTTTTTTCCGAAGGGGTTGGTAGAGGTGTTTCCACAGAACAATGAAAGAAAACCTATCTCTGTTCTGTGGATGTATCACACCCACATTTCGTCAGCTATGTTTGGTCCCATGAAATAGGGGGCGAACCTATTGTCATCAACCGGGAACATTAAAATTTGTTTATCAAACTCCGGGCGAATCTAAATATTGGAATTCCATGATAGAAAAACCCAAGACCATTGTTACCTGACCCGGGAATCGAACCCAGGACCTCTTGCACAGCAGTTGTCTACACTTCCCGCTGCGCCACCAAGGCAGATGATGGATTTTGGATCTAAAGTAATTCTGTTATGCAGGAGCGAGCCTATAGTCATTCCCCTGGCAATAGAATGGAATGGAATTTTATCGGAATTTAATCGAGAATTTTTCATCAATCGCACATTAACCTCTGAAACAATAATTCTGTATTTATGTACAAAATATAATATTTAATGGATTATATCTTTCCTCTATCAAATGGAACGGAAATGATTAAATATGAAATTACGCGTACCGTTTGCAACGGGCAACGAAGCGAAGCCGCGTGTCATAACCATTGTTTATTGGTACTAGCTACTGGATTACGTATTACGTAACATAAACCAATCGTAGGCATTCAGTGTAGTTTAATCGATTAGTCATTATATTATTATTATGTGTTAACCTTATTCATTAAATTATCAAAATATCATATTGGTGTATTCTTTTGTCTAAATAATGTATTCAAAGCTGGTTACAAATAATACTTTTGTTAAAAAAAAGCTTTTAAATAAAAAAAAATATTTTGCTTTAAAATGATATAAAATGGAATTGGTACTCAATTTACAATAACCTATTAGGAGTTTTAAGATTAAAAAATGCCAATGGTCAATTTTAACTTTAGAATAATATACAGAAGACTGGAATTGCAAGTCAGATTCTCATTTCTATTTTACAATGATAATGCAACATATAAGATACGATTTCGATTGCAATAGGCATTACGAATGTGAATTTTACGGTGTGTTGAAGGGAAAGCAGATTTATGTAAGTTAATTATGTAGGTAGTAAACTGGAATATATTTTTAAACCACAATGGTTGCAAACATGCTTACGCCTGATGGTAAATGGTTCCCGTAGCCTAGAAATCACATTTGTGTTGCAGACTCTTTATGAATCTATTTCCCCCATTTATACAGAATCCGTTTCCAGTTTGAGCCGGGCCATACGGCGCGTTGCGTTGCGTCGTCGCAACGCAAATATTTTCACACAGGCGCTGCGCCATCGCAACGTTACTACGACGCAGTCGTAACGTTCCGTCTTCGCTGCGGCGATGCACAGTTGTGGCGAGAATTTTTAAATGAGATGAGCTATAAACAACTCACTGAGCTGCCATTCCGGCGTCGCAATGAGTCACCCCCGGCCGCTACGTCTCGGGGGCTACAGTTCAGTCGTGTGTGCGTTGCATTGACTCAGAGCACTGTGTTTACTAATGATATTGTTATTGTAAGTTAATTAACATACAATATCTTTGGTGTTTACACAATGATTACAATATGTAAAACGACGCAGTGACAGCGCTACGTCACGTTGACGCAACGCAACGCGCTGTGTAGACTGGCCGCATGTCAATTATTAACTTAGAAAAACAGTCTGACAAAATTAAATCTTTCATTTAATTAAGCACTTCTTAAAAGTTCCATCACACAACACAGCAGTAAAAGTGTTTTTTTCTTGTTAAAAACAAACCTATAGGTACATTGAGTCATGATCATAATAGTAGCTACATAATTTTTCCTTATACAATAACAAATGTTCAAATAAATTTATAGACTTAATGATAAATAATTTTGTACATAAGATTCAGATATCTCAAGATTTGTCACTAGTTAAACTGACATTTATAACCGTATTTGTATTACCTACTTCTCACATTGCTATTTTCAGAGAAACTCCATCTTCTTAACTCACCTCGTTTAATTTTATTTCCAGAATGACTTAACTCTAAACTAAATAATTAGGTCTCTAGTGCTCCATATATTTCTTTCACGACCCTATCAGATCAAACAAAGAGCCTCTCTAAAAACCCGTACCCTTAGAAACAATAGCTGCAACGTTAAAGCACTTGACTATAACTAATGAATAAAGTTTCTCAGTGCTTTTCAATTTATTTGTTCGCTTTTGCTTTTATTACACTAATAACCTGTTTCTTTAGTGTATAACGCTAATTAAAACTATGAAAGTTGTCGTGTATTGGATGTAATAAAAAGGTAATATATCCTGGTAAATTTTATTGTAGTGGCATAGTGGTTAAAGTGTTCAAATGCCACTTATTAATATAATATAATATTCTACCACATTCACACAGCGCCATCTAGTCCCAAATTAAGCAATTATATTTGCTTGTGTTATGGGTACTAAACAACTGATAAACTACTTAAATATTTTTTTTTTGTAAATACATACATATTATAGATAAATTACACCCAGACACAGAACAATCTTTATTCTCATCACACAAAGATTTGTCCTGGGTGGGGATCGAACCCACGACCTCCAACTTAGCAGTCAGGGTCAATAACCACTAGACCAACAGGCCAGTCAAAAGTTATTAACCTTGCAAAATGTCGTGGGTTCGATTCTTATCATCATCATCATCATTTCAACCCATAAATGTCCCACTATTGGGCATGGGTCTCCTCCAAATATTGTGGAGGGAATTTAGCCTACTATACCACGCTGACGGGACGGTATAAGGTTTGTTTCGAATTTTTCTTTTCTCGCAGTGCTCTAGACTGCGTAAGGTACTCCCTTTGTCGCCTTTTACGACAGCCACGGGTTAAGATGCGGTAAATATTTGTACATATTTTCATAGTTATTGGGATTGGGTCTGATTATTTTGTGAGATTAAATGTATCTTTTTAGAGTCTTGCAAGACAATGCTGTTTTACTACTACGAGGGAGTTTTAACGATTAACTGCAATAACTTTATCATTCACTTTATTATCATTATAGCCTATAGCCTTCCTAGAAAAATGGGCTATCCAATACTAAATAATTTTTCAAATCTGACTAGTAATTCCTTATATCCAAGTGTTCAGCCAAACAAACAAATCCTTCAGTTTTATAATATTAGTATATATAGTTAAATATCCCCGGTTAATGTCAATAGGCTCGCCCCTTATTTCATGGGACCAAACTTAACTATCGAAATGTGGGTGAGATGCACCACTGCCTACTTCTATTGGGAAAAAGGCGTGATGCTATGTTATGGTATCGTAGGTAAACAAATACGGACATCGTGATGGGAGATTTATGTAATAACATATTAATTTTAAAGTAAGCACGTACTTGATTATGATTATTATAAGGAATTACTATTTGCGGAAAACTTTAAGTAATTTGAAGAACAAATTATCATCGCGGTTTCGTCTGAGAAATCTTCTATACCATAATGACTAATGAGTACATTATGACGTAAGCAGTACCTAACATACCGACATTATGGCACAAATAAAAAAAATAGTACCTAGGTGATCAAACTTCGGACAATAGAAGCAGAACAGGTTATTAATTACCGCCTTTTCTTTGTGTAAATGCTAAACGGCAGTTCTAAATATTTGAAATAATAAAAATAATATTCTACCACATTTACACAGCGCCATCTAGTCCCAAATGAAGCAATTATATTTGCTTGTGTTATGGGTACTTCCATGTGGTTCCATGAAATAGGGGGCGAGCCCACTGACCGATCAATGTGCACTATTTTGGGATTGTGATTAAGTAACAAACATCCATTCATCCATCCATCTTAATTAACGCACTTATAATTATTATTATGATGTTATATCAATGTGTTATATGTTCGATGAACAGAAAATTTAAAATAGTTTGTATGCAGTGGATAACGATAGCCTAATAGGTGTTCTACACGGTTATAAACTTGCATTCCAACAGAGTGACCTTTGTAGGAGCTTGGTTGCCATGCGCGTAGTTTGTATGAAATTTGGTTTACAACAGCCAGCTACACGGTTGGAATCCACTAAGGGCACCTCTGTGGAAGGCTAGTTTATAACCATGTGGCACGGCTTTAATAGTCGGCGTTATAATGATGATATTTAAAACACGTTCAAAAATAAGTTAATTTTATTTATCAACGTTTAAGTTTTAGAATACAATTAACTTTATTATGTCAATTCTATTGTATGTTAATTACATGTTAAAATACACAAACATTTAAAACACTCGTTGTAGTTGAAATTATTACAAGTGTGCATTATTTTGGGAATATTTTTTACTGGCTGACAATGTAATAAACACGCCTGTACTCGGGTTATGTATCCGTGTAGAGACGGATTAAGAATACATAATGTCATACCCCATCTCAACCCGAGGTTGTCGTAAAAGGCGACTAAGGGAGTAGGTAATCTTATGCAGACAAGCACTGCGAGATAAGGATAATTCGAAACAAACCTTATACCAACTCGTTTGACAAGCGTGGTATAGTAGGCTAAATTCCTTCTAAATTCCTTGAAAGAGAAAACCTGTTCCCAGCAGTGGGGCGTTTATGGGTTGAAATGATGATGATGACTTGGGTTAAATTACATGTAATTTTTTTGTATATTATCAATTCATGCGATAATGCTGTCAAATTGTATCGCCACCCCGGGTGGCAATTGGGATGAGTTTAATCCCAGTCGCCACCCCCAACATTCCCATCCCACTCGACACTCCGGGTGGCAACTGGAATGTTGCTTGGGTAATGACACCAGACACTGCTGGTTTTCAGCAGTGACTGACTCCGAGCAGTATTAGTTATTAATTTCTATGTAACAATGTCCTAATTAACTCCGGTGGCCACTCCCAGTGGCGACTGGGACTTTTTCCAAAACGAAAATCCCATGCGCCATTGCTTTATAGACAACGATATATTTTTTTGAAATTTTCTCATACGCAAAAGCTTAACGTAAAGATCTCCGGTCTGTGACCGTGACCTTAAACTTTGAAATCATTGACCGACTAATTTTACTATTTGGAGACTAATTTCGACTAATTAGATAAAAAAAAATTGTGTTATCAAAATTAAAATTTCTGACGCTGGCCAAGCCAGTGTTATTATTATTACATGTTTGTACACATCGGCGACCTAAAAGTTCTAAAGATTGTGAAACAATTTCTAAACAATGAATTAATACAATTGGGAAACAAAAATAATCGAGCGCATCTTTGAATTGATTTACAAACATTGTTGTTACATCGTACTAGTAATAAAAATGCGGAAGTTTGTTATTGTGTATGTTTACGCCTTTACGCTCAAACGGCTCCACCAATTTTGATACAATTTGATATGGTGGTAGCTGACACCCTATATGGGTATATTATGTACTACCTCGAGACGTAATTTGGATATTTTATTTAGACACTAGGTCTATATAATATAGGGGGAGGGCCGTAGTCCCGTTTGCCGCCATTGTGGAATAAAAACAAACTAATATTTTTACAGTTTTGTTACGTATAGAGCCACCCAAAAAGCTTAATTTTTTTCTATACCGACTAATATTAAAAAGCTAAAGAGCTTATTAATTGTTTCGTTGAACGCGCTAATCTCAGGAACTAAGGTTTTTTAAATACTCTTTTAATGATAATGATTTCGCACATTGATATCTTTCTAATTAATATAATGATTGTTTCGTCGTATCTTTTTTTTAATTGATGTAATAGTTAAACATGTCTGGCCAGTTTTGTAAAACATTGTTTTCATCAAAAAATTATACAAAAAATCCAATAGTTAATTGTCCATTTGCCCAGCACTGTGACGAGTTTATCTTGATGTTGTATTCGTAACCTCGGACTTATGAATGGAATCTTACACTCAATAACAACGCTGGTAAGTATTAAAAGTTTTAAGAACCATTGAATCAATGAGGGATATTTTATATCCATTTGAATTTTTATTTTAGGTAGTACTTTTTCAGTCTTTTTTTAAATGATATGATGACTTATATTATCATCTTTAAAAATAAAAATAGTTTATTTCTCTGTCCGGGATCCGCCAATTGAACAGTCATATTGTCCTACAAATTGCGTGGTACGCTATCCCGGTATTTTCTTCCCGGTCCGATATACCCTTGCTACGTCTGTTAGCTACCACAATCAAACTTTTGGAATACGAAATTGTTGGGCGTCTCATCGAAATGAAGCCACTTACGAAAAATATGCTTGATAGTACTCAAAAAAAAATTTGGACCAGGGATCCCGTACTAACAAGGTTTACAGTATAATCACTTAAACTAGAAAGTATACTTTAATTTATTAACCAGCAGCATGTGTTGTGGTAAGAAGAGGTTTACAACATTATTGACTCTATCTTCTGAAGTAGGCTAGGCCTGTATCTCAGAAGATAGCAATTAGCTGAAAATCGTATTATTTTAACCAATAAATAACCAATGCGCCTAAACCATAATGAAGGTGAATAAATGTGTGCCAACTGCCACTGTTTTTATACACTAATAATTTTGAGTGTGTGTGATTCATAGATATTATTTCCGTGTCTGGGTGTACTTTGTGTCTCTTAATTGTATGTTTTTATCGTTAAGTAACGTTCGGCAAGGTCAGTCCATGATGGGTGACCGTGTCTGTCAATTTCATTCTTGAGCTTCTCCGTGCTTTGGAAGGCACGTAAAGCCGCTTGTCTCAGTTATCACGTAATGTGGAAATATTGAAACACATTGGAAGCCTTCTGGTTGACTTGATAAATTCCTACACAAGCCCATTGGATAAGAAAAAGATCAAACAATGCGTAGAAATCTAGGTGATGTAATCGTTGCAAACAGCATTCAGTCTGTACTTCGTTCTGTATCGAAAAATTAATAAAACCTTACCGGTGCGTTGGCAACTACTGAATGAAATATCAGTACGGAAACAAATTCAGTGGTTCACTAGATATGTCATTCGAATATTTTTACATATTGTTGATATTTAATAAGTCGTATATTGCTTTGTCTATATTGCCGAATAATAAAACATGTTAATGGATAAGTAATAAATGAATGAAAAATAGGATGCCTATTTGTATTTAATGTCATATTCATTTAAATTATTTAGATAATATCTATGTAGGTACGTCATTTGTAACACAAATAGAGGTTTTCTAAACGAGTTACGTACAAGTTTTATGTATGAGACAAATTATTAATTTAATACAGACTTTTTTCAAGTAAGAGCCTCAGTCATCGACCATACAGCCTCCCAGTATATGAATATTAATTTACTTTTTTGGTATTACAGAAAATAAAGCAACGATTTTAGTAATAATAATAATAATCTGGTATACGTTGTTACCGTATACCAGATATCACAATTCCACCGAACACCCAAACCCATAACCCAACTTTATTTGATTCCATAGCATCATACAATAGCTTTACACTTACCGGTGACAAATCATAGCTGTACTACAATAGTGCAGCTGTTATATGGCAGCGGTAAGCGTCTCATCCCATTCTAAATTAAAATTCTTTAAGGGCCTCTGCGTGTTGGACCTGTGTCCCCGCGTAAGCCTTCCAAAAGGACCGGGTATACTTCTCACCATAGCGAGAAATATAGTTGTGAGAAAAAGAGACATAATAATAATAAAATTTACTTTATTTAAGTGACCAAGACTCATAATGGATTAGTAAAAACTTAGAACTATTGTTAGTAAAAATAATGGCTATAATGGGGTTTAATTACACTGCAATTACAAAACACTTGGCTCGACTATGTTCCGTGTGAGACAGCAGCACATCGGCTTATATAAGTACAGTCGAGCCTCTGTGCAATCATGCTTAGGATGCTGTTGGAGCTGGCCCGCACCCTGCACACAAGGGATCCACAACGCTTACGCAAGGTCGCATAAAAACAGGCCACGTGTGCGTCCGCGAACATACCCGATGCGCTACAGAAGCGAGGCAGCCCCACTAACACCCTAAACGCGTTGTTATATTGAACAGTAAATTATTATTTAAAAAAAAACGGTTCCTTCACCATATTCTTATGCATTTTACTGAATTAATAAATAGGTATGAAATAGCATTATGTATGTAGGAACTGGACATTATGGTAGATAAGTAGGATGGGACATAATGATGAATGACTGAGGTGAAGTATGAAATAGTGAATGATGATAGAGAAAAGGAAGGACGTATAAAATAAATCATTAATTTTATTTCTGTAATAAAATTAATTATAATTTATTTGTAACATCAAGAAGTTTTGACTGAGCTGTTAATCTAGCGGTTGGTAACCCTGACTGCTAAACCGGAGGTCGTGGATTTGATTCCCACCTAGGACAAATCTTTGTGTGATGAGCATGATTGTTCTGTGTCTGGGTGTAATTTGTCTTTAACATGTACATAATTATATAGGTATTTAAAAAATAATGAGTAGTATATCAGTTGTATAATATCTTTAACACAAGCAAGTACAATTGCTTAATTTGGGACTAGATGGCGCTGGTTGAATGTGGGAATTTTTTTTTTCTTTACATAATACCATCTAGAATCACAAATAATTTTACGTCCTCCTCCGGGATGTCTCCGGGGTAAAAAATCAACAAAACTTCGTGAAGAATATGCATTATTAAAAGCATAATATTAATTTCATTAAAGTTATTAGTATAATAATGTCCTATTCCGCAATATACATCAGCGTCAAAAAAACTCAATAATCCATTAGATATAATTACTGTGCCCAAAGAGACAACATTTTTTACGTCCAATAAACCTAGCAATTACAAATTAAAAAAAAATACTCTTATGTCAATCATGACAGTATTTTAAAACAGGTTCAAACACAGGCTAGGTCTTTATTGCAATCATCCGATTCGTCGCATTCAATATCGTTAACACACTTTTTTGGGGTTCCGTACCTTAGAAAGAAACAACAGAATAGGATCATTTAGTTGTTCGTCTGTCTGTCTAGTGTGCTTCTGTCCGGCTGTCAAGTTCTATTTTCTCAAGAACGCGTGGAGGTTTCAGTTCATAATATCAAATACACAGGTCTGCAATTTCTTGAAATAGTCAAAAATCACTTAACCAGTTTTGTTTCATTGGTACTTTTGGTATGAATACTTTTTTCAACTTTTTAAAATCGACCGTATTCCAAAGCCAATCATTATGTAATCGCTATTGCTCATCATCTTATTAGCCTAATGACGTCCACTGCTGGACATAGGCCTCACCTAATTTCCGCCACAGCGAGCGATTTTGTGCCATCTGCAACCAACGGCCACTCGCAACCTTAATCAGGTCGTCGGACCATCAAGTGGACGCCCCCCGTCTTAGTCCGTCACTCATATTTACATAATAGTATCTTGTTTCGATGGTCCAACTTTAATAATTTAGTCTATATAACAATGATCATGATGACAAAATAGTCTGACAAAGTCATAATACCTTTTAGCTCGTGTCAACTACGAATATAATCATATTTTGGTACTGTTAGTGTCAACTACTCGTATCATTTGGTTGAATAATAATATTTTACATACATACATAGTACATACATGTCATGTAACATATATAACTCTTGCTAACAAAAGGGGTAGGTAGAGACAATTTCCTTCCACTTGCTACGATTCTGACAAACATGGCTTCTTTGACATTCATCATTTTTAGGGTTTCGTAGCCAAACTGGCAACAACAGAACTCTTATAGTTTTGTCTTGTCCGCCCGTCCGTCTGTATGTCCCAGGCATTTTACTCAGGAACTAGGTATAACATTTTTGAGTAATTGCCGAAAAACGGCCCTTCTCATCAAAAGGCTAGGAAGAAGTATTTTGCTACAGAACCCTACATTTAAAGGAAAATTCGAAATCGAATTCGTCTGGACAGCGTGGTATAAAAGGCTTAATTCTCACTGTGAATATTTATGGGTTGAAATGATGATTTTTTATGTGAATAAAATCGATGACTAATGTTATGTTTTATATTGTTTCAGGTAATTTCTAACTTCATACTAGTACAAAAATGGACCATAGTAAGTTATCATTATCAATAAACAGCAAGCTTCAGCAAGCTTTAGTGCCACATTGCACACCAACTAAGAAGGCATTATTATCATGAAAGATTAAAACTGCTCGTATCTGTCAGTGTGTAACAATAGATATGCCAAATTTGAGAAATATGAGTTATTATTTCATTATTATTATGTCTCTTTTTTCATCCGGTCCTTTTGGAAGGCTTACGCTGGGACACTGGTATCCTGTGCAAATTTTAATTTTAATGTCTTCACATTAAATGTTTGGAAGCATCATGGGTCACTTTGTAAATTTTAAATTTCGAACAAATTAAGCAAATGTCTTTTCTAGAAGCTAAATTTAGTATCTTTGTAAGCCGTATATCCATATCGCCATGCAATTTGGCAGTTTCGCGCCGGAATATGCGATATTCGTTGAAGCCACTGCCGATATATACCTTGGACGTGACGAAGTTTGCCTGTTGGTGCCGATTCAACTCATATTTTATTTCACATTACTTGTTTGTTATATTCGCTTACAACTTTTGAGGGGGAATATTTGAAAATGGTTGTAACGGATTTGCTTCGCTACAATTTTATAGTTTCAAGTGCTTTTTTATTTTTCGAAAGTGCAGCGATACTCTATTTTACTTTTTGTTGCTATATATAAAAATAATTAGAAACGCTAGAGATTTCAGCAAATGGTGATCGATGATTTCATCGAGTTGATAACCAATACCATCGTATTGGACAAAAAAATACGAGGTTTCCAGCAACAAAAGCAGGGCGGGCAAAGTGACTTTTCAACATTGACATGTTGCCTGTTGGCAGGAATGTCATATGTCAGCGGTAACGTCAATCGCGCCCTGCCCTGTCTTCAGATTTTGGATAGTAGGGTTTTTAGCCTTACTTATGTAAATCTTTTTATTTATTATTGTTTAGATTTATATTAATATTTTATGTATTTTTATCATATTTTATTCTATTTTTACTTGTATTTTCGATATATATTTTGTTTTTTGTTTTGTCATTTTCTGTTAACTGGGCCTACCAGAATATCAGTGTTGCGGTTAATGTATTGCTGCAACATTAGCTGAGGTAGGAACCATTTTTTGGTCTTCTACAGAAGCATGATGTTCAATATGGTACTTTAAAAAAATAATATGAATCTTATTGTATACATGTTATCCTGTAGCTGATTTTAAAATAAATGTTTATTCTTTCTTTCTTTTTCAACTTGTTTGCAACTTTGTTGACAACTTTTCAACTGTAAAAGTATTGAACAGTTAGTTTGAACAATAGATTTGAGTGGTTTGTATTAAACTTCATAAGAACTTTATCCCTTTATCAATACTCATCAATATTACCTCTTTTTAATATTAGTATAGCCTAGCTTGCGCGTCGTTTTCGCTCCCATCTTTTTTTGTTTGACCATTGCTCAGCTCCTATTGTCCGTAGCATGAAATTATATAGCCTTCCTCAATAAATTGGCTATTCAAAACTAAAAGATATTTTCTAATTGAGCTAGTATTTCTTGAGATTAGCGCATTCAATCAAACAGACAAACAATCTCTTCAGCTTTATAATAGTACATTATTTTATCCCGATAGACTATAAGTATAAACGGATACTTGTCTATACTAATATTATTATTATAAAGAGAAAAAAATGTATTTTTGCATGTAACGAATAAACTTAAAAACTACTGCACCTATTTAAAAAACCATTCACATAGGCTATATAACACCATGCTACGTCCAATAGGAGCAGAGCAGTGGCCAAATAAAGAACGACGGGAGTGAAGCCTATTGCGACTTCTAGTAGGTATTTCATAATTATTAGACGCTGATTGGTTGCATCAGCAACCTATTAAGTCCCACTGCTGGGCTCGGGTCTCCTCTCCTCTCCTCTCACTAGAGAGCTGAGAGGGTTTAGGCCATAATCCACTCACGCTGGCCTAGTGCGTGTTGGTGGATCAGACATACTCATAGAATTTCTTTCTCTAAGTCACTTGACTAGTACCTACATATAAATTCCACAAAGTGGAATCCACATTGGTACTGCCGGTCGGGATCGAACTCGGACCACGTGATTTGAACGCCGGTCCCTTATCCATTCAGCCACCATCGCATATTGGTTAAACAGGCATAAATTTAGGTTTTGAATTAACCTCTTCATCAAACTAACCTTATTATTTATTTTAAATAACTGTCATGTAATATACTCGTTATTTAAATTAAGTTATTTTACTTTCGATGTTATTTTGCTACAGCCGACCTAATATACCTATCAAGGTTAAGGTTAAAAAACATAAATAAATATACTTTTTTATATAGGTACTTTAACAGCCATATTTTTAGACATACTTTAGTTTAGCTTCACAAAAAGTTTGGTAATGAACACGTGGCCGATTTATAAAATTACCTGTCTAGTTAGTGCGTTGACCCTCAATAGGTATTTAGACTGAAGAGTTTGTCTGGTTAAACGCTAGAATCTCAGGAACTACTGATCCGATTTGAAAACTTATTTTAGTGTTGGATAGCTCATTTATAGAGGAAGGCTATAGGCTATATAACATTACGCTACGGCCAATAGAAGCTGAGCAGTGGCCAAATAAAAGACTTGTAGTAGATATGAATACTTGTGATTTTGCAGATAGCCGTATAGGCTATATATATCCACGCTACGGCCAATATGAGCTGAGGAATGGCCAAACAAAGAACATGAAGAGAGAAGCCCGGTGCAACAGCTAGTCAGTAATAAGACATAAGTTCCGTAGAAGCTAAGTTGTTTTACAGAAATTTAAGTTTACAATTATTTAAAAAAACATTATTGTTTTCTAGTAGTCGATAAAAACGTGGGACTGAATATAGAACATTTAAGGCAAAAATAATTCACACATGAAAAATAAAACAAAAAGTCAATTAGTTATTAAATATAGTAGGTATTAAATTTGGTCATGTTTTTGTATACATAATTATATATCAGTTATCAATAGCAGTCACCCGCAGCTCTGCCCGCGCGTTTCCAGCTCGCCTAAAACAGTGAGAATAAGAAATTTTCCTGCAATAAATTGGGTCCTGTATTTTGAGCTAGCCATCTAGGAATACATTGGTGAAAATTGCATTAAATTCTTTGCAGTAACTTTTTGCGCGTTCAAACATAATAGACAGACAAGAATTCTAAAAATTCGTTATTTGGTTTCCGGGGCTCTAAAAAGACATCCCATAGCTATATTTTTTTTCTCAATATCTATATTATACAGACATCAACCTGTCACAATATTACTCACACTATTTACGTATAGATTATTATTAAAAACGTTTCAAGTTCGACAAAAACCAGTTTTTTTATCTTCCTGTTTATTGTAATTAAATAAAATTGAATTAATTAGGACATCTAATGTGGCGTGATACCTTTTAGAACAAAGACACGTGTAAAAGAGCCTCTTTGCAAGAAAAGTGCGGTAATAAAATTTTATTTCCAATACAATAATGTTTGAAAGCACTCCTATAGTAATATACTGTTTGTGTTTCTAAAACAATTGTTAGGTATAATTCTATGTTTTGAGAGTAGGATTCTTATGTTTTTCCACGCTAGGTCATCTAGGATATCCGTCCGTCTGCAAATAAGATATTAAAGAGTGTTGGCCCCAAGGCGCTTCCTTGTGGAATGCCCATCATAAAGAAACGACACAATATTTACTTAAATATTAAAATAATAAAGGCTTACATTTCTTGCTTCTCGAAAAAAAATGACAATAAAATTTACGTGTAAAATTATTCAAATTTAAATTTTGTTGTGATTATAAATATTAAAATTAATAAAATTTATTATGAGAATTATCCTCATAATATACAAAAACAGCACTGTTTATAATCATAATAATTACAATAAAGATAAAATTAAGTATAAAATTTAAAGGGGATCCATTGCGGCCAACAATGTTAATCATTAGGTATAGATATTTTCAATTTATAAGTAGACTTTACATCTCGTGACCTTTTGAAGCCTAAAACACAGGAGATATATTGCCGCAGTAAGCGACAAGACAATAAATTGCAAATTATATTTGAATCTAGATAACAATAGACAATAGACAAGTAAAAACAAATTTTAAAAAATGCTTTAAAAAACTAAAGCCATAAAAATTAAAAAGGAACATAAAATATAATGGTAGTTTAAAAAACCAGTATAGAAACTATTGTATTTGGATATTGAAACTTCTTAAGTGGCATAAACAGACATTAACCATACAAATAATTTATAATCTCTTCATTAATATAATACAACAAAAAGTCATGAGTTAGACTAAATTCTAATAAAAAGATCTTTTAACAACAATAGGTCTTATGTTGAATTTCAGCTATAAATGGTTTTTTATATGTTACGCATGCAGTCAAAGCTGTGGTTACTGTCTGATATTGTACATTTACATAAATTACGATGTTCATTGCATGCTATGCATGTACATGTATCAATGTAACAATTGTTAGTAAACCAATAAATAAAATAAAAATATTATAGATTTTGAAATTTATAACAAAATTGTCCAGCTATTTTTATATCCTATTTAGAGTATTAAAATTTAGTACATAGTCAATGGATAAATTAATATTAATGAGTTACACATTTCAATAAACGTGACTTGGGACTTTTAAGTAGTTCTGTTTCAATTTAATTCAAATTTTATTCTATTCTATTTTTTTTCAAAATTACATTAATCTAAACTTAAGTATTATAATTCCATAGTTTCTACAGTTTGTATAGGTACATTACTAATATTATGCTTTTTTATATTAAACACCGCCCACACTAGTGCCCTGTGTCGCGGGGTACCAGTGTTGTTTACAAAGATACAATTTATCTAAGAATCACACAAAATATTCGTCTCTTGTGGGAATCAAAACCATGACAGTCGGAATGGTGATGAATGATGACAGTGTGGCGAGACAATAATTTTAAAAACGCTCGAGAATCATTTAAGATTTTATTGTGTGAAAAATTTGAGAACGGTTTCACGATAAAAACACAAAATAGGTTTATTTTAAACACATAATACAGACAAAAACGACTGGATGCGAAATAATATAATTATTTACCTAATATAATAACTAAGTTTGAAGTTAGTATTAAGTTAAAGTAAGTTTTTTTATTTTTTTTTTATACCACAACGGTGGCAAACAGACGTACGGTCCGCCTGATGGTAAGCGGTTACCGTAGCCTATGGGCGCCTGCAACACCAGGGGCATCACGAGCGCGTTGCCGACCCTTAAGAAACCTATTCACTCCTTTTTTGAAGAACCCCATACTGTAGTCCCTTGGGAAAACCTCGTTAGGGAGTTCATTCCACAACCTGATAGTTCTTGGGAGGAAATTCCTCTGGAACCGCGCGGTACGAGACCATTTCGGTTCCAAGGAGTGGGGATGAACTCCCTGCCGATGGCGAGCGGTGCGATGGTAGAAGGTGGCCGTGGGCATCATCTCAAACAGTTCTTCAGAGCACAACCCATTATACAGGCGGTAGAACACACATAGGGAGGCAAAGTCTCTCCTCATACTTAATGGTTCGATACCGCCTGTTAGTATAGGATAGTCGACGATTCTCACAGCGCGCTTCTGAACCTTCCTTCCGCCTTCGCTATATCTAGACTGACTGCCAATGCCTCACCTTGACTCTCAATGGCTGAAGCCCAACGGTGTGTGAGTTTAGTAGTAAGTTTAGGTTTCTATTAAGTAACCTTTGTGAAAGAAAATAAAATGGTTTTTTTTTTTTTTTTTTTTTTTTTATTGACCAATATAAACAGAAAATTTACATTACTTTACATATATAACATAACCACCCAAACCATCTAGGGTTTAACTGTGGTATGGTAGCCACTAGAGCTCGAGTACTACCTTACATTTTAAGTTAACATAATTTTAAGATGATACTATTAATCTAATGATTTAAAGTATTTTAACAATTTCCTTTTACAGTTATTCTCATTTAAAGCGTCGCAGATTGCGACAGGAACACTGTTCATGATTTTAGGTAGCATGTATTCCCACTTCCGCGTTCCGTAGACATTTGTGTATTTAGGTAATTTATATTTAGGTAGGTATGATAAGGAGCGCAATGACTCTGGCCTTACGTTATGTACAAGCTTATCTCTATTGTGATATTCTTCACTTAGAACGCACACACTCACCTTATCGAATACACTTAGTACATTACAGTATTTGAATAATTTTTTATCGTCATCTAGTAATTTATTTTTGATATGATTAGGTACAATACATTTTAACAAGCTTATCTGTAATTTATATAAGCTGTCCAAGTAGGATTTGTATGTGCGTCCGTAGCTGCTTAGGCCATAGTTAATAACTGAGTCAGCCAGTGCTAAATACATGGTTCTTAATGTTTTATAAGGTAACTTATATTTAAGAATACACAGTTTCGACAAAACCGATCTCAATTTATTACATACGTTTTCGATATGGGGCCTCCAATGGAATCTATTGTCTATAGTTAGACCTAGGTAAGTATGCTGAGACACTAACTGCAGTGTTTGACAACTACATGCGTTTCCATGTTGGTGTAAACACATGTGGTCGTGAGCTACAATGTTAGGATTATAAGAGGGCTTGAGGTAGGGTGAGTGAATGTGCATTAGTTTTGTTTTTTTAGGATTAATAATTAGCCCAACGTCGTGAGCCCATTTACACATGATGTCAAAATTTCGTTGCATAGTATTTTGTGCCTCGTACAGATTCTTATGTGCAGTTATTATGCATGTGTCATCAGCAAATTGGTATACGGAGCCCTCCGCGAAGATGTTACACATGTCGTTTACATATAACAAGTATTCTGTCGGTCCGATTATTGAGCCTTGGGCTGTGCCTTTATCTGTTCCAATCATGTTGCTCATCGAGCCCGCGATACTCACGGTCGTATAGCGGTTATTGTGGTAGTCTTGAAACCATTTTAACAGTGGCCCCCGTATACCATTTTGCTGTAATTTTGTATATAATGTATCCAGTTTTAAAACATCAAATGCTTTACTAAAGTCAATGAAGACAACGAGCACATGTTCACGCTTATCCAGGTACCCATTGACCTCATTACAAAATTGAGATAACAATTGAGATGTACTTTTCTTTTGTTGAAAACCATATTGTTTGCTATTTATTATTGAGTTATTTATTAGAAAATTATTGATTTCTTTTCCAAAGTACCTCTCAACTATTTTGTCAATACATGACAGTATGGTAATGGGCCTGTAGTTATTTACATTTGTGTGTGGTCCATTTTTATATATAGGTCTTATTATTCCTATTTTTAGGTGATCGGGGTACGTGGACGTGGTAATACATGCGTTAATTAAATGTGTGATGACAGGTGTAATGTCATTGTTTATGTGTTGTAAATCCTGAACTCGAATTCCGTCGAAACCCGGACATTTCTTATCATTTAAGTGTTTTATTATTGAGTGAACAACATATATCTTGGTATATCTTTCCATTGGATTTATTATCATCAGGTTAGGATCTGATGATGGAATCCTAAAAAAATCGAGGGTAACCTAACCCAATGGAAGGTACAGCTTTTAACGGTAAGAACCTAGGAGTCAGGGTAGGTATAATTGTTTAAATAATGACACGGTAAGACCGAAAATTGTATTCTTTTAAGTTCCTTATTTGGAGTAGGTTTAATATAAAAAAAACAGTTTGTAATTTATTTATAGAAAATGTTTTCTATCATCAATAATAAACAGCGTGCAAGATATTCGTGTAATATTACTAATTGTACTGTGTAACAAATTTGGTCAAATTTGGTCAAATTTGCACTATAAAGATTTCTTTTTTCCTTCAATTTCATATGAGGAAAATACTGGAAAAAAAAGGTTTATCAGATTAAAACAAGCGCAATAGATTGTGACCTTAATTAAAAGCCATTAAAAAGTAATTAAATTTAATCACTCAGTAATTCTTAGAGCTGTAATTAAATTTAAGATTTGATTTACCTAATTGGCTGCATAAACCAACCAAAATAAAAATGCTATCGGCAGCTGGGACAAAAATTTTGAGCGAAATGGTTTATTGCTTATAATTTGCAAATGGTTCTGTGTTTTGAAACCACTTTTCAGACCATAGACGTTCAAATCGTTTGATCAAATTGCAATAATTTGGTCAGAAATGAGTTGTCAAATTGAATCAAGCCTGTATGAAGGGGTGTAGTCGCTTGAAAGATGATGCCAATTTCATAAAGCTTTTTGAATCAGTCTGTTTAATCAAATTGGTGATGGCATGATATGGGATTTACCTTTTTAAAAACATTAACCTCCTTTTTGGCAGTCGGGTAAAAAGAAAAAGAGTTTGAAGGAACAATTAATTTAAAATTTAGGATAATATTATGATCGTAACACTTGAACTCCCAATACGATAAAAAAATTTAAAAGTTTATTTTTTGTTAACGTCTTTTTATGAAACATCTCGATAAAAACAATAAATAATAAATATTTTTTTTAATATTTTATTATATTGATCAACAAAAACATAAGTTTCATTAATTGTTAGTGACAATTAATTTAAACAATACGAACAACAACTATTACTTACAACAAAGTTAGCTTTCATCATCAACAACCCATTAAGTCTCACTACTGGGCTCGGGTCTCTTCTCATCTAACTAAAGAGCTGAGAGGGTTTAGGCCATAATACAAACACGCTGGCCTAGTCCGGGTTGGTGGATCAGACATACTTATAGAATTTCTTCTAGGGTACCTATGTGTGTTTCCTCACGATATTTTCCTTCACCGTTAGCAGATGGTAAGTCACTTGACTATTACATAATATAAATTCCACAATGTGGAATCCACACTGGTACTGCCGGTCGGGATCGAACTCGGACCTCGTGATTTGCACGTCGGTCCCTTATCCATTCAGCCACCATCGTTTTCAAGTTAGCTTTAACTTTGATATATTTCTATTAGCCACAACATATATTATACCGCACAAAATATTACCTAAATCAATCTCCTAGATTTGTTTCTTGCCAAATATCTTGGGTATGTAAAAAATATTGAGGAATACGAGTCAATATTACGGATAGCCAAGAGGAAACTGTATTTCACGGCCTCGGGCACAACAAATTACACCAATTTCCATTCTGTAGAGTTTTTACGTCTTCGTTTCACCATTTGTACGATTGATGATGTGTTACTTATGTGGGAACACGATATCTATTTATCAAGTTCAACCGAAGGTTATACTCGTATATTCTCCGTACAATAAACAACGCTTCGGCATTTTGTATTGCATACTCGTAACAATGCGTCTTATAATTATGAATCTATAATATATATATAATATTATAAAGCTGAAGAGTTTGTTTGTTTATTTGAACGCTAAGATCTCAGAAACTACTGGTTCGATTTGAAAAATTCTTTTAGTGTTCGATAGCCCATTTATCGAGAAAGGCTATAGGCTATATAACATCACGCTACGGCCAATAAGAGCTGAGTAGTGGCCAAACAAAAGCGACGGGAGCGTAGCCCCACGTGACTTCTAGTAGATAATAAATAATAGGGACATGTTTACACAGTACCATCAACCCCAAAATCTATACTTACTCGTATCTATACTTTAATATTATAGAGCTGAAAAGTTTGTTGCTTTGTTTGTTTGTTTAAACGCTAGGATCTCAGGAACTACTGGTCCAATTTGATAAATTCTTTTAGTTATTTAAGCCCATTTATCAAGGAAGGTTATAAGCTCACGCTACGGCCAATCATCATTCATTTCAATTTTGGGCTGAAACAATTTAAGACGATTTGCTGTCGACACGATAAGAAGAAGCAACCCATTAATGTTTATCACTCCTGAGCCTCAGGTCTCCTCTCCTCAATCTGTTGTAGAAATATATATTCTTTCATTCTTATTCTTCTTAAAAAAGACAACGCCCGCACTAAGGAACAAGCCCTGTGTCGCGGGGAGCTTTACAAACATGAAAGTAACGGACACAAAGTACACCCAGACTAGAAACAAATATCTATGAATCACACAAATATTTGTCTCGTGTGGGAATCGAACCCACGTCACCCAGCACGGCGATGTAGTGGTATATGCATGTTATGCTTACTTCGGGCTATGTGGAGTCCCGTCGTCGTGGGTTTTGAGTTTTTCCAATCCTAGTTTAGCATTTATATAAATATGTGGAGCTGTTTTAAAAAAAAATCCTTTTTATCATAATGAAACTTCGGTATCATATTGGAGTTATACACATAACATATAACAGAGTTATGTTTAGCTTCAAAAAAAGTCACCCTCATCATAGCAACAAGGAGATTAAATATAGACGGATTTGAATTTGTTTATCCTTAAATACCGAAGATCGTAAAATCACAATAAAGTGGAAGGAATCTAATAAAAAAAGAAAATGTGAAAAACAATAAAAAGCGTAGCTTTTTGAACAGTGATTGATTTGGGTTTGTTTTTACACTGATCTTACTGGATTTGACGATTCGAATGACGCACTACTAAGTCAGGGTCGAGGAAGCAATTCTTCATGATAAAAAGTACATAAAATAAAATTGAGGCAATTTGGACAGACGAAGGTAATTAATATTTCTGTCAAGCCAAGTATTTTTTTTTACTGTACATAAAATTGTCCTTTTTAATACTATTGCTATCGTAAAATTGAAACCCATAATGGCAACATTAATATATGTATTCAAAAACGTTTCTTTTTCACTTTTATCGATTCCCGGATCGGGTGTAAATGGTATTGGGCTTTTCTATGATGAAATTCCAATATTGAGATTTTCCCGGAGTTTGGTAAACTAATGTTCCCGGTAGATGACAATAGGCTCGCCCCCTATTTCATGGGACCAAACATAGCTGGCGAAATATGGGTGTGAAACACCTCTGCCTACCCCTTCGGGGAAAAAGGCGTGATGCTATGTTATGTTATGTTCACTTTTATCTAACTGTTCTAACGGAAAGATATAAGTTACTTAAGTCAGCAATATACAGTACCAACTGTAGCAAACACATAAGCCGTTGTAATCTTACATACAAGGCCTAACGTGTATGGGATAAAAAATTTACAGTTTTACAAGACGGTTATACCTGAAAAGTCAAAACCATCAATACACTATACATACCCTCGGTATGTATAGTATCTTTATCATCATCATGAGCAGCCCCATTGATGGGCTCGGGTCTCCTCTCCTCTAACTAGAGAGCTGAGAGGGTTTATTCTATAATCCACTCACGCTGGCCTAGTGCGGGTTGGTGGATCAGACATCAGACATACTCATAGAATTTCTTCTAGGGTATGTGGGTTTCCTTACGATGTTTTCCTTCACCGTTAGCAGATGGTAAGTCACTTGACTAGTACATATAAATTCCACAAAGTAGAATCCATTGGTACTGCCGGTCGGGATCGAACTCAGCCTGCATGATTTGCACGCCGCGCCAGTCCCTTATCCATTCAGCCACCATCGCTTATATGTATCGTATAGTATCTTTATATTTACCTCAAATTTCAATATGAAATCTCTTTGCAAAAGCTCTGCTATCCCAGGAAATTGTTCAAACAAATTACGTATGTTACAGTCCAAGCCAGAAAAAATAACCTCATTTCCCTCCTTTAACAAAACGATTCCCTTAAATAACCCATTTTTGCCACAAAATGTAATAAATAAAAAACAAAACGCCCTTGGAGACTACAAACTCCTGAGGTATCAGGAAGGCAGCTATATGTCTTATAGAGAGACAAGACCGGTAATGTAGGTCGTACATCTCTGCGAATCTCAACGACTATTGCTGCAAATAATATGCTCTTTTAGACAAAAGCTGGTGCTGTATTTGTGAAGCTATGCGATACTATAATACCCTACTACCTACCATGTATATTGCACTGCCAATTTAATACTGGTATAAGTTGAGCTTAGTCTGTACGGCAATGTCTATCTACTTTTTATAAGCATAAGGTTCAAAATTGCCCAGGTAGCGTTACGTCTGCTATATTTTAAGAGAAGTACGGCTCAGATAGTATCCCTCGCTCAAAATGAGCCGCTTGACTGGGGAAGTACCTTCATCTTACAGAAGACCGCAGCGTTACGTTCCTGCTGCTAGTTAATGGTGTCCAGTAATTTTATAGGGTTGACAACGAACATAAAATGCTCCTGGTATTGCATGCAAACAAAATCTGGTGTGTAAGTGGTTACCATAACCACTTATACTATCAGACGGGCAATACGTTTTGACAGTTCCATTTAGTCTTAAAGAAGGTTTAGTATTTATTTACTTTCTCACCGTTTGGTAAGAGTTCTTTTTTTGTAATATCTGGCGAACGTGGTAATAAAAAGCTATATGGTGTTGCAGCAAAAATTACTAGTGCAGGAGTAGGCGTTGTGCGTTAGTTCTTTTATATCTTTTATAACATATGCTATGAAATATTTTTCACATATATGCATATTGCACGCATTATTGCCGTTAAAACCATTGATAAGTCATGCTCCTAACTATTATTACTTATTCTGACGATGACTGGCCTGTTGGTCTAGTGTAGTAGTATTTTTTGTGTGATGAGCATGAAGGATTCTGTCTTGCTAAGGAAAAAAGGCGCAATTGCATTAAATAAGCTACGGGAAAACGTATGTAAATTAACTTCATTTAGATACAATTTCCCTTGCGCTGGACATGCAGTTATGCGGTTCTTTTTTGGTGGGGCAGGATTGTTCTGTGTCTGGGTGTAATTTTTATTTTTATTTTTTAGAACAACCTGTGATGGTGCTGCCTTAATTACAGGTTGCCACGGAAAGCAATAATTAATTTATAATACGTATGTATGACTGGATGCGGAAGGCGGAGAACAGAGTGCTATAGCGCTTGTTAGGAGAGGCCTACGTCCAGCAGTGGACTACAATAGGCTGAAATGATGATGATGATGATGATGTATTTACTATAAAAAAAAATATTCATGTGTGTAAATGTGATAGAATATTTAATATTATTATATTAAAAATTCTGTGACATGGTATCGGCGAGGTGCCCGTAACGGCGCATTTTTGTGCCGTTTGTGAAAAAAATAATTTTGAGGCAATCTTAATAGTTAGTAATAGCTTTTATATATTATAGCTTTAAATGTGTATGTGCCCTTATGCAGTTAGAAAACGATTGTACCTACCCGCAGTTGCTTATGCTTAGCAACGCCATTTTCGGCAAAATTTAACAGACTCATAAAATGGAATTCCCTTTTAAATAAATGTAGGCTGAAAAGCTTTACGTAAAATTTATGAAAATTTAAATAGGCTTCTCTTTTAATTACTTTTGAACATGATTAAAATTCACGTTCTTTCCTTGAAGAAAAGCAATAAGTATTACTTATGTTGGGTTCGTTGAACACGGTCGAAATTGAAAATTCTTTAGACCTCATAAAGGTATTGAAATTTTAAGAATATTCAGAGTATATGAAAGAGACAGAATATTGCATCGATATTCGAAAATTAGCAATTTAATTTTAGATTTTTATGCCAATTATTTATGTAAAAATATGCTTAGTTTGCTGTTACTTAATATTTAAAATGCAGCAATTATTTTTTTCTCATGGTAAGGGCTACAAGAAAACTTATTCATGTTTTATAAATGTCTACTTGATTTAAAATTTTATACACGTTTAGACATAGATACGCAAATCAATGTTTGTTTTCTTAGATACAAAATTATGTTAATACTATTTTATTCCCGCGGCTTCGTTTGCGTGGTGTTGCCAATGCTTTTAAAATATATCTAAATTAACATTTTATTAGGGTCCAGACAATAATCAAAGTTGCACCTTATTAGCAAAATTTCTTCTGTAGATAGATACATTCCAAAATATTTACAAACGCTTGAGTTAAACTTCTAAACCGAAAGCCTAGAAATCAATCAGCCATAACTAGACGGTCCGGAGACGAAGCTGGACGTATTTTCGCCCTACCTAATAGTGGGAGGGTTTCCGTCACAAATTCTTACGCTGTCACTTACAGCCGTCCGGGCGATACATTTCCCACCACCCTTTTACATCTTTCTGACCTTATTCAGACGACATAGTGTAAGAGTTCTACCAGATTAACTTTACGCGTCACGTTCAGGGAATCCTTAAGCATATAATTATAGTGTTGATTACCTGAGAGCCTGCTATGTACTCGTAGAAATTCTACTCAGAAGATTTCAATACCTACCATTGTCAAATGTTTAAAAATTTAAATATGATCGCTGTTATTTTCAAACATTTGACACGGATATAAGGGTATTGTCTGTTAATTGTATTCTAAATATAATCAAGCAGAAAGAATTTAGGTAGTTCAATCACCCATAAAACAACGTGTTACCTTTGAATACGGAAAACTTCCATACGAAATGACTACTTGCACCTTCAAGTGCAAATTGATACACAAAAAAGACCGTCAAACGTGCGTCATATATAACGATTAGAAGCTTCGTTCTATTTATAACCAATAAAGGTGATCTTGAAATAAAAAATGTAATTAGCACCTAACAATTTTTTATTAGAATGTTTTTTGATTTCTCAAGTTAAAAAACTGCCATAAATTATATGACAAAAACATGCTTATTGATTAATCAGTAAGCATGTTTTTATTCATATTTTAATAAGATGTTACTTTTTTACATTGAAGAAAATAAATGATAGTTAGCGTTTATTTTAGCGTATGGATGCCTGCAACACCAGGGGCATCACGCAAGTTCAACACCAAAAAATATATAAAACCTGGTCACTCATTTTTGTAATATTCACTTAATGAATTAAATAAATATTATACACTAAAATAAATATTTTACTTTTTATACCTACAAAAGACAATTATTGAAGGGGTGGTTTTAGGAACTTCCTAAAACCACTAACCAAAATCACATCAAAAACGGTCAAGGATAACGTAATAATATTAAACCAATATCCTTATTTTCTATGAAAACTGTTTGTATAATGTAGACTTTGTTATAACGTTGAATACATTCACTTAGAAGTAAAAACTTTTATGTAAAAGTGCACTTTCGATTTTACCTTGCAATATCACTCTCTTGAGTCATTGGCTCGGCTCAAGGTAAGCGACGCGTAGTGAGTGCAGTTCTTCACACAGGATATGAGTATTATTTATTTGTGCAAACTCGATAAAATATGATATTTATTTATTAGAACTTCTAAAGAAGAGACAGATTAGGAGTGCCCTAAACCGGCGAGAATGAATGAAAAGACTGATGAATGTTGAAGAAGCCAAAGATGTGTGTCAGAATCGTAGCAAGTGGAAGGAAATAGTCTCTGCCTACCCCTCTGTTGGGAAAGAGACGTGATCTATATGTATGTATAATATACTGCTTCGATGATGTAGCGGGAGTGAGATCGATCAAAGAAAATTATTGTTTGATAGAATTATACAAGTTTCTTATTTATTTTTCTAAGTATGGCATTTTTTACCGTTCTATGATATTTTTAATTGTAACCAAATAAAATTGTAACTATTCTGGCTTTTAAAAAGAGTGAATTGAGTTTTTTACCAGTTCTGTATGTCAGCAAACTGGCCGTTCATATGTATGTGATCTAAATAAAAACATAGTATTGAACTATTGGAACTGGGCAGTTAATAGTCTGTTATAAACCTCTGATTACCCCTTTGGGTATAAAGGCGCCTTTATTCTGCCCACATTACAAATCAGAGTTAAAGTTTTAGTCTACCGTTTGATGTGTAGCGTGCTTAAAAGTCACCAATGCGTGAAATGACCGACGTGAAGAATTGCGTCGTCGTTTTAAGGTAATTGACCATCCAACAGGATGTATACTTGATTACTTCTTAAACGGTAATTAAAAAAAGACAATTCCATTCCGGAAATCCTATAGTAATATCCGACTTAAGTGCTTTTTAATCGTGGAAAATTGTTATTTTAAATATTAATCTTTCTTGCGTCTAGTAAATAATTGTTTATCATCATCATCATCAGCAACCCATTAAGTCCCACTGCTGGGCTCGGGTCTCCTCCACTCTATCTAGAGAGCTGAGAGAGTTTAGGCCATAATCCACTCACGCTGGCATAGTGCAGGTTGGTGGATCAGACATACTCCTAGAATTTCTTCTAGGGTATGTGGGTTTCCTCACGATGTTTTCCTTCACCGTTAGCAGATGGTAAATCACTTGACTAGTACATATAAATTCCACAAAGTGGAATCCACATTGGTACTGCCGGTCGGGATCGAACTCGGGCCGCGTGACTGACTGACTGAAAGACAACGCACAGCCTAAACCGCTGGTCGTAGTGACTTGAAATTTGGAGGGTGTGTTTGTCCTAATGTCTCGAGGTGTACTAAGAAAGGGTTTTTTAAAATTCAACCCCTAAGGGGGTGAAAAGGGATAAAAACGATTGTATGAAACTTCTTTGTTTTTTAACTTATAGATTTGAAAATTTGTTTTGGGGTACTACTATCAAAATAAAAAATATCCTCATAATTTTTTTTGACAAGGGTGGCTTTGGAAGGGTGAAATTGGGGATGAAACGTTGTATGAAAAGATCTTTGTTTTGAAGTTAACGTTTTGCAAATTAGTCTTGGGATAGGAACTGAAAATGTTGTTTTTAATATTTTTGATAGGGATGAGTTCAGGGGGTGAAATATTAAATAGATAGTTCTTTGTTTTTCAAGTTATATGTTTGGTCTTACTTAGTCGTTATTTTTTAGGTTTTTATGGACGGATAATACGCAATTAGAAATTCAGTTAAGAAGTGAGTTGATGGGTTGTTTTTGATTTTGAAAAACTTACCCTAAGGGATGAAATAGGTGTGAAAATTATTAGAAATTTATATGGATGTCGTTTTCAAGGTTTTCAGAGACGCTGATTACGAAAATGTTATATATGCTATATTGACGTAAAATGAAATTCAACTCCAGTGGTGGGGTGTTGTGAAATTCATAAATTGCACTTAAAACAAAGATCTATGTAATATCGAAATCTACGCGGACGAAGTCGCGGGCAAAAGCTAGTAGTTAATAATTTTAAAGCCTTCCTTAATTAACGGGCTAAAGAAGAAGATGTTTTGAAATCCCGCTAGTAGTTCCCGAATATAGTGCATTCAACTAAATTCTTCAGTTTTTATTCGATTACACAAAGAATACATACATATAGATCACGCCTCTTTCCAAACAGGGGGGTAGGCAGAAAATATTTCCTTCCACTTGCTACGATTCTGACATACATCTTTGGCTTCTTCAACATTCATCAGTCTTTTTATGAATTCTCGTCGGTTGAGGGTACTTCTGATCTGTCCCTTCTTTAGAACGTCACCTATTTGGTCATGGTATGTTCTTCTAGGTCTTCCCCTTCCAACGTTCCCTTTCACATTCGACTCATATATTTGTTTTGTATTATTATACACAAAGAACGTGACAGTAATTTTACATTGAACACATTTGATTGCGGCTAGGCAACGGACGACAAATAAATATAGTGTGGTAGAAAGTAAGTGGAAGTAAAGGTCTTATACTAAAATAGTTTAAAATTGAAAACTTTTGGTGCTTTAGTTGGATATCTATGGGTCTTTCCCCTTTGGGACCACGACACTTTGGGACTACGGTGTCAATCGCGGAACGGCCTTTTTTGAATTGGCTGTTTCACACCAAAACCAAACGGACCACGGTTTGGTCTTGGTGTGAAACAGCCAATTCAAAAAAGGCCGTTCCGCGATTGACACCGTAGAGTAAAATGTCGTCATAATCATTTCAATCCATAAACGTCCCACTGCTGGGCAAGGGTCTCCTCCAATGAATATGGAGGGAATTTAGCCTAAACCACGCTTGCAATACGGGTTGGTATATGGTTTGTATGATATATATGATATAGGCTGAAATGATGAAAATGATGATATGGTTTGTTTCGTATTTTCCTTTTCTTGCATTGCTCTTGTCTGTAGTGGTAGTGACATTATGTATTCTTAATCTGTCACTACACGGATAAATGTGAATTAAAATGTGACTTTAACTATTTCCTTTTTTTTTAAATGGCAGTCTGTGAAACACTCTTAAATTTACATTCAACGAAGTTTTCAAACCTTGAAGACATTATAATTATAGCATGTATTTATGAAAGATTCCTTATTCTTTTTATATATTATTATACGACTTACGATTTTATTTATTTTATTTAACATGAAACATTATCACAAATTAGACGATTTCCCACAATTTAATTTTATGTTATCAAAATTATTACCTGTTTGCCGCAGATTTATATTATTCACTTTTTACAAGCGAGTGTTTTGAAGATGATAATAATGTTCGCCACTATAGTACTGCATCAAGTGTTGTAAATCGATCGTCGTTGAAGTAAAACCTCCATACGTTGAGCTAACTTATCCTAATATGGACCACACAAACACTTAAATAATCAAATGGTTATTTAATTTTTATTTTATTTATTTGGACAACCAACAAGGTACACTCTGTTACATTTCAACTTAAGAGCTAGTTAACATATCATTGTGTAGTGTATCTACCTATATTAAAGGCTACCACGACATGTATAAAGAAAAACTTTAACGATTGTTAAATTAAACAGAAAAAATCAACTTTGTATTACTTTATTTAACTCAATTTGTATAAACTTATCATTGGAATTTGGATACGTTGAACTATATACATAGATTAAGGCATAATTACACTTCGTTGTTAGCCAGTATTATGGTACATGAAAGACCTCACCCGAGTAACCAAAATAAATTTCTCGAAGACGGGCGTACATTCATTCGTTCATTTACACTTAGTTGTTTGTCTAAATTCTATAGGCAATCGACTTTGGATTAACGAACAAGTGTAATTACGCCATCATGTCAGGCCAACGTATGGAGGTTGTATAATAGTTTACTCATTTTTGTAACTATTTAACTGACGGTAATGTTGCAGTGTAGTGACGGATTAAGAATACATATTGTCACTACCCTTTTTTTTTTTTTTTTTCTTAAGAGGGCCGGGGTAGTATGCATTTACGCATACCGCCCCGTGCGGGGACACGAGACGGTTATGTGGGACTCGCCGGCTGAGGCCGGAATACCCACTAAACCCCTCTGTGCACCGACTCTTCGCTGTCTCAACCCGTGGGTGTCGTAAAAGGCGACTAAGGGAAAAACCTTAAAGTTGCTCTTGTTTTCCTTAAAGTTATTTTTGCTCTTGTAAGCCTTATAGTACAGGATCCCTGGTCCAATTTTTTTTTATTACTATAAAGCTAATTGGTAGTAGTTAATGTAATTGATTGATAGTATTCAAAAAAAATTTGGACCAGGGATTCTGTACTATTAAGCTTAAACAGACAAAAGGACTGTGAGAAAAGGATAATTCGAAACAAACCCTATACCAATCCGTATAGCAATGAGACACGACGAAGTGGTGATGCGATGTCAACAACGCTTGGGCACGAGTTAGTATCTTCCCACGTTTTTCGACCAAATTTATTAATTTATTTCGCCAAATCTCATATTAATCACAATAAGATCGTCCGAATCGATTAAATGGGGATGATATCATTGAGGCTTTTATATCGTAGAAATAAAGCCTGTTGGTCTAGTGGTTAGCGACCCTGACTGCTAAACCGGAGGTCGTGGGTTCGATCCCCACCCAGGACAGATCTTTGTGTGATGAGCATTATTGTTTGTTCTGTGTCTGGGTGTAATTTATCTATAATATGTATGTATTATAAAAAAATTACAAAAAAAAAATGTATGTAGGTAAGAAGTTTATCAGTTGTTTAGTACCCATAACACAAGCAAATATAATTGCTTAATTTAGGACTAGATGGCACAGTGTGAATGTGGTGAAATATTATTATTATTATTTGGCACCGGCGGCTACTGGGCATTCCTAATGGTATACTGCGCGGTATGACTGTCAACCCGTCAAGTTATACATCGTTGTCGAATGCCGTCGCATTCATAGAATGTTGAGACGCGGCACACCCTCCGTTCGGGGCATAGCATTATTGCCCGTCATGCTTATTATGTGGCATAAGCATAATAAAATTATAACTGAATGCCGACCACACACTGGTATAAAAATATGATCACAGCTGAACAAAGTACAAATTTAAAAGTTTGAATAAATTCCTCATCTGTATGTGAATCACGCCAAATGTAGTCAAAAATACGAAACAGCAATCTAAAACGCATTTCTGAGCCATTTTTCATTAAAAACTATTGCACGAGACAAATCGAAATCTAACGAACGTTTCAGCAGCGATGTGAAAATACTAAATGGTAATGTTTGCAATTTTAAAACCTGCGTGGTGTTGTCTATGGTCATATTAAAAAATAATAAGTATTAACGTAAAACTGTGATCAAAATGTAATCTTGAAAATTCACACTCTAATAGATACATTTAATAATCTAAGCAAGATTAGTATAAACAGGTTTTTTTTTAATATAACCATAACATGATATCTAACACGTTGATTAAAATAATATTAATATAATGTAGATTTTCATCCCAGTACTGTGCTTCTGTAGGTAGGTAGTTGCCGAAGTAGTTAATACCTAATTATAAAATAAAATAAAAAGCATTTACTTCAGGCAACTTACAAACCCATACATAGGTACTCAAAAAAAAAAAAAAAACGACAAATAAATATACAGATACAAATACATACTATAATAATAACAATACAATAAATAAATACAAACACTCTATTGGACAGAGCCAGCAACATGTCTGCTATAGCAATGTCCGATATAGGGACAATCTAATCGCCCGGCAATCATCTCCAGAACGGTATTGGAGCTGCCCCATACCCTGCGCACCAATTATATTAATATATATTATTTTTAATATATTATAATTATCACGGGCCAGGTGAACTTTTACACAATTAAAATTAAATAATTTCTCGAATCCAATCCTTAATTTCGCAAATTAGCACGAGGAAAATATCATCCAAGAAATGTCTTTCTTCCTGATTATTATTTCTTTAACAAAAAAACAAAGACAATTACAATGTTGTTTCAACCATGAGAAGACAGTAGCATTAAGCAATATAAAGGTCAGAGTAAGACTCCCATAATAGTACTTCCTGGAAACAGATAAAAGGTTATACTGAATTCATCATCCATGCTTCGACGTTTTGCCTCATTACCGTATTTGTGAATATTTATTTTGTTGTACGTAAGTGAAAGACAAATCTGTAGGTATTTTCTACGATCAGGTTTTTGTTTACGATACTATTTTCCTTATAATCATTATTATGAATGGTGCAGAATGTAATATTATCATAAATAAGGAAAACTTTATGATCGACTTATTAGTGATATCTAATGGTGTACTTATATGCGATGGTGGCTGAATGGATAAGAGACCGGCGTGCAAATCACGCGGTCCGAGTTCGATCCCGACCGGCAGTACCAATGTGGATTTCACTTTGTGGAATTTATATGTACTAGTCAAGTGACTTACCATGTGCTAACGGTGAAGGAAAACATCGTGAGGAAATCCACATACCCTAGAAGAAATTTTATGAGTATGTCTGATCCACCAACCCGCACTAGGCCAGCGTGTGTGGATTATGGCCTAAACCCTCTCAGCTCTCAAGATAGAGGAGAGGAGACCCGAGCCCAGCAGTGGGACTTAATGGGTTGCTGATGTGTAATTATATATGGAACCTACATTGTTATGCAACTTATTGACTCAAAAAGGACCCAAGAGGATTTTGATGTTGCAGTTTATTAAGAGCCGCCAACCATGGACAGCGTGTGTCGATTAAGATTATATCTTAAAATCCTCTTAGCTCTCTAGATAGAGAACAGGAGACCTGAGTCCAGCAGTGGGACATTTAAGGGGTTGCTGATGATACACAGACAGCTTTTGTTTTGTTTGATTGAACGTGCTAATATCAGGAACTACCTACTGGTTCTAATTTAAAAAATATTTTAGTGTTAGATAGCCTATTTGTCGAGGAAAGCTATAGGCTATATTATTAGGTATATATCATCATGCTACAACCAATAGAAGCTGGGTAGAGACCAAACAAACATCCACGTAAGCAAAGAATCGCGCGAAAGTTAGTTATAATTAATCTTTTAACATTATCTATGGTGAAATGTTGCTCGCTACTAGTGTGCATTTACGACATGCCCCTTCTGACTCAAGGCATGAATTTTCATAAATATACAGAAGTTTTTTATGTATGTACACGTTGTTAAAACTAAAGTAGTAACCATGCCCATAGTAAAGTCACTGTGTTCATTTTGCTCACGGGAAAGGTTTAAACTGCGCATAATACTATTGTATTAAAAATACATGTAAACGTAACTTAATTATTATTATGGATTTGAATTAGCAAAATTTTATATAATTAAATCAAATCAAAAAAATCAACTTATATTAATCCCACTGCTGGGAAAGAGTCTTCTCTCTTCTATATAGAGAGCTGAAAAGGAAAGAACTTAAGTATATAATATTATTTAATATCTTCGTAACGTTTTTCAAAATTGAGTATGTGTAGACTAATTGATTAATTAATTAAATTAGACAAAAATATTTATTTATGATTTAAGTTGAAAATACATTATAACCGTTATAATATGACGTATGTTTTCACTATCTTTGCAATATCCGACCTGCTTTCCTATTTTATGTAATCTGATCCTACGTGCTTTTATAATTTGGTATGGCTCTAAGAAATTTCTCAAAATTTCTTCTCGAGTAGCTTCATAGGAGTATTGTTTTTCCAGCCTGGATATTTTTTGCGTTTGTTAATTGTATGTTTGTAAAACCCTCCGCGATACAGGGCTGGAGAACAATCTCTAAGAAAGAAATAGATACAATTTATATAATACGGTCAAATTGAGAACCTCCTCCGGTTTTTTCGTCTGAGTCAGAACAAGGTTAGTATGGAAGAATTATTTTGAGAAATCTTGGAAGGAATAATATATCCGTGTAGTGACGGATTAAGAATACATAATGTCACTACCCAATCTCAACCCACAGCGAAAGGGAAGGTGACTAAGGGAGTAACCTTATGCAGACGAGAGCACTGCGAGAAAAGGAAAATTCAAAACAAACTCCATCGATACCAACCCGTCTAGCGTGGTATAGAAGGCTAAGTTTCGTCCACATTCTTTGGAGGAGACTCGTGCCCAGCATTGGGACGTTTATGGGTTGAAATAAAGATAAAAGGAAAATTCAGAAATTGGAATATATTTTTGTATGAAAAGCTTATAAAAAAGCCGGGGTGGGTCGCTAGTATTGAATAATAAATAGACCAATTATATGTAAAAGCGTAAAACACTAGTAATATATATTTTAACATGAATAAACAATTGTATGCAAGTCACCAGTGTTAATCATTATAGATTACAAATGTCAGTTGACCGTGGTCATAATAGTATGACCAGCATCTGGTTTGACGCAATTCCATTCCTTACGTATTTGTAATAATAATATAGATTATCGTCTACTTAGATGACGTATTTCTACGTCTTTGAACCAATAATATAGGCGTAATTACAATGGTAGTAGATTACTTTCATGTTTGTGTAGTTGAATTAAATACAAGATGCCAGCAAAGACCTAAATTTTGTACTTTTTTATTGTTCATTACATAACATAACATAGCATGACGCCTTTTTCCCGAAGGGGTAGGCAGAGGTGTATCACACCCACATTTTGCCAGCTATGTTTGGTGCCATGAAATAGGTGGCGAGCCTATTATTGTCATCAACCGGGAACATTTGTTTACTAAACTTCGAGAAAATCTAAATACTGAATTTCCTGATAGAAAAACCCAATACCATTTTACCCGAGCCGGGAATCAAACACGGGATCTCTTGCACAGCAGTCGTATACACTTCTCGCTGTGCCACCGAGGCAGTTTCATTAAAAAGGCACAAAATTGAAGTCTCTTTACACGCTCCACCTATAACCCACGACTGTGACTCCTGTAAGTCAGGATTAATAATGACGAATCCTTTGCAAAAACCGAGCTATAACACTGAGGTGGCTTGGGTCACAGGCTGTGCCTCAAGCCACCAAGGTGTTGGCTTTTATCAACTAACCCAGAAGGCTTCCAACTTGACTTAACAACTACCAAATTAAGGGATAATTTTTTACTTATAGTCTTGGAACCCGCAAGGAATGATGTTTGACGTAACATAACATAGAATCACGCCTTTTTGCCAGAGAGAAAGGCAAATAAAGGGGCTATAAAGAAACATTAACCGATATTGTCAAACAAAAATAAAAAATGCTACCAAGTACTTATCAATTTTTGTTTTTATTTTATTTGGAAACCTATTAGGATACATAATGCCAACAGAACTTGAAGACAGGAAAATTCAATACCATTTTTACTCAACCTGGAAATTAAACTTGCGCAGCAATCGTATTCATTCCCACTTTTTGCTAAAACTCTTTTTATATATAATTTCAATTTTAAATTTCAATTTTCAACTTCAAAACGTTTATTGCGAATATAGGTAAAAACAGGTGTTTACATTTATATTTGTTATTGAACAAATATTTGGTTCAGCTACATTCTGCTATTAAGCATGCAATACATTAGAGACATAAAAGTATTTTAACTAAGAATTATATAATGTCAAACAAAGAAACTTAAATACCTATATCAAATACAATGTCATAATTATTACTATTTTAATATTTTATTCTCATTTTCAGGTGATAGCAAAATCCTCCACAGCGTGTCTGGAGAATTTCGTTCAGGAGAGCTGACATGTATCCTGGGACCTTCGGGTGCCGGCAAATCTACTCTTCTTAACATCTTGGCTGGATACAAGTAAGTAGTTATTATCTAACTAGAACGCATATCCATATAAATTATAATATTGCAGGCGTCCACAGGCTACGGTAAACGTTTATCGTCAGGCGAGCCGTACATCTATTTGCCATAATAATAACGGTAAGACAACAGTTATTTTAAAACCTCCATAACTCGAAAAAATTTATAATCTCAAGCCTCAAAATTTTCATTCTTCCATTCCATTTCAAAATCTCAACTTCATCATATTACCCCAACGATGCCCACTGCTGGACATACGCCTCACCCAATTTCCGCCACTGCGAGCGATTTTGTATCACCCGTATCTAACGGCCATTCACAACCTTCACTAGGTTGTCAGTCCATCTGGCGGGAACCCGCCCCACACTGTGCTTTCCAATATGTGGCTGGCACTTGAGAACCTTTTTTGCCCCAGTGGTCATCAGTTCTACGAGCTATGTGGCCTACCCACTGCCACTTCAGCGATGCGATTCGGTGAGCTATGTCATCAACTTTAGTTCTCCTGTGGATCTCCTCATTTCTGATTCGATCACGCAAGGAAAATCAGAGAATAGCTCCAAAAATCAACTTATAACTATAGCAACCTCAAGAAATCAAAATTATTTAGTCCATATAAGACTTTTCGGTACACAGTGTTCCCTACATAGCTCAAAAAATATTGGACTTATTTTTCAAGCTGCTCTGTGGGCTTACTCTGAATTTCAACATTCAATTAGTCGGTTTTGATGTCGCTGTCAAATGTAAGGAAATTTAGATATGGTCGCTGTCACTTTCAAACATTTGACCTGTATATTTATAGAGCTCCCAATTTTTGTGAGGCTTTTTGTATAACAAAAAAATTGTATTATCAGCTCTACAAATATAACCACCTTGACGCAATCGGCAAACACGAAGTTACCCGATTGGAGTGCACCGCTTGCCACCATGACCGAGGCCTTTAAAGACATTGTTATTCCTCTTGTATTTTTTTTTAAGTAGCTACTTATTATTTAATAGTTGTCTATAAAAACATTAAACAGGAGTCTCTTGGAAGATAAATGGCTACTATAACTACCTATAATTGAAGCATCAATGTCTTTATTAACCAGTTACGTAAATGTTACTTTATATCGCTATAACACTTTTTATATGACTATAATTAAATACTGTATTTAATTATAGTCATATTAAAAGTGTTTTTATCTCATTCAGTTATTAGCTAATTAACTTTAATAACATTTGTACACTTTTTTATAGTTTAAAGTTAGGGTGATAAGTGCAGGTGCATTTCAAATAAAATAAAACATTTGGGGTATGACAAAAATAGTATGAGATTGCGATGAACTCACATAAGGTCTATAGTCTACAGAAACATGAATGTCTTTGCGGATAGTAGTTATTTCTAAATGAATAGAAAAATTTAAAGCTACTAGCGAGATGGCGTAAATTTCTATAAAGCTTGGTAATTTATCACATTATATTAAAAACTATGTGCAATTTTTGAATTGTAACGATGGATTAAGAATTGACTACCCCATTACAATACGTGGGTGTCGTCAAGACTACTAAGGGAGAAGCTATAAGCAGACAAGAGCACTGCGAGAAAAAAAGTCGATACAAAACCCTGTACCAACCTGTCTGGCCAGCGAGGTATAGTAGGCTAAATTCCCTCCACATTCTTTAGAAGAGACCCATGCCCAGTGATGGGACATTCAAAGGTTATAGTGATGATGATGTGCAATTTTAAAATAGACTGTTCTGTAATTACATTTAATAAAAAATCAAACACATCAAACAAATTTTTTTATTGTACAAAAAAAACATACTTAAGTATGTTTTTTTTTTTGTACAATAAAAAATTAAAGACCTTTTGAAAAAGGTCTTTAACGTTGACCTAAGAAAATAATATTATAATTATTATGTTGACCGCGTTTAGACCGTTTTAAATATAGGGTATTAAAACGGACGGTTCGGCTTAGTGTATGTTACCTGAGGTACAAAGATCGGAAGGGTTTTCATATGTAAATACCGGTCACCAGCCCGACCTATTCAGGATTAACGTAATAAACTCTTTTAAGCCATTTTTCATTCAGGTTAAGCTATGTGTCTCCAATTGTAATTATTTTTATTAGATACTAGAAGTCGCGCGAGGCTTCGCTCCCGTCGTTCTTTATTTGACCACTGCTCAGCTATTGGTCGTAGCAAGATGTTATATAGCTTATAACCTTTTCCGTTAAATGGGCTATCCAACATTAAAATGATTTTGAAATTGGACCAGTGGTTCCTGAGATCCTAGCGTTCAATCAAACAAATTCTTCGGCTTTATAATAGTATAGATATAGATTGAAGATTCGTTTTAAGCAATTTTTAACCTTATTTCCAAAGGCGGAAAAGCGAGAAGATTTTTTTCTCACAGTATTGTTGCATTTGTTGCTCAACAGAAAAAGATAGAATGCTTTTTGGATGTGTCGCACAGAAACGATGGAAATTAATATATAGGATAATTAAATAACCTATTAAATATTAATTTAGTAATCATAATAATAGGATTACCTAACTAATCATAAAATAATCCACTCTGTTACCTTATTTAATTTTGTGTGGGGTATAAAAGAATAACAGAGAAAAGCTCATTATTAGTAATATTCAATACGGTGCTTGTCAATATAATCATTTAATCCTATAATTTATCTTTTAGCTATTATATTCATTTGTACTTTAGATAATCCTTATATTTATAGATACTTATCATAAGTATTTATTTTTATTTCTTTCTGAATTTTAGATTGAAATAGTTAAACCTTACGTTTGTTATTTTGTTTGTTATCTAGTTTGTAGTATTAACAGTAATAATTTTTATTTTTATTAAAAAAAAATAAAAATTATATTCGTATGCCTATGAGTACAATGTAGCGTTCACTTTTTTAATAACGCAAGATCTGTAAATTTATACATTGACAAATAAATATTTCTGGTTCTGTTTCAAGTTTTATTTTCTTACTAAAAAAGTGGCCCGCCTGATGATAATTATTGATATAACCGACGTATCAGATTGATAATGCCAATGAGATAGCCAAACCAATTTTTCTCTCTTACTCAAGAACTTTGCTCTTGTCGGTGAAGCAATCGCCATTATTCTCTATTTTCTGCTATTTTTTTCACTTCCTGATACGACACATTCCCGCTTTTTCCTTCACTTGCTGGATGAAACTTCTCCTAGGTCTACCCCTACCTCTCCTTCCTTCTATTTTTCCTTCAATTATTGTTTTAAAGAAGTTGTCTCGTATCAAGGTTACCAATTAACTTTCCTCTTCTATTCTCTATTGCTCTTTGTATTTGTCATTCTTCCTCTACTATTTCTAATACCTCTTCATTTGTTTTCATATCCTTCCCAAACCCTTAGCCAAACCAATAGTTATCTTAAAATAAATATAAAAAGACATCTCAATTTTTTTTCATTTATTTGAAAGACTGGGATAAGACTTTCCAGGGCGCCTACGATAAGCGATGGTGGCTGAATGGATAAGAGACCGGCGTGCAAATCACGCGGTCCGAGTTCGATCAGTTCGATCGAGCAACACATTAATGTCCCACTGCTGGGCTTGGGTCTCCTCTCTTCTATATAGAGAGCTGAGAGGATTTAGGCCTTAATCCACACACGCTGGCCTAATGCGGGTTGGTGGATCAGACATACACCTAGAATTTCTTCTAGGGTATATGGGTTTCCTCACGATGTTTTCCTTCACCGTTAGCAGATGGTAAGTCACATGACTAGTACATATAAATTCCACAAAGTGGAATCCACATTGGTACTGATGGTCGGAATCGAACTCGGACCACGTGTTTAGTACGCCGCCGCCGGTAACTTATCCATTCAGCCATCGCTTTTATTTTAATAATTTTAGATTAAAATTTCTATGTATAATGATGAAATAAACAACATCGTGTAATAACCTTATCGTGGTTATATAATGTAGTTATAATAAGTTTTGCCCTTTAGAGGCCGGTCAGCAAATTAACAACACATAAAAAATTATATTTAAAGGTATTAATTCCATTCTTATGGACTTCAATCATATTTTAATGGGTTTAACAAAAAATATTTAAATTGCCATAAATTCCATTCACAAACCTTTGATTATATAATTGTTAATTATCTTAAAGTTTAATTGCCTTCTCGAATTTGTGAAATACGATTTGTACCTGTGATTTTATCTATAGCTTTAAACCCTTTGAACGCCAGAGACGTCTATACACATAAAATGAAAATGTGCTCACCACGCCAATGACGGCTTGGCACGTCAAAAATGTACTGTATTTTAAAAGCTTGGCGCACAAGGCACGGCGATATCGCCATGCCTTGTGCACCAAGTCCAAAATCGGTATCGATTTGACGTGGCGGTCAAAAGGTTAATCTCAGAATCAGATTTAAGGGTCCCACAGATGAAAAGTTTTCCGGACGATTTCAATCTGTTGGTTAATCGCAATAGGTGGCATATTACGTTTAATCTGTGGTACACTATAAACAAATTTTGGGTTAGATGCTATGAGCTTCTTTGCTACGTCGGCTTCGACAAATTACTTCTTCTTCTTATCATATGGGCTTGAGGCAGACCGTAGTGTTGGAATTTAACAAGTCGCCTAGAAGGCTTCCAGTTTGACTTAACCACCACCACATTAAGTGATAACCGGGACCAACGGTTTTACGTGCTTTCCGAAGCACGGAGATCGTCTTCCCTCTGCCGTTCCGCCTCCTCCTTCTGCCTCATCACCTCTTCGCAGAAGGAGAGCACTGCTCCCCAGTTCGTCTCGCTCTCCAGCATGGCCTTCACCACTGCTGAGAGCGAGAGATCCTCGCCTATGATCGAGGCCAGTGCAGCGCGCTGACCCGCCCACGCCCCGCACACCTCGAGGGTGTGCTGGGCTGTGTCCTCCGGGGAGCCGCAATGATGACAGATATATTGCGGCTCATCATGGACTGACCTTGCCGAACATTGCTTAACCTCGATGATCGTAACGAACATCTCAGTACCACAATACACTACGAGCGTCTCACAAATTACTGATTTATTGTAGCGTCCACACATACTTTCGAAAATAAATATTCCCGGTTGATGACAATAGGCTCGCCCCTATTTCATGAGACCAAACATGGCTGGCAAAAATATTTAGGTGTGAAGTATCAGCAGAGTAGTAACTCTGCCTACCTGTTCGGGGAAAAAGGCGCCATGCTTTGTTTTATGTTAAGTTGTCAAATCATTTTTGTTGGCAAATTCAATTTTAAAAATTTCCTTTTTACTGAAAATTTGGTAATGAATTACTCAATGTTTTTCTAAAAGACATTAAATCTGGTACTCATTTAATAAAAAAGCATTTTCTCGTAATTTAATTCAGCTTCCCATTCTATTGTGATATGACAGGGGTGTTACGAGTGTCACAAGACGTCCGGCACACCGTTATGAATTCACACAATATTCGATATGATTGACATCCATGTTGGCGCTATTGGATTTTCATATTCTAGTTTCTCTAATGAAATTTCTTTTTCCTATCTATTTTTTATACATTCCTCACTTTATCAATTTAGTTTAAACGTGTAGATAATAAGTTTATACCATTTTAACTGCATTACTTACGCCAAAGAATGTTAGATTTAACTTTATAGTGTGAATCACCCATAGAAATTATTTTAATCAACTAGTTTTAGTGCTATATAAAACAAAAGAATTTTTATTTCAAATGTTATAACTACGAATACAACCAATGGTTAGGTTACCTACTAAATTAAAGGCATTGAACTATTTTCTTTATTTACAGTTCTAATGGCGTGAACGGTCGCATCACGGTGAATGGCCACTCCCGCGATATGTGCGTCTTCAAGAAGTTATCCACATACATCATGCAGGACGACTTGCTGCAGCCCAGGCTAACCGTACAAGAGTCCATGTTAATCGCCGCCAATTTGAAACTAGGCAAAGAGCTGGGAACACCTGAGAAGGAACTAATTGTGAGTATTTTGTATTACTATAACAGTATTTTTTTCAGAATCAATCAAATTTATTTGAAGTATATTAGTAAAAAAGCGGTGGTGGCTGAATGGGCGTGCAAATCACGCGGTCCGAGTTCGATCCCGACCGGCAGCGGCAGTACCAATGTGGATTCCACTTTGTGGAATTTATATGTACTAGTCAAGTCACTTACCATCTGCTAACGGTGAAGGAAAACATCGTGAGGAAACTTGTAGTACCTTTTGAATATTCAAAACAAGTTTTTATATAAAAATAATGTGTAATTTAATTTAATTTTATTTATTTATTTTGGAAATAAACAGATACATTCGTGGTTATTAAATATGATACATCATACCTACTTAAGCTCACAGTTTCCTCAAATTACATTTTATGTGCTATAATTGTTTCCTTTTAATTTAAAATCTCTTGAGAGAAAACCGAATTGTCCATAAAACGATAACCACAAGTTAATTTCGAATATAAACCACACTTAACACATCATGTAAATACACGGAATTTTATTTTAAATCAGGATGTTTAAACAATGACAATTTATAATGATGTAAATACATTCACCTTTCATCGCCAATTTATAAAAGGGCATTCATTAACAATCTTCGTGGCATTGACCTCTTCCTACATGACATAAATGTGGCGATAATCACTGGTTTCTTGAAGTGATAATGACATTTATGAGATTTCTTGGGGTTTATTTGTATCCGTGTTTATTTTGTAGTTATTGATGATTAAATTTCTTTATTGATAAACTAGCTATGCCTGCGAACTTGGTTCGCGTGAACAATTAATCTCGCATTCTATTACCACTGAACCCTAATATATTTTTCAGGGAAGTGAAACCCAATAGTTTTTCAAAATCAAAGTACATATCTTAGTTACTCCTTGTGATATTAGGTTGCTACGAGGAAAAGTCATTCGGTTCAGTCGTTTCGGAATTTACCTCAAACAAACATTGACTAAAATTGACTGGCCTGTTGGTCTAGTGGTTAGTGACCCTGACTGCTAAGCCGGTGGTCATGGGTTCAATCCCCTTCAAACTTTGTGTGATGAGCATGATTTTTTGTTCTGTGTCTGGGTGTAATTTATCTATAATAAGTATGTATTTACAAAAAAAAAATGTGTTTCAGTAGTATATCAGTTGTTTAGTACCCATAACACAAGCAAATATAATTGCTTAATTTGGGACTAGATGGCACTGTGTGAATGTGGTGAAATATTAATATTATACTAAACAGACAGACGGGTCTCCTCCAAAGAATGTGGAGGGAATTTAGCTTACTATACCACGCTGGCCAAACGGGTTGGTAAGTGTTTGTTTCGAATTGTTCTTTTCTCGCAGTGTTCTTGTCTGCACAAAGGTACTCCCTTAGTCGGCTCTTACAACACCCCTGGGTTGAGATGGGGTAGGTAGTGATATTAAGTATTATTATTCCGTCACTACACGTAATGCCCCCCTAAACATGGGACATAATGTAATTGATGAAATATAAGTGCCTACCAAATCACTATTCAAAAACAGTACATTTTTTTTTTTTTAAGATCCCTTTTAAACCAGATTAGATCACGTTTACTTTATATTGAGACATGGAAAGCCTGAAAGGGCCGTGATTTAGGGATAAATAGTACATTTTATTGTACTTTGTATCGAACGTGTTGAAAAGGTTTATGTTTGCAACAAACGTGACTTCATGTTAATTATTTTCCAATGACGGAATCTGTACTGTCTTAGAATACAATATGTCCCTCGTCACCATAATTTTCAATCCTAGATTAACTATTTCCTAGAGCTCAAAACTCGAAATAAAATTTCAACTGTCAATTTTACACAGTATTATTACCCAACTACTAAAAAGGAAATATTGTTTTTTTTAGAAAGTATTTTTTTTAATTCCGTCTAGTGACGGATTAAAAATACATATTGTTAAAAGGCAACTAAGGGACTAAGCTGAAGCAACAAGAGCACTGCGAGAAAAGTAAAATTCGATACAAAACCCTATACCAACCCGTCTAGCCAGGGTGGTATAGTAGGCTAAATTCCATCCAAAATGTTTGGAGCAGATCCGTGCCCAGCACTGGGACAGAATTTTTGGGTTGTAATGATGATGATGATTTTTTATACCATAACGGTGGCAACCAGACGTACGGCCCGATAGATGGTAAGAAAAAAATATCGCTCTAGTTTTTTTCGATCCTTCCATGACTGTGTCAAAAAGCTCCCATTAATGTCTTACTGCAAGGCAAGGGTTTCCTTTTCTATCTAGAGAACTGAGAGGGTTTAGGCCATAATCTACACACTCTGTCCTAATACAGGGTGGTGAATAATAACCATAGAATTTCTTCTCGGATTGGTTATCATAATTGCATGAGAAATGTGAATGAAATAAAATCAACATAAATGTTGTTGCAGGTAGAAGAAATCCTTCAAACTCTGGGTCTTTGGAACCACAGAAACACAATGTCGGAATGTTTATCTGGTGGTCAGATGAAGCGGCTTTCCATTGCACTGGAACTGGTCAACAATCCACCTATCATATTTTTGGATGAACCAACCACGTAAGTTTGTCTAATATAATTAATAAATCTTGGAGAAGCCGATTAAAGCTGGTCCAAATAAAAAATCGTACAAAAAATATTTTAGGAAGAAAGAAAAAAAAGTATTTATTTTCTCACTTCACAAAGAATTAATAAATTAATAATGAAAAAATAGCGAGTCCGTTTAAACCTAGAAACAAAAAGTAAAAAAAAAAATTATAAAGCTGTTGCTAAAAATGACCAAACAGTACGTACTTATAAAAGTTAGTTATAAATTTAAGTTGTTTAGGCCATCTATTATGAGGCTAACATAATGTAGGTTGTTGGCAAAATGGTACAAAAAAGGTAAAACAAGTTCAAACCTTTTGCGTCGTGCTTCATGTGTCCATTTTCGTGCGCAGAATTCTCACTGCCACAAGCATAAATTTTTTCTAGCAGCCCTACAACATTTGTCCAGCGACAATGTGGAAAAAAAAACAATTAGTCGCGACCCCTATAACTGGCATAATCCTAACCGAGGAAAAGCGTAATCCTTGGATTAAACATGAGTAATTGGCATCGTTATGGCAACCTCCATGTGTTTGTCCACGAATAATTTTTGTTACGGACTTTTCTTGATGAATTGAGGAAGGAAAAAGTGTGAGAAAATGTGGCGTGGAATTGAATGAAATTGAATAAGGGTTGGGGACAGGTTGAGTCATGAAAGGGTTGGTTTGCGTACGTAAATTATTCAGGAACGTATTGTATTTTCATTGCCTAAATTTGTTATGGGATATTATGCGTTACAAGCTTACCGCTACGAAAAAAAGTGGTTTATATATATTTTGCGGCTATGAAGAAGGATCTCGTAGGTAACAATAGCGGTGATCTGTCATTCAAGTATCAAGTTTATTGTAAAGTATCTAACCTATTTTATTCGTTATTTTTCTAATTGAATGTTTGCACGCGGACAAAATAAGTTGAGCTTTTGTGTTAAAACATTCTCAAGTCCTTAACCGTTTCTACAATCGTAACATAAAAGTTTCAATTACACCATTTAAGAGAACCTATCAAACAATAAAATCAACTTCTTTCAGTGTTTTTTTTTTTCATTTACACCAACTCTTTCTCTCAAATGAACGGGAAATCTTTAGAGTAATTCATTAATATCTATTGCGTAAAAGGTCGTCCAATCCAAATAACCTAAACAGAATTACATAAGTACAAAGGGAGGTAATTGCCTTAATCACCGCGTCCCGCTATAACGTTTTATAGGACGTTAAGCTTGGAACGTGTTTAGGAAAAGTCCTGCCATTCATCGGTAGAGTCCAATTTTGACAAAAATTACCGATAGAATTGGTAGATTTGTGTACCTTTTTAATGTGATCCCTTCCGAAATGCATCAATTTGAAACAGGACCGAATGTATTAAATGCATTAATTATTCTTTATAGCAGAGGCTGGGATTTATTAGAAAGTCTAATTTAGCGTGCTTCACGTGCTTGTAAGTGTATGGGCAAACATAATTAAATTGATTTTGCGATTGACTAATTTCAAGACAAGGGCAATTTTTTTTTTTCATTTTGCAAAATTACTTATCATCTATTCATTTAGATGTGAAAGAAAATAAATAACATCGTAATAAGCTCATCAAGATCAGACATAAAACAAAATGTACAAATAGGTGGTATTTATAATGTAGGTTACAATTATGGACCTCCTAGGTGTCACGTGGCCTCTTACCGCATAGTACTGCCATATACCTTGAATTTCTTCTAGAGTAAGTAAAATGACGTACAGTATATTACTATAAACTCCACGAAGTGAAATCCACATGTCTACTACCGTTTGGAATTGAACTCGGGCCGCATCAATTAATTGCGGGTCACTTATCAATCGATGCCACCATGGCATTAAAATATAATATTCTAATATAATATAATATTCTACCACATTTACACAGCGCCATCTAGTCCCAAAGTAAGCAATTATATTTGCTTGTGTTATGGGTACTAAACAACTGATATACTACTTAAATACATTTTTTTTTGTAAATACATACATACCTATTATAGATAAATTACAACCAGACACAGAACAAACCTTTATGCTCATCACACAAAGATTTGTCCTGGGTGGGGATCGAACCCACGACCTCCGGCTTAGCAGTCAGGGTCACTAACCACTAGACCAACAGGCCAGTCGTCCATTAAAAGAAATAAAACTAACTTTTGATTAAAATTCTTCATCATTACAACCCATAAATTAATGTCCCACTACTGGACACGGGTCTCCTCCAAACATTTTGGAGTGAATTTAGCTTTCTTCTTGTCTTGTCTTGGGTCTTCTCTCTCTCTCTCTCTCTCTGGTCTTGGGATAGTGTTTTGTTTCGAATTTTTCTTTTCTCGCAGTACTCTTGTCTGCATAAGACTCCCATAGTCGCCTTGTGTGACATCCACGGGGTGAAATAGGGTAGTGACATTATGTATTCTTAATCCGTCACTACATGGACAATTAATATTCTGACGGGTAATAACAATAATAACAGAATATTCTTATAAAACGAAAAATAATAAGGTCAAAAATTTTTCTCAAACATATTCTAATAATTCTGTGTTCGAAAGCTTTTGTTTGTAAGTAGTGGAATATTCTCAATACTATTAGATGACTGCAGTATCTATAGCAAAACGTTTATTATAGGAGTACTTATGCAGTTCGTTTTAATTAAAAGTATCTGCTTCGGGTTTACACTGTCTTCTTAGTAGCTGTAACTCTTAGTTTAAAGCACATTTTGTTCTACAATGAATTCACTTAATTTAAGGACAAAGAAAACCGCGACTTAACTCTTTTGTCTCGAGATGTATTTAACGCTAAAGTCTTGAAGGCTTGCGTATTTCATGCTTATGTGTTAGAAGAAATTTAACATGGGGCCAAAAAAGAAATTGTTGGAGAAAAGAAACCACTGAGATCCGTGTTACCAACTCAACGAATTTAATATAAACAGATTGCGAAAGATAATTATATAATTAGCAATATCCTACTTCGAAAATATAATATTTCAGACACGTGCATCGTTATTACACGTGACTTCCTCATTAATTTCGTTCTGAATATGTTCGGGATATAGGGGAAAATCCTACATACCATCATTGTGACTCCGTTAAACTAGGACCAAAAATAATATAATAATAATAATAATTTTTATTATCAGGATAACAATTTCCCATAGATAAATACCTTACAAAATAACATACATAACATTATAAAAATACTTAACTTAATGAATCCTTGCGAACCTCGAGCTATACAAAGGAACACTTGGGAGTTCTTGAGAAAGTCTAACCTACTGTCTTTGAAGTCGCAACGAATTTAATCAGAAGTAAAACGAAGGGCAATTGCGGATTACAAATACATATTATCACTACCCTACCTCGACGCGTGGGTCTCATAAAAGGCGACTTAGGTAAGGTACTAACCTTATGCAGACAAAAAAATCACTGCGAGTAAAGAAAATTTCGTAACAAACCCTATACTAACCCGTCAGGCCAGCGTGCCTAATTTCCCTCCACATTCTTTGGAGGAGACTTGTGCCCAGCAGTGGGACGTTAATAGGTTAAATGATGATGATGATGAAAATTAAGGGGCCAGAAAGATAGTTTCCAAATTCCTTCCATCATCAGATTCCCACGTTACGAATATAACTAGCAAAGAATTGTTTAATTTTAATTTTAGTAAAAAAAATAGTTTAAGTAGGTATGCTTTCCTAGTATCCTCTTAATACCAACGTGTCCTAATGAATACATCATACATCCGTCACAATTAAGACCAATCCCATTAGTACTAAGATCATAATCAAATAAACCTTATTCAAAAGTTAATTAGTTATAACTCAAGATTTTTGACAAAGAAAAGGCTAACTCAGTTAACTGCCGTCAAAGAGCTCCTAATTGAACGAAATTAGATTTAGAACAATTAGGATTAAAATCTTAATGCTTTTAGTATTCAGCAGATTTTCGAATTATCTTTAGTATTGAAAACAGGCTTTGGAAATGGGCTCAAACATAATTACGCTTGCAATTATTATTTATCATCATATTTCAACCCACAAACGTCTCACTGTTGGGCACGGATCTCCTCCAAAGATTGTGGAAGGAATTTAGCCTACTACATCACGCCTGCCAGACGGGTTGGTATAGGGTTTCTTTCAAATTTTCCTTTTCTTGCAGTGCTCTTGTCTGCTTAAGATCTTGACTCCCTTAGTCGCTTTTTACTATACTCACGCTTGCACTATCTTTCAATAAAAAATTACAAATAAAATTGATACTTAAAGATATAAAAGACAATAAACAAGTTGTTTATTTCCATAAATATGACACATTGTGTCGATCTCATAGCATTAATTACTAAATAAGATGTATTCGTATTTGTCACCCAAGTAAATGTCATGGTCCAGTGAATCAAGGAAGAAAAACAACTGCTCTAAGCTATTTTAAGCATCAGTTAACTAATTATGTTTTTTCATTTAGATGAAACGATACGAAACCGTCCCAAAAAATATTCTGCACAGACATGTCATACACCTTGTATTCTTTAACTCTTACAATGCGTTGAGACAAACATTCTACGCGATCGGAGAGAGAAATTAATTTTATTAAAAAATAAATTAGGTAATAATATTTTACTTTTATTTAGATTTTCCTTGAATAGTATTGATAATAACAAGGTTTCTCATTATTAATCCTTTTTAATATCGTACGTGATGACCGGATTAATAAAATAATTATTTTATTAAACCGGTCATCAAATCATTAATTATAAATAATAATTATAATTAATGATTTGATGATCATTATTCATTAATTATAATTAATGATTAATTAGTCATTATTAATTAATCATTAATTATAATTAATGATTTGTATGGTATGTAGTACCTATAGGACTCTTCCGTGGAAAAATGGGGCATCACACTAAAAGAAAAAAAAAACAGTTTCAATTAACTCCTACAATTTGAACCAACTGCCAAACGATATTTTTTCTATAAAGAAAACGTAAGTTTATCAAGTGTAATTCAGGCCATTTAGCTTACAACTTGTACATAAATCTGGGGTTAATTCCCAAGTCAAGCAAAACCCTATTTGCGTTTTAATCGCATTTTACACAATTTAATAAAATATATTACTTTGTTTAGATGATTGATTGATGATTTTCAAAGTTAAGTTTTAACTGGATATTGTTAAAAACAAATATGACTTGAAGCTCATAACGATCGATATGTCAACATAGTCGAGATAAAATTACATAAACCCGTCGAAGCCATCCTTCTCCCATAAAATTTTGTAAAGGACATTAATTTAAACGGTGTTTAACTTTATAGGCACATAATTCAATTTTACTTGTTTAGGTGCGTCAACAAACCATAAAATGTAAGGGGAACACAAAAAAAAAGTTGTACAACAATGCAACATTTGTTTACACTCAGGAAAACGAAAATAAATGTAACAAAAATAAAATAAAATTCTCAACATAATCTACTAAATGAGCTAGAGTGCTGATGGTTCGACGCGATTCACTAGTAAACAACGCCAAATCCAGTTTTGTGGCCGCGGTCTATTTCTATAACGGCAAACAAATAACAATACAAGTGTACCAGATAAGAATACATCGTAATAAAGTCATGTTTCAAAACAGTAGACCAATATTCTCTGGTTTTCGACATTGACTTCAAATTTTTCCATAGGTACCAATACAGAAGAAGGAAATTAAATAAAGATACTTCTGCCTTAATTGTTGCATCGTAGTTCTTGAACGAATGGGCCGATTTTGATAAAGTTATTTTTGTTCAAAAGCTGACATGATCGTGATGGAGTTTAGACAATAATATGTCAATACTTTTAATACATTTTCTACAGACTTAGCTATGTTTGCGGTGCCACATTAGAAATGTTCTCCTACAAAGAATAAATACTTGAAAATACTTAGAATAGGATTAGCAAATTAGGTTATCAAAGGAAAAAAGCTTTTTTTCAATCTGCTTTTGTTAAGATTTTTATCATGAGTTCACAAGCAAAATTACAGTTAATTAAGATGTGGATAACGTTGTGTATGAGTTACACAATAATAATACCTTAATATTCAGACCCTAGTATAAGAAAATTGTGTAACTGTTTGTTTACCCGAATAAAATAAAATAAAAAAAGTCTTATTAAAATTGATTGGTTTTGTGTTGTTGTTGTTGGTGATTGACCCTTGTCGGAGGTGACTTAATTTATTTATCAGATACACTTATCAAATACATTATATTATGTAAAAAAATATCAATAAGTACAACGTTTTTTATTAAAATTGTATAAACATCACTAGATTTCGGAATATTTTTAGCAAGTATGACAGTTAATATGTAATTTTTTGTTTCCCTAGTGGCCTGGATGTCGTGTCTATCCGTCAGCTGGTAGTGCTACTACGTCTCCTCTCACGTCAAGGCAGGACTATCGTCTGCACCATCCATCAACCATCAGCATCATTGTTTTCACTCTTCGACAGAATATACGTATTGTCGCGAGGAATGTGCTGTTATCAAGTAAGTTTGAAATGAAATGAAATCTCATTTATTCATCTAAGTTACAAAGCTGTTACATTCTACACTTATGAAAGTCACAAGTTAAGAATGTAACAGGTTATCCGAAAAGTAGTGTCAGCAAATTTACCTACGACCAGCTCGCTGATGGGGTGGAGCTATGAGAAGAACTGGCAAGAAACTCAAGCCACTCTTTAAAAAAAAATGTAATTTACAAAATGATTTGTAATTTACAATTTGGGTTAAAGTGACGCAGCAGAGCACCACACCGAGAATGAGCTTTAATTAATGTTTACAAACTAAATAAAAAACAATTTTGTTTAATACCGCGGCTCCGCTTACGTGTTGTATCAGTGAAAAGTAGCATTTGTGCATTTGCAGACTACATTATATCTGTGGGCCGAAGAGACACATTCTTTCAGCCGTTCTGGCGTGATTGAGCCAAATCCATTTATCCTAACTTGCATATTTATAGTATTAGTAAGACTATCTTGGTATTTGTGAGTTTGTAATTTACTAGCTACTGCGACACAAGATACACAAGGTTCATGGGTTCGATTCGCGGGTCAAGCAAAAGAAGAAAAGTGTTTTTATCTGTCATGAAATTCTTAATTTTAGTTTGGCTCTGTTACATGGGACCTAATATAACTGGTAAAATGTGTGTGTAATGCACCTGTGCCTACCCCTATAGGAAAAAGGCGTGATATTATATGATGCTTTTATCAATATTCTATAGCTTCTGCATGCTGCTTTGGATATCGATAAAAAATATGTTAAGAAAAAAGAAATTCTATGCTTATTGATATTGTGGCAAAAATCTTTTGTATTACATATCCAAATATTCTACAAACTATGACAATGCCAAAGACTACAATGAATCGTAACTGTCTAATTAGGTATATACTCATCATTAACATACAAATGAATAAATTAGCAATTACTTTTTACGTCAACGGGACAGGTTTTCCACGGCACCTCATGCTTACAAATAGCCTAGAACGATTACCAAAGTTTGATTGTCTCGCAAACTAATTATCCAACTCGCTATCACCAACGATGTCAATCACTAGAAAGTTTCCGTAAGCCGGAATCAAATGGTTCATTCATTATAATCATCGCATTTTGATTAACGTCACCAAGTAATTGGTTTATCTTTCGTTTCAAAGACAGCTGGCTTACATTTGAGTTTGTGGTTTTGTAAAAGTTTCTTGAGCTGGCGTTTGGTTGGCGTTTGGAGTTGTGGTTAACAGATTATTTGGAAGGAATTTAAATTAAAGCGAGGGTTCCCTAGACTGTGTTCTGTGTAAAATCTTCTTAAATTTAATTAAATTTATTTTTAACTTTTGCACGATTTGCACGAAATTAAAATGATATTTTTTCAAACTGGTGAATAGTTTCGACGATCGAAACTCACGACCAATATTTGTTTAAAATATGGCTCTATATTTCTGTATTAATTATTTACTTATTTTGTATCTTTTAGTATAGTTTTTGTGTAATCTATTGCGCATATTCAATTTAGCTACCGTCCAAGACCACAGGACCCAATGAAATTATTTTGGAAAATTTTAACCTACACAACACTAATTTCTTCCTAATGGGTCTTTCCCCTTTGGGACCACGACACTTTGGGACTACGGTGTCAATCGCGGAACGGCCTTTTTTGAATTGGCTGTTTCACACCAAGACCAAACCGTGGTCCGTTTGGTCTTGGTGTCCCAACACCGTAGTCCCAAAGTGTCGTGGTCCCAAAGGGGAAAGACCCTTCCTAATGTATTCTTTTTTCTAGTCATGCTTATAATATTTTGCACGCAACCGAACAACAACAAAAAAAAGATTTATGCCATTCAATAAGGAAAACCAAATAAACAAAATAAATTACTTGACAAGAAAATCACGAGTATTGTTTGATGGGGGGTTAGACCCTCTTTACAATAACGATATATGAAATAAACATAAATTCGTTTGACTATGTAAAGGTACATTAAAGATATTACACTAAAATAATATATAATTCGGTACCCATTATTCGAAGTAAAATATAATATATATTATGTACGTACAAAATAAAGCCGACCATAAAATAAATAATTTAATAAATATACTTTTTTAAATTTATCCACGTAGTGATGGATACCCCATCTCAAACTAGGACTAAGGAAGTAACCTTATGCAGACAAGAGTACTGAAATAAAAGGAAAAATAAATAATACAAATTCAATGGAGTAACTTGGGAATGAATGTATGAGATTCTTATCTTTTTGGAACAAAAGAATGGAGTACTTTGGGAATAACCCTGGCCAACGTGGCCAGATAAAAATAAAAAAGGCTAAATTCCCTCCATATTCCTTGGAGGAGACCCGGACCAAGCAGTGGGACGATTATGGGTTATGGGTTGAAATGATGATGATTTTAAAAATCCATTTTAGTTTTCATTGTTTTTGGACAAATAGGTATTAAAATTTAATATACCAACACATTGATATTATAAACACTTGTAAACCAAGCCTGGGCAACTTACTAAAAATATATTCAATTTCACAAGAAAATGCCGTAGTTTCCGAAGCCTCAAAATTCACTGCCAAATTGTTATAGCAAAAGCAACAAAAATATTCATTACGATTATATCGCCTTGTAAAATTCTTATCGATAAACTCGAATACATCGATACCATTACGACTATACGATCGCCTTATAAAGTTCTTTTAAATTATAACTACTTAGCGATATCATATTACGAGTACAACAAAGGCGATATTCGAAGCGAAAAATACCAAGTTTTCTCTGTTAAATATCTCGTGAATACCAGCCACTTAAACATCACGTTCTTCTAGAAAGTTCGAAAGTTTTACATAGTAATATTCATATTTCCTTATCGATACTGCTTTTAGTTTTGTCACTTATTTCTTAGAGAATATTCTCGAGCCACAGTTACTTATGTTTAGTAAAATTCGTCGTTTGAGCTATTTTCCTCCTACATCTATACTTACATCCACTTAATAATTTATTTGTTGTTTTCTTGTACCTATTTTGTATTATCAAATAGTTACTGTGGTTCCAACTGATAGATCTAACTATTGTAAAGGAGTAGATAATACAGTGTGTCACCAGGATTACCTAACCTAAACTTAGGGCTTAAAGCCGTGCCACATGGTTTTAAACTTGCCTTCCACAGAGGCGCCCTTGGTGGATTCCAACCGTGTAGCCGGCTGTTGTAAACCAAATTTCATACAAACTACGCGGATGGGAACCAAGCTCCCACCAAGGTCACTCTGTTGAAATGCAAGTTTTTTTTTTTTTTTTGTTGTGTTTGTACGTACTTATTTAATTTCATGTTTTAATTTTTTTATCCTTGGTTGTATTTTTATTTTTATTATTATTTTAATTGTAGGTATATTAATGTATTATATAATGTAAATGTAGATACAGTTTAATTTTTATGTAATTTAATTTTTACTATGGACTACATGTCTGAAAATAAATGATTATTATTATTATTATTATAACCGTGTAGAACACCTAGTAGTATGAATTTCGATATTTGAATGTTCGGTTTTGATGACCATATCTAAATTTCCTTACAACAGAGACATCAAAACCGAACATTCGAATGTCGACTTTCATAGTAAGCCACCTGACTCGGTGGCGCTGCAATGTTTCTACAATTGATGCGCAACTGTTGGGGACTTGCACCAAAAACGCCTTGAAGTTAGCGTTTAATATTACCGAGTAATATCGCGGCAATACAATAGTTTATTCCCTACTAAGGATTTTCTTTACAATTAAAAAAATAATGTTCTAGAACGAAAACGAAAAAATCAACGATTTTGACCGAACTGGCTGAAGTTCAACGATCCCCATATAAATTGAACATTAAATTTGATGTTCAGTGAACATCAAATAGGCACATAAAATATTCTGTAAAATGAAAGGTTCCAAGCCTTGATTGATCACACAGCTTAGTGTTCAAAACATGGATATAAACTGAATGACATGAACACTGCAAAAGCTTTTTTGTATATGAGCCTTATATGAATCAACTAAATAGGTGATTATGTAATAATCCTAGTAAAAGGTTCTTCACCCTTCAATATTTGTATAGATTCCGCACGCGGTTTCACCTGCGTATTCTTCAAGAATTTAAAGTCGGAATTATAGAGCTCGTAATCAGTAATTTTCGAGACTACTAACAAAATTTAAACTTTACCTATCTTTATAGTATAATATGATAAATACCTGATGTAATGTGTACGAAACAAGTATATTATGTTTATCAAATAATAATTAATACAAGCATTATACCAATGCAAAGGCTCAATAGAATAATGCAGTCAAAACTTTTGATATAAAATATAAATATTAATGCCTTTTGACTCAAAAGGCATTCATATTTATATTTTATATCAATAAAGTTCAGTAGAGATCAGTAGATAATCTCAAAATGATACCTATTATTAAAAGATCATAATATTATATAATCCAAGCAAATCCTAGCGTATATTTACTTAGGTGCCATAATGAGTTCTTGCGAACCCATAAACTTTACAGCGAAGATATGTGTTCAACCCTAAAATGATGTCTCGATAATAGTCTGTCATAACTTGAGAGTGTTTCACTTAACCCCCGCGTGAGTAATGGTCCAGATATAAAGCACTTTTACGTTGATTATTTTTAAATCTATTTGATTTTGTCATTACTTTTGTGATAAAAATATACTTTCGTTTTTGGAAGCTTTTATTTTAACTTTCAAGGTATGTACTTAACAAACATACATATACACGTATGTATGTTTGTGTAGGTCGCTTTAAAAGTAAATTTGACTCTTGAAGTTCAGGCAATTTACATGCATATTATGCGAATCAGATGATAATTCAAGACTATTATTAAATGGAGCTAATCTTATGGGGCTGGAAAGTGGCCTATTCGTGTTGGTGCTCGTTTGATTCTCTTGAAACGGTTTTTAAAATAAAAATGCTTTTCGAATAAAAGTTTATTTTTAAATAATTTAAGGGTTACCTTTGCATGAAAATGTTGTCTTAATTAAGTGTTTCGCAGTACTTGGGCATTCTGAATTCTTTTGACCGAATTGTGGGCCTAATTGAGTGGTTAACTTTGAGGTGGTACTTTATAATTAACCTCAGAAATTCTCTCTGTGAAATTTGGCATTAAAATGTGCGATGCCTAGGCACTACATTACAGGTTTGCCTAGAAAACTTTCTTGTCTAAAGTTAGAAAGGTTAACATATCATAATCGACTAACTAAACTAAAACACGATGCCTACGTAACAGTATTACTCAGTTTAACAAAGCCTCAGGCAAGTATAGACCTGTTGGACTTTGAATTATACTTTGACTTTACACTTACACGAACATTTGAGTGTTAAAGTCAGTATTTAGTGCTCAAGTGGGTATTTAGACGTTACTGTTCACGGTGTAAGTTTGCTAGTGTCGTAAAAACATGGATTTAAACTTGGAATGTGCTGACATTTGCGACGATTATGTACCTACTTATGTACATATGTATGAAGTTTAATAAAACTTAGGGGAATCGTAGATTATAAACCTATGATTCTGATTAAGTCTTAAATTATTATGGGTACAGTGGTTAGCTGAAATTCTTAGAATAACATGTCTTCTAGTTTCTATCAGTAAGACGTGTTGACGTGACGTGACGTGGACATTCTTCATAATATTAAAAAAAGTCGATTTCCGCTTCTGTCTGTATATCCGCTAACTCCTAAACCACTCGATGGATTTCGATTCGGTTTTCACTTTCAGTTAGATAATTTTTCACGATATTTTTAAAAACCTTTTATTGACATACCATACGGGCAAAATAGCAGGCGGATGCTAGTTTTAAAAAAATCCAGTTAAGGACTTTGATTGCCTATAGGCAACTACTTATTGTATCTATCTAATTAATTGACTGGCCTGTTGGTCTAGTGGTTAGTGACCCTGACTGCTAAGCCGGAGGTCGTGGGTTCGATCCCCACCCAGGACAAATCTTTGTGTGATGAGCATAAAGGTTTGTTCTGTGTCTGGGTGCAATTTATCTATAATATATTATGTATTAACAAAAAAAAATGTATTTAAGTAGTACATCAGTTGTTTAGTACCCATAACACAAGCAAATACAATTGCTTACTTTGGGACTAGATGGCGCTGTGTGAATGTGGTAGAATATTATATTATATTATATTATTAATATAATATATTATTTTTTATATTATTGTATTTGACTGTCACCGTGGCGCAGTGGTTAAGGTGGTCGCCTCGCCACTACATCGCCGTGCTGGGTGACGTGGGTTCGATTCCCACACGAGACAAATATTTGTGTGATTCAAAGATATTTGTTTCTAGTCTGGGTGTACTTTGTGTCCGCCAGTTTCATGTTTGTAAAGCTCCCCGCGACACAGGGCTTGTTCCCTAGTGCGGGCGTTGTTAAAAAAAAAAAGAAAAAAAAAAAAATTATCTATGTTTTTAATAAGTTTGAATTAACGATTATTCAACTATCATATCAAATAACGTACTCATTAATTAAGTTATTAGCTGATAATTACTTGTTACTATGTATTACCTACAATCCATTAAATACGGTTACACTTGAATTAGCAATTAATTATGTCAAAGCAATAAATCTTTTTGAATTACACATCAAGTGTGAACAGTGCTATCAAAATAATTATTATATATTAGTTTGTACCCGCGGTTTCTCTCGCGTGGCAAGTCGATGAAAAGTAGCCAATGTCTTTTTCTAACCCCTAGGCTATCTTTATGTAAATTTTAATAAAATCTTTTAAGTGCTTAAGGTGTGAGTGAGAGTAACAAACAAAAACATATTATTGACATTTAAAATAAGTATTATTTAAAATTAGGAATTTCCCTCGTCCTTATTGATAGATAAATAACAATTTATATGAAATATATTTTTAGGTATACAGAGTAATAAAGTATCTAGAAAAAGAAGTGAGTCCTCTTGTATTCATCCATCAATATGAGTCATTGCGCTCAGCAAATATGTGCATAGTATATCGACTGCAAAAAATCAACAGAGAGCAACGCACTAAAAAGACCGTAAAATTATTGTAATATTTAAATTTAAATACATGATGTATATATTTGTAATCTCCCTCTCCTAAAAAAATAATAGAACTACTTACAATTTGGCGTCAAAAGCCCGCCGTTTAAGTCTTTTTATTCTTAAAACCTATCTAAGGACACTTGGGTTTTCTAGACGAATCTAACGATACCCTAATTGTCAAAATCCATCCAGCCGTTTGGAAGATTCGTGGGAATAAAGAAATTTACAAACATACAAGATACGCGCGAAAAACAATACCCGTCCTGACAATCGGGTAAAAAAGGATCTATTCTGCCAATTTCTGTGTTATAAATATATTGTCTACACCTTAATTATAAAGAGAAATAGAAAGAGGTAAAGTTTGTGAGTTTCTGACGTTGCAGGGAGTAATCTCAGGATCTACTGAACCGATTTGAAAAATTATTTTAGTGTTGGATAGCCCATTTATCGAAAAAGGTTTTAAAGTATATAACATCACGCTGCGGCCAGTACTAGCTGAGCAGCAGAAATAAAGAACGACGGGAGCGAAGCCCCGCTCGACTTCTAGTATTTTATAAAACAGAAAAACATTTGAACTTCCATTAGTTGATAATACATGCACATACGAGGAAACATATAAAAATATACACGTCATTTATTTTTACGTTACGCACAGAAATGGCATCGTTTTGGGTGTTTCTGGTGGTCTCATTTTGGTACGCAAGAATGTTTCGCGTCATTTAAAGTATTTTCAGTTTCAGAGTGTTTATTTAGCCCCTACTGTTTTGTTTAAAGTTTTCTTCTTCAATAGTAAACGTTCCATGGCCATGCCTCTACTTTTGGAAAAAATACTTATAAATAATTGAATTGTTTGTATACCATCGAATTTCAACCCATAAACGTCCTACTACTGAGCACGGGTTTCCCCCAAGAATGTGGAGGGAATTTAGCCTATTATACCACGCTTGCCAGTCCGGTTGGTATGAGGTTTGTTCGGAAATTTTCTTTTCTTGCAGTGCTCTTGTGTGCATAAAGATAACTCCCTTAGTCGCCTTTTGCGACATCCACAGGTTGAGGTGGGGTATCATTACACGTATAATAAATTGCAATATTCATATTTTGTAAACTAGATAAAAATGCCCTCAAACTTTTGCCTTCTAGACCACTAACCAATTCCTTTTTTTTAAATTTCAGGTAGATCCATTCCAATATTATTAACTAATCCATCTCCTATCTACTTAGATACTTAATCTATGAACCCCTCATACGTCAAAAGTGACTTCTAATAGATTTCTATGACAAGAACGCAACCAATATTTTCAGTGGTGTGTGGGTTTCCTCACAATGTTTTCCTGTCAGCTGATGGTAAATCACTTCAAATTCCACAAAGTGAAATCGAATTCGGAGCGCATGATTTGCATGCTTAGTCACTTATCTAGGTATATCAATTCTGCCAACATCAGAATGTTCATAACTGCGAGTAGTAGCTATCAACCGAGCGATGTTCAAGAAATTATAACAGAATCTTCTTATAATATTTTCCAGGGTTCACCACAACTTCTAGTACCGTTTATGGCAGAGGTCGGTCACGTGTGCCCCACAACACACAACCCCGCAGACTACATGTTAGAGACATTAACGAGCAACATGGAGTCGTCAGCTCAGTTATCGGAGTTGTGTCAGAACGGCAAGCTGTGTAGGAAACTGGATCGAATGGCAGCTAGAGGTGGCAAGTGAGTACCTGATTTCTATAGTAGGTATTTTTGGGTTCAAAAATTAAGATTTTTGATTGCAAACAGAAGAAAATAAAAACATAGTGTATGTGTTAGTGAATACAAATTCAGCTTAGATAAAAAATATTCATTTCAGATTTTTTTACTTATTATTTTTTGAGAAAAAAGCAAATCACAGGGATATGTCTACCGCAGACCTTGATTTTACGATAAGAATTTGCTCTAGAGGCATTAGTCAGGAAAAAAACTGGGGAATACTTTTGTATGAAAATCCGAAGATGATGCATATGCTTTTGCTTTCACATATTGATTGTTCTATCTTTATGAAACAATCAACATGAGAAGAGTTACTGACACTTCCGAATTCAGACGAGCTCTACTTCGCTGTCACAGCAACATTTGTATTCTTGAAAATATTTGCTTCTTGACGTGAAACGTATCTTATTGAATGCTGACACATACTTTTGTGAGTTCCAATGACCTAATCCTAACATACTATCGTACAAAATTTACGAACTTCGTTCAAGATTGTTTCTGAAGCCTTATACCTAAGCTACCTACATAAATTTTCTCTAGAAAATATTTAGGTACGGTAACAAAAGAAAATTTCCGTTATTTCATTGACTGGGCTGTAAAACAAAATGCACCTGCTTAATATTGATGAGTCGTAAAAGTTCGATGAGGGCAAAGGGTCATCTCTTGCTGTAGATAAATAGATTACAGAATAACAAATTTGCTGGTGAGTGTCGCACTCAATTCGATTGGATCAAACATCCAACCTTTGCAATACGAGAAAATACAAAAAAAATCTGTTAACAGCATGTTGAACCACGCTCAATGTAAATTTCCGCAGCAAAAGAGCGTATGTTATTTTGTTTTAGCAGTGCAGTTTTTCGGCAGAAACTAAAAACGGTATATTATTATAATGTAAATTATGCTAAGAAGGTAAAAAGGTAAAAAAAAATGATGATTCATTTTTTTTTCTTACTTGTCCAAAGTAATAGAAATGCGATTTGAAATGTGAGACTTTCAGAAGATGTAAAAGAATATAGTTTGCAAAGCCCACTGATGAAAACACAGCTTTTTGTATCTTAAAGTTCTGTCGAACCTAGTCTTTTCTCAATATTATTGCCTCACTTTATTTTTTGAGCTTTAGATTATATTCTTAACGAAATTATATACCGTTCCAGGAAACCAATACTTCACTCAGACGAATCTATCCAAAGAATATTTGTGGAACACGTGGCTAAAGAACAGACAGACAAAATGGAGTTCCCCGCGTCATTCTGGATGCAGTTCTTTATCCTCAGTAAAAGAATGTTCATACAAAATTCAAGGAACTTGGTAAATAAAACAATGCAATAATTTGTAGTCATACTTAGAGTCGTCCGTTTAGTGACGGACCCCCACCTACCCCACTACCCCATCTCAACCCGTGGATATCGCAAAAGGTGATTCGCGCAGTAACCTTAAGCAGACAAGAGCACTGAAAGAAAAGGAAAATTCGAAACAAAATCCCGTCTGGCCAGCGTGGTATAGTAGGCTAAATTCCCTCCAAAATTTTTGAAGGAGACCCGTCCCGTACACTGCGACGTTAGCCACCTACCTTTACGTAAATATTTATTGTAACTCATAGCTATCCCGTTACCTACTAATTTCGGGTAGTTCCCATTTGTTCTATAGAACCGACGTCAGTGGGACAAAAAAAGAAAAAACATTCTCAATTGTTCCATAGAACATTTAGTATCTATTTTCTCAAAACAAGATAACATGACGTTTTCGTAAATTGTCGAAAATTCGTGACAAACATGGTATGGAACGATTCCCAATACCCCTAATCTCTTAGTTTTTTTTAATTACAGACAATCCTCTGGATACAGTTCTTTCATCATTTCGTATCAGCAGTTCTACTAGGAAGTATATTTTTCAATATAGGCAACAATGCATCGGTTCCCGTAGTCAATTTCAAGTTCTGTCTTAGCTGTGTAGTATTCTTCATGTACACCTATATTATGATACCGATCCTTGTGTGTAAGTATTTTGGTCAGCACTATATTCTTTAGATCATCGTAATGGTTGACTGCCTGTGGCTCAGTGTTAGTCTCAAACGGTTGTGGTTTCTGAGGTCTCGGGTTCGATCCCCGGGTCGGAAAAAATATTTGTGTTTTGGAAATGTTTGTTTTGGATTTTGGGTGTTTATCTATGTATACTTAATATGTGTGTATTTAGAAATATATATGATTGTTTATCAGTAGTCTAGATACCATAGCACAAACTTATATTAGATTATTTTGGGATAGACAGCGCTGTAAAAGATATCCCAAAAATATTATCATAATATTCTAAAGCTGAAGTGTTTGTTTGTTTTGTTTTGGTTGAACGCATTAATCTCAGGAACTACTGTACCGAATTGAAACATTATTTTTATGTGCGAAGCCATTATGGTGAATAATGACTGGATAAACAAAAACCGGGTTAAGAGCATGTCGGAGCATTCTCAATCTACGGTTTCACAGCGAAAAAAAAGCATATATTCATAGCATTTAAGTCCTTTTGTTGAGAAGCGCAGTTGTAGGTACGACGTATTCCATTAAATGGAAATACTTGGAAAAAGTGCCGCCAGCAAAGGGACTTAATGGGTTGCTGATGATATGATATGACTTGAAAAAATGCACCTTTAAATGATTAACAGAATGTTAACCAGCAAATTGGACATCCTCCATCGATGATTCCCAAATTTTTAGTTTAAACTACAAACGCCGACGGATTGTAAGTAAAACTCAATAGGCTTAAAGTTTATTTGAATTTATTTCAGTTCCAATGCAAGTTCGGTTGCTTCGTAGAGAATATTTCAATCGTTGGTACAGTCTGAAAGCATACTACGCTGCTTTAACGATATGTAGTTTTCCAACCATGGTGAGTACTGCTGACATGTTTTAATGTATATATAATTATATGCACGCCTCTTTGGAGTAAAAAGACTATTGTTATGTCTATTACATGCTTGAAATATACCGTTATGTAGTTAAAACAGAAAAAAAAAATATTTTTTAAACATTATTATGACAATAACTCATGAAAATACCTAAAAATATTTAAACTCGCCGTAACTAGATTTCTATAGTAGTTTGAAAATCGGGAGTTCTACTTTTGCATTTCGATTCAATTTAAGCTTCTGTCTAGTTAATGTCAGGAAACTTATTAGTTGGCTTAAGACACTTTTGTTATTGGCACTACCAACAAAGTTATTCTCATATTTATTATTATTAACTTTTATTAAAACCTAACTCAGGTTTTATACAATGACCGCATTTGTTGGTGGTACCTAATCTCTTATGTATGAAATAAATAAATAAACTAGAAGTATGGCGACTACTCTACCAGTCTTAATACTTTGATATATCTTTTGTTCCAGTTCATCCTCGGCATGATGTTCATATTGATCACGTACTTCATGTCAGGCCAAATATTGGAGTGGGACAGGTTCTTACTGTTCACAGTCGCCGGATTACTTGTAGCTGCCTGTTCGGAAGGACTTGGGCTTGCGGTCGGCTCTGCTTTTAGCGTTACCGTAAGTATAATCCACTGTTTAACTGACATTTTAGGATTGTTGTTTGTATAAGAGATGACTGCTGTGCAAGAAGTCCCAGGTTCGATTCCCGGGTTGGGTGAAAATGGTATTGGGTTTTTCTAACTTGAAATTCCAGTATCGATCGATTTTCCCCGAGTTTCATAAACTAATGTTCCTGGTTGGTGACAATAGGCTCGCCCCCAAACAGCTGGCGAAATGTGGATACAATACACCTTTGCCTCCGATGCTATTGTTTGTACCAAATTATGCTAGTAGTTCATAAAAGGAGTTTGGAATCGGTCAATCATTCGTTTTTTTTATTTTTACATAAACTAATAGATAATATAACCAAGCCCTTATTTACTTTCAGAATGGATCAATTGTAGGACCAGCTACAGCAGCTCCTCTCCTAGCCTTGGCATGCTACGGCATGGGCTTCGGACCATTCATCGAAGGAAGCATGAAAGCATTGATGTCAGCCTCGTACTTACGTTACGGAGTCACTGGCTTCTCTGTTGCATTGTATCAACACCGCGATTCTATGGATTGCCCCCAAGACTTCTGTTTATACTCAAACCCAAAGATGATATTAAGAGATCTAGGAATGGAAACCGACACATATGTTATACAGATTGTGGGATTAATAATATTTACTGTAGTACATAGAGTACTAGCTTACATGGCTTTGAGGTATCGCCTTACTGTCGAATTTTCTAACAAATTTATGTTATACGTTAGTAAAGCATTGAAACATAGATAGACTTGTACTCAATCTATCATAGCTATGCCATCTAAAATAAACAAGACTTTATTTTGCCAACATTTAATAAAAATGTATCAATTATAAAAATAGGGTCAAAAATGTTGGCTAAGGGTCCAGTCACACCGACCGGCTCGGAGAGTATCGGCCGGCGCTCTTGTTTTCACACAGACCGGCGGATGGAAGGGCACTGTTTTTGAGCGGATGAACTAGGAGTCAGACGGATGCGCTCGGAGCCGAGCCGGTGCTCTATAAGGGCGGTATACCTCTAGTCCACGCAGTCAAAAGCAAAGAGCATGCAATCGGAGCCGGTCGGCTGCGCGAGCACGGATGAATACGTCATCAGAGGCAGCCGGTCGGCTCCTCATATTATTTCACACTAAGCGCATTAGGTTTGTTCTCAAGCATTGTCAATAATAAATGAAGTGACACGTGAAAATAAACCTTATTACAATTATTCAAAACTATATTTTAAGTTGTGATAAAAATCTGCTCTCCTCTGCGAGCCGGTCTGAGTGAATGAACCCTAATTTAGTTATAATAAAGTATTTTGTGTATTTCAACGTGTAGACCGCGTGAATCGTAAAGCCACCCTAGTTGCTCAATATTTAAAATAAAAATACTCAAGAGTAGGTATTTTTACAGAACCTACATTAAAATATTATGTAGGTAGTTAAGTAAATAGCCGCTATTAAAATAATTTATTGACTAAATACGTATTACTGAATAGCTGGTCTATGTTGCTGCCTTGATATAAAAATGGTAAACATTTACCATAAAAAAATCGAATAATAAAAATGAATTCAAGATACTATAATGGTGTACTTTAAAAGTTGATAGTGTTATTATTACTTGATACAATGCATGGGGATAGATACATTTCGACATAAGCATTGCAGCTGACGCAGCGTTGAACCACAGTATAAAAATATACAAACAGTATTGTATTGTAACGCGAGTCATACCTACGCGCCTGTATTTAGTAACTGCCTAAGCATGCGATGATTCGTCACTACGACACATTCGCGACTGATTGTATACTTAAGCGGATACTAGGTACAGGCGCGTAGGTATATGAAGTTACAATACTGTAAATGTATACTGTGGTTGAATTAACAACTGCGTCTCAGGTGATCTTTGCCAGTTACAATATCATTGTATCACGAATTTCATTAAACCCCAATTTCTTAGAAGCGCCTTCTAAGCGCTACTAATAGTTACTAGAAAAATAATGCAATAATTAAATTATGTACCTAGCTTTAAGGCTTATTATAATTTTATTTAGCAATCTGTTGTGAACAGGTTTATCATACAAATATGTATGATCTGCTAAGGTTTCGAAGTTTGAGTGATTTTTTATGTATAATATGTATGTATGTAGAAATATATATGTTTGTTTATCATTTCTCTAGATCCCATAATACAAGCTTCTATTAGCTTACTTTGGGCTAGATTTGCGCCGTGTAAAAAATATATACCGACTGTTAGATAAAGTATTCATGGATGTCCCGAAACTCAACGTCAAGAGGCTACCGGGCGATGGTATAGGTCGTACCTGTTCTGAAAAAAATATATAAAAAAAATCCAAGTCATATGGTTCAGTCATAAAAATTTGTTTTTTGAAAATGTTGAAAATAGCCAACTCTGTAGACATTTTTAGGTACTGCTATGACATAGTGCCAGATTTTGCCAAGATTTTTTTACATGTTCCTTATTATGCATACATAATTAATTAAATTTAATTTATTTTAAATTACGACTATAATTTGCTGTTACAAATTCAGAAGTGATTTGTGTAAATTTTGAAGAAAATAAAAATTCATGGTAAAAAAGTGTATTCAAATGTTTGAGCCCTATTTTCTTTAAAAATATGTATTACGCTAACCTAGGTAAGTTATTTAAAAAATAGCCCATTTAATCAAGAATTTATAATGGTACGCAACTTTTTCTCACACCTAAACCTATACCATCGCCCGGTAGTCGCTTGACGTTGGGTTTCGGGACAGCCTGTATATAGTATGAATTAAATTAAAATGTGAGCTCAATCAGTGAGCCTAATTAGATCGACGATTTCGATAAAACTATTGCTATCCGTCTCTAGCGATAAATGAATAAGGAAGGAGAGAGAGGGATATCAATGAACTTGTATCGTATCGAAATTGTTGGTCCTTCCTTAGGAATATAATAAGGAATGTGTGTTATGCGTAAATGGCAATTCTCATTGATATTACTAGCTTAATTTTTTGTAGGCTAATGTTTTTAACGACCAATATGCCGACAATTCGAAATACACTTTTATTATGTTAAAATTAGGGTGCATTTTAATTTGCCGGCTTTTGAGTTTTCGAAATGATAGGTTTTTTCTGAGTCACATATTTTCAGTAAATGTGGATATATTAAAGGGAGTGGGAATCTTAGATATATTATAAGAATCTCTCAATATTTTTTGAATATTTATTTTATAATTAATACGTCATGTATTAAGGCAACTGTGATAGGTAGATGTGACTAGGAAATATAGCATCTATATATTTATACTTATATTGTTGGTAGAATAAACAAAAAGGTGACTTGTACTAGAGGCAGAAAAGGCGCAGTTTAAACTACCTTAATTTCATTGAAATAAAGTTCAAAATAAGTAACTGTTTATAAAAAAATACATGCTTGGTTTCTGAACCATCAAATGAAAGTTATTCATCAGTTAAAGTATAACCTGACTGAATATAAAAGTAAAACAATAGAACTGGTTCATTCATAAACCTGTAATATTTAATTTGTTTAAATTATATTTTATCCTATCAATAACTTTTATTTTATGGATCAGAAATTAGTGATACAAATTCTTTGTGGTCACACATTTTTAGTATTTAAAATCAGCTATTATACCTATACCTACTTAATTTTTTTTTTGCTCATAGAATAAGTATAAAGAATTAATAGTGAATGTGAATTATGTTACCAATGAAATAAATAGCTTAACCAGAGAAATTAATTTCATTGTAACCTCTATCGACAACGATTTTTCTCCTCTATAGGTAATGATTTCCTCCCTGTTATTGACAAGGATTTTTTCTCATCAACCAAGGGAGCGGTGATAATTCAGCCATAACCCATTCAAACTGGCCCAATACATGTTGTGTGAGGAGTATATAGAGCCAAGGAGAATAGAAACATTTATTTAGAATAGAAGGAGCAAAGATATGTATGTTTTTTTCAAGATGTTTTCTATAAAAAAATATTTTTTTTCTGGTTAAATTATTTTTGCCTGTACATAAATGTTTTTATTCTGTATTTTTACAGTGTTGCTTTTTTTACTGCAATTAGGAAAGGGTAAATGATAATAAAAAAATACAAAATTAACTTTGGTATTATTACGATCTAATTAACTCCTATCCTAAGATAAGAGACAGTTTATTTTTAATGGACATACCACACAGGCAAAGCCGAGTGCGGTAACTAGTCTAGAATTATTTTAAATAAGTTTATTTACAAACATTATTATACCTTGTATCTTTCAAATACGTGTCTTTTTGTCTTCTAGTGATTCAGGTTCTGCTGGTTTCACGGGAGCCTTTTTGATACCTGTAACATTATATGTAAACTTAATTAGATACCTATACATACACATCTATATAATCCATTCCCAAAAACAATTCGATTTCTGTTTTTTTTTTTACATTTAAGGAAGACTTACAGACTACCAGCATTCTAGCATTTAACATGTTTAAACAAGTTGTTTGTAATAACCTACAGTTATAGATTGAAAAGCGATGCAGCGGTGGAGCAGTGCAGCGCGCATATAATCACATTGTTTTCGCGATAGAATGCGGCACCACATGAATGTAAAACCACATGAAAGTAAAAGGGCTCATAACTTATTTTAAATTACGTCATGATATTAAAAAACATGACTAGTTTGAACTCACCTCCACCCATAAAGTGTTTAATCAACACCGAACATGGAGAGTCCACAAAAATAGTGATAATGAATGACACCAACACAGCCAGGGAGAAGTCAATCAGGAACTTCTGCAGCTGTAAGACAAAATAAAATTGATATAAGCGACATCTAGTTAATGTTTATTGAACTACCAACTAAAGTCATACCTACTCAGTTCTAGTTTCTCAAATATGCTACGGATGGTGTACAGATGGTGTGACAGCCACTGAATACCCTATATCCCCTATTTAAATATCCCCAACGCATATTACACATTGACATTATTAATGATATTTTGATTGCAAATATAATAGTTGAATATAAATACAAGTCCAATAAGACATGTACGTATTCATAAGCCATTGCTAGCTAGCATCAAAAACCTACAGCTACAAAATATATGTAATGAGTTCTAGCACACAATCATAGATGGCGCTAATCACAATATCTGCTAACCATATTTAATATATTAGATACTTACCGAAAAAGGCACATTGAAGTATACAGGGGCCACTGGCATAGCATTGATAGCAAATATCAAGGGGTAATGCGTAATATACATCGCATACGATAAACGGCCCAGTACTTTCCACATTCTCAGTGAAAGGATCCAGTTGACGGGACCTGTAATAGGAATTTTAGACTTTATTATCAACGGCATAGTGTTATTTTTTAGGATTACTTGTATTATTATTTATGGGAACTTTAATAACATAATATTTCACGTAACTTAAAAATATACACAGCTAACCTATTTAAAAAAAATAACCAGATACTCTATTCACAGGAAATTCTTATAAATAGAATATCTGATTAAGATCAGATTTCTGAGGAAATGTACCCAAAAGGCTAGCCACATTACCGCGTTGGATAGCAAGGCTAATGCGTTGCCCCAGGCAGAGGCCAGCCCTTGGGTCATGTGATACCTCAGAAACACGTATTATTTTATGTTTATTTTAACAACTACTCAGCACAAATTACAACGTAATGCCCAAAATGTCAGAACCAGACAGAGTTCTGACTTTGAGGGCCTTCTATGAGTTATTCAATTGTGAGTTGTCAACCCGTTCAAAAACTCGTACTAGGCCCTCTGATTCTACTCAGCATAGGAAAACTCTTGCCAAGTAAAATCTAAATTTGTTCTTTCTTATCGAATGGATTTGAGGCACAGTTCAGAAGGCTTTCAACTTGAATTAACGACTATCATAAAAAGTGATAACCTGGAACACAAGCTTTACGTGCCATCCGCATCAGGTAGATGCTCGGTCACCCATCATGGACTGACATTGCCGATAGTTGCTTAACCTCGATGATTATTACAAATATATCAGAACCACAATGCTACGTGTAAAAATAAAAATTCCATCGCACTTACCGCCGTATCCATGCACACACGCAAATATAAGCCATCCAATAGCCATAGCCCAGCCAGGTCTCATGAATGAGTTGATCATACTGTCAGCAAACTGATTGTCCCAGTCCATTTGCATTATCGGGTATGAAGAGTACACTGTCAGACCGATGATAACGATTGCACACAGCCAGAGGACTGTTGCTGCAAACTGTAATAGATATTTAAATACATTATGTCTGCCTCGGTGTGCAAGTGGTGGTGTATAAGGGTGCAGTTTCTGAGGTCTCCGGATCAATCTCCGCGACGGAACAAATTTTTGTATGATATGCAAATGTTTGTTTTGGTGTTTTTTCTATGAATATTATTTAGAAATTAATATGTAAGTATTTTTATCCAAAACAAGGCTAGATGGCGCTGTGTGAAAAAAAGGATTTCACTTCGTGGAACTTGTAGTTGTATCTACTAGTCTTGACACTTCAACATTGTTAGTCACAATGTATTCCTTCAACGTTAGCTGATGGTAAGTTACATAACTAGTACATACAAGTTCCACAAAGTGAAGTCCATTTTTTACACAGCGCCATCTAGCCTGGTTTTGAATAAAAAATTGTGACTAAACACACATTCCCTAAAATAAAATAGTGTATGTGTGTAGTAATAAATAAATAAATAAGAAATTCTAAGTGTAGATATGTCCCTCGAAACCCTTGCCCAGTAATGGGACATTATTATCACATGAATAAATGCACTTACCCAAGATATGCGAATTCTATGACCACGATAAATAGACAATAGGTAGCCGTATATAAGTCCCACGAAGAATGGTGATGCTCTTGGTAATGTGTTCACATAGTATCGCTGCAAGTAGTCCCCTTGGTCTTCGGGACGACTGGAAACGAGTATTAGAGTTAATTTTGTGATACAACATACTATTATGTACAATCAGTCAAATGTCCGGTGTACCACTGATCGGTCGTGAATCGCTTGCACGCGTTGCGCAAGAGTACGGGAAGCTCCGTCCTATAGAGTAGAGCAGCGATACCGCGTCACTCTTCACACTTAAAAAAACACATAATCCTCCTCTCCTGACGCTAAATCGCTCGCAGTAGCGGAAATTAGGTGAGGCCATACCAGCAGTGGTCGTCATTGGGCTGATATGATGACCATGATATTTTTTATTGAGATAGAGTGATGTCTTCCAGACAACCGTGGGATATATTTATTGGAAGAGTAAATGGTAGTCTGGTGTATATCCATACTAATATTATATAGCTAAAGAGTTTATTTGTTTGGTTGAAAACGCTAATTCAAGATCTACTGGTTCGGATTTCAAAAAATGTGTTGGATAGTCCATTTATCGAGGAAGTGTATAAATATAATATAGGCTAACCAATAGGAGCTGAGCTGTGGCCAAACAAAGATTCACGGAAGCGAATGTTAGGGGAATAGCTACTGTATTATATACTTACGAAGGTATAATAGGTCCTGATGAGAAACGGTTAAGAAAGTTATATATAGTGGAAGCCGTCAATATGGCGACTAAACCGATGATCAGTGCGGCCCAAGCGATACGTTTCTTGCCTGTGAGCACCCACAGTAGTATGATAGGCGATAGAATGTGAAGTTGCATGTCGATGGCTAAGTACCAGGAATGAGAGAGACACTGGAAAAAAATTAAATTAGTGTATTGAATAGGTTTTTCAAAAACGTAGTAAACCTCAAAAAGGGTAAAAGGAAAGTGCACTCTCTGACTCAGTTTAAAGAGCGCATTTTTCTTTGACAGTTTATCATTTTATTATATTATTTAGAGCCTATGACGGGTAAAGGGCTACTACACGGTGTTGTGCAATAGGCCCTTAAGCCTCGAGGTAGACAATATACTGGTCCTTTCTGCCATTCTGGGGTGATTTTAGTGTTAAACATCCATCCGTCCTAAGCCCCTTACTACAAAATACGGACTAAGCATTAAACCAGGTTTAAATTGACAACTTTGACACTAAAACAATGGCTTATGTCAAATTAAACCTGGTTTAATACTTAGTCCATATTTTGTAAGAAGGGGGGAAGAGTTTATGTGTTTGTTTGGTTGAACGGTAGGATGTCAAACTACTGGTCCGATTTGTAAAATTCTTTTAGTGTTGGATAGCCCATTTATTGAGGAAGGTTATAGGATATATAAAATCACGCTAAGGCCAATAGGAACTGAGCAGAGGTCAAATAAAGAACGAAGGGAGGGAGGCCTCACGCGTCTTCTAGTTAACAATATTAGTAGGATACTCACCATAGCACTAGGATTGACGAAGTTTTGTACATGTAGTATCGTGGACCACCAGTACACTCGACATCTATGTACATGGTCCAAGGCTACCTCCCAATAAGGTCCGTCTATCATCCAGTTTAGGAACGATATTTGTATCAGAATCATTGTGCAAAGAACTGGAAGTATTCTCAGGATACGATTCAAGTAGAATAGGTGGAGATTCTTGAGGAGCTTCACTGGAAATAAATAAAAGACAATATAGCATTATGATAGCAAAAAGCGACGGTGGCTGAAGGGATAAGAACCGGCGTGCTAAACACGCGGTCCGAGTTCGATTCCGACCAGCAGTACCAATGTGGATTTCACTTTGTGAAATTTATATGTACTAGTCATGTGACTGACCTAGGCTAACGGTGACGGAAAACATCGTGAGGAAACCCACATACCCTAGAAGAAATTCTAAGAGTATGTCTGATCCACCACCCGCATTAGGCCAGCGTGTGTGGATTACGGCCTAAAACCCTCTCAGTTCTCAGAATAGAGGAGAGGAGACCCGAGCCCAGCAGTGGGACAATAATGGGTTGCTGATGATGATGATAGCATTATGCCTTTTTTCTTGAAGGGTGTGAATATGTACATTTCGCCAGCTTTGTTGAGACCCATGTGATAGGGACCATCCCTATTGGCCTTTAACTGGGGACATTTTCCCATACTCCGGGCTGATACTGAAAATTTCAACACATAAAAACCCAATAACGTTTTTTTTTCGACTGAGAATAAAACCTTCTGCCCAGTAGTCGTACACAATTCCATTACGCCACTGATTTCCATGCCAATCCAGTCAATCAGGTCCGCATATAGTCATTATGGCGGAAATTAGGTGAGGCCTATGTTCAGCAGTGGACGTTATTGGGCTGATATGATGATGATAGTCATTACACTATAGGTACAAAAGATTACATGACAATTTGTTTGACGGCAAATTGAATCAATATTTACGCTTATAATTTTAATGTAGAAATACTTACTAGGTTTTAGTTTTCCGTTAGTAGTGTAGACAAGTAAAAGACCGCTGAGCATAAAGAAGGTATCCACTGTGATTGGTCCAGCGGTAATCCACACAGAGTTTAATGACATTATCCACTGTAAATACGTCAAAATAATTTATTTTACTTACTTTGTAATTACTCTATTTTATTTATATAAACATAAAGGTCCCGGCAGCTGACGATATGTCACATGTCACAGTGACATGCGTTAATCGATAGGGTCAATCATAATTATCGATTCTATCTAACAAATGTAGTTAATTAAATAAAAACAAAAACCTAAGCCTTCTTATTATAAAATACGGACTAAGCATTAAACCAGGTTTAAATTGACAACTTTGACACTAAAACAATGGCTTATGTCAATTTAAACCTGGTTTAATACTCAGTCCATATTTTGTCATCATCATCATCATCATCATATCAGCCCAATGACGTCCACTGCTGAACATAGGCCTCACCTAATTTCCGCCACAGCGAGCGATTATATATATATATTTTTTTTTTTGTCATAAGGGAGATTAATTTTGTTTCTTTTAAAAATAAGAGAATGTTTCCTTTACGTGAAATTATCTATCTCCAGAATTAAGAGTACTATCCCTCCAGGTGGCATTACAAAATTTCACCCTGTATTATTAGTGGTCTAGTTTTTTATGTTGAATATAAATACTTATTGCTGAATAATTTTACAATTGTATCTTATTGTTTTTTTTTTATACCACGATGGTGGCAAACAGACGTAAGGTCCGCCTTATGGTAAGCGGTTACCGTAGCCTATGGACGCCTGCAACACCAGGAACGAATAACATGTAAACAGGATTTTTTTTTTTTGCCATATTCACACAGCGCCATCTAGTCCCAAATTAAGCAATTATATTTGCTTGTGTTATGGGTACTAAACAACTGATATACTACTTAAATACATTTTTTTTTTGTAAATACATACTTGTTTGTTTATACTTTATTGCACACAAAGAAAATACATAAAAATAATTTTACAATATACATAAAAAATAAAAGCATACAAAGGCGAGCTTAACTCAGAATACTACTTACATAGGTATTATAGATAAATTACACCCAGACACAGAACAAACCTTTAAACAAACCTTTTTTTGTAAAAGGAATTACCTCTAATGTATCCAATGGATTTGCCATGATCCCACTGGAGACTTGGTTAACGAAGGTATGTCCAAGGATAACCCACATCATGGCGAATGATCTGATGCCATCCAAACACTCAATAGCCCCAGGCACTGGGGTATACGTAACCAGTCGGCGAGTGTTCGTATATACGGAGAAGGATGCGTACAACTTGTGCATTTTCTTCGGATCTGGAGATAAATGTTTAACACTGTTATTTTTTTTATTGACAGTCGTGGCACGTGATAAGATGGTAAGTGGTAAGCGCCGCACATGGACATTGGATAAGTCTGTCTTTTTATTAACATTGTTTGCAAAGAAAACACAACCAAACCGCTGCCTACTGAAACGGAAAAGGGAAAATATTATTTTATATTATTTATTTAATCTTAATACATATTGTCCTTACAGGAAACCTAATGCGACAATACGATACTTAAATCTAAGGTACAAATATTCAATCTATGCTTAACTCTAATAAGTTTTACTTAAGGTAATGCGTAAATCTAATATTTACACACACACTTTATAGTCACTTCTGCGAATTCACTCAGAGATCAACTGAAAATGTCTATGACTAGTGATACCTCATTGAGCGTCAGCAAGGCACGCGTCAGAGGGACTTTGTCTAGTAATTTTGTCTTCAATAGAAAGAATTAAATAGGAAAGACAAAGGAATTATGTAGGAAAAGGAAAGTAATGAGGAACTGGAAAATAATACACGAAAAATGTGGATTATTTATCTAGTAATAAAATGAGAATATAGGCTGTTTCATCATTGGTTGATAACTGTCTGATAAATTATTCGGAAGTTAATGACATATTTTATATCCTACTAATATTATTAAATGCGTGGTGTAGTGGGATGTGTATACGACTGGTTTGACACGTGATTTGATTAATTTCAAGTGTAAATACGATTAAGAGGTGAACTTATTTTAATCACTGATTATTTCTTGATAAACAACGGCGAAGACAAACATCTTACCATTAATTAGCAATTTTTTCTTACTTTATCATATAATTATATGGATACTAATACCACAAATACGTATTTTATGTGATTAGGGATTATAGACTTAATAATCAATCATAATTAAGTAATAATGGATATTAATGGATATTAAAAAGAAACAGTAATTGAAGGAGAAAGTTTTATAGAGTAAGTTAGAGAGATTAGCAGAGTCGAGTTATATCAATAGGTCAAAAATAAGGCAGAGGACAGAAAACAGTGGAGATTTCTCTATCGAAAAGAGTTGAACTTTTATGTCAATGAAAAATAAAAAAGAAGTACCCTAAATATTAATGACAATTTTAAGCGTGATTAGTGATTAGCCACTCCACCAACAGTATTCAAATATTCACTTTATTACTTGACTTTCATAAATCGCTTTTTTATAAATATGTTTCAATTAAAATGTTATTTGATGATATTAATATCATCCAAATTTGAGTTGTAAAACAAATTAATTAAGGTATAATTTTTTGTTTTCTTATCGTGCCGCCTAGTTGCGTCCCGCATATAATTGGATTCATGTAAGACAACTATATTCTTATCGCGGATTTAATTTCACGAGCTCGTGATTTATATCAAAATTACTAATTATTATGATAAATTTTACGTTTTGATAATTTACTCTCTTGTTTACGCTAAATTGAAGGACGTGTACCTATCATGTTGTCAAGGCTGAGTCGGGGTCATTTTAAGCCACACAGCGTAGTTTAATTTTTTATATACCTAGGTATGAATAAGCCAAATTACTGTGCTTAAAAAAAGTTAAGGCGGCAGGTACACAATAAGTTTTGAGTACACCTGCACACAATCAATCATACTTATGATTTATTTATTATTTAGTAGATGCAGGTTGAAGCAATGGTAGATAATCGTTAGTCGCGGACGAATGTTCCTGCGCTCCCGTGACCACAGCAGAGCGCGACGAGAGGTACACCTTGGGGTTTTAGTGGGTGCGAGCCCCACATAACCCCTCGGTTCTTCCCCCAAGACCGAGGGGTATGCGTCAGGCATTTCCCCAAGTAAAAAAAAAAAAAAAATGCTAGATAATCGTTATTTATCGTATTTAGTAAACTATATAATGTTGGTAGGTATTTTTATTTTAACAACCGTTTTATAAATGTATTTATATAATTGACCCACAAACAGAAAGTGGTTAATTAATTTGTTAAGTGTTTATCATTGCGTCGTACTATAATTTTAAATGACAATTAAAATTAAAAAGAAGTGCCAATATATTGTTTACCGAATGGACTGGACCGACATGACTTTTTTTTTTTTTATATTTTACCACATTCACACAGCGCCATCTAGTACCAAAGTATTAATTATATTTTCTTGTGTTATGGGTACTAAACAACTGATATACTACTGAAATACTTTTTTTTTGTAAATACATACCTACATATTATAGATAAATTACACCCAGACACAGAACAAACCTTTATGCTCATCACATAAAGATTTGTCCTGGGTGGGGATCGAACCCACGACCTCCGGCTTAGCAGTCAGGGTCACTAACCACTAGACCAACAGGCCAGTCTATTACAGTACATTGTCCAGTCCATTTCCATATTCCATATTCTATTCTAAATAAAACTTTAAGGCATTGAGTTACGAATTATGATCTAATAAATTTGACAAGAATAATCCAGAGGATTTATTCTTTTTGAATATTATTATATTATGCAATAAAAAATAAACCGTAATTCAATTATCCTAGAGCTTTATTTTAAATGCTATGCAAAGTTCTGCTCTTGGGTCCAGTCTTTTTGAGAGAACACTATATGAGAATATGGTAATAGATTTACAATCATTTTATTGCAAGGAGACCATTCTTTAATAAATATTTGTATTTTTTTTTCTTTGATACATTTTTGGAAGCCTCCGTGTCTCAGTGGTTAGTGACCCTGACTGCTAAGATAGAGGTTAAGGGTTCGATTTCCACCCAGGACTAATCTTTTTGTGATGAGTACAATTTGTTGTTTCTGGGTGTAATAAATCTATAAGTATTGTAAACATTAGCTTAGTTTAGGACTAGATGGCGCTTTTTGTGAATGTTCAAACATTATTATATTATATTTGTAATACGTAGCACAAATAGATAAGCATCAGAAACATACGTCATATCAATTCGTCAAAGTACCTAATTAAAGATAAATAATTAAGTAAAAATTACCAATAAGTATTTTGGATGACTTTACGTTAGTGTGTAATAATATTATCTTTATAGATAGGTACTCACAAAGATAATACACACGTGTGCTGATTGTCAAAGGTTAATTTCTTTTTTGATTAAGTTTCATTATGTAGTCATAATTATATACAGGGTGTCCAGCCAGACGGAACATCTTTTTAAAGTTAAATTATGGGGCTTCTAAACGGGCCATGTTTTTCTGCAATATGTGGCTGCAACACAGTGGCCGGCAACATTGCAAGCAATACCAGCCAGACTATGCAATATTGCAGTAATGTCCCAGATATATAGCCTAATATGTTTGGTACGGCCACAGATGGCTGACATTGTTTTGATAGATTGCCGGACGATCGCCGAACTATCGATATTTACTACAATATTGCTCAGCTAGTTCTATTGACTTCTTTCTATTGACTGTCACCGTGGCGCAGTAGTTAAGGTGGTCGCCTCGCCACTACATCGCCGTGCTGGGTGACGTGGGTTCGATTCCCACACGAGACAAATATTTGTGTGATTCATAGATATTTGTTTCTAGTCTGGGTGTACTTTGTGTCCGTTAGTTTCATGTTTGTAAAGCTCCCCGCGACACAGGGCTCGTTCCCTAGTGCGGGCGTTGTCTTTTAAAAAAAAAAAAAATTTTTGTTTCAGTCGCTCTCTATTGTAATGGCATAGTGTATCCTTTTCTACGCGACATGAAGTTTGCCGATAGTGACACCATGATTAATTGCTATATTCTGTGATTTTTTGTGATGTTAGTTGTCATGTTGTTTTGGGGTTAATTAAGTATATTATTAAATTACATTTTAGTAAAATTCTTAAATAATTTTTTATCAAGGCTTATTTCTTGACTTAAATTATCTAAAGTTTCACGCCTATTTAAGTAAGGTCGAATCCACAATCTCTTCTTTTTCTTTTTTAATTTTTCTTTTAAAATAATAGCCGCTGCGACAAGTGTGATTTCGTCAGCCATTGTTGCCGGTTTGTGTAGCACGTCTAGGAGTCTGCCTCATGGGCCATACTATTGCAGATATAATGCAACGCCTCGCCCAGCCATAGATTGCTAAGCCATTAATTGCAATAAAATATTTTTGTGATGGGCGGACATTAGTTGCCAATATTTCAGCCACAAATTGCAGTAAAACATGGCCCGTTTAGAAGCCCCATTAGCATAATACTCGTATGCATTTTACACATATTTTTATTACTTTTATTTTACTTCCTTTTAGCAGCCAATTAAACAAATTCGTAAAAAAAAGATGTTTTCGCGATACACTAGGACTGTTATATTCAAATATGGGTCCCATTTTCCTGTGTATCCGATAATCACGAAACAAAACACTTCGTTGATAGGTAAATAATCAATATAAAACCAAGGAGAGCGCTCAACAGACAAATCTATTATACAACTAGCTTCAGCAAAATAAGCATGTAAACTTTATCAAAGTAAACCTAATTTTGATACAAATCCGCTAAAGTCGTTTCTGAGATTGAATAGATAAACAAATCAAGAACACAATCATTTGGATGAGTAAGTGATTTTAACAAATGATGAATAATATACTTAATAGTAAAATAAAATGTAAAACTCACCTCTTTTGAGGAAAACATTGTGACGCAGATCATAAGCAGTACTCAACACAGCCAAGACAAGGATAACAGAAAATATTACTCTGAAAATAACAAACAATAGGTCAATCTTCAAAATTACCTAAATACTAATATTATAAAGCTATATTATATTATACATAATATTATAAAGAAGTTAAAGAAGTTAAAGAACTCCCTCGGTGGCGCAGCGGAAGTGTATACGACTGCTGTGAAAGAGGTCCCGGGTTCGATTCCCGGGTCGGGTGAAAATGGTATTGGACTTTTCTAACGTGAAATTACAGTATTGAGATTTTCCCGGAGTTTGGTAAACAAATGTTCCCGGTAGATGACAATAGGCTCGCCCCCTATTCAATGGGACCAAACATAGCTGGCGAAATGTGGGTGTGAAACACCTCTGCCTACCCCTTCGGGGAAAAAGGCGGTATATTATGTTATTTTAGCTGAAGAGTTTTTTTGTTCTACTTATGTTGTGTTGTCTGTAAAATGAATTACAGCCCAATTTTTTAAATTATTTTACTAATCTGTACGTTCTATGCTCTTCTCTGCATCACACTATGGTTGTTTATAAGACAATGCCTTTAGCATTAACCCCACCCATACTTGTGCATAATGTTATTAAATAAATAAACAATTATGATGAAAAGATAATTTTATTCATTAATTATTATATAATTATTGTTCATTCATTTTCTACCCATAAACGTCCCACAGCTGGGCACGGGTCTCCTCAAATCTGAAGGGAATTTAGCCTACTATACCACGCTGGCCAGACGAGTTGGTATAGGGTTTGTTTCGAATTTTCCTTTTCTCGCAGTGCCCTTGTCTGCATAAGGATACTTGTTAATTATTATTATAAATCCAATAAAACTATAAAATGCTTACAGAGCAACAATATCTCCAGCCGTCCATGGTTTATCGTTCGGTAGTCGACAGAACTTGTCTTCATAAGCAAAGCCAACTTCGGTCGTGTTTATAAAATGTTCTAACGCATTCTGTGTAGAGCATACTTTTGGTATGCAGACAGCTAATCTGAATGAGAGGCCAGACAAAGGGCTATCTTCGGCGACCCTGAAATGGTTTTAATTATCGTTAGATATATAAAGGAAAAATACAGTTCACATTATCTATGAGGAAGTCTACTTAAAGGGCTTAAGGGTATATCGAATAACTGCTATATTTTTATCGCTTTTTCCAAGCGTCCGTTTCGAACTAATTTATTGTTATCTATTAATCCACATATCGACACATGCTCCTGTAGGGGGACATCCATTAATTACGTGATGTTTTTCAGCAGCTTTTTACACTCCTCCCTCCCCCTGGAGATATGTGGTGAGGTTTTAGACCAAACGTGATGTTGCCTAAGGGGGTGACCGCTTAGGCAATGTCACGTGTATTTTTTTTCAGAAAATCCTCAAATGTTTCCTTTTAATACAGGTACATTTGAATGCTGGATAATAACGCAATGTGAAAAAATTACCATACAGATCTAATGGGGCTAAGAAATTGCGCGTTCATAGAAAAAATAAATACACGTGATATCTTACTACCCCTCTTTTTTCCGAATCCCCCTCACCCCTTTCGAGCCTCACGTGATTAATGGACGACCTCTTGCTAAAAATAGAGTAAATAAGAACCATCTATATATCAGATGATGCTACAAAAATTACACAATTTTTGGGCTCCCGCCCTACTGTAGTTATTTTACTCCATCACACGATCTCAGACTTTAATGAACCCTTCTCTTTTGACGTTTTATTTATAGTACATAAGTACAGACGAATCGATAATAAACGCACCTGCTAATTTTGGTGTCAACTTTTCCTCCAAACATCGTATCTATTCCATATTTTCTTAAATTGTACTCTTTCAAACCTTTTAATAATTTTGGACTTAATCTCCTTGTTTCTGGAGTCAATTCTGGCCAAGGTATATCTGGCCATTCTGGTAACTCTGGCCATGTCGGTATATCTGGCAAGTTGAGATTTTGATCGAATGGCACATCCACCATACAATACTTTCCTTCGACGACAGAGTTCGGTATTTGTTGGTTGATAGCCAAACATTGGTAATAATTGCCAAGGTCTAGAGTATTTCCTCTGAGTATTCCTCTTGGTGTTCGAACGCCAGCATCAACGACTGCAATGAAGAATATGGGATACTTAGTTATTAAATAATTACATTGAAACTGAAGAGTTTGTTCAAGATTTCTTGAATACGTTAACTTTAGGAATGACCTGTCATCACCTATCCGATCATTTGATATAAGGCTTCCTCCAGCATCTCGCTCCGCATCAATGGACAGGCAGCCTTAGTGCATATTTTTTTTATTTTTAAGAATGCTTACAGACGATGGATACCTACTTACAGGATTTTACAGGTTGCTATTTACCAGATTTATTTTGAAGTAACATACCTAATTCTGCAACGCATATCACTTGAGCGGAACAGCAAAATGGTTGAGCATTACATACGGGAAAGATAGATTTTACTCATATTAAGCACTCAGTAATTACACTGGAAACTCATTCATAGTCAATATTTTTGTCTTTAGGAAATGAAACTAGAAATTATAAGTGACAGCCACACTGTTGATTTTATGCGAAGAGAAGCTTCTAAAATGGGCAATGAAATAGCTTAAACTTTACGTGCAAGGAAATGTTGCGTTTATTTACATATTTACTTCAAAATATTCTAAATACATCATTCAAAATCTTGCTAAAATTAGTGAGAAAGATAATAAAAAAAAAAAATTCAAAATTAATTCATCTAAATCACATACGTAATTATGAACGTAATACAAAGCCACAAGGTGTCTTGTAAATGAAACAATGAAAGATCCAGTGTTAATGCCAAGCTATACCTACGGACTTAAACAAGAGACTTATTTCCTGAAGTATATGATAAATTAACTATCATTTATGTTATAACAACGATTACAAATTCATAATTTATAGCTACATTAACGTATAATTACACAGTAACTTCTTATCTCATCTACAGTTAAAGGATAGTCATTGTATTGTGCAACTGAGTGTCGTTATTTTATAAATAAACAACAATAGCTTAATACTCATTTCTTGTCATTATTATATTTAATATAATAATGGACCGATTTAAGCAAAAATGATCCAATCAACACAAACCCCATTTTAAGATATTTGACTTTAAAATTCATTGCATTATTGCTCTGGCTTTGTAATGCTAAATTTTGTTTATGTAATTTTATTTAATCCTATATGGATTATACCTATATACTTATTATATATACTTAACTAAAAGCCCATTCAATCTGAATTAAACAATTATTTAATTTAAATAACCCGCATTGATAATAACTTTGTTCTATGTGGCCCTTAACCAGAAAAGCGTGACGATCAGTCTTCTTGATGAATTTAATTTATGAAAGTTTAAATCAAATTTGTATATTATTGCACATATTAAGTTAATTTTAAAGGTCTAATATAAGTGTGATTACAAAGTAGTCAGATAGACTTCCAATATAAGGAATTCCAGTATATGGTAAAACCTATAATGGTTTTGTTATACTTTAATATTAATCTAGCTATAAAACTCTTGTAAGTATATTCAATAAATAGAAAAAAGAATAGGAAAAGGATGACCCATGAGAAGCTCGGCTGGCGAGAAACTCTGAAAACTATTTTTTAATTATAATCTTAGTAGCCCCCAAAACTAAAGGTTACATTTGAGTGATTGTTTATAATGATAATAACTGTAGAGACCTAACATAATAATATCTACAGCTGAATATACAATATATTAAAAAATAAACATAATATATTCTACTTACACGTAAACAAGAGTTCCGTATTATTTTGCACGATATATCTCATTTGGTCATGACAAAGCGCAGGATCTAACACATCTTCAAAGAGATTCAAATCTAAACCATATTTATGATCGGGCACTACCATATCAAGATATGCGTTAGCTAAAAACGCATTTGATATTAAAAACAAAAAATATATCGATTTCATGATGATTTTTCATCAGAACATTATTTCGAAACTAACTGGCGAACACTGAATGTTAAAGCAGCTAATGACATTATTTGATTTAAAAATCTAATCAACTATTCTGTGATAATGAAGATATAGATACTTAATTAGTTATACACTAATCTATTTCCATTTCAATTGACAATCAGTTATATCGTAATCGGATTTTTCGAGTATACTTTCAAGTAGAATTGCGTTGATCAGAAGTAGCGTTGTATGAAATTAACAATATATTAAGTAAGTGTTTTATATCAATCTGAAAGTAAATATATAATATCAGGCAATAGCACGACCGATTAATAAATCAAACATTTTACCAGTTTCGATATAGAAACCGCTATAGCACCTATATGATTATAGAGACCAGATGTCGCGCGGGGCTTCGCACCCGTCTTTCTTTATTTGGCCACTGCTCAGCTCCTATTGGCAGTAGTGTAATATTATATAGCCTATAACATTCCTCGATAAATGGACTATTTAACAGTAAAGAATTTGTCAAACCGGATAGAAGTTCTTGAGGTCCTAGCGGTCAACTAACAAACTCTTCAGCTTTATTAATATTATTATGCGACTTAAGATTGTTGGCTAGTCCTACAGTGAGTGTCCACGTCTCGGCACCGTATGTCATGACTGGTAGGACGCATTGGTCGAATTTGATTCTATCGAGTTGGATAACTTCTCCAAATTGGACATACTATTGAACAACTTCCAGCATCGGTTTGTGGACAATAATCGGTCTCGGCACGACCTGTTCATTGAACATAATCTTGGTTTTATCCAAGATCATGTTGAGACCGACACGTCGAGAGGCTCCATCTACATTTCTTAATACATATGTACCTACATAATATTATTTATAGAAAAACAACCAAACTCCGAAACAAATTTTGCAGATCATTTGCATGATTTGCAAATTGTTTGGTCTCAGCTTCGATCCGGGAATCAATGCGCAGACCTCAGAAATTGCAACTGTATTCACTACCGCAGCGCCACCGAGCCAGTAAACGAACAAGATGCACCTTTGCCACTACTGATGCCCTTCTGTTTAATAGGATGGCCGGATTAGCACATTTTGTTCATACCTACGCAATTTAATTACGCATATATAGGATCTAATTTGATAAGTGAAATAAATATTTAGCAAATTAGCATGATTAACAAGATTGTTATTATTGATAGTTCAATAAAAACCTAATAGTTGATAAGCGAAAAATTTGTGAGAGATAAGAAAGTAAAATCTAAGATTTAGAGTCCATCCAGTTCATTGTTTCATTAATTATTGGGTTTCAGTTTTCTATTCAGGAACTTGTGTCTATTCCATCAGTAGAGGAAGGGGCCAGGGCGTCCCACTCGGGTACCACTAGTTAAGCGGTAACACCTGACCATAAATTTTTCTGAACTTATTTTCTTTTTATATAATTTCCCAAACAGAAGTTATAACTTGAAAGTGTTATGAATTTTTATCAAAGACATTTCAATACATACATATTTATGTATATAAACAATATTTTCATCATCACTTCAATCCATAAACATCCCACTGCTAGGCACGGGTCTCTTCCAAAGAATGTGGTAGGAATTTATCCTACTATACCACACCAGATGGGTTGGTATAGGGTTTGTTTCGAATTTTCCTTATCTCATACATATACTTTATTTGTTTTCTCTGTACATGTTGATCAGTTAAAAAAATAATATGGTTTATTTCTTGTAGCTACAGATACTCTGATCAGTAGGAAAAACTTAATTTATTTTTTGAGGGAAACAGATCACAGTATTAACGGATACAACTCCCCATGATGTGTTCATTCAACCTGATACTGGGATTGGTGAGGGGACAAACTCTTTTCACCTAATAATATTATACACCTTATACTTAATTTTATTGTTGTTTAACTCAAACTACAAAAATATTTCATTCCTTATGAAATCATGACTCAAATCATTGACTAAAAGTCAAAGTCTAAAGTATTGAAATCAAATATTTGATTAAACTTATCCGGTTTAGTATTAGATCCTTATCAATATTATTGGTAAATAAAATTTAAATGGAATTACTTCAATGTTCATATGTTGAGTCATAAGTGTAGTTTCATTTGGGGTGACCTAGCTTCACTTGGTGGATGACTTATACAGTGTGTTCCAAAACATAACAATAACCCGCCAATGCCAATGAAATATGGATTAAACTAAATGCTAGTACATAACTACATACTGCTGATCCGTATTTTATTGAGCAGTCATAAGTAAGCCTTTCCCCCATTTCAAGGTTCTCTTTATATTTTGGGATACCCTGTATAGGTAATTTTTAACAGCACCAACATGTACGAATTTTGAATAAAATTTTCACAGAGGGGTTAAAATATAACAACAGTTTTAGTCCATATACAATGTTTCCAAGTCTACACATTACTAGGACCAGTAATATAATAAAGATTTAGAGATTTTCGATTCTTATTAAAACATTGTAGAGGTACCAAAATTTAAATGTAAGTATAAAAAATATTATGAAATTATAATAAGACCTATTTCACTGACCTTAGTCTTTAGACAATGAACCATTCTGGTATTTCAGACCATCTTACTTTTCTCTTAACTATTCTCTCAATAAAATCTATCAATATCATCTTTTCTCCTTGAGGGCCTAAAGTATTCCAGTTCTGAAATTGAATATAATCAATCAATAAACAAAGTGTATGATAACAAAGCGAGGAAATTGTATTCAGTTTGTCACAATTACTTTATAAACTAGGAGCAAAAATTAAAATTTGTTAGTATGTAAGGTATTTATGTATTAGACATAGTATCTTGAAAATAAATGACTTGATATTACAACTCAAGAACAATGTTAAAAGTCAACAAGTTGACTGTCACTGTGGCGCAGTAGTTAAGGTGGTCGCCTCGCCACTACATCGCCGTGCTGTGTGACGTGGGTTCGATTCCCACACGAGACAAATATTTGTGTGAGTCATAGATATTTGTTTCTAGCCTGAGTGTACTTTGTGTCCGTTAGTTTCATTTTTGTAAAGCTCCCCGCGACACAGGGCTAGTTCCCTTGTGTTGTCTTTTTAAAAAAAAAAAAATAATAATAAAATAAAATAATAACAAGACAAGAACAGGCACTGCAGTGTTCTGTACGGCGAAGATACTTCCCCAGGGAGCTGTTTGGTTAAACCTTTTACCTTCTCTGCTTGGGCATACTCGAAATAGCCCTGCTTTGTCCTGAGCTAAATGGCGGTTGCTGGTTGGTAGGTACTTAGTCCCAAACAAAACAAAACCATCAGCCTAGCACAGTAACAACAGGGAGTATCTTCCACTTCAATGAAGATAATATTTTATGTCCGGCAGTGAGATTTACTTGCATAATTATAATGGATTGCTTATCCCTAGGGTACAAGTACAAATAACTTGTACCCTAGGGATAAGCTGAGCCATTTGAGTAGTTTAATACCTAGCTCGCATTCAAGCATGCGAATTAGGTATTAATTTTTGTGTACTTACATATTTTCAATTATTTTATCCATATACGTTAAGTTATATTAAAATAGCTTCATCAGCAACCCATTAAGTCCCAATGCTGGGCTCGGGTTTCCTCTCCTCTATCTACAACCATAATAAAAAATATAAATAGCTTCACTAACCTTCAAATAGTTCATAAATTAGAAGTTCTGTTGTTGATAGAAATACTTACTATTTTATTAGGTAAGTTTTATGCACCACGTTTCTTTAAAAATAAAGAAAGGTGCTTTATTTTCATCTGAGATTTTCATTATAAATAAAATTCTGTTTAGTTTGAAAACAACTGTCAAGCTGTCATTATCAAATTCTAATGTCAGTGTGACATTTTAATTGATTGACAAGTTACGTTTTGTTAATTACATAAAGCGATAAAACTTTTAAATAATATTTTTGTAATAAACAAAAAAATATTAATATAGAAGTGTATGTAATGGAGAGGAATAAAATTAATTTAATAATTACGATTTATAATTTTTTTTATAAACCCTCTCAGCTCTCTAAAAAAAAAAGGAGAAGCAAGCCCTGCAGTGCGATAGCAATGGGTTGCTGAGTCGCTGATGATGATTTTGATGATAATATTCCGCTTAGTTTTCTGATTAGACTTCGTATTTACTTTTGCCTTTGCACTATGTGTAATTATTTTGTGACATAGGGATTGACTTTGGGATCCAAGCAAAGGTCAATAGAAAAGTTTATTTTAGGAAGATAGGTACACTCAGGGCGTAGTGTAAAGGTGCTTATTAACTAAGCCAGAAACTAAATTGATGCAATACCTACCAATCTTAAATAGAAGAATAAGCGAACACTGAATGGCTCAAAACTAGAACCTAATAAACTAGTAGTTAACGATATGGGAGCATTCCGACACGGCTCAGAATCAGGGGGCAGTAGTTTTACTTACCTAATCTTAGTAACCAAACAAACTATTCAGCTTCATAATATTAGTACCTATATTTATGTTCCTAATCAAGTAGGACCTTACATAAGATTGACATTAGCAATACCTAGTAAGTTTAATAAAATCTTATCTTTATTTTCGTCAGGTCATCAAACACCTGTATTTCGTAATGATAAGCCAACATCACCTGTATCAGAATAAATTTAGCGGCGAAAATATTATTATTATACAAACTTTATAACTAATTAATATGGAGGTACAAGCAGTAATAAGTTAACGTGGCTGCAAATCGTATGGGCTGGTAATTATCGGCAGCATTACTCCTGAGTATAATGTCTCATTGTTAATTGTTAGGGAGCGGATATCTATGGCGGATCTCTTTGGTCCTGTCTGCCTTATCTCTGTGAGAGGACGCTGGGCCCGCTCTTTGTAAGGCAGCCTGTTCAAGTTTGGACGGTTTTGTCGTTATTAGGTGCATCGAAATTTTGTTAAGCTATTAGGTATTTACCTATTTATACCTTAATAATTTATTTACGTATATCATCTCATCACATGTCATCTCATCTCAAGCCATAGGTAAACATCCCACTGCTGGGCATGGATCTCCTCCAAAGAACTTGAAGGGAATTTAGCCTACTATACCACGCTGGCCAGGCGGGTTGGTATAGGATTTGTTTCGAATTTTCCTTTTCTCGCAGTGCTATTGTCTGCATAAGGTTACTCCCTTAGTCGCCTTTAACGACACCCACGGGTTGAAATGGAGTATGAATTCTTAATCCGTCACTACACGGATTATTTATTTATGTATGACATGACGAAACTATAAGGGTTCCGTTTTTGCCATTTTATCTACAGAACCCTAAAAATCGGCTGACCTAGGCATCAATCCTAAGTGCTCAATTTATCAGTCGCTCTATACGACTGCGAGACAAACGTGGCAACCGCCGATTAATAGTCGCACAATGAATAGGCGGCATTATCTGTTCATTTTGCTCGCAATTAGCACTCCATGTAGTACCTAAATGAATTTCTAAAGAATATCGGTATTATAAAAGGCCGATACTTATAAACAGGCGAAGTAAGTAAGCACAGGGCATAGATTTACTACTTTCCTTATAAGTGTGTCCTATTCCTATATATGAAGCGATGGTGGCTGAATGGATAAGGGACTGGCGTGCAAATCACACGGTCCGAGTTCGATCCCGACTGGCAGTACCGATGTGGATTCCACTTTGTGGAATTCATATGTAGGTAGGTACTAGTCAATCAAGTAACTTACCATCTGCTAACGGTGAAGGAAAACATCGTGAGGAAACCCATATACCCTGGCCTAGAAGAAATTCTATGAGTATGTCTGGTCCACCAACCCGCACTAGGCCAGCGTGAGTGGATTAGGTATGGCCTAAGCCCTCTCAGCTCTATAGTTATGATAGTAGGAGACCCGAGCCCAGCAGTGGGACTGAATGGTGAAGAAAAGTATTTTAACTCTAGTCGCTGACGTCATAGATTCTGGCAAGCCAACTCAAAGCGAGGTGTTGGTGCACACAGGGTTAAGGGGCATTGGTCTTCTGCCGTCCCGTTTCCCTGAATGAATGGGTGCTTAGAGCATAGCAAATAATGTCCAGGTACTGGTGGGTTGTTGAAAAGTTTTCGAAAATAATATTATTCACAACGAATCCAATATTTAAATGCCCAGAAAATACAAATAAACCATAAATTATAACGAACATTCAAATCACTATTCGAATTCAGAAATCACTCTCGCTTACCATTTCGTTTCACGCATAACAATTTATTTGCAACGCCCAATATCAAAACTTTGCATATGAAATTCGTTCCTTTTCCAAATCTGATTGCCCATTATGAGTAGAGATGGGCCGTTCAAATAAATTAAATTTATTCGATTCAATTCGATTTCGATTATCGACACTATAAATTAATGGAAATGTCTTTATTATATTTAAATTAAATATGAAGTTATTTTGATTATGTTATTTAAATATTTTCACGCGATAATATGGTTTTATAAAAACAAGTAAGTAATAAAGTTAGATTGATAAATTAGGTTCCGCCATAAGTTTATACGTATTCACGCCATATTTTTTTAATAATACTTAATTGTTCAAAGCGAGAAAGTAGGTGATTTGTAATAAGCTGTATGTTCTCTCCCAATCTATTGTATTGAAATTAATTCTATCGACTTATTAACTGTTTGAATTTGAAGACCTTCGTAGAAATTCTACAAATTTATCACAATGATAAGTTTGTGGAATTTCTACGAAGGCTTATTTTCTACAGCTTGTGCTGAGAATGATAAATAATCTCGAAATCATCACGATCATGTCAACTTTCAAACAAAATAAAAGCGCATCAAAATCGGCACATTTGTTTATGAGCTACGATGCCACAAACAGACACACGATGACGTCAAACTTATAACACCCCTCTTTTTGCGTAGGAGTGGTAGTTAAAAATGTAAAATATCCTGAATATCATAATAATGAATTAGTCTTATCGATAAAATCATCACAGTCGATGTTGGCTTAGAAATATTTCTCTCTTTTATTCCTTTCCAACTCTATTCAAAAGTGGCCATTACAGAAACAGTAGTCATCATGGTATTGCTAAATGATGGCTCCCATTTGACTCACCGCCACCGTAGGCGGTATAAAATTGCATAGGACTTAATATTCGTCTGAAACTCCAAATGGAATTTTGTAAACGTTCAAATGATAGCGTTAAAGTTTGAAGGCTTTATGAATCTTTACCCGTCTGTAGTTTTTTATTTTGATAGACATTTTGTTTTTATTTAGCGATCTATCTGCTTTAGCTTTTGATACCTTTTGCAAAGTAGTCAGTAGGTAGGTAGGCACAGAATTATGTTTCAAATAAAGAATATTTGTGAAAATTATGGTTTTTCATAACGCACAATCTTTTCATCGTTAGAAACAAATTACTACTATTACTGATTGCATAATAAAACAATGAAAGAAATTATTAATTAAATTTGTCAGCCAAAAGATTTCTCACAAGACAGTGTAGGTAACGTAAATTCAATAGTAGGTAGGTATTCCTGTTTGCTTGTTAACTGCAATTGCCACACCTCCAATGATTTCCAAAGTTCTATTAATTATTGCCTTTTGCTCAATGAAAATAAAGTACCTATTTGGCAAAACCTACACGCTTTTAGTTATTTTCACATAACATCTAGTGATTCACACTTAATTGTCTTCAAAAATCGTGCCAATACTCAATCATAACCCATTTTTATCTTGCTAAGCCAGACAACAAAAATACATTATCTTTTTTTTAAAAGCCTAGCCTCTAGCAAAAGTATTTTGCATTCAACGCTTTTGGGCTCTAAACGTTCACGACTGTTACGAAGAAAATGTTTATATTTCCTATGGCTACCGAATATTTTAAGGAATAAAATTAGCGAAGAAGCCATGAGAGGTAATTACGATACCTAGTATTTTGTTGTCATACGTTCACCTATATTTTTTTTATTGATTTTGTAGTCATGATCGCATCGATTGCAGTGATCCTGCTGTTTGGATTAGATCATCTACTGTCCACCTTGTCGGTGGACGTCTTACGCTGCGTAGTTTGTACCACCGGCAAGATGCGGAGCCATAGAATAAATTTCTATGATTAGGATTTAATGTTGAACGTACAGTAAGTTTACCATTAATACAATCTATTTTTTCGAATGAAAACTGCATAAGATTAAAAGTGTGAAATATAAGTATCTATCTCTTCGTGCAAAAATTAACCCCAAAGACGGCCGGCTATGTAGGTATAACGTATTTAAAAACTATTATGTTTATGCCAAACTACGGGTCCTGTTTCATCCTAAGTGTAGTGCTTAATTAACTTTCTCAAATTTTGTCGTTCTCCTTTTATTGCTGTTGATAAACTATAGGTATATGTGATTTCATCCATTATTTACACAATAAATAAAAACAGTGTGTGGCATTATGGCATTATCACTCAATACGATCTAGTTGATCTTAGGACAACTAGAACATTTAGTAAATGTAACACACTATCTCCTAAGTCGTAATGCTCTTGCCAGAGGGGTCATTGTCGTCATGATATTAGATTATTAGATATAGATATTAGATAGTGCAAATATGATGCACCTCACGGTTTCTTGCCACATCTCCCTGTTCGCTTCTACTGCTCTCATTCAAGAAGCCGCCTAAAGCAGGCTCTCGCGGCCTTTAGTGGCCTCTTTTACCTTTCCCAAGACGACAAGACATTCTATTGACAGATTGTCACGCCTAGAGAAGTATTAGAAGAATATACACAATTCAGTTACATATTATAATTAAAAAAACATATTAAACCTTTAGGTTATTAGTATTTATTAGGTGAGGCCTATGTTCAGCAGTGGACGTCATTGGGCTGATATGATGATGATGATGATTAAACCTTTATCACCTTTTAGCTCCAAGTCAAATTATTTCTACTGTCTATGCGTTTTTAATGAGAGCTTACTGAACAGTATGGTTTGAAAAATAGTCACATACCTATATAGTAACAATTATTTTAACAAGGCTCCGCCTTGGGCTATTATGCGATTAATAACTTTTAAGATTATATTCTTGCTACCGTTGAGGTCAATGAACTTGACAAACAATTGCTTTTTAAAATGGATATGGTCGTAAATTAGGATAAGAAGGCGTGAAATTTTCTGTTGAGGCTTCAATATTTTAATGGTGTTGGCGATTTCTGATTTATAGTGCTTGTTGTAGGCATATTAAAATATATTTTGATTGATCTGATTTATTTTTATGTATTTTTTCATTTATCAAGATAGTCAGTTTAATATATTTAATCGAAGAGCGTACACATTGGAGACGAGTTAAACAAGAATACTGATATTTTATTATCATAGATAGATAAATATGGAAACAATAACTTCGGCAAAATGGTCTCATTACAAGCTTTCTATTAACTTGCAATGTAAGTATTGAGGTAAATTTAAAATTTTGCATATTATTTTTGACCATTTAAACTTAGGTTGACACTTAATTGAGCTGTAATTTGGCATGCACCTTTATTATATCTTTTAAAACCAATTATCATCTAGCGTATTGTTACCGAAACCATCGTGTTTGAAAGTCAAATTAAGTAAAACAGTAGGTACCTTCTACATTTTACCACAAACAAGTTAACAAATTAAAAATATAGTATAGCATCTGATTTTGACATAATATATTGTTAAATTTAAGATTTTAAAATTTTTTATTGTTTAAATTTTTTGCATGCCGTAAGGTTGATTATGGTGATACTTATTTGTAAAATTAACATAATTCTTTACCCATATATCGCAAATAAAGACTTTTTTGATTGTCTTTGAACAGGAAATCATTTGTAATTTGTATCGTGTCAACAAAAAACATGATTGCCACATTAATCTAGTTTTGTCAAGCAATACAAATTCAATTAAAAAACCAATCTTAGTATTTATTACACCTGTTGACAAATTGCACGGTTTGTCAGTTTGTTATTTAAACATCGCCCACACTGCCAGTAGTGATCCAACAAAACAGCTCCAAGGATATAAGAATTACGTCCTGAAAGGTGGTCTAGTTACAAAACCTCTTATCAGCGTTTTTTATAAACATATACTTTAGAATTTCATATCAAGAGATTTTATAATCTACTGGTCTATAATAATAATATATAGATACTTAGTAATTAAGTAGGTAGGTATAAAACTACACCTCTATCATTACCAGTAAGTACATACACCCACATAATACAAGTTGTAAGCAATGAAAAATCTCCATAGCCTTCGGAGGAGCTCCCATTAATGAATTTATAATTTGCGCCGGCATCAACAATTATACTGCACCCGCATCGCCTCGGGAACGAATTTAAATGTTAAATCAGCCTTCATTCACAGGAACGGCCCACTGGCCGTTATGGTTTTTGTAAGAAGAACGTTTAACCATAGAATATTACAGACAATCATATTCATTAATAGTTACGTAATCTATATTTTGGACCAATACTATTTTATTAAAGTAAGATGAACGATGATTTCTATACATACCTATATAATTATAATTAAAAAACAAACAAACTCTTTAGCTTTATAATAATTATTAGTGTCCGACCGAAAGTTCGGTTTCGGTTTCGGCCGAGTTTTGGCCAAAAATCAAGTTTCGGCGGCAGTTTCGGTTTCGGCCAAAATTGGCCGAAACTTTTGCCGAAACCGAAACTGTTTTCGGAAGTTGTCGTGCACGCTCGCCTTACTTCGTTTCTCGCGGCAACGCTTTGGCGGCCTTGTTCGGGAATTGTCGTGCGCCGTTCGGATAGCTCTGTAGCAACAAAACTTAGTCAGTGCGTTATCGCCCGATGCAAACATTCTTTAGAGGTTATGATTTGATGGAACTGATTACACGTGAGTTTCAGTTTCGGTTTCAGCAGAAACTGAAGCCACGGCTGAATATTCGGTTTCGGTTTCGGTTTTAGCCGGAAAACCAGTTTCAGTCGGACTCTAATAATTATTATAAAGCTAAAGAGTTTGTTTGTTTGGTGGAACGCGCTAATCTCAGGAACTACTGGTTCGAATTAAAATCTCTTTTAGTCTAACACATTAATATCATTATTTATAAAACATCACACTACAATCTACGGGAGTGAAGCCCCGGGCATCAGCTAAAAGTGGACATAATTCTCGTATCCTTGGAGCTATTTTGTTGAATCATAACTAGAACGTGGGTGAAGGTTTTCGCGTTACATTGAATATAATATAAAATAATCTTCATTTAAAAAGCTATCTTAATAGCAGCATATCCATATATTGAGGACCGCACCGCTACCGTCTGACTTATTTTTATCCAATTCAGTACAAAGATCTTCCTATAGTCTTACACGCTTTTTTGTTTAAAACTAAGTTTAACAAAAATGTAACAGTCTTTCAAAAAGCATTTAATTCATCATGCCAGTGTTATATAAGGCGCAAAGAGTAACCTGGTGGTGATTTAAACTGAAAATATTTGTATTCAAGAAACCTTATTGGATGGGCATTCCGTCGTATGAAGAGGGACCTCTATATGCATTAATTAGTCTTTGGTTTAGGTGTAGATAGGTAGGTATAATGTTGAAAATGGTCAATGTTTCGTTGTTCCCTTCCGGCAATTAGGTGGTCAGGTTAATTATGTAATTTGGAAATAGTCTTAGAAGTATTTCTTAGTAAGTTAAGATGATATAATCGAGTTTTAAGTTACAGTTCTAGTAATATGATTATGAAAACATTATTGTTTTTCATTGTAGATTTAATTAAATCGGTTTTTATTCATATTTAAAATGCATAGGTATCCCCACATAAATAGTGGAAGTTTTTTTAATATTAAAAAACATATGAGACTAGGTTTTAAAACTATTGCGTTGATTGATAAGATTATTTACGTGGACTCTTCGCATAATTATAAAAAAAAAATATCTTGGGAATTATAGGATTCTGTGATTCCTAAATAAAGATAAACTTGGAAAACAACAATTAATCAATGCATTATTTTTCATCCTACTCAATAAGGCTAATATTCTTATATTAGTGCATAATTTCATAAATGTTCGTTTTAAATATTAGACAGTTATACGTATACTTGAAACGAGCTAAGTACATAATAACACAGTAAGACAAACCATTTAAAAACCTTCTAATCAACCAGTCACTCAAACATAAATATACGTAACGAAAGTCCAAAACTTCAATATAAAACTCCTAAAAGCGGTATAGCGTGTCGGAATGCGAGGACGATACGCCTCGGGCCCGGAAGAAAAGTCCAAATTAAGTTGAATCAGTCGCATGCATGCAAAACGTGTGCGTAATGGTAGGAGCTGCTCCGTCTCTTTAATGTAGCCTGTTTTGTTATATACACTAAGCTATAAGTATAGATACGTTTCTTTAAGGCGGAAACATATTACTGTGTCGTCGCATGTCGTGACGCGCGAGAGACGCCCCTGACGCTTTTCATACATTTAATATGGTGAGGGACATATTTGATTGTCGTGACGACACGACATATTACCGTCTCCCCCTAGTTCCACAATTACATAGTAAAGTAAGTCAAATCAATTTTCCGTCTATCTTATGGAATAAGGTGGGCTTTCAATAACAGTGCAATATCTCTTACCTGGGAATTCGCTCGGTTGATAAGTCGATTTCTCTGTAGTTCTCTTGGTGCTAGATTTTTTTCCTTGATGGTAAGTGGTTACCGCAACTCATGGACGTTGGCATTTTGGCAATGTTAGGCCAAGCCGCTATCTATCTAGAGAGGATAGCTCTCTTTAAACCTTGTTTGAAGAAGGACTTATATCACGTCATAGCATGTACGTGGGAGGAATGATCACTGGGACCTTACCGTGCTAGACGAAATTGGCTCAAGGTAGTGTGGGTGAGGTCTACAGCGGCGCCCGCGTCGACTGCTGCGATGATAAAAAAGATTAATTTCTCAAATTTATTCGGTGGCTTAGCCTTTAACATAGGACAAACAAACATTCATTTTACCAGTTTTAATAATATTTGCAGTTAAGGAGTGGTTTTTCGCGAATCAGTCATTCCTAGACTAAACCATCTATAGTATATTATAGGTACACGAATTACTAGTACAGATTACAAGGCTACAGATTAATCATCCTATTCCCACCAAAATAAACAAGTACAAGGTAATTTAAAACCGAACATGAACTTTGAGCATTAGTTGAAATCAAATTAGAACTATATAATATTACAGATATTCGATGTCAATTGTAAACCACAGATGCCCAGTGAATACGTCAAAAAATTAAGATGTTTATCTTGTGATGCATTAGAATGAAAATCAGACAGACTGATATTGATGACGCCATGTATATGGGTTAAATATCGGGACAAAAACTTTGACCTTAAGAAATTTAAACGCATGCAAGTGGTGTCAAAATCACTATCTATTAACTCCTTGTTTTTTATAAAGTGTGAATTAGCTGCAATGTAGCATTCATAGTTTTAATATAAGTATTTGATAAATTCAAAAGTAGGGTTTGTCGGATCTGGCCTACTAATTTTAGGTAATCTAAGATCCAGCTTAACTGTTTCTTTTTGCGCAACCTATTGAAGCAATATCATGGCTGTACTACAACATTATTATTATAGTTGAAAATGTCGGCGGTAAATATAATATATTTATTATGAGACCTGCAATCCTGCCATTCCGTATCCAGTGCTTTTCCAACTGTTCTACGCGGGTAGTTGTCCCGAAAATCAATTTTATCTATCATTTGTTGTTTATTTTGTAATGATAACATAGCACTCTATCCAGAGACAGTTCCTTTAAGTTATAATATTCTGGTTTCCCTATTTATACACGTCGGCATGTCAACGATGTCTTTGGTACAGATTAGGGACAATCCGATTGGCGGCGTCACTTGTTTAGACGCAACGCTTCGATGTCGCGGGAGTTTTTCAATTGGTTTTGTAACCTTTATTGGACAGTGTCGTTAAGATGACATATTGGTCCCCGATTCGATACAGGTATGGGACATTTTTGAGGTATTCATTTGTGGGTTAAGTTGAATATGATATATTTAATATTGATTGTGGAATATTGACTGTTTAAAAGGTTGCTTTAGAATCCTTAACCTTCTTACTTGGATAAAAAAGTTTGTAATCGTTTATTTTTAGTCTTTCAATTTATGGCAATTTAGAAAAATACTTTGTAAGTTAGGAAAATCCAATTTTAAGTTTAATTGTTTTCTCTAAACATAGCTGGCGAAAATAGATGTGAGGTTGTGAGGCATCTCTGTTTGCCCTATCGGCATAAAAGGCGTGAAGATAATTATTACATTTGTATTAAAAATCTGTATCTTTCGATTAAGTGTCAATAATATAACGTTAAATAGATGGCCCTTAATTAAAAATTTGTTCACTCAATTGACTCATCAATATTCAAGAAATTTCCGACCACCTCGTATCAGAACCCAACCAAATTCGACCCACCTTCAAAATTTCATAACACTTAATACCTTTAAGCCTTACAAAGGGAGCAAAACAATGAAATAATAGCGTACAATACCGCATGAGGCGACGTGTTACATCTTATCCGCGTTTAAACACAAATTGAGTTGAATTTAATGACAATTAAGCCACAGACACGTGATGGGTTAAGTCCGCTTAACGTCTGTCTCTTGTGGGATCATCGGTGTTGGATATACGGGTCGAAATTGCAAACCGACGCTGGGCGTTTTTATTTCATCTTCTTTGGCTTTGGATACAAATAATTGACTTTTTTACTTATTACCATATCTACATATTAACCTGGACAGTAACTTGCCAATACAGACACATAACATAGCATTACGCCTTTTTCCTTGAAGGGGCAGGCAGAGGAGTATTAGAAGAGAGAAGAGATTAGAATAAAGCATTTAAATTTTCAATCAAAGCGCTCTTCCTCCTTCCTACATTTGATGTGCCCGACAGGGTCCAAAATGAAGCCTGAATTATTATACCATCTAATTGACATTGTGGAATGCAAATAAAGTATGGTATTAGACCCACATTTCGCCATCTATGTTTGGTCCCATGAAATAGAGGGCGAGCCTATTGTCATTAACTGGGGGCAATTGTTTTCCAAACTCCGGTTTTAGAAGTTCTGGCGTAATTGAGTCACAAACGTCAATCCATACATCCAGCCAGCTATCTTTTCTCATTTATTTTTATTAAATGCATTAAAAAGTAGGATATTTAAAATAACAGATGGATGTAGAGACTCACAATGTAAGTAGAGTACCAACGCGAACGAGACGGTTTTTGACATACTTTAATGTCGTATGTTTACAAAAGCAACTTGACAGGTATGTTAATAAAATAAAGAAAAAGTAAATTCCTTTTATGAATGGTTACATATGAGTAGTAGTTACTATAAATAGATAGTATTTTTTTACTACAAATAGGGTCTTATAATGCATATGACTGTGTAGTACTTTGCCTTTGCCTTAGGCAAGTAGAAAATGAGTAAATAGGTTACTTTAATTTATATTTACTTATTTATTAAACAAAACTGCCTCAGTATTGCAGCAGTGTATGCAATTGCTGCGTAAGAGTGCCCCGGTTTGGTTCCTGGCAAAAAAAAAAAATTACCCAAAATAGTTCACTGCTAGTTTTGATGACGCCACCAAGGCAAAGCACACATTTAATTTTTCTCTTTCTAAACTATTTTTTTTTTGTAGATATGAAGATATAGGTATGTAAGTAATGTAAGACTGATTTCAACACCATATTATAGGAAAGAAAACATTTACGCTAATATATATACATTTCAAGCAATCGAAACTCTCTTCTCTTCTCGTCTGGGCTTGAGGCAGACCCTGGTGTTGGAATTTATCAAGTCGCGCAGAAGGCTTCCAACTTGACTAAACGACAACACATTAAGTGGCTTCCGAAGCACGGTGACGCTCGAGAATGAAATTGCCACCAACGGTCACCAATCATGGACTGACCTCACTGAGTGTTGCTTAACTTTGATAATCGTAACGAACATCTCAGTATAACAATGCTACGAGCGCCTCAATCGAAACTACTAAACCAAGTTGTCTTATTCATAAAGTAATCTCGATTACTTCCTATCAATCAAAATTCAAAAGCCTATATTTACAACACCGCACACTATTATTTAATTGAACATAACTACAATGCTAGTAGGCGTATTGCACCTACCAAATCTAACAAAGAATGGTCCAAATATCCATTTACTGACAAATAAAACGCGATCTGCGCTAACAATAGCGCCTACCGGTAACGCACGGTACGGGGCCGGGCTAAATAAACCACGCCCCAAACTCCTCCCACAATGCGTATGCGCCGCTCGAGACAAAATTCGTTCGTAATTTTGCCTGTTTTATGCTCGTGGTCATTTCTATGGTAATTTGTTATGAATGTAAATTGTTTGTATGAAGAAATTGAAATAACATGTGCGGTGGCTTTTATTATATTATAACTCATAGATAGATAGATAGGTATCTTTTGAATATCAAATTAATTATTGGGTTATCTAGAATTTGTAGGGTTAGATATTTTAACAACTGCTTACTCTCTGCATATTTACCATACCTAGGTAAAGTACATTATGAATGTTCAGTGTGTTTTGTAATAAATTGCTTCTATTTTATACAAAGCTACTTAGATACCTATTTGATATTTTTATTGAGACGTCACTATTTACAACTAACAAACTTTATTCCACAGAGAAGAGAAGATCCTTGCCTAGCAGTGGGACATTAATGGGTTACTTATTAAATTATTTTTAACTCGGAATACAGAAAAGTTAGAAGGAACAGTAAAAGATTAAACTAAATTATAAACTAGGTGTATGGAAAACCACTCTCTAAAATAACGAGTTCAAGTACCTAGTACTTACTACTCGTACTAGTGATTAATGATTTTTAATTATTGATGCAACTTGTGGGGTCAGCGACCGAAGTAGTGTAGAGAACTAATTCTTAGCTTAGAACTTAAATTATGTCATTGAACTCCTACAGCAGCTGGCTTTATTAATGTGATATACATTTACCACTGGCCTGTATTGTACTTCATTTACTGAACAAAGAAAAAATGAGTTTTTTTCTTAAATTTGAAAAAAAAAGAAAACTAAAACAAATTGTGTGAATTTTAGTTTAACATTATTACATGGGCTACCTAAGTAATTTTAATCATAAAATTGAATTTATTGAAATTCTTAAATATTTAGTACCTAAATACCTAATCGATATTTTTTAATTTGACAAATACAAAGTCCAACATTGTTTAGCAAACTTTCGAACAAGTCAAGAACTTCCTTTGAACTTTTAAAAAGAAACGAGAGATGTTCTGTTATCTTTTATTTTTAAACCTACCCCTTTGAGTGCAAATGTCAAATGCCCAGTAGTCACGTTGTATGTTGGTAAGTAGCACGTTTTTAAATTCCTATAACATACCTAATATAGTTCAAGTGGGATTGCGGTTGACGGCAGGTGTGTCCAGGTCGTCGACATTTCGTATCATGTGTAAACATCCATTCAAAACAAAAACTTACCCTATTTCTTGCACGCTAAGGTTGGAAATTGGCTGTACTGAAGGCTGTTTCAGTGTTAAGGCTGCGGTTACCTCGTGAAGGATCCGATATCATAACACCACGGGTTTGAGCAATATCGATCAATTTCATTTGATTATTTTCCTAAAATACCACAGAGGTATTAATAAAATTTAATATAGCTGGTATTTAAAGTAGCCATATATAAAATGAAAGCTAATTAGACATAATTTTTCATTGTTACATGTTTAAAAGCTGCAATTAAAGTTATGACTTTAAATATAGTTTTGACTTTAAACCTAAATGTCTGTGAATAATTTTGAGGCAGTAAAAGAAGTGGTGATATTTATGAAATAAAAAATAAATAAAAGGAGACTAATAAGGTAGGTCTTACCTAGGTATATCTGTGAAGGTACAGTTCCTATTTTCCTCAGCGTCAGAGTGGGTAATCTTTGGATCAGGTGGAGATCAAAATCATATCCCTTCTGATCTATTGGTGTTGGTAAAAAAAAACATCCAATAAAGTCAATGATTAGGTAAAACGTGACACTGTTTTCTTTTTAGAGAAAATTTGCACAACTAATCGAAAGACAAAGACTGGTCACTAATAAAAAAAAAAATTAAATTATATACTTAAATAAAAAGGAGGTCAGTAGAGAAAGAAAATTATAAAGATTTTGTAACAGTTTTAAAATTATGTAGTTAATTCATTCATATTTGAAACCTCTTCTTTTCCAACTAATTAAATCTAATGACGTATTTCCAAACGAAATAAAATCAAAATGTTTACGCATGTTTTTCATAGCAAACACAATAAAGACATTTGAACTTGAAGTTAGTTCAACAATGCAAAGGTAAGCGTGTGAAAGCAGAGGTTTTACCTAGCTATTACGATTCATTCACATTATCGTTTGAAACATCATGTGGACTAAGATATAGGGGAATTGTTTCTTATAATTTCTTTTAATTATGTAATTTAGATGTGTGACGTAATAGCTTTTCTTTTTTACGAAATTATAACAGAGCTAGTTTCCATCTGCCTACTTCGCTCTCGTGGTATGTCGATTAAAAGTAGCCTATGTTTTTTTTCCAAGTCATACATTATTGTTTATACCTATGTGAATTTATTTATAATATCATGAAATAAGGTAAAAAATCAGTGAAAATGTGTGTGTGAGTGCATGGTAGTTAACAAAAAAAATTAGTTACTTTCGCATTCATAATATTAGATTAATCAATAAAGAAACCTGGAGTAAAATGTGTTCTTACTGGTCAGTAAGTAAAGGGCTTATTACACTACATAGTAATCACCCTTTAAAGCGCCTCCTTAACACTGTTGTGCAATATACTAATAGAGCAATCATATATTATATTACATTAAAAGTTGTTAAGGAGATCATTTAAAAAGACCCTAAAACGTGCTTTAGTGCCGTAAGCCCTTAAGGCCTGGATACTGTCAGTGTGAAGATAAGACTAGAGGAAATGTGTTTTAAAAAACAAGTGAACCCACAGACGCACTTGTATTTATTGTCTATGTCGTGTCACTTCTGGTTTTGTTTTCGTTGTACTTAGTAGACTAGAGATCAATGATATTGTATGTTTTTTAACATACAATATCATTGCCAGAGACCTTATAATTCGTAAGTGTACAATCTCAATGGTATAAAAGAAGTTAAAAATACGCATTTGAATGTAAGCGCCATGAAAAATGCGATGTTTTTATCAAAATTATAAAAGAAATAAGCAGGCGTGTAATTAATTTAAATTTAATATGAACGTTTCTTACTACCATTAACAATAAAACCTTTAATAAATTAACATAATTTTATAAAAAAAACATGATGAGTGATACCAATATCGTGCCTGTACATGTCCATTTACACTAATTGATAATTTATGCAATAAATTATTTGGTATTTTATGAGTACCGCAAAATTTCTTGACCGTTACATTTTTTACTGCGTAGAAAAACAACCTCTAAAAATACTAATATACGTATTAGTAACGCGTCTAATTCGTGTATCTAAGATAAAAAAACGACAAAAAGTTGTGGGTACAGGTGCGTCAGGTGCGGCTGCACAGCGCAGCGCTCTACGCCGCTCTGACGGGCGGCGCACGATCAGGCAGGTGCCGCCTTTGGTGGGGAGCACCTTACTATACACCTTACAAAAATAAACTTGCAACGCCACTATATCTTACATACATAGCAATAAGATCCATATTCATTCAGCACAGTTTTGCACAATTATTGTAGGGCTCTACTCCTCTCCTTTTTATCGAACAAAAAATGAACTGTAAACGCGATCACGGCCGCGGCTAAGGTCAATGTTAGCGCTTCCTTCAGTGCACGTTCAGAGAAGAGCGCGTGCGCATCCTACCGCGCATGCGCCGTACTGTACCCGCCCAGAGCCGTAATGTAATATTGTACCGAATATACCGAACTTGATATACAGTACGATTCGTTCGCGCATTTTTTTTTCTTTTTGTTCTCGGACATTTTTTTGTAGAAGTGTAACATAACAAACTCACACGCAGTGATTAATATATAGCGACATTTCACCGGGCGATCGATCACGTACCGCCGATATTTCGTTGGCGACATCGCCGACCGATAATCGGACCGACGTCCCTTCATTTTTTTTGTCGTGCACTAATTTATTTATCCTCATTAACTGTGATGGACGAGACCGGTCACATTTTTAAGTATAACGCATTTTTGACGTGACTGTGGGTGGAACTATAGTAAGACTGAAGTGAATTTGAAAATGGAGACATTGGTACTGATTCCTCAAGACTTGAGCTTGGCTTTGAGGCCAGGCGGAGCGAGGGGTCGAGAGGCATCTGTCAGCGTGTGGACGTCTGCTGAGCTGCCTCGAGGATCACTGCTGTATCCATTCCAGGGTACGATCAGGATCGATAAGCTGCATGTTTATAGCTACGTGCCGGATCATGACGTAAGTAAAATAGTTTAAGCGCCGCTTACATCGACTTCAATGTTCTATTTTTTATAATGATAACTGAGTAATTATTGAATGAATTGAATTGAATGAATTTTGCACTTGTTGCAAGGGAAAAAAAGGGAAGTATAGTTAATTAATACGTAAGTTTTTAGTTGTTATAATTAAAGGGTGGTCTTATTAACCCTTTCATTCAACATCGCTAAAATTCAGTACTAATTAAAAATAAATTGTTTTAGATAGCTCTAGTATCTTATCTTAATAACTATGTTGCATAATACTGATACGTAATACTAGGGAGATGTTTAATAATGTGTGAAATTTCAAATAGTTTATAAGACAATTTTGTTAGGTTTTTAATTTTACTCGACAATTAATTTGTTTAGTAATTTATTGTAGTTTTATACCTACACAATAAATTTATTGTTATCGTCAAACATCTAAGAATAAATATTGTTAACGTGTCTAATAAAAATCTAGTTTGTTAATTAAATTATATCCTTTCTGCTTTCATTAACAATGTAACGGCCTTTAAATGTCGAAACAAGAAATAAAAATAACAGTTATTGTTTGGCAAAAATTTATTTATCCTGATTAAAATTACAGTCGTTCATGAGATTAAGAATACAAATAATGCTATAATTAAGTATTTAACTTATAAAATAAGGAACATAATCAAATATTGACAAAGGTAGGTAAGTATTATGCTAATTAAAACTTATGCACATAAATACCAATTCGTCATGGTACTTGAGTTGTTTGTGTTATATTATGAAATTAAAATTAAATAATATGGGAAAATTAGTGTAACCGACAATACACTAAATATTAAAATATTTAACTTATATTCTTGACGTCAATGTTAGCATGTGAATCTTATAATTAGGATCACGTTACGAAATTATGACTGTCATCTATTGTTAAGTTAATTTCATAGATTTTTTTTACGTTGAGAAAAACCAGTGAAGTATGAATTGATCTCTGTACCCCTTCCGTATATTTGCTTCTAATTTTATAGCTATATATTTTATCTATTAGGCGCATTCAGTGAAGACTGCAGATTCAAATCATTTGAAAGGTGCAGTAATGAAATTACCAATAAGGTTAATTTTATTATATGGCATTTAAATTATTCTTAAGCAAACACATACACAGAACATAAGTACATATTTATTTATTTGATATATTAAATTTAATACTTAGATAATTATAAGTAAATATGCAATTCATACTAAAAATATCTATTTACTCAAATAGCTTGGTTCAATTTTTAAATGAACTTAATCACAATAGATCATAACATATTTTAATTTGGATTTTATAAAAAATATAACAAATAAATATTTATTCAGATACTATTCACTAAAGGTCATGGATGAACAAACTTTATACGGATAGTCTTGCCAAACAAATGAATAATTACTACATTTGGCCATATACCTACACCTGTAGCAAAGTTTTACAAACGCTTTATAAAGAGTGGCAGTCTAAATTACGACAAGATGTAACTAATCTTCAAAAGTAGCCTTTTTATATGTTCGTATGTGACCTCTTCCTCTCGTCTTTTTATTTATGCGTACCTACCTCTGACAAACGCTAGGTCTTGTGGCCTTGTGGCGCGTGTTAGGAGAGACCTATATCCAGCAGTAGAATGCAATTGGCTGATTTGATTGATTGATTGATGACAAATATATTTGGCAACAATAATGACGTCATCGTTGTGAAGATTGCCCCTATAATGCTTCTCTTATCCTTAACTCTATCTGCTTTAATTAAAAACCAGGAAAATCGAATAAAATTATAGTTGCACATCTCAGTTAACGTATCCTTTGTCATAGCTTGCACCATTTAAGGAAAAACTGTAGTGTTTATCGCTATGTTGTCACCTTATTCAGGATAGGAAATAATTATAGAGGAAAATGAGTGACGTGAGGTCCAGTCTTGACATTTACCGTTATTTTGTATAGGGTAACAGGTTAGGGTTGCAGGTGGCCATTGGTTGCAGGTGGTATAAAATCGCTTGCTGTGGCGAAAATTAGGTGAAACCTATGTCTAACAGTAGATGTCATTGGGCTGATATGATAAAGATAATGAAACAGGCCAGACGTTGTACAGCCAACAGTTAATTTAAGTCCAAAACTATACTATCATTGAGGCTAACTAAACTAAATTTCATTATTTACAATTGGTAGGGTAGTTTCAGATATTGACGTGTTCGAACACCGTGAAAATACTTATTTTGATTTTGTTTTTAAAAATAAAAAAAAAATATATTAATTATAATATTTTCACACATTCACCCAGCGCCATCTAGTTCCAAGTTATGCAATTATATTTGCTTCTGTTATGGGTACTAAATAACTGTTAATGTAATACAATCCATAAACAATGTATCCAAAGTTTTATGTACTGCATGTGGCCGTATAAAACTTACGTCTAAAAATAAAATTTGAATCATTTTTCTAAAGCTTCTTAAGCTAAAATAAGCCTAAATAGTAATAAATGTGAGAATATTCTTAGAAAATTGCACTTTTTAAACATTTTTTTTAATAATAATTTTTTTAAATATCGAAAAACAGTTCTCAATAAACAAATATAAAAGAAGTATAGCAACAAAACCACCATCCAGTTAGACGCAATACCGGATAGTCACGAACCTCGGTTACCAATAAGATAGTTTTTACAAACACTTGAGTAAAAACTGTATCATAACACTAACCGCATGATTGTTGAGCTTTCTAGAGGGCTACGTGATAAACCTTTCGCAGTTAGAAACAGTTGGTTATAAGCTTGTTGTGGATATTGAATTAGATTTACGATTGCCTAGCCCAGTGGTCGGTCAACCGTTGTTTCTTGGGTCTAATTCTTATATAAATGCCGAATAAACACCTTACTGCCGCACTTAGAGACGTCAATTAGCAGTAATATGTCATTAACACAATTTTTTTATTGAATAATCGTCTTTAGGCGTATAGACTTAAGTATTACACGTTTTACTAAATGAACTTTAAAGTTAAATAACGTCTCTAAGTTACGGCAGTAAGTTGGACTCGGGTCTCCTCTCCTCTATTCTAAGAGCTGAGAGGGTTTTAGGCCGTAATTTACACACGCTGGCCTGATGCGGGTTGGTGGATCAGACATACATATAGAATTTCTTCTAGGGTATGTGGGTTTTTTTACGATATTTACCTTCTCTGTTAGCAGATGGTAAGTCATATGACTAGTACATATAAATTCCACAAAGTGAAATCCACATTGGTACTGTTGGTCGGAATCGAACTCGGACCGCGTGTTAAGCACGCCGGTGTCTTATCCATTTAGCCACGATCGCTTTTTGTTAGTTGGACGCTCAATTAAATTCCATTAACTCATCTCAGAAAATGTACAAATCCGAATTAAAAGATTATTTTAGTGTTGAATAGCCCATTTATTGAGGAGGGTTATAGGTTATTTTATATCTCGTTACGGCTAATAGGAGCCCCGTGCGACTTCTAGTACGGTTTAGGAATAGACAGTTTAATTTGTTGACTATCTTTCTCAGGGGCGGATCTATGTAGGGGCTATAAAGGCTGCAGCCCGAGGCCCCCAGATATAAGGGGCCCCCAGCCCCAATAGAAGACATTATGAATTTAAAAAAATCGGTTAAGAGCATGTCGGATCATACACAATGTAGGGTTCAGCAACAAAATCTCAATATTACTTAGCGGCTCACATAAGACACCTATTCTCCAAATGTCATCGATATACATCAATTAGTTTTCGAGTAAAATGCCTGTGACAAACGGACGGATGGATATAAGGGTTCCATTTTTGCCATTTTGGCTACGGAATCCTAAAAAATGCATTATCGTCCGAATCGTCACTCTTGGAGTGATTTTTTTTGGCAGTTAAATGATAATTTTGACATGCCCCCTAGGGGCTCCCGAGTAGAATCAGCCCAGGGCCCCACAAACTTACGGTCCGCCCCTGATCTTTCTTCAAGACAGATTCCAGCAAGTTAAAATTTATATCTCACACTAACACTAAAGAATCATGTTGACATCTTATTACTATTAACCAACTCGTTAGGACACCGATATTTCTCAATACAACCAACGCCCTTCGGAGCCAAAAACACGATCAATTAACTACATAATTTATCACCTTACCGGCTTTATTCAATAGAAACTTCCTATGTGTATGTAATTATATAGAAAAACAACACCTTCGGGCTTTTGGCCGGAAGCTTTTGCACTTAAGCTTAGTGCACAAATGTAAACTTTCACTATGAACTGGTTTTGAACGAGCGGCGCCGGGTGCGTCGTATTGTAAAAAAGCGAGATCGCAATGTTGTTATCTACTCGAAACTAGTTGTTTCTGCATCGTTTTTTAATCGATATGTTTTATGAAAGAAAATATTGTTTTAGAACTCCGTGTCTAATCGATTTATTGTCTATGTTTTGAACCATTATTTTATACAATTTTACCAATATGGAGTATTGAAAATATAAAAATATTCTTTTGGGTCCAATGCAGATAAAAATCCGCCTAGATTATTTATTATACTAATAAAAATACCGTAAATACTGTCATAATATAAATATCCAAACAAGTTTTTTAATCCGTTTTGTGACTCGTAATTACTACAGTGCCACTGCAAAATGGCATATCGACACAATGGTTCTAATACGCGAATTTTGACACTATATTGCGCCAAATTTCACATTTGACACCTTATATTTGCTTTTTTATGATTAGCTTATTGTTAAAAATAAAATAAGTTATTTTGATAGTGTCTAATTTTACAAAGAACGTTTAAATAACAAAATCATATAATAAAATATGCTTAGTTAGTTAAAGAATATTCAGTAGGTTATTAATCAACCTGTAGCTGTTTTAAGATTGCGATCATGGATGTATGAAATTTTAGATTTATTGTTTGGATGCCTGTGTAATATAAAAATGTTAAGAAGCGAAAATTATAATTATGTGTTTTAAACACACAAGCCGTGAATTTAGAAATTGATAAACAGGCATAGAGACAGATAGACCTACATACAGACAGACAGACACAGACTGACGAAAGACGAACGACGAAGAATATAGTTTGATTTCTTTACCTATAAACCTATATATAAAGAAATATAATGTAAAGTCCATAGTGCTTGCATTTCATTCGTTAATTAATTATCGCTTAGGTTCTGGTGTGGTCAATAACAAAAAGGTTACAGCCATTATCGTTGCAGTAAAGTATAGTTCAATAATTTCAATGTCGATTGAATACAATCGGCAAATGTTTGTGTTGTTAACAACATTGTGTTTGTAATTAATTTGAGTTCGTTAAGCGTTCATTGAGCTCGTAGTAAAATATATCTGTGCTGTAAGATGAGAGAATAACATCTTTATGTTATTTTGAAACTAGTATAGATATCTATATAATAATAATAATAATAATAATAATATTCTACCACATTCACACAGCGCCATCTAGTCCCAAAGTAAGCAATTATATTTGCTTGTGTTATGGGTACTAAACAACTGATATATTACTTAAATACATTTTTTTTTTTGTAAATACATACATATTATAGATAAATTACACCCAGACACAGAACAAACCTTTATGTTCATCACACAAAGATTTGTCCTGGGTGGGGATCGAACCCACGACCTCCGGCTTAGCAGTCAGGGTCTCTAACCACTAGACCAACAGGCCAGTCAATATATGAGTCTGATTATTTTTATTTACCAAATATTTTTAGCTTGATAAAAGAACAGAAATGAATATATTATTATTAAACCTATTAATTATAATAACCTATTAAAACTATAAATATCTATTTATTGGAATATTATTTAATTTAATTAATAAATGTGACGTATGATGTCCGTCCCAACCACACAGGGTCCTAACAGAATACCAGCGCTATCTTGATATTATTATATTTCAAGGTAGCTATCGCTGAGTTAGGACCATTTTTGTTTCTCACAAAAGACCCATAAGAAATTTCATCTACTTTACTGTAATTATGTTTAAGTGAGACCGAAATAAATTATTATTCATTCTTTCTTTTATGAATAGTGATTATCTTTGCACGATATAATAGGATTCAATATTCAATTGATACACATAACAAAATGTGTATACCAATTTTGAAAAATCTATATTAAAATATTATGAAGCGGTTGAGTTTGTTTTGTTGAACGCTAGGATCACAGGAACTACAGGGCCCTGATTCTGACTCATCGGATTGCTCCCGGATCGTAAACTTTTTCGAATCTTAGAACGACGTATTTTTACACCTTAAGTTATTAAGTGTTAGAAATTAGTTTACCGTATAGAAAATAAAAACTGATTAATAAAGGATTTTTTTCTACATCCATCTATTATTTTAACATTCTGTTTTTTAACTTTAAATAAACTGACAGTTCTGAACGAAAATAATCCGACAGCTCAGAATCAGCCCCCTGGTTCAATTTGAACGATTTGAAAAATTCTTTTAGTCTTGCATAGCTTATTTATCGAAGAAGGTTATAGGCTATATATAACATCACGCTATGGCCAATAGGATCTGAGCAGTGGCCAAATAAAAAACGAAGGAAGCGAAGCACCGCGCGACTTCTAGTTTGATTATAAAAGTACAATTTTCATAACTTTCTAAAGCTCATAATAAAAGAATATGAATCTATCTACTAATTCATCTCTCATCGCTTGCACCATACAAACTAGTAGCTTTTTGTGTCTTTCAACGCATGCGCTGCGTTCATTACCAACCACTTTTGTTCAGACAAGAATCTAATTACAATTGTTTCTTGTATTTTGACAACAGCAATTTATAACAACATTTATACTTTACAAATTATTGGAGCGTAAAACTCTCAAATTATTCTAAATCGTGTTCTAAATTCTGATTGACGAGGTAGTTATTTAATTGTGTAATAACAACTTGTAATTATAAGTGTAGGAAAGTAAATCTGAGGAATATAATTCTAAGAGGAAAGATTCTAAATTGACGGCACGTGGCTGCTAATTGGTGTGTTTTTTATGAGCAAAATTAGAGCACTTTAGACACGGGTATCGAAGTAGATGATTAAAGTATTATTTGATTGCGATGTAGATATACAAGTTTATACAAGTAGTATCTGTCTTAGTAATTGTTGCAGATTTTATCTAGGTTAGAATAACTTTTTGAGATACCTAGTCATTGATCTTGTTAAGAAATCAGTTGTTTTGAGTGTTCTTTGTGAGACAAGGGTAGGTAATTATTTTATTGTCTTTTTTCGCGCGTTTTTTTTTATTACTTAAAGTGGCACTAAGTGTTTACCACCGCTCATGGACGTTGGCAACGGTAGGCGCACATGCAAGCTATTGCCTACTTTGAGAGAAAAGCTACAGCTATAAAGTAAAGATGTCTGAAGACATTGATTTTATTGGGTATTTAATTCCTAAAGACAAAGAAAATTACATACGGCATCTAAAAATAAAATGGCCGTAGAAAATCACATAAGCCTCATAATACTCATAAGCCAAGGAAACGAATTTGCTTTAAACAATGAAATAAAACAAAAGATGTTACCGTGGGAGCGTATTCACAAGTAAAGTGACAAAAATGAAGCTATTACATACACGGCCGTTGACATTGCATGCTGAGAAACCATAATATTTTAATCTTAATATTTTTAAATTAATATTATTTGCTCTTAAATTGTGGCTCACAAATTTCGAACATTGTAATTTATAATACGAAAAGTTTTCTTTTGAATTTTGCCGAATATTTTTCAAAATTAAAAAAGAAAATATTTTTTTTTTTATACAGAACTGTAGTAGACACACACACACACAGAAGTTAAAGAACAGCGCTGGTGGTTTCCTATGTAACAAGTTGCATCAATCGGTATCATCACTACTTAGTATAAAACAAAGTCGCTTTCTCTGGCCGGTTTTTTTTAATAGATAGACTGATTCAATAGGAAAGTTTATAGGTATAAAATACATACCACGCGGGCAAAGCAGCGGGCGGAAGCTAGTATTATTATAAAGTTTAAAATATACAGCAAAAAAATGAACGAAAATGAACATTCATCGCTGTATTTACAGCTTCACAAACACACGCAAACCAAAAGCCAGTGCTCCTAAAAATTTTACAGCACATCCACGAAACACACCTGTCAACACACGTTTATCAGTCTATAAAGTCATTAGAAAAAAAAAAACTTCCGACAAATCACCGAACAATAGCACGAGTGTATCTTTTTCATACAAGTTCACTGTCCAAACAATTGGTGAAAAACCGCCGTGTGACGTAATAAGGTGAAACACCTAATTATCTCATAACGAATGAATGAGTGAACTTTCGCTTTTGTGTTTGAACAATGCAAGCACTCTCTTCTAGTGTGGTAACGCTGTCTTTTTACGTCGTATTATGAAGTAGATACTGTAAAACATGGTTTGATTGTCTTGGACTTTAATTTCCGCCTCTGGCTAATAAATGGTTAGCTATAAGCATTTGGATGACTTGCTGATCTTGTGATTGTACGTACGCAGAGGAACTATTCGAAATCTCGAAACTCTACATTGTCAAATGTTAAAAAATGATAGTGACTGTAATATAAATTTTCAAACATTTGATATCGATATCGAAATTGGCTAAGTCGATTGGGAAGATTTTGAACAAATTCCCCGAAACACTGTGAATTCGATCGTCAAAATATTTGTGTGGCCTACAAAAAGTAATATTATATGAATAATTAGTAATTTACACTTGCTTTAGTTAAACATACTACAAATGCCATAAATATTATAGTTGTACTATAAAGTCTGGGTGTATTCTGTGTCTGTTATCTGTATATTTGTAAAGTACTCCACGACACGGAACATGTTGGTTAGTATATAACAGAGCCTGTGTTTATAGGTATTAGGAAATATTTACTTTAAATTAACTGCATAAAGTTAAAAGTTCCAAAATGACATTTCACATCTAAGGCTTCATTATTAGTAGAGGTGTGAATCAATAGAACCTAAAAAGAGCACTTAATACAACTGATTTTGAATTATATTTTAGTAGTATTACAGTTCAAATTAGAACGTCTAACATTCAATTGGAAGTAAATAAGCACATAGATTTGGTCCGCCTAGTTTCAATTTGCTAAAAAGTTAATTTTACATTCTTTAGGCGTGTCTTTTGTGCTAAATTCGATTGAACAATGTGTATTTGTATGGTCAAATGATGACCACGCCTCTATTCATCTAAAAAGAAGGTGTTTTACTGGACGGCTTTTAACAAAGATTATTTTGCTACGAATATAAGATTAAATCACCAATGCATACTGCATTCTCATATCGGCGTTTTATAACGGCCTGACTGCCCTGTTGGTCTAGTGGTTAGTGACCCTGACTGCTAAGCTGGAGGTCGTGGGTTCGATCCCCACCCAGGACAAATCTTTGTGTGATGAGCATAAAGGTTTGTTCTGTGTCTGGGTGTAATTTATCTATAATATGTATGTATTTACAAAAAATAAATGTATTTAAGTAGTATATCAGTTGTTTAGTACCCATAACACAAGCAAATATAATTGCTTAATTTGGGACTAGATGGCGCTGTGTTAATGTGGTAGAATATTATTATTATGATTAATGAAATGAAACGATTACTATGGAAACGTAATACTAAAATCTGTCAGTTATGCAAATATTCATTCTAGATATTTTCATTCATTAAAAAATCGGCCTAATTAGTTCGTTCTTTGAAGCGGAAATTACTAAATTAGCAGTATATTTACAAACAAGTTATTGAACCGTATCAGTATTATAAAGCTTCCGTCGGTAACTCGGCTCAAGTCAAGATTCCAAGGAGGCCGCTTATAAAAAAAAGTGTTGGAGTATTATGCAATGACTGCCGTAGTGGCACAGCAAGTGTGTGTACGACTGCAACCCAAGAGGTCTCGTATTCGATCCCGAGTCGTGCAAAAATGGTGTTGAGTTCTAGCGCTCCGAAATTCTCAGAACTAACCCGGAGTCTCGAAATGTCCCCGGTTGATGGCAATAAGTGTGCTTCCAATAATTCATCATCACCATCATCATCATCATCATCATAACAGACCAATGACGCCCACAGCTGAACATAGGACTCGCCTAATTTCCACCGAAACGGCATCTGCAACGATTACCAGGTTCATCTGGTGGATGTCATCCTATTTATCGTAGCTGTTAAAATGTGAGCATGAGCATACCCATTCGGGCAAAACGGTCATTTTTATTTGCTAAATAGCAACAACTATGACTGGCCTGTTGGTTTAGTGGTTAGTGACCCTGACTGCTAAGCCGGAGGTCGTGGGCTCGATCCCCACCCAGGACAAATCTTTGTGTGATGAACATAAAGGTTTGTTCTGTGTCTGGGTGTAATTTATCTATAATATGTATGTATTTACAAAAAAAAAAAATTTAATTAGTATATCAGTTGTTTAGTACCCATAACACAAGCAAATATAATTGCTTACTTTGGGACTAGATGGCTCTGTGTAAATGTGGTAGAATATTATTATTATTAACTATTCTTTTCTCTTTCTTTAATTTCATTTCAGGTTTGCGAGTAGATACGAGTCTTATTAAACACTACTAATTATTTTATTCCAAATAATTGAAGTATCGTAATTGAAGTATCGTATTATCAATTTAGAGGCTTTGGAAAATCGTTTACTAGAACGAAATATTAATAAATGTGCATCTAAAAATTAACGTCTTTCATAACAAATGTTTCTGTTAAAACCTAATAAATCACGCTCAAAAATAACTTATTATATCAATGATATTCATGCATTATTTATACAAAACAGTTACTAACTCTAATATGAACATCAGTTACTATTTTCATTAGAAATTCATGTTCAAATTATAATTAAAAGTATTCATAAACGCAAGCATATAATTATTGACGTATATTTAATTGATTGACCACGGAGAAGCGATTTGCTTCAGATGTATTCGTTATGAATAGCTTTGAGTGAGGCATACATCTCTTCTAATGTTCTACAACGTGAAAGCCTGTTTAAGTGTATATTAGCTCTTTAAAATAACTATAAACTAACTTAGCGTACAAATTCTAGAAAATATTTAAATATTTAATTTTGCTAGATTTTACTTTTATTTCAAGTACTTACATCCGCTAAGAATCGAGCGGGATAGGAAAGTTGTTGACCAAAGTATAGGTACTAACTCTGAGTCAAGATGTCTCTGTATTTCCACGATTGGAATTTTTAAATTTAAAATCTCGTTCTTGTGATTTAATTTCAAAAACTTACCACACGTTCTTAACTACTGATTAAAAACTTCTTGAAACATTTCCACGCTAAATTAAGCCGTATTTCCGAAAATAATAGAGTTCACATTTCATTGTGGCCACATGACAGATACTGGTCACTCCTAGCGACTTCTTCAGCTGGCCTATTGTCAACGTATGACTGATTTATGTCCAGCCAAAGATTCATTTCATTCACGTTTATTTAAATGTCCACAGGATTTACGTTGTACTGTTGAAATTTCAATATTACAATGAGACTGGCGCAGTAAGCTAGACGTTTGTGGACTAGACATGTTAAAGGTCTTCAGCTTTAATTTTGTGATAAATCTTCTGTGTATAACTGACAACTGGATATTATATTTTTACTTCTTCATTTATAAGCATATAGGAATACGCCGTATTTCATAGGCGTCTTTACTAACATTCTGAGTTCTTTCGTTGATTTGTACCACGAGCTGTTCGCCCCACGCCACTGTACGAATCGGGCAGAGTCATTTTGGAAATCGTCGTTTCATACCAGTGAACAATGATATGAAACGATGTCTTTTAGAAAGATTTTTCCTGATTCATATTTCATGGTATAAATTGACAAAAAACACACATTCCATGGACACGAAGTTCATTGAGCGTAAAAACCAGTACTAACCCGCATTAGGCCAGTGTATGTGGATTATTGTTTAAACTCTTGCAGCTCTCTAGATAGGGGAGAGGAGAGCCGAACCCAGCAGTGGGACATTAATGGGTTGCTTATGATGATGATTTTAGCTTAAGCAACATAATGACAATGCTTATGATAGATCTGTTAAATATTAGGCAAAAATAAATAATAATAATAATATTCTACCACATTCACACAGCGCCATCTAGTTCCAAAGTAAGCAATTATATTTGCTTGTGTTATGGGTAATCAACAACTGATATACTACTTAAATATTTTTTTTTTTGTAAATATATACATATTATAGATAAATTACACCCAGACACAGAACAAACCTTTATGCTCATCACACAAAGATTTGTCCTGCGAGGGGATCGAACCCACGACCTCCAGCTTAGCAGTCAGGGTCACTAACCACTAGACCAACAGGCCAGCCCTGATTAATTTAGACACTAGCGAAGCAAAAAGAAGACTAAATCACTCTAGTTATTATTTAAATCGGAAATGTCGGATTCTTACACCTATGCAAAGTCAGCGGGACGTTAGTATACAATACAATGCAGCCTTATAATTTTCCCTCAAAAAAAAGAATGACACATGTCCAGTATTCAGACAAGACCAAAAGGTGGTCCAATTTAAATAGAATTAAATAAACATGTCAGCGCTCGTGATATCCATCTACGCAAAAACTTGAATACCGACACATCATGCAATATTCAAATATTCAACTATTCAAGCTGCAGGCGCTAAAATTTAATTAAAAAACCAACTACCAGTGCTAGTTTAAAATTGTAATGCTATGAAATACATAAACTATACTATAAACAACTCGGTATCTGCATAATACAATAACACATCAAGCCAAGTTTATGGCGAACTTTCTGAGAGGAAAGCGTTAAGATGTTGGTACACTTGTTCTTGTGTAGTAAGGAATAAAACTTCCATTTACGTACAATCCTTGCTAGTAATAAAAATAGAAATTCTGTATTTTTGTTACTCTTTCACTTAACTTATCTTCATAAAAAATAATTATAGTCTTAGACTTGAAAGAAGACATAGGTTTCGGGGGCTCCGTGGGGGCTTTGATAGCTAAACCACTGAACGAATTTTAATGTTTGATATACTTAGCGAGACTTTAAAAGGAGGTTTTTTTTTATAAAATGTTTTTTATTATTTTTTTGTTCTTCATAAATGTTGCGACTGACCAACGGATCAACAATAATTATGATTTTTTTAATAGAAATAGGTTTTGGGTAGTAATAAGTAGCGGGCAGGAGCTAGTTTAGTGTAGAATAAATTTCATATTACTCACAGATTAACAGACTAGTACAGAACAAAAACCATAGCAAAAAAACTTCCAGGTTCATGTGTCGATACCTTTATGCGAAAAGAAGCCAAGAGCGATGCATGTGTCCACTTCTACATCTTACTATTCATGAGGATAGCGTTATACTCGATATAACCATTAACATTTAGATCACGCAAGATGAATAAAATTTATATTATTATGTAAACCTGAATATTTATACATTTATAAACTCGCTTCAAATAAAATCGGATATGTTCTGATTCGATTTATTCAATTATTCGTGGGAATTGTCGTTCAAGTTTTAATCGACATATCTGATATAATCAATCTTTTTCACGATTCTCGTGTTAATTAATATACATTGATTCATAAGTCACGTTCGGTTGCTATTTGGTACGGAAGAGTAATCGGAAATGCTCTTCCCGGTAGATCGATTATATATATCGATGATTGTAATCATTTGGACATTCTAAAGTATCGCGTTTAGCGAGTTGTGATACAATTTTACCGGTATATTGATTATACGTAATTATTGTATAAAACTTCCTGCAATTAATCATAGACAGGTGCAGTATGAACGAAATTACTAGACACCGTAATCAAATTTAGTTACTCGATTTTTATTACTTGATAGATAGTTAACACTTCATGATTAATTACAATAAATCGATATCGTATCAATATTGTGAATTTTTTACGTTTTTATATTACGAGTATGTCTACTGCGCTATTTTATCTAAATAAAAGCAAAATAAAATTCATCTCTAATATTTTTTATATTCCTTAGGGTTAACATAATCAAAGATGAATAAACTGAAGATCCCAAATTAAAAAAAGAAGCCATTTCTACGTACAAATATTAATCGAACAACCTCTGATCGGCAAAATGCTTTAATTTTCTTGCCACATTCTTACATAAAGCTAACCACCCCGAAGGACGTTCAAACATTTGAATAACCAATCGACAGATGATTAGAAGTGTTATACAGATAGACATCCACACATACAAATTTTATTATTGACTGGGTAATCAGACGTGCTGACTGCTGAGTACTAGTTGCCAATAGGGACATGATAAAATACTGTTGTATGAAGTAACTGGCTGATAAATCATTTTGCATAATACTGATGAAGTTACAATCGTTTATGAATGGAATCAAGAAAGAAGTGGTTAGATTTTTTTTATGATTTATTTAATAACAATTTAAGTAAATTGTAGCCAATGTACGATGATATTATGTTATTATTAGGTAAATATAAATTTGTCAAAACTACCTGTGAGGATCAAATCTAAACCGTGTGAGGATCAAAACAAAGCATAATTTGCGATAAATGGCTATGTGACCATTTTATCCGGTAAATCACACATGTTGTCCACTCATGAAAACTAATTTACGGAAATACGATGTTTATTGACAAAATAAAACTACTACCCAGTTTAGCACCGACAATGCAAAAATGTTATAATTAATTTCTTTGTTGGGCTATTTGCATCGTCTGTACATGATTTTAGGGTTTAAAATTGTTCAACAGCATTGTGCTGTTATCTCTTTTCCACTGTGAGTGTGATAAAACGTTATAGGCGATTTACCTTGTATAAATAATCATAAACATTGCTAAAATCATATTCATACTAAATTTACATATAAATTTTATAATATTATGTTGTTTTAATCAAACATCAAAGATAAACAATAATTCACCGCTTGTTATAGTTAATATTAAACAAAAAACTTTGCATATATAGCGCTCTCAGGGTTAAATAGGCATTAGATGAAATAGAACTGTCAGGCAATTTTCATCTTCTGCCTATTATTCTAAGGTTCAAAATTGCCTGTGTGCAATCGTGTTTGTTAACTTATAACCTTTTGCAACTATTAGTGTGATACCTACATTAAAACATTTTATAACGTATTTCCTTTTCAATATTCCCACAGTTCAGATTAATACAACGCTGAATTTAAACAAAAATTAATGAAATTTGACATTTATTGATACTATTTCAAGTCCTAATTCTGTTGCTATAAAAAACTAAAACAAAGCCGTTTGGCGATCAAATCGAGCGATAATCATAAATTAAAGAAAGCCGCACTCTTTATAGCTCAATAGATTTCAATAGAATACTTAATTTAGATGTGGATTTGCCTGTAGTAAATATCAATCTACCTATTTATTACAAAAAAAAAGGTCAGAGCCAGAGCTACTTTTTTTTTAATAATAAAAAAAATGTTTTGGACATCCACACACAGCGCCGTCTAGTCCCGAACTAAGCTAATACTTGTAATATGAATACTAGACCACTGATGTAATACATAATTATTTTTTTTGTAAATATAGTAGTTATTTTGTTTGTAATGGTCATGGTTGCAGCTGGTTGAAGATGTGTTGTTTAACCGTTTGGGTAAAATAAAATTAAATCGAATCGAATGCTTTCTTCGTCTGATTTGCAATATTCAGTAATTCAAATACCATAATTATATAACTAGATTTGACTGGCCTGTTGGTCTAGTGGTTAGTGACCCTGACTGCTAAGCCGGAGGTCGTGGGTTCGATCCCCACCCAGGACAAATCTTTGTGTGATGAGCATACAGGTTTGTTCTGTGTCTGGGTGTAATTTATCTATAATATTTATGTATTTACAAAAAAAAATTTAGGTATATAAGTAGTATATCAGTTGTTTAGTACCCATAACACAAGCAAATATAATTGCTTAATTTGGGACTAGATGGCGCTGTGTAAATGTGGTAGAATATTATTATTATTAAATCTTTAAAAATACGCAACGGATTTTTATGCGTTTTTTAATAGATAGACTGATTCAAAAGGAAGGTTTATAGGTATAAAATACATACCACGCGGCCGAAGCAGCGAGTGAAAGCTAGTAATTTAATAATAAGGTTTTGGACATCCACACACAGCGCCATCTAGTCCCAAACTAAGCTATTTTTTGTAATATGAATACTAAACAACTGATCTAATAATTAAATAGGTTTCACCGTATGGGTCAAATAAAATTAAATCGAATCGAATGCTATATTCGTCTGATTTACAATATTCAATTATTCTAATACCAATTAGTAGATTTAAGAATCTAAAGAACTAGGCAATTTTTAAAAGCAGCAAATTGTCACCACTCTATTTAAAAAGAAATCTTGCTCATTAAACTAAAATGAGACTTGCTTTCTTTGTCGATATAAGGAAATGTTAAGTTCATTAAAGTCCAGGTGTTAAATAAATCACTTATAGACAGACGTTGAACGATGACGCAAGTGTCGTTCTCGTTCTAAAAGGAATGGTTTATGGCTTCACTAATATCTATTGCAAATAACTCGTTTTTATTAATGAGAAAGCAGTAAAACAACGAATAAAGTTATGCGTGGGAACACAATATAGTTCGGTTGGTTAGGGAGAGGTTTAGCTGAGCGAAGATGAGCGGAGTGCCCTACAAATTATTTTAATAAAAAAATATTTTACTTTTTTTTTCTATGAATTTATTTAATTATGTTTTTATTATTAGATACAGAGAAATAATACAAAGAAATCAATTCCTTACTAGGTATAATAAAAATATAGAACTTATAACTCAGATATAACCCTCCTAGCAACTACAAAATCTAGCTAGCTAGATTTTGTATCTCTCAGTCATACACAGTCATACATACTCATACGTCCTATATCCTACCTTACTATTTTGTTATTATTATATAGTATTATTATTATTTTAGGTAAAGTATACATGGGCGGAGTGGGTTTAGCTTATTAGTAAATCTTTAAAAACTAATCTTCGCTATGCAAGCGCTTTGATAATCATCAGCAAACTCCGATTTAGTGAAACTGGCCTTTATACGGATATTGGGCAACTAAGAAGTCGCTCGAAGCTAAACAGAGTAGCCCATTATAACTTATTTATTACTTAAAGATTTTGTTGTATTGTTAACTAGCTCTATCCCACAGTTACGCCCGTATCGAATTTAATTTTCACGGATTAGTTTAAATTTATGATGACTGTTTCACTCCTATGTGTAATAGCGTGATGTTTCAGAGCTTCAAACCTTTCAAAATGTGGTAAAAAATATACATTTTTTACCACATTTTCACAGCGCACATTTTCTAGTCCCAAATTAAGCAATTATATTTGCTTGTGTTATGGGTACTAAACAACTGATATACTACTTAAATACATTTTTTTTTGTAAATACATACATATTATTGATAAATTACACCCAGACACAGAACAAACAGTCATGCTCATCACAAAAAGATTTGTCCTTATATGAACAAGCTATCTTAAAAGAAATGTTCTTTTAAATCAGACTTGCAGTTTAGGAGATAGACGTTTGCACAAACAAACAGAAGGTTTGAACTTTATAACGTTATTGTTAATTTACTATCAAAAAGATTCTGTGGTATAGTAACTTTAGGCGCGGCTAGATTTAGAAATTATCATATTGTCAATTAAGTATTTCATGTTTATGAAGTAGTAAAGTTAGTTTGGTTTAATTTTTAAACGAGTTTCAATTTAAATGGTTCGTGTATATGTCGAATTAAAACACTATCTCCATTTGATAAGCTATGGGAAATAAAATAAATATATTATAGCTACAACTTCATTGATTAAAAGACTGTAGGTAGTAATAGCAAAACGTGTATTTTAAATCCAATAAATACACAAAAACCAAATATGCTGTTTAAATAAATGTGTTATAGTTTATGTAAGTGTTAGGAACAGTTCTTCCCAATATTTATTTGCAAAAAATCACTTTTAATCATTGCGCGTTGAAGCGTAGCCCATCTTATGAAGAAATATATTCCTTCAGAATTAATTCGAGAAGGTACATTTTTTTATACATTTAGATATATATCACACCTCTTTCTTTACAGAGGGTTAGGCAGAGACTATTTCTTCTTTTCACTTGCTACGATTCTGACATACATCTTTGGCTTTTTCAACATCATCAGCACCCCATTAAGTCCCACTGCTGGGCTCGGGTCTCCTTTCCTCTAACTAGAGAGCTGAGAGGGTTTAGGCCATAATCCACTCACGCTGGCCTAGTGCGGGTTGGTGGATCAGACATACTCATAGAATTTCTGTGGGTTTCCTCACGATGTTTTCTTTCACCGTTAGCAGATGGTAAGTCACTTGACTAGTACATATAAATGGCACAAAGTGGAATCCACATTGGTACTGCCGGTCGGGATCGAACTCGGACCGCGTGATTTGCACGCGCCGGTCCTTTATCCATTTAACCACCATCTCTTATTTTTCAACATACATTTTCTTAACAATATAATTTTATTTTTTGTTTGAAAACTAAGCGATCAATAAAATAACATAGAATAGGAAATGTATTACATTATGTCAGCATGTCTCCAGTTCTTCATCTTATAAGCAGATACAATAATGAATCCAATAAATTCATACAACACAAGGCAACTTGTTTTTAATTGAGCATTTTATGTCTCCACGAACAATAGGTGATTATACTTCATTGTAGAAAGCGGGTGGCACTGCGGGGCGATCATTGTATTTGTTCGACGGGGCCACAGATATCGATTTACTATCTTTTCAATTAAACTATCGATATAATACAACGTACTAACAAGGGACCATCTGTTTTCGATTAATTAAAATCGAAATAAAAGGCAAGTCAATCGTGAAATTGGTGTTGAATGTTGAAACGGATATGATGTGCTGTCAATGGATTATTGATATCAATTTTAAGTATCGTGCTTTGATTTTTGTGATATTAATCGCTCAAGCTTATTTGAAAAGGAGGTTAATAAAGTCCAAGTGTCTTCAGAATTATTTTAAAGTTTGTTGTAATTCTCCATGAAACGTTCTCTAATCTAATCTATCTATGTAATCTATGTCTATGTCTAATCTATGAAACGTTGGAAGGGGAAGACCTAGAAGAACTTACCATGACCAAATAGGACACTAGAGAGAAGAAGGGACAAATCAGGAGTACCCTCAACCGGCGAGAATGCATGAAAAGACTGATGAATGTTGAAGAAGCCAAAGATGTATGTCAGAATCGTAGCAAGTGGAAGAAAATGGTCTCTGCCTACCCCTCTGTTGGGAAAGAGGCTTGATCTATATGTATGTATATGTATATCCATCAAACTGCGGGCTGATACATACATTTTCATGATAGAAAAACTCAATACTTTTGTTTTCCTAGCCTAGCCTAGAATCGAACCTTGGACCTGTTGCACAGCAGTTGTATACACTTCAGTAATAGATAAGTTATATTATTATCTATACAAATAAATAAAATTGAAATGTCGCGGGCATAGCTAGTTCAATAATAAAATGTGATTTATTTTCTTTTCAATAATTTATCTTAAACATGAAGTTTTTTTTTGGTCTAATCTATAAAACGTAATTTAAAGATCACCTATCCAAGCATTAATTATTATTTTTCACAAAAACGCTACGTAAGTAATAATAAGGTTTTGACATTCACACACAGCGCCATCTAGTCCCAAACTAAGCTAATGCTTGTAATACGGATAATAGATAACTGATATAATACATAAATAACTTTTTTAGATACATTACACCCAATAACAGAACGAATTATTGTGCTCGTCATACAAAAATGTGTTCTGGATGGGAATCGAACCCGCTACCTCTGTCTCAGCAGTCAGGGTCAATAACCACTAAGCTACGGAGGCTTCAATTTCAAAATTTCTCAACTACATTTTCTTTCGTCTATAACCACTGAGCCACGGAGTCTTCTATTTCAAAATTTCTCAACTACATTTCCCTTCAAGAAAGGCTTGTTTACTATAAATTTAACAAACAAACAAAGACATACGTGTTGGTTACTCGTTAGACTAGTTAGTTAGCCCAGAGTTATGTTCATGGGTTATCTTACAGGCCTTCTCTATAAAATATAATTATTTGCTAGAAACCAATTTGTAGTTTGCACTATTGAAATTGTGATTTGTGGCCATCAGAATTCTGTTGAAGCACTGTTATAGAAACAAATGCAAGCTTTTATAAACTTTGTATGATTGAAATAGAATTGGTTTTTAATTGTAATCTGAATATAAAGTTGGTGGTTATCTGGACATTACAGTACCTTTTATGTATGTTTATCATGTTATGTACATAATGTCTATATTTGCTTGCCGAAATTTCGCAATAACATCGTTAATGGAATAACCCAAGCTACCGTTTTATATTTTAGTTTATTGAGTGTTGATAAAAGTGTGGAAAATAGTGTTAATTTGAGTTTAATTTTAAATTTGGATTGATTTTATTATTTTCTTGTTTGAAATTTTACGGAATAGTTAAATAATAATAATAATAATATTCTACCACATTTACACAGCGCTATCTAGTCCCAAATTAAGCAATTATATTTGCTTGTGTTATGGGTACTAAACAATAATATACTACTTAAAATACATTTTTTTTTGTAAATACATACATATTATAGATAAATTACACCCAGACACAGAACAAACCTTTATGCTCATCACACAAAGATTTGTCCTGGGTGGGGATCGAACCCACGACCTCCGGTTTAGCAGTAAGGGTCACTAACCACTAGACCAATAGGCCAGTCTCCATTAATTAACAAAATAAAAAAAAAATCAACGTTGTTCTTTGCAAAAAGCAGTTAAATGTTTTAAGATGACGTTTTGTTTTGCGTTTTTAAATTTTTCTTACAGTAACTTATTGTCAGCGTTTATTATGAACAGTCGCGCGTAAGCTTGTATGCCTCATAGAAAAATGCTTGCACTAACTTATACATTTTGGTACTAAAAATTTACCTAAAAATGACTCTTATCATATTTCAACAAATAATGATTTTATCATTATTTAAATCGACCCAATTCTATATTGGGCTCTTAATTTCTTGAAACACTAACATTATTTTATTCTAAATAAAAAAATGTAGCAAGCAATGACACATCACGTAAAATAATCACTTAAAAGTTTAAAAGGAACTTTTCCACTTATCCTTGTTGCTACATAATTTAAGTATAAAAAAAATAAAGAAACAGGTTTCAAAGGTGTCCGGAAGTGTACAATCAAATGGATCGTTAGTGGAATTGCGTAAAAACTATAAAAAGGTGCATTATGTGAAGGTGCAAATTTGAAAAAGTCAAGTTTACCTGCCCCTTGATAAAACAATTCCAAAATTATATCGCCTCCTCAGAAGAAAACCAATGTATGGGGATTAATTCCTCTAGACAATTATCAACCTTAAAATTATTGTAACAAGATATAAATTGATAAGTTGTCTTATTTTTACTTAACACCATTTGCCAACAGATAACGATATGCCTTTCTTTTCTAACAATACGAAAATACGGTATACATGAGCAGGATAGAAACACGCTAGATATTTGGTATATTATTTTGCAAGGGCTGTTAATACAAAAAATATATCAATGGTGAATTGACATGCGGTCAAAAAAGGTTCGCTAATGCGCGATTCTGATCGATTGCGCTTTTTGTTAGAAAAAAATGGTCGGCCCAATATTTAAGATATTGTTTATTATATTAAAAAAAAAATAGCATTCAGTCGAATTAGATGATTGCTTATATAATGATGTTAGGTTTGCTCTATAAAAAGGTCTTATTTTAATCAGTCAGTTATATTAGGTGGTTTAAGTTTTTAAGGTGAATACATAAATAAACGTGTAACTAAAACATGCAAACTTTAATTAAAATCGACCAAGGTTTTATTAGATTTTTTTTGTTGAGAAATTCTCTATTTCAGCCCGAAGTTTGAAAATATGTCTAGTTAATGGAAAAATACATCATTTAACATTGACAGTAATATGTGGATGTAATGGACCTTTTGCCTACGTCTATGGTTATGTTATAAATGTTACTACATAAAAAAATAAATTACTATCCAAGCTACCTGTATGTCTGTTTTAAAAAAAAAACACGTTTGAACAGAAGTCGTTTGGCTTGTCCTTCGACAAGTAACTATTAGATAAAGATCAGACGGTTCCGATGATATCATTCATAACGCAGGTTCGAGTTGAGCATACTAAGGGCCGGCGTAGATCGTCGGTGAGCAAAGAACAGCACACAAGTCATGTATTGCTATTACAGTGTGTCAAATACTGTTTAATTTATGATCACTACTAGCTTCTGCGTGATATCTCGGTAAAAAGTAGTCTTAGTGCTATTTCATACTATAATCTATCTGTATGCAGAACCTTTCAGCCGTTTATAATATTAGTAAGATTATCAGCCTGTCCACTGTCGAATTTGTATGTTTCTAAAAGGAACCAGACAAATAAAAAAAATATTCGGGTGATAATATAGATAGATAATACCTTATAAACGATAAAAACCATAATTTTACTCTAGTTCCTTTTAAATTGATTCAATTCTTTTTTTTTTCATTCTACTGCACACAGCTTAGTCAAACGCAGCTAACAGCATTTTTATTGCTAATTGATTTTCAACTTTATGAGCGTTTCAATAAATTCGATTGCATCACGAATACTACGGGTCCTTGCTCGCGTCCTCACACGCGCATTGTCTAGGGCTCACAAACGCATTTGCTTTACTCTACTCGTCTAACATGCACTGACCTTTAGGCTCGTTCAGTCAATCATTTTAACGTTGTATTGCACTAAACAATGCATTTCATTAATTTGTTTATTTATTATATTATTATATTAATATGTGCCTTATTACTCTGAGTTTAAAGAATAATTTAAGGTACTATGAATATCACGGAGAACCTTTACAAACCTAAAATTAACGGACACAAAGCACACTCAGACTCAAAATATTTTTTATAAATAAATTTAACTCTCTGTGGGAATCAAACCCACAACGTCTAATTGAACGAGGTAGTATTTTAATAACGGAATATTGACAACTTCTGCTCTACTATATCTGTATTCATATAGTCACACACACACGCCCATAATTTAGGCACATACATAGTAACATACCAAAAGAAATTCAAACGCTTTCAAACTACGTCAGAGGCGCGAACACAAGCGCTCGTTGAAATCTTTCCAACGTAACCGTTGAAGCGTATTTCAAAACGTTCAAAATTCGAACATACGATTTCATTCAACGGTCACTTGTTGGGAATTTGATCTGAATATTGACACCATGATGGGAAAGCTATGGGAGGTTGACCGTGACGGCTTCGGTTACTATCTCGTGGATATCAAATCGCATATCTATATGGGAGATTGATTTATGAGACAAGTGGACTGAGAAGTCTATAGAAACAATTGCAGTATCACTAAGTATCTGTTGCGTCGCAATAAATAGATTGAGACTTGAATCTGGGAATAGATATGATATTAGGAAAGCTTTCTTTAATAATTTTTACTTTGATTATGAGAACAGTGCTCTAATTTATAATATGATTTCTAATAGAATAATGCAAACTGAGCAACAATCACTTCATAACAATATCTTTTTAGAATTGGTAATCATAAACATGATTTAATTTAACAATATTTATATAGAGTGTATACGACGATATGACATAAAATGGTAAGGCAGCCAGTGTTAACTCTTATAAACATATTCTAATAATCATTAAAAAAAAGAAAAAAGGAAAAAAAAAAGTAAAACTACACCTTATTTTTCTATCATGACGTTTTCGACATGACGACGACAAAAGTGCGGAACAGAGTAAGAGATAAGATAATATGAAAGAGTCAGAGATATTTAAATGAATTGAATGACGTAATGACAACATACGATCAACGTAAATACCAACAGGTTGTTTAAAACTGCGAAAAACTGTGAAATAAAGAAAGTATATTTGCGTCTAAACTATTGCAAATTTCTATTACATTTTTTTGGTAAAGCCTTCTAACATCACATACAGCACGTGGTTTCTTAACTAAAATAATGTACCGGTGACGAGCCGGGACTTGATTTTTTAAAATAAATGATACGGGAACGATTCGGGATTTGTTTTTTATGGTGACGAGCCGGGATCGTGACGACCCGGACCTGACTCCGTCGTATCGTCGTATACACCCTGTATAACTTTTCATTAATCTGGTTCATTTAACTAGTCACGAGTGCCGACTACAAAACATAGGATGGAATCGCAATTTCGATATTCGATTATTCGATTTTGATAGCTATTCGATTCCGATAAACAGTCTTCTCTTCTCTCTTAACAGACTATCCTGTCTACGAACTTGTTGTAGGCATTAGATCATCATTTACACTTACATTCTTAACTTAAACTTTCAAAATCACTTTGTAACCAAGTATGATAAATACATTTTAAGTTTGCGTTGTGTAATTCATCACTTTCTTTTTATAAAACAAATCTCTGGTTCGTTTCAAATTTGATTGAATGAAATTAAAAAATAAGTATTAAAGGCTGAAATTAAAGAGACGATATTGAATTGCTACTTGACAACATTCAAAATCTCTCAATAGAGTCAAACATTCTAGAATCAAACAAGCTATTAACAACAACAATTTATAAATAGTTAACCCATTTCTAAGCTATAATAGAAAATAATCTCACAAAACATCGTTTATCGATGTTCATATCAGAATCATTAAAGCTACTAAACATTTGACTCAATCTGTCTATAACTGGTAATATCGAATATGCAAATATGCTCATATAAATTATATATTTGGTAATTTATGTTAATTTCCCAACAGAACTAATAGAGGACGTCCGTTCCGATCAACTTGACGTCAAAAATAGCTTAGTTTCTAAATGCTATGGGAACGTTTTCCATATCCATTTTGAATGCCGTTTATCAAAAGTATTTATTAAGGTAATTTTGCTCTATAGGCCTCAATAGGAAGTCATTATGTGTGACCAGTAGTTCATTATAGACATACAAAATCTCATAATTTCTAATGCCTTACTTCCATGGCATTAGAAATTATGAGATTTTGTGTGAACTATGGGATGTTTGTGATTAAAATCATGATATGCTTTTTACGAACTTGAGTCATTTTATTCGATTGGATTGCTCTCACTTTAATGAATCATCACCCGTGCCTAGCAGTGGGAAGTTTATGGGTTGTACCCATAAACTTCCCACTGCTAGGCACGGGTCTCCTCCAAAAAATGTGGAGGGAATTTAGCTTACTATAACACGCTGGCCAGACGGATTGGTATAGGGTTTGTTTCGAATTTTCCTTTTCTCGCAGTGCTCTTGTTTGCATGAAGTAACTCCCTTAGTCTCCTTTAACGACACCTAGGGGTTGAAATGTAGTAATGACATTATGTATTCTCAATCTGGTACTACACGGTCAATATGTAATAATTTCTTTCCAAGACAGTAGTTTAGGCAATGCCGAGTGTCATAAAATTGTATTGGCAAGGGTTCATCACTGTTAATACTGGATTCCAAGAGTTGCAGTATTGGCTGTGAGGACGGGATTGACCTGAATCAAGTGATGTCTCTTTAATAATGTTTAAATCGTAGAATCGATGATGTTTCTCACACTTATCTATGTGATTAAAGTCGTTAAAATTTTCTAATTAGATTATTAACACTGTATTAGTTTTTAATTTCACAAACATTTAAAACCGCTCCAATTTCAGACAGCTATTTAAGTAATAACATCCTTAATGATTCGTACAACTTACTAAGCATAACAAATACCTCAATCACTCATGTTCAAAAGTGAATAGAATAATACAAATGACTGACCTTACTACACGCAGCAAATACGAATTTTATAACACTTGATTTATAACTGAGCAGCCGTTTGACAGCAGTTAGCAAATTAGGCCACGACTTCAGAAGATTCACAGATATTAACTTTCATCTACCTTCATTTATTTTATTAGCACCATCGTTTATAAGTACATAGATTTATGTTGTTCCTATATAAAAATGACGTAAATATATTCAAATATAGCCTGCTAATGTAAGAACAAACGATATTATAGACAGCGGTGTATACATCACACTTTTGTACTCCCAATCAATCACGATAACGACTATTTAAATGATATTAGTTACCAATACCGTGCTGTAATAGGTTGTATTTTTCTTTTCTCGAACAAAACAGGTAATGAATGTTGCGCGCGGCGAGAAATACATGTGTCAATTGATAGATTGCTGTTAATTTTAATACGATTTGTCGTGACTTTGGCTGATGGGTGATGGGAAAGGTTCAGAGGTGATTTGTATGAGCATTAGGAGTTCAAACGCTAACACACGAGCATGTGAGGTCAAATACATTAGCCACCTAGCGGGTTTGAGTACATTTGTGTAAATCTTGTATTAATCAAACTTATTTGGTACTGTTGGTTGTGTTACTTAGATGAAAATTGTTTTTAGATGTAAAAATAATGTTTGTTTATACAATATTGTAATTTGCTATTTTAATTGCTTTGCAGTTTTATGAAGAAAATTTATACATTGAGACGTAAATCAAAATCGGAAAGGAATATCAATTTTATGATTAATTATAAGCACCATTGAAAGCACAGAACATAGATAAGTTTTTTTCACGTGTTTTATGATTGTATGCATATTTTGTATTTTCAGATTTAATACAGATTTACATTTATTTTTTGTTCATAAATTGAAAATACTAAAATGCGTCGTATAATAAATAATTTATAATTAATTTAGAGGTCATAATTTATGACCATTACATAAAATTAAATAATTTAGCTAGCTTAGAGATGTCATATCTATTTATGTAGGCCTTTTCATATTTTTGAAGCAAACGAGTTGCATTTAATACTTCAATAGTCTAAATATAACTGCTACTGACGCTATTTAAAATTCTGGCAAAAAAATGAACACCTGCGCAGAATTAAAATTCAAAAACTTTGTTTTAAGACATTTATTAATATTTAAATTAAATTTTGATATACTAGAAAATTTATTTTTACACACCAAAACTCAAATATATATATGAAACGTTACTTTGTCGTCATAAAAAGTGCCTATAAACATTATCATACTTTTACTTTTTCATATAAAATTTATTCTTTCTACGGAAGCGAACTTGTTTAAAATTGATATATGTGTGAAATGTAGCATTTTAACTTAATAGATGTGTTAGTTGACGAGTTTTAGACTATAAATTTAAGGTACCGCTTAATATATTATATATATATTATACGCTAGCAAATGCCAATTAGCATATGTTGACAAAAATTACATATGTTTTATGCCTGCCGATATACATTTCAAGGAAGCATGACATCCTCTTTATATTATGATTTAATGTTATTAAATGCTAGTTTCACAAGATTATTTTGCACTAATAAATTAGATGGTCAGTCATATCTATTTTTTATATTTAACGGTTCGACACCTTCGACATTTTTCGTGTTTTAATGCGATTTATTTAGTTTAGTTAGCTTAATTATATGTTTTAGATATTTGTAATGTACAACATCCGTGGACGCTGATATTTTAACAGGGGTTCGATATTTGATAATTTAGTGTTAATTTTATTGAATATATGAATTTCCTTTGTCTTAAAATATTCATTCATATTTTATTAATTCTTTTGCATGTATTTTTTATTTCAAATGCAACCGGAAAATTACATTTATAAAACAAATGTCGGTTGACAACGACTTTGCTGAATATTTTACGACCAAACCTGTCCTATAATTTAATTAATATTTTATGCTGTAATTGTTCGAAGTTAAAACCTTCTTGTTATAATTTGTACACCCTGGCCACTTTTATATATGAGTACTATCTATGGACGTAATAAAACTGTTATGTCGCGTTATTTTTCTGAATAGGTTATGGGCAATATTTAACGCTTCATATACAAAAAAATGGCTACATCAGCTGAAGGCCTACCCCTAGCGGAGGCAACCTACCGACATCCAGTCGTTACCAGCGGTGTCCCACAAATACCCAAGTTGGACGGGCGATCCAATTTTGCTACTTGGAGCTTTGGTATCAAAATGTACCTTATTGACTGTGGGTTGTGGAAGTGCGTCGAGTGCCCAGAAGAATTCGCAAAAGAGCGAAGCGACTTCAATAGAATGGATGAACAGGCAAGGGCAAAAATATGTCTATCTGTAGCGCCAAAAGTTTACTCCGTCGTGAAGTCTGCCAAAACGGCAAAAGAAACATGGAACAAATTAAAAGCACAATATGCCGACAAAGGTTTGGACAGAAGGCTAAATCTACTTAGGCAACTTTTTAACATAAAATTAGCAACATTTGGAGATATTGAGAGCTATATTAATGCCATAAGAGATATACAGGAGAAACTCCATGAAATCGAAGCTGGACTGGAGGATGAATTTATCGGAGTCATAATGCTAGCAGGTTTGACAGAAGAGTTCAAGCCTCTCATCATGGCACTGGAGCATTCAGGTGCAAAAATTACTTCAGACTCAGTAGCCACGAGGCTTCTCAGCGAAGATCACAAGACACCTGAAGAACTCTCCACGAACACTTCTTTTTCGGCCACAACTCCTAAATTACAGTGTAAATTTTGTAAGAAGTTTGGACATGTTATTTTAAATTGTAGAAAAAGGAAACAACACATGAAAACACTTTCTACACATAACAAAACAAATTTTATTACAGATGTTACACTTTTATCTTCTTTTAATTCAAATTTCTCAGGTCCCCAACTCAAACAAAACTGGATTCTGGATTCCGGAGCAACAGCACACATGTGCAAGGATAAGAATTCCTTTCAGGACTTAAAGTCGTTCAAATCCAGACCAATATATGTTGCCAACAACGATCTAATCCCTTGCTCAGGATCAGGTACCGTAGTTTTGCCTTTACCTAGAGGTAATTCGAGCACACTCGATAATGTGCTATATGTTCCAGACATAGCGTCGAACTTATTATCTATAAGTAGCCTTGTACGTGAAAATCATGTCGTTGTATTTTCCCAAAGTGGTGCTACAATTCTTCGTAGGGAAAACTGCAAAGTTTCCGGCGAAATAGTAGCAACTGCGTCGAATTATAAAAATCTTTATAAACTCGATATGGCACAACAAGTTTATTTGACAAATGAATGTTCACCAACAGCGTTGCTATGGCATCGACGTCTTGGACATCTCAATGTCAAGGCCGTCAATATATTAAAAAATAAACAAATAGGCGTAAGTTTTTCAGACAGACTGCCAGATACTTGTGTGCCATGTATACAAGGTAAATTAGCAAAGAGGCCCTTTAAAATTTCTCAAAGAGAAACTAGTAATAGATTAGAGCTCATACACACAGACCTCTGTGGCCCAATGAGTACGCACTCATTTGGTGGTGCTCTATATTTATTAACATTTACGGACAACTTCTCTCGCAAAACTTTTGGCTATTTATTAAAGTCTAAGAGCGAGGTATATACGAAGTTTGTCGAATTTAAATGTATGGTGGAAAACCAGACAGGCCTTAAAATAAAAACCCTCCGCTCAGACGGCGGTGGTGAGTACGTAAACCGTCAGATGTCTGACTTCTTGAATGCAAATGGAATAGTTCATCAGACTTCTATTCCTTATAATCCACAACAGAATGGACTATCTGAACGGGTCAATCGTACTGTAGTTGAGAAAGCACGGTCAATGCTGCAAGATGCAGGTCTTCCCAGAGCCTATTGGGGCGAAGCTGTTAATACAGCAATTTATTTGAAAAATCATTCCCCCACCACAGCCCTGAAGAACGAAATCCCCGAGGAGAAATGGACTGGCAAGAAGGTAAACCTTGCACACCTTCGAGTTTTTGGATGTAATGCTCATGTGCTAATTCCTAAGGAAAAACGTAAGAAGCTTGATCCGAAAACCGAAGTTTGTGTATTCGTTGGCTACTCCGAACAACACAAAGGCTATCGCCTAATCAATCCTCGTAATCCGAGACGTATAATTGTTGCTCGAGATGTTGTGTTCCTAGAGAACAACCCCGCCGCGGTCACCTCTAGTCACTCTACTATTGAAGATTCTCCTGACCCTTCCTCAACACCCAACGAACCCTACGTGATCGACGTACATCTGCCTTCTATCTCTTCTTCACGCATACAACCGATCCTTTCGAGTCCTTCACCGGTTATGGAACCGTCTTTTACGTCTGAATCATCCGATACACAGCCTGATTCGGATGATGCTGTTCCGGAATCTCCTACTGAACCGGAACTAGAACCCGAGGTATTCAATGACGCTGAGTCAGAACCATCTCCAGAGTCAAGTTTAGAGTACCAAAGACGATATCCGACCAGAGAGCGACAACCTCCAACTCGTTTTCCAGAGAACGACAGGTCTACTCTCTGCTTAATCTCCTGCGACTCTGAACCTGAGACTTACGGAGAAGCTATGACAGACTCGAATAAAGAAGAATGGGTGGAAGCTATGAGAGTCGAGTATAACTCTCTTATCAATCATGGTACTTGGACTTTAGTTGACAGACCTGAAAAACGAAAGATTGTTAAAAATAAATGGGTCTATAAAATTAAAAAGGATACTAACGGAGAGATAGTGAAGTTCAAAGCTAGACTTGTAGCCAAAGGTTTTACACAAGTTTACGGCGTTGACTACGGAGAGACATTCTCACCGGTCACTCGGCTATCTACTATAAGACTTTTAATCGCTTTTGCAGCAAAAGATGGACTTTATCTTGAACATTTAGATGTCGAGACTGCATTTCTCAACGGTGATTTAGAAGAAGAAATCTTCATGGAGCAGCCAGAAGGTTTCGCTTTTGAACCTAAGAAAAAGGTATGTCTCCTTAAAAAATCACTGTATGGGCTTAAACAAGCTCCACGTCAATGGAACAAAAAAGTTTGTGAAGCCATGAACAAACTTTCATTGACTCAATGTTCGAAAGAGCACTGTCTTTATTATAAAAAGTCAGGCAAAAAGCTTCTTGTCGTCGCTATCTTTGTGGACGATTTCTTCCTCCTGTCAAATGATGACAGTATGAAAGATTCATTCAAACGAGGACTTAGAGAACTGTTCACTGTAAAAGATCTCGGTATTCTTAAAGATTGTTTGGGAATGAGAGTCACTCATTGTGAAAAAAGTATTACTCTCGACCAAACTAATTATATCGACGAACTGATTAATAAATTTGGCATGGAAGATGCTATTCCAGTATCCACACCAATGGAACTTGGACAAAAATTAATCCGGCCAAAAGATGGTGAGGAACGATTTAATTTGCCTTACCAGCAGCTTATTGGGTCACTAATGTATATTTCCATTGGCACAAGACCTGACATATCCTATGCTGTCTCCTATTTGAGCCAATTCAATACTCATTACGGGGAGGAACACTGGAAAGCTGCAAAACGTGTACTTAGGTACTTAAAGGCAACTAAAAATTTGAAACTAAACTACACCTACAATACTGATAGAAGTGTACCTATTGGTTATGCTGATGCTGATTACGGTAGTAGTGTTATTGACAGACGCTCATACACTGGTTACACCTTTTTGATGAGTGGCGCACCAACTTCGTGGGAGGCTCGCAAACAGAAAACAGTTGCCCTCTCGACTACAGAAGCTGAATATATGGCACTTTCTGAATCAAGTAAAGAAGCCATCTATATACGTTCCCTCATCAAAGAAATATTTTCAATAGACCAACCAATAGTAATATATTCAGATAACCAAAGTTCACTTAAACTCAGCACAAATGACACCTATCACGCTCGCACAAAACATATTGATATTCGTCATCACTTCATACGAGATGCCTTAACAAATAATCAAATTCATGTTAAGTACATCTCAACCACACATCAGTTAGCAGACATACTAACCAAATCATTACCTAAACTAAGACACAGTAAGCTAACTACATTATTAGGTTTACTGTAAAGTTTTTATTTTTATAATGGTTTAATACATATTTGTTTCTATATTAAGTTTGCTATTTGATATTCTTATAAATTAATTCAAATGTTTATAAATTAATTGTCATATTGTGTATTAGTAGTCACTTGTGTTTATTATCAGTTTATATCATGCATTGTACGTACAGGGTGATCTAATTACGGGGAGGTGTTCGAAGTTAAAACCTTCTTGTTATAATTTGTACACCCTGGCCACTTTTATATATGAGTACTATCTATGGACGTAATAAAACTGTTATGTCGCGTTATTTTTCTGAATAGTAATTTAATTAATATTATGTCAGTTTACTCGGACATTAACTTAAATAAAATGTTTTTTTTATGAATCTGTGACGACAAATTTAATATCTATATATATATTTATGAATCAGTTTTCTATAGTTTTCCTTATTTAAATTATCCAAAAAAAGGGAGGCAAAATTAAGTGGTGGCACTCAAGCATTTACTTCAAAATTGTCCGAAATTATGCTAACGATTAGATGCCCGTTTCGGACAAAACTGGTATAAGGTTTTTCTATCACGAAATTGACAGTATTAACCCAGAGTTTTGAAACAAATGTGTCCGGTTCATGGCAATAGACTCGCTCCCTATTAAATAGGACCTAAGAGCTAAACACACACGCTAGTTTTAGGCGTGTTTCTACCAGAGATGTGCGATGATGCGATATTTATTATGAACCAATAGAATCGCTTCATTTACGTGACGTCAGGTAAACGTCAGGTAAATGAAGTGATTCTATTGGTAGCCTTAGCGTCGGATTCAACGATATTGCGATGCATTAATGCTGCATCGTGTTTTGGCGACTCACTGCGTTCCATCGCAGTATGCATCTAATGTTTCGGAACTTTAAAGTTTGCTTGAATATTGATGCTATACATCATGTAGGTAATTTCTAGTTTTAGAAATTAGGTAAACGGAAATACCACTGAATTATTTTACGACCAATATCGTTGACCCTTGGCGCTATCTCGCGATCCAGTTCTGCTTTTATTGCTTAACACATCCTCTGTTACGATGAACAGCGTCAATGGACAAGGTATTTATTGGTGGTGCCCTCAATTCTACGTTGGCGCCAAAACATTTGTTTTATGACAATCATTTGGCAATTAAGCCAAGATGGTAATTATATTAATTAATGAGTGGGATACTGTTAGCTTAAATACTAATTAAAATTATATGGAAGTATAACCGTGGAAGCCAAAAAGACATTTTAGTTTTTAAATTTAAGGTGTTATGTTATATTTATTTCGGATGCAGTCTCTTCTTCAATCGATTAAATAAGAAAATAATAATTCTCTCAAAAAAATTTATACTTTACCGAAATTGAGCGTAATTGAAACATGGACGTTTATATCTTCATTAAGATCCATTTACTGGTTTGATGGTAATACACAAATAAAACCAATTTCACATTTAAGTAAAACAATTTTTTTTAACAATTCTTTTTTTCTAATTTTAGTTGGCACAGAAATAGGCCTGTATGCCGATTATACTAGGATCAATTCGGATATAAAATAAATAAAAACATTAATTGTCAAATTGTGACTTAAAAGTTCATTAAAATATTATGCCAATATCAGTGCATTCAGGTGTAACTTCTTAATAAAAGCATTTCAAAATTATCAATGATATTTTTATTAATTTAACTGCCTAGTAAAAAACAGACATTGATAGTCAAATTTTATTATTAATATATCTCTAATTTGAATATAGAATCATCATCATCATATCAGCTCAACGACATTCACAGCTAGACATAGGCCTCACTACTACACTACTACTATATATATATCCTCCTAGCCGTATTCGGCCTCAGCGACTTGGGAGATTCACTATGGAGAGCGTCGTCTGTGTGCTCTCAGGTGACTGACGTATCCAATTTTTGTAGCGCATGTAAGACCACACTTGCTACAGGTCAGCACCCCTCCGACGTAGTTGTAATGGATGGCCGCAGGTGGTCGGGCCTTAAGCTCGTCTCGCTTAGTGTCGAGCTCTTCATTACGTCTTCTCTCAAACTCGACTACCTTGGTGCACACAGTTCTTCTCCACAACGGTCGGTCCATCGCCACTGTCTCCCATTGTGACGGATTGAGATCACATTGCTTCATGTGACGCTTGAGCACATCCTTATATAGCAGAAATTGGCCGCCTTGTTTCCGCTTGCCGTCCTGCAGTTCGGAATAAAAGATGCGTTTCGCCACTCTACACTACTACACACTACTACTATTCAAGTATAGTCAAAATAATCTAGAAGGATATACTTTTTACCGACATACAACGCAAGAAAAACCACGGGAAGATATAATATAATCAATCTAGAACAAGTTTAACACGGTCCTGTACTCATCGTGCTCATCAATGTAACTTTATAGTTTTCATATCACACCGCAGCGCAACTTGAATTTCACCGCAAAACTTATGACACACGAGAAGCCTTCGTAATTATTTATTGAGATGAACACCTGGCTAGATCAATTTATATGTAGAACATTATTAATCACGCGAATACAGCATGATAAAAAAATATCCAGTCAAAGCGTGCCAATTTTCATACAGATTCAGCCGTTCTTGTATGATTGAGTAACAAAAATCCATCCATACGTCTATCTATCCATTCATCCATCCTTCATTACTTTCGCATTTATAATATTAGTAAGATGAATTTGAAATAGTAATATAATATAAGGCAAATGTGAAAGGAAACGTTGGAAGGGGAAGATGTAGAAGAACGTACCATGACCAAATAGGTGACATTCTAAAGAAGGGAATCAGGAGTACCCTAAATCGGCCGGAATGCATGAAAAGACTGATGAATATTGAAGAAGTCAAAGATGTATGTCAAAATCGTAGCAACTAGAAGGAAATAGTCTCTAGAAATCCCTCTGTGGTCTGTACAAAAAAAATCTGAGTGATAGTGTGCAAGAGATTCTAGGTTCGATTCCCGGGTTGAAAAAAAACGATGTTGAGTTTTCCTGTCATGAAATTCTCATCAGCCCGCAGTCTAGCAATGTACCCAGTTAATGGCAATAGGTCCGTCTAGTGATGGTTTAAGAATTCATAATACCAGTACACCATCTCAACCCGTGGGTGTCGTAAAAGGCGACTAAGGGATTAACCTTATGCAGAAAATTACAGCACTCCGAGAAAAGGAAAATTTTAAACAATCCATATACCAACTCGTCTGGCCAGCGTGATATAGTAGGCTAAATTTCCTCCACATTCTTTGGAAGAGACGCGTGTCCAGCTGTAGGACGTTTATGGGTTGACATGACGAATGGCAATAGGCTCGCCCCTATTAAATAGGACCTAATATAACTGGTTGGTCTTTTATTGTTATGTTCCATTCATTGACTTTAATTCGCCTCTCGAATTAAAGTTACAATAAAAAAAATAAGTAGATATAATATTTACCTACTTTTAATACCGTTATTTATGATAATAGTTTTTATGATGCAGACTTAACTAAAACAATTTTAACATCATTCTCACCCAATAAATCATTATATGCAATAAAAATATACTAAACAGTTACTTTCAAAATTCGAAATTACTTAATACTAATAATTGTGTGTAGCTGCTTGTGTTCGTGTACGCCCCTAATTGATCGAATTTTAATCGTTTAACATCGTGCGTGATCGGCTATTTACGTCAATTATAATTTGGTGTTTATAAATCGAACGTTGACCTAGGTAATATGAGGATTAAAATATTCTAGGTATTAAAATGTAATGTGTTAATAAATTAATTTAAAAAACACATCATCGAAATTTCATAAATTATAATTTTACAAAAACCTAATTAGATGAACATGACAGATTCAAAGGTATCCTTTTATTTGATTAAATAAATTATTATTCCTAAAAACTTACAGCTAATGGTTACATAAAAAAACCATATTCATTTACTAATAATATTAATCAGAACTCAGACTCTACACAAAGCGCATATAATATACTCACGTTGCATCACGCCTCTTCTACCAGAAATGATAGGCAAAGTTGCATCTCATCAATATTACACCAAATGTATTAGGCCTCATAATAGACTTAATAAGTTTCACTAACTGCCGTACTCAGAGACGTTACTTAACTTTAAAGTTTATTTAGTAAAAATCGTGTAGTACTTAAGTCTATACAACTAATGACGATTATTCAATGAAAAAATTGTGTTAATGACAGACTGCTAATTGACGTCTCTGAGTGCGGCCGTGTGACGCAAACTCTCAAATAATAATAATAATAATAATATTCTACCACGTTCACACAGCGCCATCTAGTCCCAAATTAAGCAATTATATTTGCTTGTGTTATGGGTACTAAACAACTGATATATTACTTAAATACTTTTTTTTTTTGTAAATACATACATATTATAGATAAATTACACCCAGACACAGAACAAACCTTTATGCTCATCACACAAAGATTTGTCCTGGGTGGGAATCGAACCCACGACCTCCAGCTTAGCAGTCAGGGTCACTAACCACTAGACCAACAGGCCAGTCGTAAATATTTCATTAAAAAGTTTCAAACGCAGGCGCAGAACTAACTAAGCATTTACAATAAAATTATACAACGGAAATAATACTTTAAAAGTCAAGTGCATTGGAAACTCTTATCAGAACTAATGTAGCTCGAAGAGTATTACTTAACCGGTAGTTGGCCGGTCGTAGGTTCGATTACCGAGCTCAGTATTTACTGGCGAACGCGTCACGAAGTAACGTCGATTGAAAATTACAAGTTTTTAAATGGTATTTTATTGCCTCTTCGGTATTCAGTTAGCGAGGCTTGTTTAGAAGACTAGAATATTTATTTTCACGGCATCTTTTGTTACATTAGTTATTGTTTTAAAATAAACTTTAGATAAATAATGGTTTTTAGACTGAACGAAGATGTAGATTAGCATTAATATTCAATGTTTTATTGATGTAATGGTCGAAGAATAATGAAGTGGGACTGCTAAACTCGGTTGTTGGTTCAATTCCCAGAAATATTTCTGTGATCCAATAATTGGTAGATTCTGGGTGTACTCTGAGTTCGTTAATTGTATGTTTGTACAGTCTCTCGTGACACAAGGCTTCTACTTTGGACAACATTTTTGATGACGAAGCGGAACAGTGACGACTCGGTACTAACTCCCGGTATTGTCTAAAAATGAAGTAGAAATTAGTCTCGTCAAATTTCTTGTTCGCTCTGAAGTTGCACCCCGCTGCTGTTTAACATAGTAGGTAAATGAACATCGTTCGGGTGGGTCCATTTATATCACGGGATGGCAGCCCGAACGTTTCCGAACACAAAACACCAACGAAGTTTAAACAGCAGCGGGTGCAACTTCAGAGAGAAGTAGAAGTTTGCGGAGACCTACACCTACTTTTTTGCTGCTTATATTGAATTTTCTGATGTAATACTTCAGTTAGTTAGTAGTATAAGCTTATAATAATACTTTTTGAAACCCAACATTGCTGTGGTGTAAATAAGTATAAATAATAATATGAAATACTTGCAATCCGAGACGGACTCCAAAATTTTAGCTACAAATACCTGTTTTGACAAGAAATTTGATCCATCACCTTAAGAAAATAAGGATCATAACTCATACAATAATGGTCCTATTGATACACTAATGCTCACACAGTTCAACAGCAATTATACAAGAATTATTACTTCCCCACTTCCTATTTAAACAAACGATAACCTATACATAACAGTAAATTTTACGAACCAGCTGTCCAACTTATATAGATCTCTAATTTAACATTGTCGTTTTGCGAAATAAAAATTCGAACTCATAAATTTTGCCATAAATAAGTTGAATGCTAATAATATTGTCGGTGACATCAAAAAAGATTTAATCACTATACGTTTACACAACAGAAGTTTAGGCAGTTACTGTCTTTCTAATTAGATTTCTTAGTAAAATATTGCATGTGTTTAACTATTTCAAAATGAATTTATATTGGGTAGGTGATCCAAATGAACTGTACCTCTATAGCAATAAAGTTAAGACAAATGCTGTTGCGCAAATATAACAATCTCGAATTGTATTTATATATTTTTGATATTTTTTATAAAGTATTTGAAATATGGTCACATTATTTTTGCACCTCATTGCCCCTCCAGTTTCACTTCCCTGAGCTTATTCTGTCTGTAATAAACATATCGTATGGGAAAAAACTCGTTGAGGACGTCGATATGAAAGGAGATGCATACAATATAATATGACCGCGATATGAGAAAATAAAAACTCACATATAAACATGTGAATGTTATATAATAGTAGGTATCTTGATATCCCAAAGTGTGTTTGTGAACAAATAATCCTTAATTTTTTGTCAAATGGTTAATAAATTTCTTTATAATTGAAACATATAATCTTAAGAGACATGGTCAAATTAAATTAAACCAACATTAATGGTTGTTTATGAATATTTAATGGCGACGGAATGTACTGTTTTCCGTGTGAATAAAAGAAATATTTTCATCTCCTTCCTGTTTAGTTGATACACTTAACTCACTTCCATGATATAAATTAAACAATTTAATTTATGACGCAGTCCAGTTTGAAATTTTAAAAAGTTGACATACTGCTTTATTATCTGTGTCGTGGGCGACTAGATAACATAATTTATCTGTTTCCACCGTGTTTTATCATAGTGTAAGGCGGTGGACTTTATCGCAACTTTTATTAATTATTTTCTACTTAAGATTGGACGGTAGAATCGCTTTTGTAGTGTCAATGAAATATAGATGGTATATAAAAGAGAATAGGTAGTTTTTGTTGTAATTTATTTCGTGTAAAGGAGTTTTTTTTTTTTTTTAAAGTGTAAAGGAGATTTGAGATGTGAATAATTGTTGCATCAAGTATAGTTTACAATTAGGTACATTACTTATTGGTGATCGGCAAGGAATAAGTGTATTTCAAATAAAGTAGTATTGTTATTTTTTCAACTACTACCAATCGAAAATTTAAATCTTTTTTTTTGCCAAAGTAACAATTTAGTTTTAATAATAATATGAGTAATATAATATATATAACTATACTACTATAATAGGACTGGCCTGTTGGTCTAGTGGTTAGTTACCCTGACTGCTAAGCCAGAGATCGTGGGTTCGATCCCCACCCAGGACAAATCTTTGTGTGATGAGCATAAAGGTTTGTTCTGTGTCTGGGTGTAATTTATCTATAATATGTATGTATTTACAAAAAAAAAATGTATTTAAGTAGTATATCAGTTGTTTAGTACCCATACCACAAGCAAATATAATTGCTTACTTTGGGACTAGATCGCGCTGTGTAAATGTGGTAGAATAAATATTAAAAATATTATATAATCATATGAATAAAATTAAAAACTATTATACAGCTAACAAAAAGCTTCATATAATTATTCGCTAACGTAAAACGTATGTACCTACTTATTAATAGCCTTTGCATAAAACTTCATTTAAGGTTAGCAACATGAGATATACAATTAACAAATTTTCTCAGCTATTCTGCTTCAAGTTCAATCTAGATAGCTTATTTTCCAATCACAATGAGCTAATATGAATGTTACAAGGTAAATTACAGCTAGCCAATTAATAGTTACCTAATCTGGATATTGAGAAGCGCTTTCTCATGCAGACATGGTCTTAATTTTAATTAAATAAGCGAGGTGCTCGTAGCCTAGTGTTAATGAGATGTAAGTTACGATCATCGAGGTTAAGCAACGATCAGCTAGGTCAGTCTATGATGGGTGACCGTTTGTGACAATTTCAATCTCGAGCGTCTCCTTACTTCAAAGGTACGTAAAGCAATTGGTTCCAGATATCAATTAATGTGGTAATCGTTAAGTCAAGTTGAAAACTTTCTATTTTGACACATTATTTTTTAGGTCCCAAATTTATGTATATATACCAGAATTTCTTTACTAATTCAATCTAAAACTTCAGTATAATTTAAACCAGCTTCAAAGAAAACAATATAGTTCGAATTTTAATAAATAAACAATATAATACTAAATAGATTTTAATCAAAAATGCATGAAGAAAATACAATTAGTCGAATAGGAGACCAGAAGCCACTTTAACTTAATTAAAGCCACTAATTGCCTTTAAAAAGTTATTAAAAAAGATATTAATTTCTAATCTACGATAACGTTCGTATCAATAAGACCAGTATACGCCTACAGGAAGTCTCGTATTAAAACTCGTCGCAAAACTGGATGTTTTATTATATTTATCAATGATTTTGATTGCATGGGGTCAATCTGCCGTTGCTATTAGAGTCCTGGGACCATAGTCGCAATTTCTACACACTAATAACATTTTCAAACTTTTTACGATGGGTTATCGAAATTGAATAGTAGGTCTTCTGGATAAAATTAAATTAAAAAAAAAAATTAATAAAAAATGTTTATTTATCATAAGTTATAACACAGTTACAAAATTGGTATAATATGAAATCCTTCACAATCTTTAATAAGAGAACCTGGTACTATATGCTGAGTTAAAAGGGAGACCATTTTAATGCGATGAGGCATAAACGCAATTATTTTTAATGTTCCTACTTAAACAAATAAACAACAATAAAAGTTTTTTTTTTCTTTCAAGAATGTATACATACTTAACTAAAATAATGATTTTAAAACGAAATTCGGATTAAAACTAAAAAAACTATTTAATGTTTTATACATTCAATCATTCAGATTACTTTATACCTGGATGAATCAAGTCAATGAAAATTTTGTGTTTAAAATTAAATCTTCATTATAACATGTTTTTGTGTTAAATTATATTTTAAAACTGATTATTCTCAGTAATTGGTTGTTAGATTTTCTCGCACCTGCTAGCTGGTACACAAACTAAACCGATTACAATGTTTTTTTTTCAAAGAATATGCCAATTTCATAATAAATATAAACCATTTATATTGAAATTAATATTTTAAAATTTGTTAAAATACAAGCTTCAGTCTACGTTGTCACAAATGAAATTGACAATACTTAAAACTGTTTTTAATATTATCTTTAGTATTACATGTTCAATAAAAATATAATACAAATATAAAAAGAAAAAAAAAAGTTGAATACTGTTTGGAATTTGCAAATATTTCTTTGATCTTTTACGATGCAAAAGTTTATACCCTAAATTTTAGATAAAAAAAAAACACTTTTAATAATTACTACCGTGAGAAAGTAGATATTTAAATGCGTTAATCTTTGGCCTATGTTATAGTTATTACTTCGAAACTGGATTTCGCACATACATACTAACGAATAGAAGCTAATTTTGAGGTTTTATTTTCACGTGCTCATTAATTTTCGTATTTCGATTGAGTTACGAAGTGATTTGTCCGATCACTTTATTTATGACGTGAACATATTTATAAATTTGTCACTGTAACGTGAGAATGAGTATTTTTATGCTAAACAACCATTTCTCAGCTAAAAATAGATACTTGTAAAATTTGTCTTCAATTCACTAAACTTCTTTTGATAAAAATATCAGCAAAATTACAAATATCAAAATTATTCGATAGACCTGTGTGTTAATCATCAAAAAAAGTATCCAAATGCATATAATTATACTCGTATATATAAATATATATAATCCCAATAAATCCTAATAAATATAATAAATCCTATATAACTAATATTGGTCGTGCAAAAAACGTGACAGGCAAACTAAAATAGGTTATTAATTATAGGTTAGGGATAATAAATTAATGCTTAGCACCAGTCAGCAAGTTACCCCTGGAATTTAAACTACAAGTGCCACCATAAACTAAATAGATAAAATTAATCATTATTTTGATGGAATTAGGATTTCTGTTTATCGGCTATTTACATCTAAAGCACCGCATGACTGCATTACAGAGGACAATTTATTGGTACAGGTGAGACCAAAAGTTACGTGATAAATGTTTATCTTCTGGCTTAAGTTTAAGAGTTGGTAGGTGATTTTTTTTTAAATTTATATCTTTAAATCCACGCTCTATTCAAATATTATAAATACGGAAATTAATTTGTTTGCTTGTCATGCCTTTACTGTTCCTCGACTCCTAAATTTATTTATAGCAATGATATTTAATAATTGTAGTCTAGAGGAGAGGAGGAGACGGATATATCCTGAGAGTTATCTGCGGGCAAAAGTTATAATAAATAAAAATAAATCTGTATTTGAATCATAATTATTGGTATATTATTTTGAACCTAGACATCAATGTTAAATGGGATATGCATTTGATTATGTCTTAAATCTAGAACTGACAGATACCATCATGATCTCATACCAAATTGTAATAATTTCTTTACTGCTAACGCCAAGGAAAAATCATTTATAAGAGTATGATATACAACTTAAAATGCATTTTTACCCTTGCACTTTACATGGATTTAAATCATTCCTCGCTTACTGAATTGGATGCAATGAGTCATCAATCTTTCAACCAGTATAGGCCTATAATCGTTTAACTCTCAATTTCGCATATTACAGACACTTCAGTATAGTAATGAATATTTAAATTGAAATTATCTTGATAGATATTATTACTATGTTAGAATTAATTCAGTTCATTTGCAATTTCCTACAAGTTATATGCATTGGAACATAAAACAGTCTATGAAATACTAACTAGTCAACGCTAGCGGCATTTGAAGTGAAATTTTATTGCATATTTGCTTACGTCAATGAAAATTTAATAGATATCTAATAATAAATGTCAGATTAATATTAATAATGACAATCAATCATAATATATTTTATGGTACTTATAAATAAATCATTATTTTTGACAAGGAAGAACTTATAAAGTAATAAAACATATTCCAATCAATACTCATCATAAAATAAAATCGGCGTCACAATATGATGTATTTTAATTTATATTTTCAAATATGTATCTACTCAATAATAAAAATGAACAATAAATAATTCAGTATAAAACTTTGTAAACAAAAACATAATTCAATATATTATATAGATAAAGTAGAATAATGTTTAGTGCCTGTAATGGGAATATTCATGTGTCGCAGGCAATTTATGACATTTTGTCTTATTATTAAAAAAAACATAATTTGATACTACATAATACAATACATATTAGATTTGGAACGCGTGGGAATAAGCCTTATTATGGGTAGATACAACAGATATTAATGAAATGATTAAATTATAAAAAAAATATGAAAATTTTATGTCACTAAAGCTAAGGCACTTTTGAATATTTTGGTTGGCTCACACAAAACGCAATGGGATTATATTACGTAACAAACAACCATAATATTCTTATTATAATATAAATACTAAAATACGATTTCTGTAGTTAAATTTTCCTTCTCAACTCAAAATAGATTACGTACTTTAAAAATTATTATTATTAATCTTGTAAGCACTTTTCGTCGCAACTGTACCTATGGGCGCTATCAAAATTATTTGTTGTTTCACATTAACTGACTGTCACTATACCTTAACTGAATCGGTAGCTTAATCGTCTGTTAATTTGTTAGATCGAAGACTAAAAGTGCCGCTGCCAACAATTTATGACTTCATCGCGGTCACCTTGTTTATTTTAAATGTTTTTTTCTCTATTAAAGCTCCTTTAAAGTTCTTTGATAAAGGCGCAATTAAAGCAGTTTGGTATATCTTCAGATTATTTTATTGACGTTTTAGACTTATGGGTGATGCACGACTTTTCTATCTTCACGGCTGTAAAGACTATCAGGGTGAGCAGTATTATAGACAGTGTAAACGTTTGTAGAGAAGAAGAAGAGAGAAAGAATCGAACTTACAACATTTTTTCGGCAGTTAGATACTTATACGCTAAACCAACAAAGCAATAAAATCATAAGCATAGTAACTATTTTTGCAATATTTTATTATAATAGAACCTGTTCTCATATCTTCATTAGGGCAACTGTATCTAGCAGGCTTTTGCAATAGAGGAATATACTATACTGGCAACACACAGATAATGTATCGGATTAACTGCAAGATAGACTGGCCTGTTGGTCTAGTGGTTAGTGACCCTGACTGCTAAGCCGGAGGTCGTGGGTTCGATCCCCACCCAGGACAAATCTTTGTGTGATGAGTATAAAGGTTTGTTCTGTGTCTGGGTGTAATTTATCTATTATATTATGTATGTATTTACAAAAAAAAAGATGTATATAAGTAGTGTATCAGTTGTTTAGTACCAATAACACAAGCAAATATAATTGTTTAATTTGGGACTAGATGGCGTTGTGTAAATGTAGTAGAATATGGCTCTAGATTTTCCCGGAGTTTGGTAAACAAATACTCCATCCAAGCATTTGTTTACCAAACTCCGGGAAAATCTTAATACTGGAATTTCATGATAGAAAAACCCAATACCATTTATACCCGACCCGGGAATCGAACCCAGGACCTCTTGCACAGCAGTCGTATACACTTCCCGCTGCACCATCGAGGCAGTAACTATAATAAAAAATAACTCTAAAAAAATTATTAAAAATATTTCAAAAAAAAAACTCCGAATAAAAATCGAAAACTACGAAATAGGACACTAAATTGCAAAGTTCCTCTGTATGAGCCCTCAGAATTTTTTATATCCATATAATATATACAATCGGAACAAAAAATTAAAAGAAATATTAATTCAGGATGTTATACTGCTGATTTTGAATTGAAGCAGGAGTCGCCACACAAAAATATCATCGAATCTGAAGTGAACACAGTCTAAACGCTACCTATCTTATGTTAGGTATTACATATGAGTGTAATTATTAAACGAATTGAAATTGTAACTACTATGAATGATGATTAAAAAGAGTGGCCTAAGTTTTTTGCCAAGTTCTTCTCAGAGCTCAACCTTGTCAGTGAACTGGCCAGGCAAATTTTCTGATACCTTTTTTTGGCTTTATATTTTATTTTATTTTATATATTTGATCTATATAAAATAAAGATTATGACTATGATTAAAATAAAACAAAATCAAACCATCAAAATATTTTCCGTAAACGTTAAATGAATACATTAAAATATGTAGTTCTATCAGACAACTACATAAAAAATACTCAACTGTTCCGCAACATGACGGTATTACCCAAAACATCAAAGAACAACAATATATCATTTGAATCAAATGATAGCTTTGCCCTATAATACGTAAAGAAACAAAATAACTTATGTATATAATGTAACTATTATGTTAATTATTATAAAGAGAAATTGAAGATATCAAACGTTTTGATTTACATTTGGCGTTAATTGCGAGCATAATCAGACAGCATATTAACTTATGCACCACTTGTCACGACTTACGTCATCTTTTTGTAGGGCTGTCAAAGTTAAAATAAATATATTAATGTCGTTCGTGGTATGAGTCAGAGTTTTTATAAAATTGTATATATATTTATTTTAATAGTTCTAATGACTAAATTTTTTTACAATAAGTACCTAATTTATAAAATTAATTAAATTACAACTATGGTGATGCATTTTTAAATTACCTAAATTAATAAAAAAAATATACAATAGACTACAAACCATAAGTAGTCTTCGGCAGAAATTTATCACTTTTACAACATTATTTATTTAAACAATTTTGGTAAATGATTGTACAATTTGACAAAAAGTTTTTATAAATAAATCGGAGCTATCTTCATATATCCATAAATACAAAAGATAGCAATAACTGAATGTGGCAACCCTACTAACTGATAAACCTAGCACGACGTACCAACCGTATTAGCATACATATACCGTTACATGTTACGAATTCTTTGTCGGTCTTATTAATAAGTAAATCTATGAAACTCGTCTTAGTACAGGCAGGTTTTACCTTGTTTGCATTCCGTTTATAGAGGTGTCGAGTGCACCGCTCTAGTGCACCTCCACGATTGTGTAATATAAAACAGAAATCGCATAATAAACGTATAATACGGGTGCTTAATTCACGATTTATTTCAGGATGCTTGTCCCAGTGGGTGTTTCTGGGCTATACTGGGCTACTTTTACATCCACACTACTTTAAGCATCAGTGATCGGCCCATTTAATCGGTTTTTACAAGCTAAATGAAGCGACAGAATCTCATAAACGCGTGCAGCATGCGGCATCAATGCAGTTGCTCTAATCTGTCAGGACTTGTCTACTAAAGTGTACTACGTCAGCAAAAATATGGCCCAGTCTATTCACATACAGCGATGTATTATGTAGTCGCGTTCTCGATACGATTACAGATCTACTTATTAATCTATACTATATTATATTAAGCTGAAGAGTTTATTTGTTTAATATTATAGCCCATAAGTAGTGATCAAACAAAAAGATCCACGAGTGTAACGCTACCGATCTTTATGGAAAAGGACTTTTGATCTCATAAATACATTTTTAACCGAAAATTTCACAGAGGATTTCAAATCAAATTCTTCATTAGGAGGCAATGAAGAATTTCTCTCTTTTTTCTCTTTTCTGATTAGAAATTTTCTTTCATACAAACTAAGAACTATCATCAAATAATAACGTCCTTAAAAAATTCTGCCCCGGTGGCGCAGCGGGAAGTGTACGACTGCTTGTGCAAGAGGTTCCGGGTTTGATTCCCGGGTCGGGTTAAAATAGTATTGGGCTTTTCTATCATGAAATTCCAGTATTGAGATCTTGCCGGAGTTTGGTAAACAAATGTTTCCGGTTGATGACAATAGACTCGCCCCCTATTTCATGGGACCAAACATAGCTGGCGAAATGTGGGTGTGAAACACCTCTGCCTACCCCTTCGGGGAAAAAGGCGTGATGCTATCTATTTATGTTAAACAATGAGCCGAAATTTTAGACAAAAAATAAACTTTTTTTACATTTAGACTCTTCGTTCAACTAACAAAGTTGTAAATAAACTTCTTTACCGTAGTACCTTATCTGAACAAAGGTATACCAATAAAATCGCATTCTTAATTCCCTGTATATCTGGATTTGTGCCATGTTACGCGTCCTTTATACAATTAACGACTGCTACAATATGCATATTTAATGGCTTTATATTAGGAATCGCGTGCGTGAGAAACTAAATGGTGTAGAGTTTAAAGTGTTCATCAAGTTGGGCGAGTGTTTTTGGTGTAATTTTTAGGTGAAACTTTTGACATTGCCCATTAACGATGACTTATCCTGTCAATAAGATCTTTCGTTGATTCACTCTACGGTATGGATCGCGAATGATCGTTTTTGAAGTCTTCGTTTCATACTAGTGAACAATTATGGAAAATGGTTCGAAACATCAAATCAAATCAAATAAATTTATTGTGGATCATAGGTATAAAAATACAGATGTCAATATACAAAATTTTTGCCTTTCAGGCATACAATCTTTAAAAATGGTTATGTGTATGTCGTGCATTTAAAACAACATGCAATAAAATACAGTACAATTAAATTAAATCAACAACAACAATTTTATACAGAACATCCTAAGTATATTACTGAACACATAATGAGCATGGACTTACAGGGACTTGTCAGTTAGAAATTGTGTTATCGTGTAATAACATTTATTGACTAAAAATTCATGGAGTCTGATTTAAAAAAATATTTTTTTTGGGATATTATCCGCTTCATAAAAAATACTTTGTACGTACTACATTAATAAAAAAAGCCAATTGAAAAGGACAATTTAATATCGAAATACGTAAGCCACGGTGGAAGTTAGTTACCACAAATATTAAAACCAATCAGTCAGTTAAAACTCAAAAAGACCCGAGGCAGACGCTTTTTGGAACCCAAACAATCTAAAGCCGGTTTTATCTAAAATATATTAATATAAAAAGCGGTATCTAACAACGAGTGCCTAGCATGTAATTACTTCATGTAATGTCTATATTGTTTATTAAAAAGTAACGGGCGCACAAACTGACTCCACTTTTTATAGACGCTCGAATGAAATTGATGGCCGATAAAATTTAAAATGCATGCGTTTGCCATCTGTGTTCGTATAAAAATATTTATATTTTTCGTTGCTACTTTTATTGTGTATAGTTTCCGCTCGCAGTTTTGCCTATGTTATGATTTGGTTTTTGATCACAATTAATGGTAAATGGAATCCACCTTTCATGAATATTAGCGATGTTTGGGGCACATTCAAGCCGCTGGCTGCCGCGCTGCCTAGCTTGAAAGGATAGCTCTTTTTATACTTCGTTTGAGCGCTCTGATATATCCATCACATGTCAGAGCGCTCAGAACACACATAGTAATCTCGGTAACTAGTTATAATGTATAGAACTGAAGGTATAATCAGTTTATCTGAGAAATTATTTTATATATATTTGCCTAAATGGCGCTGAAGTGTAGGCACCGCTACGTAAGACGTCCTGGGTTTTAAATCTGGGTTGGACAAAAACGGTATTACATTTTTCTTTCACGAAATTCTCTTTAACCTGGAGTTACACAAAATACCTATAAAAAAAAATACATATCGCCTCTTTACGTTGCTATCGTAAAAAAACTATTTCATTTAAATAAATTTAATTTCTGTATTCTAGAATATGATAAATTCTAAGTCTGTACCATATATATCTGCTACCGTCCCTTACTTGCCCACCAATTACGAAATAATTACAGCTTGAGGCTGAAGCGAATTAAAATACTTCTTCGTTGTATACTTTTTGTTGAATACTAAACGATTTTGCATTCTTTTATGTTACAGCAGTATAACACGGGAAGATAAATGTGTTCATTGCTATGAATAAAACTTGTTATTTTGTAATTAAAAGTGAATATTGTTTTTGGTAATGAAGCTGATGTTTGTAATTTTAAATAACGTATCTACTTTAAATAAAAGGAAAACTCCAAAATCTGTTTAGCAGTTAAACCATATGAAAATGACAGGTAGACGAGACCACCTTTGTAACCGTTGCGTAATTATGTCTACATAGTGCTCAAGTAATGCAAAACAAAATACCAATCCAAAACTGTATTACTGCTTAAGCATTTAAATTTGCACTGGCCTGTTGGTCTAGTGGTTAGTGACCCTGATTGTAAACCGGAGGTCGTGGGTTCGATCCCCACCCAGGACAAATCTTTGTGTGATGAGCATAAAGGTTTGTTCTGTGTCTGGGTGTAATTTATCTATAATATGTATTTATTTACAAAAAAAAAAAAGTATTTTAGTAGTATATCAGTTGTTTAGTACCCATAACACAAGCAAATATAATTGCTTACTTTGGGACTAGATGGCGCTGTGTAAATGTGGTAGAATATTATTATTATTATTACTAATTTCATATTTTTAGTCACTTTAGAAACAATGCTTGAGTTTACTGAATACATTTTTGTACAAAAAAATACCTTATACATTGTTAACAGCAATACTGTCGTACACACATTTAATCCGAGCTTTCTCATAAAGTTTCTTCAAACCAAATACTAGCGCGTTTAACTCGAACCAAAAGCCCTGTGATTTAGCGCAATTATAACGTCGGGAGGGAATCCAAAAGTGAAAAAAGCGATAGAATTCGGCAAGGCTTTGATTAAAATTGTGACGGCTTGATTGTTCGGCTCCTGCATTCGCCTTTTTTCGGTGAAATGTTTCCAGTAGTTCAGATACGATCAAATTGGACCATATTTTACTGTATAGTGTGAGTTTATGATTGTTACCATATGCGGTTTATATGGGAGAGTGTTTGTATTGTATTTTTATATAGCATTGATTTTCACCTTAAAATTTGTTGTGAGAAATTTATTCACTGTTAACTAGATGTACCAACCCTACTTAATAATTAAATAATAAAATTTTATATAGTTTAAAAGTCTTAGATTTTAGATTCTGAGTCAGAGTGGTAGAAATAAATTAGAGTGTATTTCTTTATACATTTGTTATAAATTTATCAAAATATATTAAATATTAGATATTCAAAGCTCTTCAATGCGTGTTAAAAGTAATGCAATAAAACTATGGGCTTTTGAATGTCTGTTACCAGGTGCAGGTTTTTTAGTTTAAATTGCAAGATCGCGATCACCAGGTCATGCACTAGGTAGGCTATTGAACGAGTTGCAGGCTCGACAATAATAGCTTAGTGAGAAGCTTTGTCAACCAATAACACCGTTTCAAATGACAGCTATATTTAATTAAATTCCAACAAGACGTCGTTTTTGTGAAGGAACACCCTGACGGAATCACGACTTCATCGGTACAAAACGTGAGCGTCTACCGAACGTTACAAAATAGATAAATACATTTTCTGAAAGCTTAACACCTCTATAACTATTTCTTTTATAGATTGTTATGTATTTTTTGGATATACATTTTCAATTGGTACATTTGCTTTTTACAAGTTCTGTAAATGTTCTAAATGTTTATGTTGTTTTACACCAAAATTGTTTTAGACCCAAATTGATTTAAATACTGAACATGGCGTCACGTCACGTCACGTCGTCTTAAATCCTTATAGCCATAATATTTCGTCAGAAAGGTCCCTCCTATTAAACAGATACATTTCCGTGGTACTGAAAATTAATGATAGAAAAATTATATTTCATTTTTATTCAAACTAGAAATCAAACCCAAGATCTCTTGTGCAATTACCTTACATACACCTGTAGCCTTACCAAGGCAGTTAATTGCATAAAATACTAAAGACACCAACAAAACACCCTTGTATGTAATATACAATGAAATCAATTAATCACCACTTGTTCATTTAAACAGGTGTCTACAGGTGTGATATGGTCTACTGATCACCCCTACAGTAAAGCACGTGGTATACCGGAGCGTGACGTAACACTCATATTGGAGCGTGACTTATGATTATCATTTAGTCACGGTATCAGACACGATGTTTACAATTGTCTTGTTTGAATTAGCGATTTCATGGTTTGTTGATTTATGGTCACCATAGTGAGTTATTTATTTATTTGTGGGGTATATGTTACTAATGCGAATGATATAGTGACAATGTAAGCAACTCAAGTTTGTAATCAATATTTTTTTGATAGCTTTTTGTAAATACATAAAACACCATTCATAATAAAATTTTGTATCAAATTTTAAATGCAAGTGCAGTCGTTTCAATCTTATTCTATGACAATTTTGTGTAGAAAGTGTATTTGAAGTGTAAAATGTTGCTTTATTAAATGAATACGACAAAAGTTTAGGCAATCATAAATTAGGACTGAAAACATATCAAAATAATTTTATGTACCTATCTATAGCAAGCAAAGTTAGAAGGTGTATAAGACTGACATGAATTAATAAAAATAAGTCAGAAAATTATTTTTATAGTAAAACAATATCACACTCTATCACCCACCCCACAGTATCTTATAATGTGGAGTACTCCTGCGTCACGCTCGGTAATGCACGTAATACGTCATGTACAAGTGTGTTATTGCTTGTTAAACATAATTTTATGAATTGCCAGACGTGAAGTGTTATTCATTTCAAATTAGCGATTATAACAATTAATCTGCAATAAATATCAAAGCATATCACCTTACTATATTTTTTATTTATCATACTTTTAGATACATAGAAAATCTTTTTGAAATGTTTACTAAACTTGTTAGTATGTATATTTTAAAACGAAATATTTCAGACACTGAATGTGTGTCTGAAATATGAATACTTGAAAATCTCTAATAGATGTACCTGTTCTAAAGTATATATCTTCTAAAATTCTGAAGACGTAAGTATATATTTTACCGAGAATGAACATATTAATATTATTTAAGTACAACTAATTTATTAATCAATTATACACTTATCTAAATAAACATTGTCAACAATATCACGCTCTGTCGCCTACCCCGGCGCCATGACGCGTGCAATACCCCTCCGTCACGCTCGGCAATGCACGCGATTACCGTGTAAACACGTGTTACCTGGTAATTGTTGGTTTTATAGTGCTTAATTGAATTATTGCGTTTATTTGGTGATACATGTTTTTACTTGAAAAAGGGGACATAAGAGTTAATGGATCTGGGGTTATGGTAACTGCCGTGTAGGCATATTCGGAATGTCAGAAACATAGCTAAGCCCTGATTCTAACTCGTGGGACTGCTCCCGGATCGTAAACATTTTCGAATCTTAGAATGACAGTTATTTTTACGGCTTAAGTTATTTTATGTTAAAAAATAGTGTATCGTATAGAAAATTAAAAACTGATTAATATAAGATTTTTTTCGACAACTTTTTTTAACTTTTTTATATTTTTTAACTTAATATAAACTGACATTTCCGGCTAAAAGTTTTCCGACAGCTCAGATTCAGAAGGCTGATCTACTTACAATTCAAATTTCAGTTTCATATTGTTTCTTTACTTAAACACACTAAACACTATTCACTAATATTAACAGCATCACTTTTATCATTAGTACATAATGTGATTTTCTACAGCTCTCTTTTTTGAACTGAGAAACCTCTGTAGCTGCCACAGTTGAAAATCGATGTAAGTAAAACATAAGCAAACCTTTGATTTTCATTGTAATTCAAAATGTAGGACAGCTACAATTTACGGCATACATTGATACAGTTGTAAAGGCAGAGACAAATCATTTCGAATCTGTCGAAAGTCAGGAATATAGTGGCAAATACACAATCATTGCAACCGGTGGTTCAAACCAAATGAGATGCAATTTGAGATCATGACTGTAACATTTGGGACCTCAACACGTGTCCTCTGGCAGTGGTATCTGGGTGAAGTTATTAGAGAAGAGCGGATTTAGATATGAATGATTGTTTCAACGATGACAAAAAATTATACATAAATTTGATATACTCATAGTGATATATAAAGCGTAAAAGCGTATATAAATTTATCAATATTTTTTTGTCTATGTAATTTTATATTACATACATAATTATGTACCTATATATGTATAGTACATCCATGAATTTGATAATATATTGCCAAAGCAAGTGGAAAGCTACCAGAAAAGAGATTAAATTGGGACATCCTTTTTTACAATTAAAAAAAATGTTCAATGAAAAATTCTGAAAACGTTTACTATCAAAGCGGCATTTATTCAATTAAATATTTACACATAGCTTCAAAGTTATACACAACTACCCTATTAAAAAAAAACGTTTTAAAAAAAATCCCAAATAATATCTACTAGTTTATTTTGGGTTTTTGTAAGACATAAATTATCGCGGAAATGTAATTCCAAAACTTATTTAAAACGCCTCAAGGATAAAACTGTTAGTAAATACTGCACTCCCATTTCCTACACATTACCTCAACAGTTCACAACTTATGCCGAGTACCGACAGGCGGCATGCGGCACCAAGTCCAGTTGTAGTAATAACGCCATTACACCTGCGGCCTTCACGATCTTGTGCCATTTCCAACAAATTGTTTCTACTGCCTACCATGTGCGTTATCCTTACTAAATTGTTATGTTTCTTGAAAAAAGGTTGCTATAACTCGAAATTTCGAAATTCGATACCGTTGTCGAATATACTCCTACCTATTAATTTGACAACTATTTAGAAATTGAACAATTATTTAGGTGCTGCAATTTAAATAGCAACATAAAATAAACTCATTGGAAAAAGAAGAACAGAAGTCATTGGATAAAATTATTTTTTCGTATTTGGGCATTGGACGCCCAAATTCGGATTCAATAGGGTGTTTTCAATAAGCGATATTCATCTCTTGCGAGGACAGACCTGTGCCTAGTAATATGGTCTGTAATTGCTCTAAATATAAAATAAACGACTTCTATTGGCCCTAGTTGAAAAAAAATGGCACCTTTCGTATTACGAGTTAGTTTCTTTTCTATGAGTCTGCCTCCTAAAGACTGATATAAGTACTAGATTTTATATAAGCAACGGTTTAACTCAAGTGTGGTAATTGATGTTAGCTGATTAGATATGATCCTAAGTGGAGATCTTATCGACGGACGGCAGTGTTCTAGATGTCAATCGCTGTACAAGATAATTTGATAATTTTAGTTCTCTTTTTAGATTGTATAAAAGTCGACAGCAACGCATCGAGATTAAATTCAATACAATGACATGATTAAAAATAATTTTATGTAAACTTAAATAACTTTATGCTACTATAACTGCATCTGTAGATACTTACATAAAAATTTAAACAAAAAAAAAATAAAAAAAATACCTTTTTTTTTCCTCATTATTTTGTTTTTCCATCCCCATAAAAATAAAATTTAAATAGTTCTTATGTTTCAGAAAAACAGAGATAATAATAATGAAATATCATAAAATGAGTTTAGCACACACAAAACTCATCTAATTTAAAATCTCAAATTCCAAGCTACCCAAATACAAAATTCAAATCACTTGATCTAACAAGCTTTTTACGTGATTTCTTTACATAATGACGGTTGCACACGAACGCATTGCCGCGCAATTTTGCCAGCGTGCAGCAAATAATCGCTACGGGCAACCCGCGTGCAATCATAACTTTAGTTAAGGTTTGGTTTCACTGCACGAGCGGGTGTTAGATTTTGATGGCATTATTAAAAACATAGTTATAGATCCATCATAAATATAAATTTAATAGAAGAAAAGTAACTTTATAGTGTTGGTATATAGTATCATTTGTTTGATGGTTTGATATTAAATATAATTTATACCTGATCCTGACCTGATATATTTATACATTTATGGGCCAGAATCAAATAAAAATCTTAAACGCATATATTAGCCAAAATGCAAAATGCAATAGTGATTAGTGTTTGCCAAAGTTAACTATAAAGTACATTTAAAAATAAAGGTAAGAAAATATTTTTGACATAAATGAATAATTATTATTAAAATAATTCTACAATAAATATAACATAATGTACCTACATAAGAAAACATATTATGTAACCTTTTACCTGTACAAAATAACGTAATTCACTTTAAATTCCAACGTATTCGAAATTACAGTATATGATTGTAAATTGGACACCGGGCACACGTTCGGTTATTGGAACCCAACTGAATTACCAACTGGCGGACACGTGATGCCAGAATGCGCCCCTGAGGCTCGGACGCGCGTTTTGGCTTCTGTATAAGAACTCTTTTTGAAAATTAGTGTATTATTTTTTATGTATATATTATTTTTTGTGGTACTCAGTAATAACAAGTACAAAATGAAGTTAGATATCGAATGTAAACTTGTAACATTTTGAATAAAGGCCTTAGGTTTTACCAGCACATACATATATGTTGGTTTAATTCGATATTGCTGTCAAATAGAAGGTTTAAAGAGATCTATCCTCTCAAGTTAGGTAGCGGCCTGGCTGTGCTCCTAGCATTGCAAACGTCCATGAGCGGCGGTAACCACTTACCATCAGGTGGGTCGTCTGTTCGTCTGCCACTTTAGGCAATAAAAAAAAAAGAAAAAAAAAAAGAAAATGGCATATTGGTCATTTTCAAACATTAGACAACCAATCAATTTGTATATCGTGATTGCGAGTAGATAGAACTACGCTTTGTCTATTTATAGCCTAATATACAGCTCACGATGCTATAATTAAAAACAATTTATTATTAACGATAAGCGAGTATTGTACGAGCAAAATACTGTTACACACATAAACACAGTTTTTTATTAAACCTATCATCAAAGTCGTGAGATACGTAAGGAGCAATTATTATTTAAAAGGTTCACGCAAAGTAAGAGCACTTTATATTTGAAATTTAAAACAGTAATGAATGAAACTAGTTACGAGATAAGAGTTCAGAGTATTCGCTTTGGTTATAAGGATGTATCTGCTTATATGGCGATTGTTAAGGGTATTCTACATACAACTAAATGAAGCATTTGGTAACCAATTATAAATATACCGAGGGCTTACTCGCAATTTCGTTTTTCGGTTAGTCGGTTACGTTTATCAAACGTTTGAAAATATCATCGCTTATATTTAAATTCTCAAACATTTGACAGTGATAATCAATCGTAAGTCGAAATTTCGAGTATGTAACTATATTTCGGTGGTCTATGTAACTAAATTCGTTTTGTCCAAGACTTTGATAATTTACAAGAAGAAGACATTTAACAATGATTGAATTTTTTTTTGAATAATGGTATAATATTGTAGGTACATAATAATATAATGATAGTAGGTGAACATAATTATCGCAGACAATTTTATAAAATTATGAACAATATATTTTACATTTAATAGATTAAAATTATTATTTACTTTTTATATATACGTTTCATTTGACACCTATTTCTAAGTTAATTAGTCAACTAGTATAATACTTTAAAAGACAATGACAAAAATGAAAAACATATAGTACGTTATAATAACTAGTTGTATGTATACAAAAATAACCATACTACCGGTGAATGTAAACGGCACACACACGAAGCGTGCGCGCAGCGATTTGACGCCTCGGGCCCGCTTCTGTAGATCCGTAGATCGTGATCGCTCGAGGTGGCAGGGCTGCCGTGCGCCTAGTGAGAACGCTGCTTACGATAATGTGACAGTGAAATTATGATATTGTTTATTGAGATACGCACTTAATGTATCGGGTTGTTTGTTTATTTCACTGTTTAGTTAATTAAGTGGATTTGAAATTGAGATAACATCATCATCATCTTGTCAATCCAGAATCGTCCCACTGCGGGGCACGGATCTCCTCAACATAGTGAGATGACATAGTGTCACGCAGTTAATCCCCGAAGTACAGTCACACACAAATTTCGTTAGATATATTTATTTGGTTCCATTTTTTGCCGTTATCAAAGAAATTATAATATACTTAATAAAAAATAAAATATTATGTCAGAAAAAGAAAATAATGTTATAGTCCAAAACTTTAATAGAACTCAGGACTATTGCTGCCAAGCACCGAATCCGTTATACTTCATTAGAGTACACACAAACTTAATCAACACGCCTCATGACATATCATTTCATATCATTGTTTAGGGCAAGATCATAGAGCACCAAAACAAGTGACAAATTTTATTTGGACTTTGATATTATAATTTAATATTAAATCCATAATTAACCTAGGAAGAATTCTAGTGTTCTAGATTATAGTGACATATAATATATTATACCTATCAGAATCATTGGTAGATATCCTTAGATAATTCAATATGACATGTGTCGAAGCAATGTACAAATAAACGGATTTGAAGCTTTTGTTTAAGTATGTAGGTAAATAGGTATCTTTTATATTATTTTCCTATTTTATTATATTAGGAATACATCAATAATTCCAAATATATTTTTTTAATTATGCATAATCATAAAATTAAGGATTAAGAATAAAAAAATATAAATAATACAGCCTTATTCCTGCTTAATGCGAAACCTGAAAGTAGTTTGTTTAGAATTAGTAGCAGAATCGATTCCAATAGTTTTTATACCATGTTATATTTTTGTCAAAAATTTATTAAATTTTTGAAAACTCGACACCGTTGTTTGAAGTTTATCAATGGCCGCCTAATGCCTTGTGTCACACAATTTACTAAATAGGTACATAAACTACTGATATTCGGCAATAAGCAAGAAAAATACTTATAACTTTGTGAGGTTTAATTCTTTTTTAATTTAGATTTTTTATTCTGATTCTGCAAATAAAAAGACGTTTGGGGTGTTTCAGCTTTGGTATAAATTAAGAATTACGTTGTATATTCTATTCGGAATGTCACCTCAACATAATAATCGATGCTCTCATTACTTTCCCACTGAACGTTCCAGATTGTTCGATCAATATACGAACGCTTTTTAACTCCCTCACGATTGACGTCAATTAAATTTGATAGAGACCATTTAGGAGATTGATTAAAAATCGATACAGAAAACGATTGCGGCAATCGGTAATGAATTCGGATCGATCCGACGACGTATGGAATTTAAGCTTACTCTATAACGAAGCATAGGGCGTAGTATTTTATTATTATAAGGCTTATTTTATTACCATAACCGAAGGTTTATAATGCTATAAGCAACTAACAGTATTTATCATAATTCTGAAGTTAAGAATAAATTTTTATTTATCACTAATTGATATGGTGAAGATATTTATAGACTGGAAGCAATTTTATATGGAGCTGTGGCAATTAATTAAAACTGACATTATTTAAATTAATTGATTAATAACATTACTATTGCAGACAGATATTTTTCTCGATTTGGTTGCACAGTAAGACACTATATGTATATTTAACTAGCTTCCATCCGTGTGGTATGTCGGCAAATAAAAAGCTATGCGTTAATCTAGACTATAATCTATCTCATCAGCAACCCATTAAGTCCCACTGCAGGGTTCGGGTCTCTTCTCCTCTAACTAGAGAGCTGAGAGGGTTTAGGCCATAATCCACTCTTACTGGCCTAGTGCAGGTTGGTGGATCAGACATACTCATAGAATTTCTTCTAGGGTATGTGGGTTTCCTCACGATGTATTTCTTCACCGTTAGCAGATGGTAAGTCACTTGACTAGTACATATAAATTCCACAAAGTGAAATCCACATTGGTACTGCCGCGCCGCCGGTCGGGATCGAACTCGGACCGCGGGATTTGCACGCCGGTCCCTTATCCATTCAGCCACCATCACTTTATAATCTAATAAACTAATAATCCTTTCAGCTGTTTCGGCCTGATTAAGTAATAAACATCCTTCCATCAATCCTAACATTCGTATTTATAAAATATTAATAAGATTGATTTAAAACTGATCTAAATCACGTATTATTCCATACATAATCCAACTCTCCTCTCTCACACATACACTCACAAGCATACACCCACACACCCACACATACACACCGTCTTATACGCACTCATAACTGTTAAAATTTTTGTTTCTTTTTTTTGTTTTTCTTTTTCTTCTTTTTGTTCATTTTTGTATTGTTGATGTTACTTGAAAGAAGAATTGTAAGATGCTACATGTACCTACCTATATTTCAACAAGGGGGGCCTGGTGACCTGTGGCACAGGTTTTCGAAACCTATTTCAGGCACCAGTCCTCCACAAATGAAAATAGCATTACAGATACAGCATAGCCTTAAGACTTAATTTTGTGGAAGGAAAAATAAACGCATTTATTATATTACAATATTATAAGAAAAAGTAATTCGAGTATTATAAGCTAAGAAAATGATCACGCAATTTATATTTATTTGCCTGAAGTTTCGGTCGAATTGCATCAATCATGGTCATAATACTGACCGTCAGCAAACTGTCATGATACTTGACGTAGTTGTAATTAAGTATGGTACATACTAGTTGCGAAAGTTTTAAAGTTTTTACTATTAAAACTGTATCCAAAATTTCACCCTACGTTTTCGATTCCCATACACAGTATGGTTAGGCGTGCATCAACTGGACAAAAAGCCGACGTCACAAAGGACTGCAGACGGAGCAATTTATTTGAAATAACGGGATCACAGATTTATGGGGACTACTACTCGAATGTGGTGCAAAAAATGGATGACTAAGATTTTGGCTTCGGAGCCTCGAACTGTGTGTTTAGATATACGATTTGTTTATAGTATTGAATGATGCTACTGTTTGTTTTGTTTAAGAATATAATATAATTAGAAACGGTATTTTAATAAATTATATTTAATATCTAATATGTTTTTTTTTCAATACAATTTTACGTTACAGCTAATTCATTAAAATTATTTAATATGTTTTACATTTTGATATTGTAAATTATTTTATTAGACATAATAAAAAGAAACAATAACAAATTCACTTTGATTTTTTCTGTGTCAATATAAATTAATATCCTTTTTAATAGATTAATTAATTAATTTTTAACTTTCATTTTTAATCGATTTATTAAAAAATAATGGCCATACTAATTTATTGTTTTACAATTTACAATAAAAAAGTCAACACCGACGAACAGAGGAACCATAACCAAACAGATATCTATTGGTTTAACTCAGATTTATAATCAATCCATATATTAAAAATTAAGAGACTGATATGCGCACTATATTTACATAAATTAACATATTTATTATATTTTAGCATAATCATTTTGTGGCCATATCTAATTTAAGTACTTCTATTGAATATTCATTTATGTATATAGTCGTAAAGGCTTATCAGAGTAAAATTAATTGTAGTAAAATAAACTATAACGTTGAGATATAGTTATCCTATCAATTATTTAAGGAGCGTTTACGTAATACTGTCTAACCTATTAAAAAATATAAATAGTCAAGCACCCAATTATGGCTAATAAGCGCCGCAATACAGAGATTTTGATCTTATACTATTCTGTACAATTTGGGGAATGTTCATTTTAGGCATAACGAAATTTTCGGACAAAAAATTTCAGAGGCATGAAATTTTGCAAACATTGTATTTCACTTGTCAAATGAGTAATATTATCCAAAATATGTATTTGTTCATTAATTATCAACGTAAAAAAATATTAAGATATTCTAAAATTGCCATTATAATTATTAAGTAAAAAAACAAAAAATAATAGTGCATACCGATAACCAACTTCGTTTCAAGGACGCCACACAAGCGGCTTCGTCTATTAATAAATCAAATACTTTACACAATTAATTAATTTTGTACCTAGCTGTACTTTATCTCGTTTACTATCTGGCCCGTTAATTGCAATATGGCAGATTGAATCTTGCGGCTCAGAGCGCATGCGCGCCGCTCACATTTGTTGTAATTTTCACGTCATTACGCATAACGTAGCGTTGGCGGTTGTTGAAAGCAACCACAGAATAAATGGAGCAGATAAGGCAGTGTGAAAGTGCCCCTATTATAATACGCTAAGTAGTAGAGCACCTTCCAATATTTTTGCTAGATGCTGTTCGTAAATTTTTAGATCAGTATCTAGCAAAAATATTCGTAGTTCTTCGAAGAAATGTTAGGTGCGATTCATGTAGGTGCGATTCGTGTAGGTGCGATTCATGTAGGTGCGACCCGTGTACCCGTGCTTACAGCTTGCAAACGAATTGTGTTCAAAACTGATCATGCTTAAACTTTGTCGATGGTACGTGCGATTCGTTTATGTGCGATTATGTACGATTCGAATGGATGGTGGATGGTAAATGGTTCGAGGAATACAGGCTGAGGAAGGACATGGCGAGGAAGGCATGTTCATATCAGGTGTCTAATCATCTTTCCGTTTCGGTTCTTAATAGTCACAATATGGAAGGAAGAAGAGGTGAAAGGATTGGTAAATGCAAAAAAGGATTTGTGTTTACCCCATTAAAAAGAGCACAGCTCTTAAGAGATAGATTGAGTATTTAGTTTCTATAAGTAAGCATTGTATGGATTCTTGTATATTTAAATACCAAGCAGTGTACAAGTTCATTTAAGTTCGGTAAGTAATCGATACCTATATTGTGTCTACATAGCAACAGGCTATTTTCAAAGACTATTTTGACATATTAATTTGCTGTTATTTTATTATGGCTGATAAAACAATCAGATAATATTGTTCGTATTTTTAAATTATTTTGTTTAAACTGTCTGATATTGAATATTGATAAAACCAAATAAATCTGTAATGAATATTTTTTGGACAATATTTACAATTTAATTTGACATTGGTTAGCAATTATATAGGCTATAATAATGATTTATAATATTTCTTTCTTACCGTAATTGATAACAATCTAGCAAGAATAATTCTAATTAATATATAATATTTAAAGATTTTTTCTAACTTTAATTTGCATCCATTCAAAATGGCTTATTAAATAAATGTTAAATGGAGTCACACTTTATAAACGTCTTTTTTAGGCAGCAAACTTAATTAATTAACTTTAGTCACGATTGAACTCTACATTAATTATATTCAATATAAATCAATAATTGTAGAACATCTATTATTATTTTATTTTCTACATTATTCTATTTTATGTCTTAACTTTATTGCTTAGCTATATTGTACTACAATATAATACAATTATTTGCTATTACCTTAATATTATAGTAAAAGCATTATCTTCTGACCGCTGACATGAAGAACAATGAAGATATTGAGAGAGAGCGGAGGGCACTGTCGGTTAGAGCGAATATGATAGCTCGCAGATTTGCACGTTGCTCACAAGATGTAAAAAAAACACTATTTCGTGCATACTGCACTTCTTTTTACACGTGCAGTCTGTGGGCAGATTATTCGCTGAAATCGTACAAAGTCCTTCGTATTCAATATAATAATGCGTTCAGGATGCTGATGGGGTTGCCCCGTTTCTGTAGCGCGTCAGGGATGTTTGCCGAAGCTCGTGTCGATTGTTTTTATGCAACAATGAGAAAACGAGGCGCTTCCCTGGTGCGTCGGGTTCGGGCCAGCCCCAACAGTATTCTGCGCTGTATAGCGAGCAGACTCGACTGTTTGTATGTGAGTCACTGCTGCAAGCTTTCCACCTAGGTGCCGAGCAAGTGGTAGTGGTTCACATACAAATTATCATTATTTGTATTGTGTTTAGAATAGGAACTAACATAGGTTTAAGAAATATTGTTACTAACACACTGAGTCTAGTTACTTGATAAATAAATTATTATTATAATATTATTATCTATGGTAATTTAAATATATCAGCTGTTTTATATATATCAACAATACTAAACTTAACATATTTAATGAAAATACATCTTCACTTTTTTTTTACCTAAATACATTTTTTTGCCTGAGGTTTTGTTGAAATTGCACCGATTGCAGTCACGGACAGAGGGAAGAGGCCTCCTCTCTAATTCGACGTTTTCGTGTTCGATATAATTTTTTCGTCGCTGTCATTTTCAAACATTTTAAACGAATTCCACTAATACGATGTCGAGATTTCGAGTTGGCTTTCTGGTTAATAAGCCTATCTACAACGTTTAATGCTTAGTCTTTGCTCTCGGATTAGAGAAATGCGCCGCCAATTTTCACCGCGTTTATGATAATGCAGTTACGAGTATTGCGCTCAAAACATTTTACTACTAATGCCTTCTGATATGAATGACTGTTATCTCTAATTGAAATCCGGACTGTGGAAAGTTTAATACAGTGTTATAGGTCTTTTTGGATTGTGCTTCTGTAATGAGAATCGTTATTCCCTTGTCAGGGAAATCTGGTTGGCAAATTAGCTGACAACGCCTACTGTCAGTTTGTTTTCGTGATACATAGGTATACCTGCATATGCTGTGCTGTGCACCCTACAAAAAAAGTACCTAGCAGAATTAAATTCAAATTAATTATAATGTATATAGTGAAACTTTAGCTTATTTAATCAAATTGTATGTCCATTGTAATAAACTATTTTTTTAATTATTTTGTAAGTGTCATTGTTCATAATGTTCAATTTTTTTTTCTTTTGGTTTCAGATTCGGCATCGATTTGGCCTATTCGATGAGGTCTGCACTTCAGGAGGTGTGCAAGTCCGCCACTGTAACTGGGTTCGATTTCTGCGTGTGTCAGACAATTATGGACCACAGGTAAGTTTGTGCTTTTTTATTGACAATGTTATTAAGGAAACCTTGCCTTAGAAGAATACCTTAGAAGAAAGATGTAGGATACAAACCAAACAGTGAACTGCTAGATCAAATTACGAACAACGTTTTCCATAAATAACGTGTTAATTTATTTACTTATTAGATTAACATGGTTACAGGAACAAATTAAATTAACCAACGAAATATAAAAAAAATACATATTTTAACAAAGTTTAAATAGTAAATAAATAACAATAATTAGCATCGTAAGACCTCCGGTCCCTTTAAAGGAACCAAATTTTTATAGTCACTACGTCCTGAACTTTTGAACTTTTAACAGTTAACGCGAAGAACGCGCGTCCTCGGGGGCACCATCTTTACAATATCTAACAAATTAAGAAATTAACACTCACATCATTAATAACAGTGTGACGTTGAGTTTGTCCGTAAATAAATCGCAGTTCAGATAGGATTCCATGAGACCGTTTAGTGTAGTGATGACGTATTGTATTTAATATTTACTGAACATTGACTTTCAACTTTCCACCAGGTAAACCTGGTCTGCACAAAGGTCAAAGGAGAACCAGTTTACGAAGCAGTAAAACCAGTGTCAGCACATACAGAGCTAGTGGTCTACTACCTTCCTGAAAGACCTGAAGAGATGTTCTTTGTTAAGATGAGAAACAACTTGTATAGACAAACTATGGACTCAATATTAGAAGGTGAGTGTGTATTTTATATTTGCTACATCGACATTAACTCATTTCGTATCAAGATAATATTAGCCTATTGCTACTTGTCTGATAGGAGGAAGCAAGAATTTTGAAGATAAAACCTTATGGCAACCGAATAGGGTTTTATTTGGCAAATTCCTAGGTCACCACTTACGACATCTTGCGGATAAAAGGAGTGGTACCACGACATGGTATTTTTACTCCGTTGCCACACGTATGTGACGTCATATTAATTTAATCCATCAGACTGCTTTACTCTTATGCATTGCAACATGATATTTGTAGACTAGATTCTAAAGCAATTTATATAGTAAGAAAACCATTGGACTTTCACTACATTAGGCGTCTATCAATACGTAAAAATTGACTTTACAAGATGCTATTGCTATTGAAAAGGTCAATAAACCCTAGACAAGAACATTCGTTAATGAATATTTCAGAATCGAGGTGTACGTATTCGAAGATTAGCCCGTATCAACAAACGAACTCTTCATATAAGGCATAACACGTGTTGACCAAAAAAAAGAAAATACAACATTCTTTAACCACCTACCGCGTCATTAATCTCAAATACTTGCCAAAGTTGTAATTCTTGTACCGAAACTAGCTTCACGGTGAAAGTAGATCGTCATTACACCAAAAATAATCACACACACGACTACTGTTAAAATATGTATCAAGTTTTTTTATTGCGTCTGAGTTTCATTAGCTTCCGTCCTTCTAATGATTAGTAGGCAACGAAGTATCCTACTGTATCGCTTTGCTTTATACATATTTATTTGAAAATTTTAAGATGCTTCAGTAGTTTCAATATCTTCAAATTTAAATGTGGAATTTTAATTCCATTTGTACGGTACTCGTATGTGCGTGTATTTGACTAAGTATTCGTTATACAAACAATTATTTTAATTTTAATTACTAAAGGTTTTGACTTATAGTATTTATTGCGTTCAATCAAAAGCAGTTAATTTTGAAATAATGTATTACTGTACACCAGCTTCTTTTTTTTTAATGAAATTTTTTGTAACCAATGTCACACGAATAAATAATTTGATTTGATTAAATAGACCTCTATGTACTAACATAAAAAGTTTTTTTTCAATGAGATGAAAAAAATTGACAACAAAAAATACAAATTTTGAATCACAATTCCGATGTTGAGATGGAAATTTCATACGATTCATCTTAAAACATACATATAGGTCGAATTCTTTCAATCGGATGTAAGTTCATTCCCTCAGTAACTTTTGCGTTTATGAAAATAATATATTATAATTTTATTAATGGCAATAAAGTCCCATAATCGGAGGTCATCAAAAAGAAAAACCGGCCCTAATTTTAATTTCAATTAACTCTAGAACTGTAAAGCAACTCTGTTTGCTAGATTATTTTTTCATACTTAATGTTTATACTAAGCCATCAAAACATCATAAAATCTAAACGTACTTACAAGTGATAATGATAACATACAGATATTAAAATATAATTGCATTTGCTAATGACCGTTTTACGAGTTGGATTCATAGTACTTTACTTACTGTGGAGTAAGTTCGTCTCTCGTTGAAATAAGTATCTTTTTATCGAAGCCTCCGTGGCTCAGTGGTTAGTTACCCTGATTGCTGAGACAGAGGTCGTGGGTTCGATTCTCATCCAGAACAAAATCTTCGTGTAATGAGCACAATTATTTGTTCTGTTTCTGGTATGTATCTAGTAGGTAGACATTATACAAGTGTGTGAATATTCCAACATTATTATTATTATTGCATTGAAATTTGATATTCTGGTACTACCAAGGTAAACAACCAGCCAAAGTAAACAGGGTATAGACATTTAAATTCTTGTAGGATCAATATTAAACAAAAACAGAGACAGGAGACACCAATTTACAGACAGGTACACCTAGAATAGAAACAAATAGGTATCTATGAATCACACAAATATTTGTCTCGTGTGGGATTCGAACCCACATTACTCGGCACGGCAATAATAGTGGCGAGATAACCACCTTAACCCCTACGCCACGATTACAGTCATTTGATCAATTTCAGTATTGACAACATCATTTAAACCTTACGTCACTCGTCTCGCTTCAATGGGCTGTTAAAATATACACATGCCGTTGATGGCATAGTCAGTTCTCGTCCAGAGCTAGTCTAGACTCCATCATTCATTCCAACATTGAGATATTGAATACACATTATTATTTCTAGAATTATGTCTATTATAATGTGACAAATATACCATAGACCGAGCAACTAACACCATCATATCATTATCAGCCCAATGACGTCCACTGTGAGCCACTATGTCGCCTACTTGTAACTATCACGTAACAACTAACATAGGTTATCGGAATATGTGAAACAACTCTGCCTACTCTTTCAAGTAAAAAGGGCGTGAATCCTGTTAAGTATCACATATTGCACTTTATAGTTGTTTGTTAAATCAACAGGTCATCGCCCCTGAACATTCGACCGTGCGAACTATCGTTCCAATAAATCAATATACTCGACTTACACCGAATTTACAACATCCAAGTGAAATGCTTAGTTTTAAGTTAATTAAAAAAATAGTACTAAATTAAGTGGTCATTTTCACACGATTGTAAATTTAACTCGACACGTCGCGATGCGTTACAAGTTGTAAAATTTAACTTGTAGTAAAGTTAACTGTTTGATATAATATTACTTATTAATATGTGAAAGATTGTCATTTAAATATAATACATACTGATGATAAGACCTGGTCTTATGATCTTAATAAGATCAAACCAAAAATAAACCATAGCTAAAGGACCTTTGAACTCATTTTCCCTCACAGTATTCCACTTTCCCATATAAACACAGACACAGAATACATAACATAATCCGAACTGTCACAACATACGCACACAACGCAACATCGCGATATTATTCCGGAGCGCGATACAGTCGGCACATCAAAGAGAATTCCTACTTGGATCGCGTCGCGGTTCGGTAGTCCACTGTCCTGCTCGCTTTTTTATAAAGCTGTGGGTATGTGTTGAAATATAACTGTGTTTTGTATTGACGAAATATTCTGGTAAACATGTATTTTTTTATAGTTAATTATTTTTTTTTTAAACCTTGACAGACGTCAAACCTTAAAACTTTCAAAACAAAACTCCTAACATATAATATTCTTGGTTCTATCACCAATACGCAAGTTTTCTAAACAAAACAGTTTTTATTTGTATGTTTTTCAATACAAGTTATATTATTGTTTATTAATTGTCAATCAAATTAAATTACGGTTGAAAATTATTATTAATGGACTTCAAAAGATGAAACAATCATTCAATTATTTTAACAGCCCAAATTTCATAATCAATCAAAAATCAACCAATCTAATTCAGATATCACGAATATTAATTAAAGAATTGCAATCTTTAAATTGCTGAGAGCGCAGCCTACTAAAATGTAAATTGATAAATTTATGATGAATACAAAAATGTAACCAATTTAGAGTATTTGCCAGTGAACTTGTTTTTTTTTATGTTAGAAAAGTTTTTGGTACATATAAAGATATTCTAAAGTATGAAACAATATAACATAGAATAATAAAAAAATTTAGTTTTAATCCCTCATCATATTTATTATATCAGCCAATTAACATGACCCAAAGACATGGAACTCACCTAATTTCCGCCACAGCGAGCGACTTTGTGCAGACAAATTTGTCCAATCAAGATCCATCAATTTTCAACTCTAAAAATACGTTCTTAATTCAAAATTTATATTTCTTAAAATATATTAAAGGTACACACTTTACTATCAGTTATACAATCTGTTTTCATTTATAACATACATTCTTTACAATCATTGATATTACTAGTGATTATTATTTAAATATAGTAGACTTTCCCATTATGAACGAAGCCTAACAGACCAGTTAAGTTACATACGAATTGATAACGCAAGCGGCATCGTTTGTTCTTATATTGATCAGATTGTCCACAACCATAATATTACTACTGCGGCTGATCTAAATAAAATCTTCAAATAATATAGTAAAATTTTGCATTTTCATTTGGTATACTATTTTATGGTTTGGTATTTGTTTCAACTTTAGTACTTAGATTAGAAACGTTTGTTGAGTAAGTACCTATACTGATAATTTAAAGGAAACAAATGATGTTTCCTTTAAATTATCAATAATTTATTTAGGTTTTATTAGCCTTTGCTAAGATTAAGGTATCGATAAATTTGGATATAGTAATAATATTTTCAAGGCACTTGTTTACCTACATTATATCAATAAATTTTATCTACAATTTGCTAGTATTTATATTTTAAATTAATTATATTCTGACAAATTAATTAATGTATATTTCTTTTTTAAATTGCAGTAATATTCTTGTTGATATTGGTTAGTATTATTTGTTTGGTCTCCTAAGATGGTAAAATGTAGATTGACTTGCAGGTGATACACATTGCACTGCATAAATTTTGTGTTTTCTTTCCATTCTTAAATGGTCATTGCGACATTTACGGGACATTACTTGAGATTCCTGCTATAGATAGTCGTAAATATGTTGTCGTCCCAGCAGGCTGCCCTTTTTATCTCACGGCAAGTCCATAAAAAAATCTACAATTTTCTATCGCACTTCGCATAATTGAATAAGTAAATTAAAATCGCATACGGTCGTACATCACTACGCCAATAAAGTAGGCAAAACGAAGCGTAGACAGCCGACTAGTGAGAGATATTATCGTCTTCCCATCTGTCCGGTTGCCGCTCCATATCGAGTATTTTCTATCCTGCCATCTTGAAATACACCTACCCTATGAGCGGATAAAGAAATACAACTATCCTTGATCTAGAACACAAACACGCCGCTAATTAGTCCATGCCAGTCGACGTCACAGCACCCGAGATTTATTGCAGGCGACTATTCGATTATAATTCTGCGGAAACTTCAATACCAACAACTGAAGATCAGGCTTCAATAGTAAAAGTCGGAATTGAGAACGCCAATTAATTGGTATCAAAGAAATTGAAAGACGGGTCGCAATAAACATAAACTGTCTAAAGTTCCATAGCGAAATTTACGGTTGTCAATAAAATTGGTTCATTAAAAATTTTTGCTTGATTGGAATTGTATAAAAACATTTGCTCTGAATTATAAAAAAGCGCCCACTGGCCGCCTAATCACCGTAAAATTCGTTCGGATTTATATTATCGATAGCTTTTGAGAAACTAATATCAATAAAGCGAAAAAATTCAATTTTTGAGAACTATAATTATGTTGTGTGTAACTAAGACGGTATGAAATTATAAATCATGATATGAAATGTCAAGAGGAAGCTGCGCTATGAGATTTGTGGCTTGTTAGCTTATACATATATTTTAATATCTGATAATGAAGTCTGATTGAGCGATATCAATAAAATGAACTGTTGATGACGTTTCAACCTGTTTAAGTGTTTATTAAGCAGGCTAGGTAGTGTTTCACCCTTCGTGGGAAATGTTTGATCTAAGTCTATTAAGTTTAAATGATTTATGGCTAATTAAAATTTTTGTTTCTTTGGCAGATTCTCCGTTAGATTTATCTACGTCACTCCTTTCAAGAGTTCTTTTACCAATATCTCCTCCTTCTGGTGCCGAAGATGAACACAAATCAGTATCAGGAGATTCCTTAACATCATCATCAGCAGGTTCTTCAAATGAACTGCTGGATATGACACCAAAAATCCAAAGAAGACCAGCTAAGTCTGAACGAGCGCTATTGCCTTGTGAAGTTTGTGGCAAAGCTTTCGATAGGCCCTCGTTATTAAAACGTCACATGAGAACACATACAGGTGAGTCTTTGAGCCAATATTGCTTAAATTCCATTATAATAACACTCCATAAAAATAAATAATCTAGGTATATCTATCAGTATTATCACATAAAATGGTTTTAAATTTTGACGCGTGTCTAGAAAATTAAATAATATTTTGACCTTAGCAATAAATTAACTGTCTTTATCTATATTACTCATAAGCATCATTGTTTTCAACGATCTGAAAATGATTCTCACGAACCTAAAGTGACTTCTTCTGTATGTATTTAAAGTTTATTTATTGCAGTGATTTAGTTTTTAATTTCATTACTTGTTTAATTTTATCCGAACTTAATTTAATATGCCTAAGTCATAAGCAAAACCGATTGAATGAAATTATGGCCAAAATAATCGTAAATTTTGGTCTACTTAATGATACCAATATAATAATTCAAGCTTGTTTGTCATTCTATTCTACTAATGATTTATGAGTCTCAATAATAACTAGAACGTTAATAGAGCTATCATTCAACATTAGAGAATATAGTTCGTGTAGTAAATAATACAATAGTACCCGTTAATGTATCATTCCTAGTCAATTGTCTCCTCTTGATAGATAGATCTATGGAACTGTGAGTTATTATATTTTTACATTATATTTATTTGAATAAATTTTAAGAGCTTCAAACAAGCAAACAACTTCTTACTTTGCACGTGTTTCATTGTCATATTGTCTTCAAAAATATATTTTTCTCACGGGAGCTATTAAATAACACTAGTATTTAGCATATATAACTTAGAAAACAAGACAGTTATTTTTTTTTGTTAATTAATTAGGAGTAATCAAATCAGCGTGTATTTGTTTCCGTCGTAAATAATTTTAACGAATATACTTATTGACTACTGAAGTATATAAGCATGTCATCTACTTACTTAAATAAATATCTGGATTTCTAGACTTTTATTGCTTTGAGACTTTATTTATAACCACATATATTTGCAACTTTATTACTCTACCGAAAGCAACATGAGAATGGTGATGTTTGATTTCACATCAGGATTTACAATCAATCAAATTTTAACTATCAAAATGATGCAATTTGGAATGTAAGTTAAATTGAGGTCTGAAGAGATCCTCTTATAATCTAGAATTTTAATAATTGCTGTAATATAATCTAGACTAAATTTAGTATTTTCTGTCTAAAACAATTAAGTATCAATAAATTTAGAAATCGAATGACGACATCTTAGATTTTAATTACTTCCACGTTGCGAGCTAGTCTTGCTTTATTTTTATTGCATGAAATGGCTGATGAACAAACGGCTCATCTGATGGTAAGTGGTAAACGCAACCCATAGACCCATACTTACCAAATGGAAAAAGAAAATGGAGGGGATGGAGGGGAGAAAAACAAATAATCGAAAAAAAATGATTTAAAAAATTGAATTTAAAAATAGTCTTTAATTTTGTCCTAGGTGAAAAGCCCCACGTTTGCATGGTCTGCAATAAGGGTTTCAGCACATCAAGTAGTTTAAACACGCATAGAAGAATCCACTCTGGGGAAAAGCCTCATCAGTGCCAGCATTGTGGAAAGAGGTTCACTGCCAGCTCTAACTTGTACTACCATCGAATGACGCATATAAAGGTTTGTGACGTTTATATCTCTGCTTTTGAATTTCTTTTTTGTAGTCTATTTATTAGTATCATCAGTCATAATTATTGCTGAATCATAATCTGTTGTATTCATTGCCTATTTATCTTGTTTTATATCAGATCATTATGATAATCCTAGAAAGACCTAGTAATAATTTATTAAGTTATGAGTATTTATTTCTGCAATAGAAGTCGCGCGGGTTTTCACTCTCGTCTTTCTTTATTTGGCCACTGCTCAGCTCCTATTGGCTGGAGCCTATAGCCTTCCTCGATAAATGGGCTATCTAACATAGGTATTTTTCAAATCAGACCAGTAGATTCTGAGATCCTAGTGATCAACCAAACAAACACACTCTTCAAATTTAAAGTCAAAAAAAAAAATCAATACTAATATTTTAAATATTAGTATTGATTTTTTTCTAGGTACTTGTTTCTTAAAGAACTATAATTGGTTTGTTTCTGTTAAAGATTTTGATTTTGAGTAAAAAGAATTCAGAAATTTGTATGGACTCTGTCATTATTTCTGTTCTCGTTTCAACTATTGACGCAACAAATAACATAGAAATAAAGACAATTCTATTTGCTTCTACAATAAAGACACGTAAAGGGCGTTAAGTTATGGAAAATCACTACTTACTAAAGATGAAGTGATTTTCATAAGGTGAATCAACGCAACCTACGACCCATTCCCACGGGCATGGTCCGGTGGGCATGACTTGAACGGACCACTGCACGCACAGAAACATATCTCTGTGTGAACTATATGTTTATTAAACAAAGGTTAAATTTATGCGGTTATGTATGGAATCATACTGCTTGGTCAACCATTTCAAGTTCCGATAGAGAGGTATTATAGGCTTTTGGATTTCATTTATGTCCAAGATTTGTCTTTGCAACATACTATGGACACAAAAAATATTTGTCTCGGGTGGGAATCGAATCCATGTCTCTTGCTGTGACGATGACGGTGAGAGTCATTTGAATCAATAGTTACGTCTTTTATTTTATTTTTATTTGGAAAACAGTGAAGTATAAATGTAACAGCTTAATTATAAGACTAACGGCCGCACTCAGAGACGTCAATTAGCAGTAATCTGTCATTAACACAATTTTTTCATTGAATAATCGTCTTTATGCGTATAGACTTAAGTATTACACGTTTTTGCTAAATAAACTTTAAAGTTAAGTAACGTCTCTGAGTACTTCAGTAAGCACCATTTAGCTGTTTTCACAAATGTGTGTAAAATTTTGTGTTATTTTTAATTTGAAGTTAATAATAATAATTACTAGCGTAATGTTTATGACCAGGAATTAAAGTTTTAGAGGTATTAAGTGTCTGTGTTGACGTATCAATAGCTAATTTTTATTCTATTCAAAATTCTCACAGTGAATATATTATACCTATTATTATAATATTTTAAATAGGTAATATTTTTTGTTCAGTTGACGTCAATCGGTGTTATTTACTTTATAAATTATTGTTAATCACTGTATAATTTAAATAATATAAACATTTGAATTAACAGTCGTTAGAAATAACTCACAAAGGTAGTAAGTAATTTGTTATCCCAAAACATTATTCACCACGTGATGAGAATTTTGGCTCACAGCTCATCAGGGACCCAAATCTGCTACTTTACGAATCATCAGCAATATCAACCCAATAAGTCCCACTGCTGGGCTCGGGTCTCCTCTTCTCTATCTAGAGAACTGAGAGGATTAAGGCCATAATCCACTCACGCAGGCCTAGTGCGGGTTGGTGGATCAGACATACACTTAGAATTACTTCTAGAGTATGTGAGTTTCCTCACGATGTTTTCCTTCACCGTTAGCAGATGGTAAGTCACATGACTAGTACATATTAATTCCACAAAGTGAAATCCACATGGGATTTCACTTTTTATATATTTTTATTATTCCACATGGGATTTAGATTGGCGAGCTAAACACGCGGTCCGAGTTCGATTTCGACCAGCAGTAGGTCGAAATCGAACTCGGACCGCGTGTTTAGCACGCCAATCATTTATCCATTCAGCCACCATTGCTTATACTACTTTTCGGATAACCTGTTACATTCTTAACTTGTGATTTTCATAAGTGTTACCTTGTAACCTAGATGAATAAACGAGATTTAATTTCATTTCAATTGTTCCATTCGTAAATTAGTAGACTTGAGGCCCAGGCATACGACACTAAACCAGGTCCCATGTATATTTTGCGGCTTTGTGAACAACGTTTATGACCTAAAATGTTGCTGGCTTACATCTCTGCCTACGCCTCCAGGGAAAAAGCGTGATGCTATGTGACAACACTACAATTACAGTATATTCTGGAAATATACATCGATTGCAAATACGTTGGCGACATAATAAAAAATAATTATTTCTATTATCCTTAAAGAACAATGAGAATTATTACAGTTTTTTTTCAAAGATAATTCACATGTTTCCCACAAGCGTATCCTTTTCAGCCTTGTTGGTCATTAATTGTTTTTTTTTTTCAATAGACAACACTGACTGCTTGCATGCAATGTATACCTATTACTCAGTTCCGTGATTATTGTATTGTAATACGTTAATAACGCACAATAGGCTCTTATAAAACTGTTGAATATTTATGAAGACTATAAATATAGGTACATATAAAAATAGTATGAAACCTATTTCTCCGAAGGGGTAGGTAGAGCTGCATCGCACTCATAATTCACAAGCTTTGTTAAATTGCATGGAAAAGAGAGTAATTGGTATTATACTACACATCATATGAAAATAGTCTCGTGGTCACTTTGTGGAATTTATATGTACTAGTTAAGTGACTTACCATCAGTTAACGGTGAAGGAAAACGTCGAGGAAACACACTCTATAAGAAATTCTATGAGTATGTCTGAGCCACCAACCCACACTAGGCCAGCGTGAGTGGATTATGGCCTAAACCTTCTCAGCTCTCTATATAGAGAAGAGGAGACCCGAGCCCAGCAGTGGGACTAACTAATTGTACCTATAGAAATTGTAAGTAAGGTCTTCGATTTCAATCAATAAAATTGGCTATAAGATCTGGACTTTCTCAACATTGCAGCAACTATTAGACCAATTAGGCTCAATTTAAATGATGATAATACACCAAAGTGCTATATTACGGTTCGGTAAGACCTGGCGCATTACTATGGTGTTACCGTGCTCAGCTCCCATAACGCCCCTCCTTAAGTTTTTACTTATTTAACTATGACCTCATGTGTCCGCGACTTAAGAAAATCACACAAGTGTACACGGTTTGTGGACACAGGGCTGTCACAAGCGTGAAAATTTTGAAGAATTATTTATTTCTTATTGGAAAAAGGTAATTCGGTCATTTGAAATGGTGTCTTACTGGAAACTAGATTAAACAATTTTTTATGGTGATTAAACATTTTAGGTATAAACCTAGTTTTACAGTTAGCTTGTAATTAAAATAGAGGGTAACCGTTGCGCATGGACGTTGACGATGTTAGGGGGCTCATTCAATCCGCGCTGCTACTTATATTTGTAGTAAAACTAATTATTAATTCACAAACAAAATAAATTACAATTATGTAACACCTTACTTTTCTTAAATTATAAAGAAGGTAGAGATGTTATTTGTGACTATGGAAAACATTTTAATAAAGTATAATTTGTTAAGATTTTACTGTCCATAAAAATGTCCATGTGAAAGTGTCGAAGTACATTATTCAAATGAAACTTTACTATATTTGAAGTTTTATTGTAAAACTACCAACTTCAAAAGTCATTAAACACTGAGTTTAATAAATATTCTTGTTCAGAATAAATTTCATCTTCATCTCTATAGTGTTACAATTGTCAGCTAATTTCAATTATCAAAATTCGGACACAATAATTAATGTCATAAAACAAAATTTACATACAAAATAAAAATAAAATTACAAGCGTCCATCAGTATAGCACCTGACCTAAAAAAAAATAGATCACCAAAAAAATCGCTTCGTTCATCCCTTATTTCTTAAGACGCAGGTGCGGTCACAGGTAGTTACAGTTAAGTAAGGGCCAATAAATAGCCAGGGTTGGCAGGTCATCGTGGGAACTCCTGCGGTCAGCCAGTGTGACGCATCGATAGTGATGCATCGTTGTCGATATGAGACAATGGGTGAGCAATCAAGATTTAATATGCTGATTTATTTTTGTACTGGGCTGATTTTGTTTGTTATTCAACTTGGGTAGCGATAAAATCTTATTATATTTAATTAATTGCTATTGTAAACGTGAATTTATAGTGTTTGTATAAATATAAATAGGAACCAAACAAGTTTTCAAAGAAGAATGCGTACAAAAAATAGAAAATCTTGAAAACACAAATTTAGTTATTTTATTATATCATTATAATAAATCACCTAGGAGAAGGAAATAGTTATGTTTGTTAATCTTTAACAATATTTCTCACAATAAAACAATTTTTTTTTATTATTTTAGAACATTCATCTAAAAATTGTCAGTTCTAAGAAGACACATCTGTTTTTCTTGATATTTATTTTGTTTTCAGAAACTGTCATAATATAGGTACCTAAAATATAAAATTAAAATATAATGAAAACAACATCGCAATTAATTTCGGTGGCGATAGAGATCAGGATGAGCGTATACGCAAACAATGAGCGGGTAGTGTTCGGTCATATCGTAGGTTCACAATGTTCACATACGATCGTGTGAAGACACGGTCTGATGGCCAGGGCGTCTTCGGCAACGTCTTGAACGATACGGTTCGTGAACTCATGGGAAAATTAATTTTGGCTGTTGTAACATTTTTGTACCGCATGTAGACCGGTGCTAGTGATTACTAAAGTGTTTGTACACTTTACAAACTCATGTTTTTCTTCTGGTAAAACTACAGAGTACGTATTAAGGTATTCTACCAGAAGAAGAAAATGGGCTTGAATTGATTATAATTACACTACTATTACATAATATAAAAACTCGAGAATTCAAAATGATTTTCAATAAAAAGTTAGATTTTTTTTTTAATATGCGTGTCAACCCTATCAAACGATAGTTTATAATGATTTCAATTAATAAAAAAAAACTCGCACCTTTTTATCACTCCTTTCGAATTCACTTCATCGTTACGCAAAAAAAAATCGAAATCTAGTTATAAATTAGTAAAAAATTATTCATCAGATTTGAAAATCGTTTCCATTAATACATTTAATTTGTCCACATTTAAATTTAACTCCTCTTAATCATCCCAAATATCAATAAAATTCGTAATTACACAACGATTATCACATTAATTTATTTTATCGATTTAAATAGAAGCCGTTGAATGTATCGAATCGAAATCTAGATTAACTGTATATTTTAATCCACAAAGAAAATTGATAGTCGATCCTTTATTCGTCGGTCTTTGATCGATCGGCTATTCTCCCTCGTAAAATGGATCTTTTCAGCTGTCAAAGCGCTGAATTAAACTGGACAGTATTGGACGGCTAGTTAAGTGCAGAAAAGCTAAATAATAATGCAGCGTTCACAATAGCTTGATGGAAGCGAGTGATACACAATAGGCATGACTTTGGTGGGTAGATGCTTTATGGCCTAGTTATGTGATGTTACGTGCGGCCTTTCAGACTTTTGTTTGAGTTTCATACAATATAATGTTGTTGAAGGAAAAGGGTATAAAATAGAAAGGTAATGGTGATATACGGAGGTATCGGCTTCGATGTTTTATTATGTAATTGCATTTACACTTCATAAAAATGATAAACGACATATTTATAATAGCAAAAAGGAATTATAAATATGACAAAAGATATGATATGATGCCTCACCTGAATCACCTCATCCTGCGCCGGCTGATATACTTAAAGTATTTTAGACATTCAAAGTGACATCCCTTTTTGTTAAAAAAATTTAGATTATGTTATTGCGATGATCACTATATCTAACAGTGGCGGTACAAGCCTTATTGAGGTATTTCAAAATTCTTCAGTGGCAAAATTCGTTATTTTTCAACAAAAATACACTTTTCTAAAATATACTTAAAAAACAAGATTTTATCGGAACACAAATTCTTAGCCAAATTATTAGAGCTGTTACGTAAATTCAAGTATAATTACGACGATTTTTATAAATACGAAAAATACATTAATTATATAAAAAAATAGCTCGTTTCGTAGTATTAAATTACAAGAGTAGAATAAAATCAGGAAACAGAATACTGGTACCTAGTATTTTTGAATTAATCTGGGATTGCTTTATGCAAATCTAGTGCACTCTTTCGGCCTGTATACGTAAACCATGAATCGTAACAAGTGACCGCTGTAATCTGCGCATGCGACACTTGACACTTTTCACTCGTTAGAGGCTCGTTATTTGTTTGTTGTCAGTCTGTCTGTTTGTCTGTCCGGTGTTGAGCTCGTACTACTTACAATTGGTCGCTGCACAAAGAGACTTGGTGTGGTCCAAGCGGTAAGTAATTGGTAACAAACTAAGCCCTGTTACAAAAATGACAGTTAAGTGTCTGATAAACTTCCCAAAACTTAGTTGACAGATATTTTTTTTCAGTTCACCAGCTGCTGTTTTTGAGGTTTTAGGTCCGATCCCCGGGTCGGGGCAAATATTTGAATTATCTGCAAATATTTGTTTCAGAGATTTCTATGTAAAATATGTGTGTATATAAATATATATATTTGTCTATCAGGTGTTTAGATTCCATAACACAAGCTTATAATATTAGCTTACTTTGGGCCGATGGCGCTTTCTTATAAAATTGTCACTTATTAGATATTTTATCAGATTTTTTCTGCCAGTGGTCTTTAATTATGTTAGTTAAAATAAAAAATAAAAACTAAATATCAAAAATTACCACGAGAATAAATTATTCTTAGTAACTGACACAAAAATATGATTGTTTTGTTACTACTAATTATGTAATAAAAATTAAAACATAAAACCAGCACGTGACTGGCATAATTTAGTTATTTTTGTTACAATACTTCCTCTGTTTAATGATAATTCAAAACACAATTAAGAACTTAAATGAATTCTAAAGAGCTTATTACACTACACAATATTCAGAGTCCCTTTAAGGCACCTCCTTAACACTATGTAGTGTAATATACTGTTGATCCATTAGTATATTACATTACACGGTGTTCAGGAGGTGCCTTAAAGAGAGTAGTATAATAACCCCTTAACAACATACAAATGTTAAGGAGGCTACATTGACTAACATAATTAATATGTTATGTATTCTAGCTTTAGCCCGGGGCTCCACTCGCGTGGTATATCGTTAAAAGTAGCCTATGTTGTATTTCGGTCTACAATCTTCACTGGCCTGTTGGTCTAGTGGTTAGTGACCCTGACTGCTAAGCCGGAGATCGTTGGTTCGATACCCACCCAGCAAAATCTTAGCACGAAGGTTTGTTCTGTGTCTGGGTGTAGGTAATTTATTTATAATCTGTAGGTATATATTAACAAAAAAAAATTATTTAAGTAGTATATCAGTTGTTTAGTATCCATAACACAAGCAAAAATAATTGCTTAATTTGGGACTGGATGGCGCTGTGTGAATGTGGTAGAATATTTATCTATCTGTCTGCCATATTTCATGCAGATGATTTCAGCCGTTCAGCGTGATTGAGTAACTAACTTCAATCCATACATTCCGAATTTATCCCTAACCCTATCGTTAATACAATCTTGTTCAATGACAATAAGACTTTTTTTCTTTTAATGGCTTTAGTGGGTTATGTCCTATCCGTTTCTATCGCTACGTGTTTTCTTATAACTTGGACTATAAACTATAAGTAACAAGGAGCCAGTAAAATTGTCGGTAGCCTCAAATCAGAATGTGATTTGCGTTTGTCACAGACTGACACTAGGTTTTCTTCTTCTTTCTTGAATTTTACTGACTTGACTAGAATTAGAGGTGCAACGGGAGTACTTACGTTTTCGCAAGAGGTCTCGGGTTCGATCCCTAGGTCAGTCAAAATCGGTATTGGATTTAAAATTTTTAGTATTTGCTCGAATTCCGGTAAATTGTCTGCCCCTCTGGGGAGAAGGCGTGACAATATGTTATATTTATGTCATGTTAATCTTCTATACTTTATATTATAAAGCTGAAGAGCGCTAATCTCAGGAACTACTGGTCTGATTTGAAAAAATCCTTTAGTGTTAGATAGCTCATTTATTGTGGAAAGCTATAAGGTATATAACATCACGCTAGGGCCAATAGGAGCTGAGCACTAGACAAACAAAGAATGACGGGCCGCAGCGAAGCCTCGGGAAATAGCTAGTCTATACATAAATACTTGTCTTATTTATCTAATAATAATAATAATAATATTCTACCACATTTACACAGCGCCATTTAGTCCCAAATTAAGCAATTATATTTGCTTGTGTTATGGGTACTAAATAACTGATATACTACTTAAATACATTTTTTTTTGTAAATAAATACATATTATTATAGATAAATTACACCCAGACACAGAACAAACCTTTATGCTCATCACACAAAGATTTGTCCTGGGTGGGGATCGAACCCACGACCTCCGGTTTAGCAGGCAGGGTCACTAACCACTAGACCAAGAGGCCAGTCTAACATCACGCTAGGGCCAATAGGAGCTGAGCACTAGAAAAACAAAGAATGACGGGAGCGAAGCTCCGCGAAATAGCTAGTCTATAAATAAATACTTGTCTTATTTATCTAATATGGTTTTTTTTTTTTAATTATTTAGCCTGTTTCATCCCATTGCTGGGCAAAGGCCCTCCGAGTCTTATTACTTAACAGTAATTTATGCCTTTGTAATTGTGTAATAAACAGATAATTTATCAAATTCAGAGTTTTAGTAGGTCATCTTTTTAATGATTTTTTTTATACGTCAAGTAATATCGGTAAAACAACCCGTTCATGCATGTAGTTCATTATTGCAACAGCTGTGCCTCGTGGATTAAATTATTGGACTTTATATACAAACGAAACTTACCGACAAAGAATTTACGTAACACCCTACCAAGTAAAGTAATTTTGGTTTTAAAATATAGTATATAATATAATAATCAATATTTTCTGATCTTTTCTGAGCTAAACGTCCACATATTGTTTTATTAGTTAAAAGACAATCTAACTAGAGTTCAATAGAGTACAATAATTGCGTTGCGGAGGACTTTATTTATTTATAGAAATTACTCTTAACTAGAGATATTTGAAAAATAATAAAAATTAAAATCTTTAAAGTAGAGATACTTCTATCTCTTTAAGAGCTTTGCTCTTGTTGGTGAAGCAATCGCCATTCTTCTGTATTTTCTACTTTTTTTTTTCACTTTTTATACGAAACAACTCCTACTTTTTCACTATTACTACTAGAGATACTTCTATACACAAATATTCTATTAAATTTCAATGAAATCGTCAAATTCAAAAGTCCGTTACACGTAACCTATAAATCTAATTACGTTCAAAAATCGAGACTATTATCCAACCAACATCAGTGTCGTTTAATCCACAATTCCGTTTGTAATTACATACACAGCCGTTTTTAACCGATTTTAAGGCTTTTATTAGGACAGGTGCAGATGACGGCTGCACCCGCCTTCAATACGCTTTTTTAATGATATTACAAAGGCAATATGGTATCGTAAAAGTGTATCGATTTATTCTGGATAAAAGTACCTTTATTCGACTAAAATGTGTTATTGGGTTATTGTATGTATTTGTATCTATGTATTATGGTACAATATCATTATATTAGACCATAATATATAGATACAAATACATACAAAATTTGGTACATCTAACATTTGGTATCTAATTTTGCTTTATACCAATTCATAATACAGGTACATTTACCTGTATTATGAATTGTTGTAAAGCAATCCTAGATATAAAGGTGTCTATGAAAATATACATATAAATATATTATGGTCTAATCTAATGTGTGTATTAAGAATTGTTGTAAAGCAATACTAGACACAAAATATTAAAGGTAGTTGCTAGATATACCTTCATACCTTTAAATGTAATAAATAACTAATTGAATAAAATATTACTTGAATATACATATTTTGTAAAAAAAAAAGTGTAACTTGCGCCATGCTTGAAATTCTGTCCCTTTGCATTTTTAGAAAAAGTTTCTGTGGTCTTTAAATTATTTTTTAATTTTTGTTTGGTTTTTTTTCATCTTCCCAATATCAACATACTTACTTCTTTAATAAAAGAAAAACTCTTAATCAAATAATTTGCCCACAAACGAGAAGTAATTAATTGGTAATGAAGACTATGATTATTTTTACAAAACGATAAAAATGCATGATATTGTTAATTTAAATGAAACAAGGTATAAATATTAGTTTAGCGAGAAAGTCGCATTCCATACAAGATAATTATACCGACATAATACGTAAGTATCAAAAGCATAATACCACTTGTTTTAACAGGAAGTCGGTTAATGAAATTTTATTGGGTACCAAAGACTTTCGAATAATGTAACTGGCGTTATATGACGACTAGTTTATGTCTATATACATGTCTTCTTTGACATTTGCCGTCAATACAAAATGAATATATTATAGGCAAAGAGACAGCGCCATCAAATTATAAAACTTGTACTTCAAAAGTTTAGAAAAAGCTTAGAAACTGTTCTTAGTGCTAAGTTGTTTATTTATTCTTGATTTTTTAATTTATAGAAATAGTTTATTCTATGCGCATTTTAATGTAACGAAAAACACATCTACCTGGCATTTTAAAACCAACAAAACCGGACTCAAAATTGATTTATCTAATAAATCGTTTTTGTGTCATATTTTACACCTATTTTTTGAAGGATTCTAAAGATAAATGTTTCCGTTAAAATTACTTAACCCTAAAAATACATTTAAAATAATTTGTCTCATAAATTTTATCCAAAACTGGTGAAATATATTAACGACACATAATTTTAGCTCTTCATAACTTATTCTGCTTCTACCAACATAATCAATTTTGATAGCCTTATGATAGCCGCTAAATTGATTCTTTTGAATACAAACTAGAAAATTTACAATCAAACAACATTAAGTCTGACATTTCATAATTAACATTAAATCATTATACTATTTAATTTACTTATCCTAGTTCTTATGTATTTCTTAAGGAATTATTTTCTGTGAGTCTAAAATTAACCTATTAAATTAATTTCAATAGTAGGTATATAGAAGTATATAATAATATATAACTCAGGATCATTGCAACTTTCAAATAAAAGCAAAATTTTTTGTTTTTTTTATGTTGAAGTTTTTGATTTTAATTTAAACTTTTTTCTGTTTACCTTTTAGAACTATGAAAACAATTTAAAGTTATACTTTTAGACATATTAGTTACCAAACTAAAAAAAAATTTTGATGCCGGTAAACATCGTTAGGAAACCCATACCGTAGAAGAAATTCTAGAGTATATCTAAAGCACAAACTCACACTAGGCCAGCGTGTATTTTACTTTCTATATAGAGGAGAGAAGAATCAAGCCCAGCAGTGGGACATTAACAATCTGCTGATTACGATGTTGATGACATTTTTAACCATATATTTAAGTTTTTTTATAATCAACACTATATATTAATACTACTGTAGTCACGTAGGTCTTCGCTCCGCCGTTCTTTGTTTGGACACTGCTCAGCTTCTATTGGCCACAGCGTGATGTGTATAGCCCATAGCTTTACTCGATAAATAGGATATCAAACACTAAAAGAATTTTTCAAATCGGACCAGTAGTTTCTGAGATTAATAAAGTTAAAAAAGTTAAAAACGTCTACCGTATATTTTCCATCCAACAGCTCCTAGGCTACACATAGTAATTAACAAGGCAGCATGTTGACAATTTAAACTGGTACATTTTTTATATTACCACAGAATTGGGGCCCAATCATGATCGTTTGTATATATGTAAAAACATCATTCGGATGCCCGACCGTTAGACAAAACGTCTTAATAAATATCTATCGGTCGTAAGTCTATCAATTCTATGATTTTTATTTGACGGAAGATTGAAAAGTCAAATACATGTTTAATTGCATGTTTTATTTTGTGAAAATGTTACATTAAAAACGGGTTCTGTTGATAATGAATAGATTTTTAGATCAAATAATCGTGTTTGGAATGTATAATATTGATTTAAAGATAGCGGTTGTGTACGACAAGTTTTATGTCTGAGACTTCTGTTATAGAGAATGTAAATGGAAGCCGTTTTGAAAGGAAATATATGTAGTTATACTTTTAGAATATGTAATTATTACAAGAGTACTGAAGAGACTTTTGGGTTCAACAAGATCCACCAACACGCACTAGACTAGCGTGAGTGGATTATGGCCTAAACCCCCCCAGTTAAACTGAGCCCAGCAGTGGGACCTAATTATAATATAATAATATTCTACCACATTCACACAGAGCCATGTAGTCCCGAAGTAAGCAATATATTTGCTTGTGTTATGGGTACTAAACAACTGATATACTACTTAAATATAATTTTTTTTGTAAATACAGTCATACATATTATAGATAAAGTACACCCAGACACAGAACAAACCTTTATGCTCATCACACAAAGATTTGTCCTGAGTGGGGATCGAACCCACGACCTCCAGCTTAGCAGTCAGGGTCACTAACCACTAGACCAACAGGCCAGTCAATATGTATAATAATGGATTGCTGATGAAGTAATCTCAACTCAACTTACTTCATCATCGTCATCATTTCAACCCATAAAATTCCCACTGTTGGGCAATGGTCTCCTCCAAAGTTCCGAATTTTCCTTTTCTGGCTGTGTTGTGTGTGTTACCTTTTACGACACTGATGTTGAATTGGGGTAATGACGTTATGTATTTGTAATCCATCACTAGTTGGAGTCCACATCATTTACATTGTCATAAACTCTATTCACATGTAGAATGTACGAGAAGACACACAACTTATATTATCTATTATCTTGTCAGAAAATCTTTATTCAGTTCACTACTGTAACATTTCTTATATTTAATAACTTACACAATTTAATGTCCAATGAAATGAAAGGGCTACACGTTTAGATTGTTTACGGTCTGATAGAGAATGTATGAGAAAGGTCCAGTTTATGAGTAACTGCCTATTGGTGGGTTGATTTGTTGAATACTGCGGTTCGAGATCACAGGACGTGTTCTATCTAATCTAATGTATTGCTGAAGTACTTTATCGCGATAAAGTTCTTAGGAAAAGAGAGCTTCAATCGCAGTGGATGGATTAATGCCTTATTTCGCGTCCGTAAAGTAGGTAAATTCATAGAGTTATTGTAAAATTGTCTATTTATTAATTTGATGATAGGATTCTTCAATATATTTATATCTATGCGATCCACGAATAGTTGTTTTGAATATGAATTCGTGCCCGTTATTTGTAGTTTTAATTAGTCTAGCTTGTTTATCAGTGCAAGAGGTGTATTTAAAAAAAAATAAAAACAAACTACCAAATACATATTTAAGTGTGTAGTTTTGAACATAACATAACATCACGCCTTTTCCCCCGAAGCGTAGGCAGAGGTGTTTCACACCCTCATTTCGCCAGCTATGTTTGGTCCCATGAAATAAGGGGCGAGCCTATTGTCATTAACCGGGAACATTTGTTTACCAAACTCCGGGAAAATCTCAATACTAGAATTTCACGTTAGAAAAGCCCATTTTCACTCGATCCGTGAATTGAACCCGGGACCTCTTGCACAGCAGTCGTATACACTTTCCGCTGCGCCACAGAGGCAGTGTAGTTTTATTAGTACAATAATTATTTATCTGGATAAAAATATACATAGAAAGCATACGAACATTGAACCAATTCTATAGAAACATAAAAAATCAAGCTTAACATACGTTTTCACGGGACAGTCATCAGTAGCCCATTTCATTTACATTACAATAGTTATAAATACGATCCGGGTACTTTTTATGCACTACAGTGTACATCGCGTGACAATAGACAACAGTACACTTGATTTACAAATAATGACCCATGTTGTAACAACCAATCATAATTCATTTTAATCAACCACAGCGCGTGCTGCCATCTTTAAGTTTTTTATAATGTAAAGAAACGCGTGTAGATAATATTTACCGCTTCAATGCAATGTTCTATGTGTTTCGATATAAAAAACCTTTGCAGATGTGTCAATTATTTCTTCCTTGTAATGTCATTCAGTGATTATGGTCCATTGTTATAGACTAATGTCACGGTATATCGACATTTACCTATCGATAATATACTGTAGGTATATAATATTGATTGTAATTGCTATTGCGGAATATGTGATTACAAGGTTATTGCATATTAAACGTTGTATCTTCTTACTATTATAAGAAACTGCAGTGGGAAGTGTATACGACTGCTGTGCAAGAGGTCCCGGATTCGATTCCCGGGTCGGGGTTTTTCTATTATGAAATTCCAGTATTGAGTTTATCCCGAGTTTGGTAAACAAATGTTCCCGGTTGATGACAATAGGCTCGCCCCCTGTTTCATGGAACCAAACATAGCTGGCGAAATGTGGGTGTGAAACTCCTCTGCCTACCCCTTCGGGGAAAAAGGCGTGATGATATGTACGTCTTATAAGAAACTAGATATTGTCCGGGGCTTCGCTCCCATCGTTATTTATTTGGAGCAAGAGCAGTGGGCTCTTGAAAAGAACCTCATCATTTCTCAAGCCGATAGCTCCTAGATTACAACTCACATTAAATATTCAAACATTTCCCATCTGCGACCTTTACTACCTACCCCATCTCATCCATACTTGAAGATAAACACGTCCATTCATTCCTGAGATTAAACGCTCATGTTTAAAAAGAAAAATAACACGGAGACCGACGCCGCGGCAGATTACATCTGTGCAACAGCAACACTATCAATCATTCTTTATCGTTCTTTTGCTGGTCGCTACTGATTAAATTATTCCGAAGAGGTGACTTAATGAAATAGCCAAAGATGGTTTTACACTCGACATTCAATATTGTTTGATTATTCACGGAAATTTTCTTGAATGATGATTGTCAATTTTGTATTCTTATTTATAACTAGAAGTCACGTAGGGTTTCGCTCCCGTCGTTTTTTATTTTGTTACTGCTCAGCTCGTATTAGCCGCAGCATGATGTTCTACAGCCTATGTTATTCAGTGATAATGTAGCTTTCTAACGGAAAAAGAATTTTTGAAATCGGTTCAGCCGGTAGTTTTTAAGTTTATTCGTTACATACAAAATTACAAATGTTTCCTCGGTATAATATTAGTATAATAATATGGTTTATTAGCGAGCGTTTTGCCGGTGAGTTGACCCATTAGGTACCTGAGTCCACAGAAAATTTTATTTACCCTTGGTTCCATGACACGATCGCTATCAATGTGATAGATAGATGAAATATTAAATGTAAAGCATCTATTGCCGTAGATTATATTTAAAAAAAAATTATAGACACACTTTGAACTGAGTGATGCAAATGTACTAAGCTTATAAGTATGATGCTATGAATTCTTCATTGGATACCATTACTATCAGCGTTGACGTTATTTCAAAAATTAGGATATGAAATTTTTCAGTCAAAAAGAAGGGCTAGAGTAAGCAAATCCTTCTTTTTTACAAAAAAAGTTCAAGAGACAAAAACGCGAGAGATCTATTTATAAACAACATCAAAATCATCGTGCTTGACTGGTAGAAAAAGAGTTTGTAAATGGTACTATGTACTTACATGAAATTGTAAAAAAGTTTAATAAATAATTTAACAATACGTGTGAATGAGCGTCGTGAGCAATAAAAGATACTGACAATATTATGACTCTATAGATACTGTACAGAACCACTTTTCTCTCTCTCGTTTCTGCTTTGGTGGTATAAAACTTATGGATGACGGTCCAGTACCTACAAACAAATCATTCCACATTCTAGCTTATTACTTCAAGTCTCAAACACGCGAACTTACAATGTATACAACATCACACATCACGCGAAGCAACCAATAAATACGCATACATTGTCAATTAATAGCATATATTTATTATATATTAATAGTGGGTTATAGGAACAGTTAATGGTTCCGCAGCTTTTGATATTATAATAATAAATAATAATATCGACACCTGAAGTGGCTCGCGTTAGGTGGATGGGTCGTGGGCCAGATGCAGAAGGTGGTACTTCTGTGCACGGCACGCATTGTGAGGAGGTTCCTCTCTCTGGAGCCCTAACCACCGGTAGCTTGGTCCTTGTACCCGATACCGGCAGGCCTCCAAATTTTTATATTTTTTATATAATATATATTTATGTGTGTGTTTTTTGTGAACATTTTGAAATAAAGAGGAATAATAATAATAATAATATTTCACCACATTCACACAGCGCCATCTAGTCCCAAATTAAGCAATTATATTTGCTTGTGTTATGGGTACTAAACAACTGATATTCTACTTAAATATTTTTTTATTATACATACATAGATAAATTACACCCAGACACAGAACAAACAATCATGCTCATCACATAAAAATTGGTCCTGGGTGGGGATGAACCCACGACCTCCAGCTTAGCAGTCAGGGTCACTAACGTAGTGGTAACCTAGACCAACAGGCCAGTCTTAATATATTAATTTATAGTGCTCTATATAAGTGTGATTGAAATTTAATTATAGAGTGTAGCCGACAATAAAAGGTCTTACTGTAATTCCTTCTTTAACCTAAAAAAAAAAACAGTTACCGTACTAGAGAGCATGCCTTGAATTACGGGAGGATTTTACAAAAATACAATTAACGTTCATTCAATTCGACTATGAGCAGATTAAAATTTTAATTCTTGTACGGACCCCCAACTTATTAAACGAAGTCTTCGTCACGACTAAAGGCATCATAATACTTTGATGTACACTGTACCAATTAGTAGGCTTCTTGTCTTACCAACCGATAGTCCGACACTACAATATTGATTAACTCCACTTCCAGATAATTGGCTTCGGTTATTAATTAGTTTCCTTTGAATATATTAATATTTATTAGTCATCATGTGATAGTAGAAATTGTATTGAGTTTTAAGAACCTGTTATTTATAGTACCGATAAGAGAAGTGAAAATAATGACATATTAGATTCTTTAATCGGTTAGAAGTGGTATTAAGCTTTTTAAACTGACTTCAAAGATGTTATATATTTGATACGTATGTATGCATGCATTTTTTTTTTTAATAACTCAGCAACGATTGATCAAAACTTTATTATCCACTTTATCCCTAGGTAATGGCTGTACTAACCTTACCTAAAAAAATACCGGTCATGTGCGAGTCAGAAGTTCATTCTATCAAGGATATGGCAACAAAATATTAAAGTAAAAAAAAATATTTTGTTACGGAACCCTAAAATAGATACATATTTACGTAAAGAAGAGATTTATGATATTTCGCTGATATTTGTTTACTTTTATGATTTTCAACAGTGAACAATAGCACTATGACTGTACATACATCTCGCAATCTATAATACCCAATCACGATCTTATCTCTCACACCTTGATTGCCGATAAAATAACGTTAATAAGAACAGTACCGAAATATCCCTTAGGTTATTTCAGATCAATTTATTTAGCTAAATTAACCGAAGCACATCGCATTTGCATTCGATTTCCATAACGTGGCGCAGGCGTATCGGCGGGCCATACGTCACTGTACACCGGAGATATAACCAGTAAGGACTACTTGATCGATTGTGTGATTCAGCGAACGAGAGAAAACGATATTGAAACGGTATTGAATAAAGTTTAAAGTTGCAGATTCAGATTTTTTTCTTGACGTGAGAAAAATTGTATGCGATATTATCTTTCTAATCATGTAAGTGCGAAAGTTGTTAAAAATAAACTTGATTACGTCCACTGTTTAACAGAAGCATTACAATGTTCTTACAATTAAAAAAATACAAATTTTGTCAAGTGGAAAATATATATTGACTGGCCTGTTGGTCTAGTGGTTAGTGACCCTGACTGCTAAACCGGAGGTCGTGGGTTGATCCCCACGTGTCTGGGTGTAATTTATCTATCATCATCATCATTTCAGCCTATTGCAGTCCACTGCTGGACGTAGGCCTCTCCTAAATAAATTAATAATAATAATTAATAATTCCTCTTTTAAATTTATCTATAATATGTATGTATTTACAAAAAAAAATGTATTTAAGTAGTATATCAGTTGTTTAGTACCCATAACACAAGCAAATATAATTGCTTACTTTGGGACTAGATGGCGCTGTGTTAATGTGGTAGAATATTATTATTATTATATTAAATACATACGATACTTTTTACGAACCTTTTTTTCTTTGAATAATTATAATAAAACACTTTTCACATAAAAAATAAACAGGTATTCATTAGAAAGACAAAACCAAACGAAATGTATTTTTCATCATAGTTTTTTCTTGTTAGTAATTTCTTCAACAGCCCAATAAGCCTAGCAGTAATTTCGTTCATTACAAAGGAAAGTTTATAATTTTAAGAAACGCGTTGTGCGACACCAATGACTTCTATAACGACTATTTGTTGTAGTTAATGGTGTTTCACCAAAATTTCTCATCGTCTTTTGTAAGAAATTTTATAACAAATAGTGATTATGTTGTGAAAAATATCTTTTCTTTAAGAGAGTAAAATAAAAAGTAATAAATAAATAAATAAAATAAATAAAAACATTTATTTGTCAGAATATTGTTACAGTGATGTTACAAGTAATAGAGAGTTCATAATATTCTGCCGTTTCCAGCGTACAAATATTTATTTTAAATTTATCATGCACTCAACTGTAATAAAATGTCATCAAGTAAAAAAAACAAAATAAAAATCGACTTAATGTAATGTCAAAATAAATTAAAAGAATTATAAGTCATATCATCAGTTATCAAATTTATCAATTAAAAAGTCAGTAATAGAGTAATAACATTTGTGTATTAGAAGGGCAAACAATTTGTTTTTGAAAGTAACCAGATTAAGTCTTTTAAAAATATCGGGCAATTTATTATAAATGCGAATTGCCATACAGTACACGTTTTTGGAAAATACATTAATTTTCTGTTGAGGTACACATAGTTTGTGGGTTTTTCGGCTTTTTCGAGTTACTACATCATTATGCATCTCAAATAGATTTATATGTTTGTGTACAAAGATACAGATCTCAAATATATATAGAGCGGGAAGGGGTAATATTTTAAGATTTTTAAATAAAGTTACACAGCTATCTAATGGTTGAGCTTTGGCTATGGATCGAATGCATTTTTTTTGTGCCCGAAAAACTTTAATTACATCAACAGAGTTACCCCATATTATAATGCCATAGCGCAAAATCGATGAAACATAACCATGATATGCATATAGTGCTGCATCAGTTCCTGCTACGCGGGTTATTCTATTTAAAACAAATACAAACTTATGGACCTTCGTGCATAATTCCTCTATGTGTGGTTTCCAGCTAAGGTATTTATCGATTGTTATCCCTAAGAACCTTGCGCTATTAACTTCTTCGATAGTATTGTTTGTATATTTTATTTGTAATTCTGGACGTTTACTATTATATGTTTGAAATTGTATCATTTTAGTTTTATTAATATTGACGTGTAAGTTATTATCCTTTAGCCATTTTATTACGTTATCTAGTGTATTTTTGATCTCATGTTGATACTGATTAACATTTTTATTTTTATCAGAAAATTCAATACTCAGGGTAGTGTCATCAGCATATAGTAGTAACAATAGGTCAGTTAACTACGTTACATAATATCACACTTAAACATAGTAAAAATTAAGTAAACATAGTAATATAATAATAATAATAATAATTTATTTTAGCATCATAACCATACCTATTTCCCGAAGAGGTAGGCAGAGATGGAGAACACCCATTATAGCGAGCGTATTATCATTATCCGGGCACGATTCCAAATTTAAGTTGATATTAAGAATTTCATGACAGACAAATTCAATATTCTTTTTCTTGACTCGGGAATCAAACGTGGCACCTCTGTTTCATATAAATGTACGTAACATTTTATTCAAATTTATATTTGCTGTTAGGACTCACAATATATTATCGTAACAATATCGTTTCGTCATAAACAGCCCGTGTTCCTTCATTATCGAACGAAGTACAGATGAGACGAGATGTTTTTTGCCAACATCGTGATTTATCCAAAGGAAATTGTCAGACAACTAATGGCTCTTTGTTTATTGATTTATATGTTGCAATATTCGGTAGCGAGAAGGGTCGGTTTAATATCGTTCCTCGTTTTTTTGCCCCGCTTGATTGAGCTACTGCATACCCGCCCATTTGAAGATGGCTATTTCGATCTCACATAAAGTAACTTGTATCGTGGTTTTTCATTTGGTCGTTTAATCAAAATTATAGAGTTCGTAGATTGGTGTGAATTAGCGGGTAAAAATTTAATGGAAACGCTTCTAGGACGTATCTTTATTAAGATTTTTTTACGAGATCGGATTATTTTGTACAGGAAATTGTTTTAGAATTAATTAAAAGATTTAACAAAAAAAGTCGTATAATGTTGTAAAGATAAATCCACCGTTCGTATTATATTATTGTCTTAAGTATAACAAAAACCAATCTGATATTTTTCAAGTATTACTTTTTACTTTTTTTTTCCAGTGAGTGATTTGTTTCCCTTAAAATAGCAGCTCAGCTCAGTGTCGATGAAAGGTAGCATAATTATAATGTTATCTGTTTTCAATCTCCTAGACTTCATCTAGTTATTTAAAATATCAATAAGACCTGTTGTCTGTGAGTAATCAACAGAGTAATTTAAATTTTTTGTATCAAATTTTAGTTTTCTGGTGATCGAATCCACGACAGCTCAAAATGTCATAGCAACCTGTCCCTAATGCACGAAATCCATATTTATAAATACTGAACTTTAAAGTCGATATCACTTTGTATGCTACAATATTCTAAATTTAAACTATATTGCTTCCTAATACTATTCGATAATCGAATATTACTCGATCACGATCATTTGAATGTCAATGATGTTCGTGCAAACATTTATTTTGCTAATGATCGATTTTAGAGTAACTAACGATTTGAAATGATCGTGTGAAACTTTTACATAGATGAGTATCTAGACGAATCTCACTGTTGTAAAACAATTACAAAAAGAGATTTGTCTGTCTTGCAATTTCCACCTTCTAACTATTATGCTAAGGTTCGAAATTAGTCAGTAGAATTTCTAAACTTAAAACCTTTTTCCACTATATGAAACTTAGAAGTGTATACATGTAACAGAGATATGTGGAATAAAGGTGAAATACAAGTTGAAAATATAGTATAAATTAATTTCAATCAATATGAACACATGAAACAGTATTTTGTAATAGCGTATTATAATTTGGGTATCACGTTTTTAATATCTTATTCTAATTTTGCAGATTTATTCTATGAGTAGTTTACTTGCATAAATTATTACTAAGCAGTTTAATTATGTTTTTACATAAATTGCTCGTTTTTAAATAAGCATTTTGTAAGTTATATAAATAAGATATTTAAACTTTCTCTTTTTATAATCGTGACAAAATATACATAATATAGATACGTACATTTTAATATGAGTTGATAATTATGATCATAAGATATCTATATAGTTATGGTATTTGTGGGACTGCTTACTTCTGCGTACACATTTATTGTTACGCCTATTTTCCTTTTGTGTAGGTAGTGAATATAAGTCCGCCATCAGCTTTAGTCAATAAAAGACATCTCTTACGTCCTTTTTTCTCATCCTTTTTTCAATTATGTACCTGTAAACTTGTACATGATAATGATTAAAGAAATATTATGATTAAAAAAAAAAAATATATTTGATACTTTCAACAATCGATACTGATTTTTGTTTACTACTTTTGCACATGTACTATATTGTCACTGTTCAATTAAAAGTCACAGTAATAATGGTTTCACTGTCACCACATGATCGGTAGATTACAAGCCATATATATAATATAATACTGGCTGAAAAATATTCAATATACAATAAGTTTTAATTCCTTATAACCAACGAAAAAAAAGCAAAAAAACTTTTTCATAAAATTCAAAATCCGAATGCACTGCAAGTTAGTGGTCAACCAACCTTTATTAATATAAACGCCCAAATCCACGACTTAAAACATTTTGTACATCCAAATTGAATGTGTTGGTGACCACAAATTGTTTCTCTGTACAAAAAAACAAATGCTCATTTAGTATGGGAAGGAATAACGATATGGTCTACGATTTTATTCTTCACGCTTACCGTTTAACGGGTCATCAGTGTTTTATATTTTTTCTTGCGGTCGAGTTGAAAGGGTTTTGAAGTGTGGATGCTTTAATGGGTAGATAAGCTTGTAAAGCGAACAAATCGTGACAGAAGAAAAAATCGGGCATAGGCTTGCATGGAATCTCGACTTAGTCCAATTTTCATATAATTATTGTAAAATTTGAAAATTATAAATATTCCAACTTTAAAACATTTGACAGTGATATTTAAAACGTCTAAGTTGAATGTCAAGATTCCGAAAAACCTCTCTATGATCATAAATAGCAAAGATCCTATAATGATATATTAATTATCTTGAGAATTAATATTCACTGATACAGCATTGTAAGCTCTAAGCTCAGATGATAGATTACACAGGCTGTTTTTAAGGAGCTATTGCGTATCTTACATTAGCCTAAAATATTGGAAGAGACACAGTCACCGTGTTTATAAAGGTCTTTATTTCATGTCTAATTAAAAACATTTAAGGCCCAGTCCCCCATTGAAACTTATACCGCCTGTTGTAAAGCAGGGCCTTAATCTCAATGCAAAAAAAAAAGAAAAAATGTCACCCCTGTATATCTTCAATAAACGCCGAACGCGACAAGTTGTCGCTCGTGCGCACATTACTAGCACGCCTAATGTCATGTAATGATTGCTTCGTAACGCGTGTTAGGCTGCTCACATACTCACGACTAATGCCACCGCAGTTAACGGCCGTAGAGTGCGACAAAAAATGGTCAAGCTTCACCATTAGTTGTGCGACTAGTTACTCTAGTTAATATGACTATGTTTATTATATCATAAGGAAATGTTAAGTTTATGTTATGAGAGCTTGCTTTAATAAATCTATATATGTTAATACATTAATGGTTGGAAAACTTCAGCCCCCCTAGACAAGTGGCAAATAGCTGATTTTATTCAAAATATTAATATGTCACTTAAATACATTTGAACACATCTCTGACATTAGCTATCGATATGTCACGTGATCAATGTACTAATTTGACATGTCGTTCGAATAGATAGACTGAAGCGATTGCCCTATGTCTGATATAAAAAAGAATATTGAATAGACTAAGGAGTTATGGTTTGGTTTAGTTAAAGTGATTAATATGCATGAAGAAGTGCAGAAAGATAGAATTATATGAAAATCATGTGACTTCTAATGCCCTTCTAATATCAATTGGGTCTTTGTTCACATGGATCTTTGTTTGGCGACTACTCGGCATCTATTGGTCATAGCGTGATATTATAATATAGCCTTCCTCGATAAGCTATCTAACACGAAAATATTTTTCAAATCGGTTCAGTAGCTCCTGAAATTAGCGCATTCAAAGAAACAAGCTCTTCAGCATACAGTATGATATGAAAAAGTATAAAACAGCTAACTATTTCACTTAAATCACCATATTCGTTGCATCTACGAAATACGATATAATAAAAAAGTACTAGGTTAATAAATTATCAATGCATTTCATTACCAAACCCTCGGAACAACATGTAATCTTAAAATATTGAATATTTATCAATAATATTTTTTGCATTCCATTATACTGTACCTACACTTACTTACTCTAAGTTTGAACAACCCCACCCTCATTATAAATTTATCTGCGCTCAATATGCGACGTCATGACTTAATTATTGGTTCTTTGCAATAATACGAGTAGGTGATTGTCTAATTTTTTCTTTTTGCATTCTATTGAGAGTCATGGTGTGCTGTATGTATTGAGTTAAAATAGGTAGGTACAAAGAGAGAATAATAATACTACGTTTAACAAGTAGCCTATTTGCTATTCCAGGCTGGTGCACTACATAATTATTATTACGAAAAACTCTATGCCAAAAGTCACAAAGACGCATTTCAAAATGCCGGTTTTCATAACTCCAATTTTTTATTGATACTATTTTTATAATTCCGAAATTTTAATATTCCGAACGTTTATAATCGTATTCTTAAAAGTAATTTAAGTAACTAAACCTCAGTTCAAGATTTACTTAATTTATTACAGACCAAATATACAAATCTTAATGAAACTTTTTAAGCGAAGTCAAGAAGTTCTATTTTAATTTTGTAGGCACCAGATTTTGGAAAAACCACTCAAAACAACAGATCACACACATTTTAATTCAAATAAGGAATCGAAATCACAACTTCAGCAGTCGCACAAAATGACCACTAAAACAACGAAACAGTGGTATTATAGAAAACAATGTGTGATCGCAAATATAATTAATTTGTAATATTAGAACAAAGTATTCCAGCAAGCATGAATAATGTTCATAGTAACTTGCATTTTATCTAATGGCTCCCTAGACACATGAGAGACGGAGGCCGTTGTAAAACATATTACTACTTTTAGCCGTTTACCATACATATAGACTGTTACATTGTATTTTATCTTCCTATCTCTGATATATATCCTGTGTCCTGTTTTGTTTTTGCTCAGTCTAGAGATACAACATTCGCTTAATGGAAAAAAAGTATGGGATTTATGGTTGATAATATTAATCGAGTTTGAGAATATTTTTTTCATTTTATTTAGGGTATTCTTTTGTTTAAGTACTCAAGTACTTAACACTGTCTATCTATACTTAATATTATAAAGTTGAAATGTTTGATTGTTTAGTAGAACGCGTTTCTCTACTACTACTGAACTGAATTGAAAAAAATATTTTTGTGTTGGTTAGCCTATTTATCCAGAAAGGTTATAGGCTATATAGAATCACGCTACGACCAATATGAGCTGCGTAGTGCCCAGACAAAGATACACAGGAGCGAAGCCCTACGCGAAAGATGGTATAAACTATAAAAACAAATAAATCTGTGTATGAATATGCAACAGTGTATCGATAACCATGCTTAGAATTAGGTTAGGTATATAAATTTGTACTTGGATAAATTATTGATTTTCAAGTTTATTTCATCTTTCGAAAAATACAACTTTAAATAAAAATAAGTATTTACTAAACACTGCTAGTGACATATAGTAAATTTTAAGGCAACTTATAAGACACAGTCTTAAGCACCACAGGCGCAGCCCAGTGAGAAAACTTCAGTCACCTTAATATTTCAAAAATAAATCCTAATTTGTATTTTTCTTTCACAGGAGAAGCCACATAAATGCAGCCTGTGTTCCAAGTCTTTCCCGACACCAGGAGACCTCAAGTCTCACATGTACGTCCACAGCGGCTCCTGGCCCTACAAGTGTCACATATGTTCTAGAGGGTTCTCTAAACACACTAATCTGAAGAACCATCTCTTCTTGCATACTGGTAATTATCTTTTATACTAAATATAATAAAATTGTTAATGTAACACTACCATTTTTTTTTTCAATAAATGGAGTTGAATGATGACTCTATGATTTTATTCATTGATTTTAAATGTGTCACAAGTTAGTCAGCTTGTGACCACGGCCGGTGTAAACTGGTCGAAATGTCAAGCACCATAAGGTCTATAAATACCTAAATCATAATCGCGTGAATTCCCGATTTAAATAAATAAATATTATCATGCAACTTGAAAGTTTGAAAGTAAATATTTATGATTTTATTATTGGTCATAGTATATTACTAATTTTCTTTTTCTTTTCTTTTTTTATTTAGTATTTAATTTTCTTAGTCTTAATATTAGTTATCACTTAAATTGGGAATGATGTGTACACCTATAATTGGCATACATAATATCAGAACAGTATCTAGTTTTAGTCTTAGTTTTAAGAACTAAATATGTATAGCTGTTGGTGTGCCTTATTTATTAAATAAATAGTAAAAGCTTGTAAATCAACAGTAAAATCTTTATTAGGTAATGACCAATTAAATATCAAAATCGAGAGTAGGTGTTTATTGAGGAACACGTTCGGCTATTGTATAACATACAATATCATTGCTTTTATTGTTTGAATATTACCACACAGCGTCATCTAGTCCTAAAAGCCTAAGCCTAAGCTAATGCTTGTAATATGGATACTAGACAGCTGATAGGTATAATACTCAAATAAAAATAGTTTAAAAAGTCTGGTCGTACAAACTTTTTCAGTCATAGTAATCAGATATCTATAACTATACCTATATATAACATAACATAACATAACATAACATAGCATCACGCCTTTTTCCCCGAAGGGGTCGGCAGAGGTGTTTCGCACCCACATTTCGCCAGCTATGTTTGGTCCCATGAAATAGGGGGCGAGCCTATTGTCATCAACCGGGAACATTTGTTTACCAAACTCCGGAAAAATCTTAATACTGGAATTTCGTGATAGAAAAATGCAATACCATTTTCACCCGACCCGGGAATCGAACCCGGCGGAAAAATCTTGCCCAGCAGTCGTATACACTTCCCGCTGCGCCACCGTGGCAGTTACCTATATATATACTTTTTAATTATTTTGTTCATTATGGCTAAATATATTACTTAAATAATAACTATGACCTTGATAAAGTTTGTACTTAAGACGACGGAATGTGCACAGTGTATATTTACCCGACTACGGCAAAGCCGATGATTTTTATTATTTTTACTAATTTTAATAGAATATTTTTTGTAAATTTGGTCTAATAATTTTTTTCTTTTGTTACAGCCAAGCATCAAAGAAACAGCGCACGAGATGCCACTTGAAATGCAATTCATTTAAACTGATTTATTTCATTTATTTACGTTTATAAGACAACACGTCTGACAAATTATAAAAAGTGTGATATTAGAATAATTTTAAAATATAAGTGTTATTTTTTTATTTAAGTCGTATTTATATTTTACTTATTTTATTTTAAAATAAGACTTAAATTAAGGGATAAAACTTTTTTGGGAGTTTATTATTTCTCAGTTATTTAATTTAAAATATCTGTAAATTTTGAACTAAGTTTTGACTTATGGTTATACGGTCATAAAATCAGGGATATGTTGTTTCAAATATTATAATTTAAAAATTATAATAGTGTATCGGGATTGTATTAAGCCAATTAATTTTGATAAGCGTTTAGAGATACGTTTATTTTCGTTACAAGAATGATAATTATTTATACAATTCAAACACCTAATACCAAAATATGGTATTTATTTTTGTACTTATGATGAATAATTGCGTCTTTTTACTAAATGCGCACTTAGACGTTTTTAGTGTCTTGCATATTAACTAGCACCCTTTCTGTCATTTCTCAAATCTGTTATTATAATACGTAAAATTCTGTTAGCTTACATGTTATCGACAAATATGCAAAAGTAAGTAATGTAATATGCAAGTCTAAAAATGTTTCAAAAGATATAATATCATCAACAGAACCCTACATAGTTTTATGTAGATTTTAGGATTTTGTAAATATATTCTAAGACTTAAATAGTATACCTACATTACGTACGTATATTGTGATTTTACATTTCCGTCCGTTTCCTTGTAAATAGAACCTTAAATTACTGACAACGAATATTAAATTATGAATAATATTTATATTTTAGATATGTAAGTATTTGAATAAATAAATTACATTAACTGAAACTGAATTTCATTTATATTCACGAAAACTGTTTCTTAAAAATGAAAGGTAAGTTTAATTCACTCAAGCACTCTTATCAGCCAGTGATTCAAATTAAACATACGAGTATATGTATTGTACCTTACTTATTAATAATAAGTAAAAATTCAGAATTTGCATTTGATATCTCCTAACAGCCTAATATTTCAAAACAAACAAACCCGTAACCTTTTAAAATACCATTATACAGGGTGTATACGACGATACGACATTAAATGACAAGGCAGCCAGTGTTAACCCTTATAAACATATTCTAATATAAATTATTTTAAAAAAAAGCTACACATTATTTAAAGTCGAAAAAATTAAGAATATAAAACTACACATTATTTTCTATCATGACGTTTTTGACATGACGACGACAACAATGTGGAACAGAGTAAGAGATAAGATAATATGAAAGAGAGATATTTAAATGAATTGAATGACGTAATGACAACATACGATCAACGTAAATACCTACAGGTTATTTAAAACTGTGAACAACTGTGACATAAAGAAAGTACATTTGCGTCTAAACTATTGCAAATTTCTGTTTAATTTTTTTGGTATAGCCTTCTAACATCACATACTACACGTGGTTTCATTTAATGTCGTACCGTCGTATACACCCTGTATAGAACTAACAATTCAAGAAACAATAAATCGTTCCTTGAGTTTTACTATCTGTGTGCAGCGGTAGCAGGCACTACTTCAAACCGCTAATGTTTCCGAGGTCCTCAGTTTAAATCTTGGGTCAGTCAAACGTAATTGGGTTTTTATGCGCACGGTGAAATGTTGGTAGGGTTGTCACTGGTTCACTTTAGTAAAAGTATACTTTTTAGATTTTAATTTTAGTTATTTGAATTATGTATTACATCAGCCAATTTCTGCCGAAAATTAATTACCTTCACCAGACCGTGAAAAAAGTGGAGTAGTGAAATGGAATATCAAGACTGGACCACTTTATTTTTGAATTTTTGAATATATTTGAATTTTTGAATATAGAATATAAAATATAATACTTTAGTCACTTATAAAAAGTATGGAAATTATGAGGTGAGGTTAGTGGTATTAAGTGGCCTTATTGAAATAGTTACATCATTTCAATAAACGTAATATTTTCTATGAGAATTATATCAAAATATTATTTTCTTTAGACAAAGGATTCATTATCTGAATATTGCAACCGGTTTTCATAAATTATGATACAATTTTCTAATACCGTTTGCGTTATAATTAACAAAATTATTGGCAATTAATTTGATATGGGTAATTAAATATCATAAGATTAAAAAAAAAAATCTCCAAACGATGTTTTTTTTTATTAAGTAATAAAAAAAATTAATAAAAAAATCACAATTGTAATAATATATTGATCTCAGCAATTCATAATTAAAATAAATAAATTGAAACACTTAATACAACAAAAATTATATTACCTCGTAATAACTTATGCGAAAATAAAAAATTTACTATTCATAAATTCTTTATTTATTAATTCCAAATAATTGAATAAATAAAATCCAACAATAAATTACACGGAACATTTTCTACCCAATGAAATGTTGGTATTACTTTTATCGAGAGAGCATGTCCCATCCCACAAGCATCGTACAGCAGCTACAATTAAATCTTAATACACTCCAGTGAAGTTGTTTTATGCAAATCAGCGCAAGGATTGCGTGTATACGCCTACGAACTAAATATAAATAGTTTTAAATTGCTATTACTTTATTTTACGCTGTTTGAATTCGCAATGTATGGGTTTGAGTAAAAATATTCAATCATATTAATTTAATTATTTTATTTGAACTATTCAAATATTCAATTGAAATGTGTTTTTAAAATAGAATATTTCAATTTAAATATTGCTTCGATTCTGTTTGAAATAAGTATTCAAATTTTTTTTTTTAATAATTGCATTGAATATTTTTTGTGTTTATAAGTAAAGGTTTTTCGTAATTATTAATTTGTTAATTTTTTTAAAATACTTATAATTACTCAGTTTCATCACCTAGATGTCTTAAAAATGACTTGATAAATAAATACTTCACAAATCTATGCAAGAGAAGGAAACTACAAAGGTAATTTATTTTCTAAGTTATAAGAAGAAAAGATATAAACGCGTTCGGTTGTATTTGTGTCCCCAACACCAATGTTGAGTAGTGGATAGTAACAAATCTAATACCTTGATCCGTATGTTACTTTTTGGTTTTAACTTTAAATAGAAAAATTTGTCTCTGTCAATACGTGTCTATTTATTCTAGAAAAGTGATAAAATTAATAATAATTGCTCTATGTAAAAAAGTGTCTATCTTCAGAGACAATAGCGCCAGTAAAATGTATGGCGTATCGGAATTATTACCATAACTGAGTAAATTTTAGATGCTGAGAATTAAAAAAAAGAATAACCTATACCACTTTTACTCGACTGGAATCGAACCAGGAACTTATTCAAACCAAACGTAACATAATATAGTAGAAGTATCTCGTTAGTAATATATCTAATTATTTCTCTTTACACAACGGTTCTTGTGGTGCATGGTATCACAGAGCGCAGTTAGTTAGAGCCTTCAAATTATAGCTTTTAACACTTGCACGTTTTGTCGACAAGCTACAAGCAAGTACTACTTTAAGTGAGAATAATAATAATATAATAATAATAATATACTACCACATTCACACAGCGCCATCTAGTCCCAAAGTAAGCAATTATATTTGCTTGTGTTATGGGTACTAAACAACTGATATACTACTTAAATACATTTTTTTTGCAAATACATACATATTATAGATAAATTACACCCAGACACAGAACAAATCTTGATGCTCATCACACAAAGATTTGTCCTGGGTGGGGATCGAACCCACGACCTCCGGCTTAGCAGTCAGGGTCGCTAACCACTAGACCAACAGGCCAGTCAGAGAATAAAATTTATACATTTGTTTGGGTAAGTTTCCTCAAGAATCTGACCTCAATCAGATTGAATATAAGATTGAGGTCAGATTCCTGATTTATAGGAAATTCCTGCGAATAAAGTATCTACTATATAAAATATATACTATATATACTAGATGGACCGACGATCTGGTAAAGATTGCGGGTGGCCGTTGGATGCGGGCGGCACAAAATTGCTCGCTGTGGCGGATATTAGGTGAGGCCTATGTTCAGCAGTGGACGTCATTGGGCTGATATGATGATGATGATATAAAATTAAATTTATACATAAGGGATTATATTAACTCCGGGCCAACATATGGCATTAAAATAAAAATGGTAATCAACGTCATTAAAATCGCCGCGGCCGTATTGAGTGACGTGGGTTCGATTCCCAAACGAATTAAATAAGTCTAAGTGTGTGATTAATAGATATTTGTTTCAAATCTAAGTGTATTTTATGTCACGATAATTGTATGTTTGTTAAGTCCTCCGGAACACAAGGCTTGTTCACTAGAACAGTCTTTGTCTTTTAAAAAATACCAACAAAAAAAAATATTTCCTAATATTGCCTGACTGGTTGAACTGGATTCGATTTCCGGGTTAGTGAAAAATAGTATTGAGTTTTTCATCATACAATTTTTAGTGTCTGAGCTCTGTCAGCTCACATAGCTAGCTAAATATTATGTATGTTATCTTTATACCGATGAAATCTTTATACTTACGAAACGAATATTATCCAATTTCTATGTCAAAAAATCTTTAAATACTATAGTCAGCTAATTTCTCACAAGCAACTCGACTGCGATGCGACGCGTCGTCACCACAAATTTTCGTAACACAATCCCAATTAAACACACACCAGCTCAATTAATTATATAAATAAATTGGTAAGAATGTTTTACATAACTAGTGTTGTAAATAGACACTGACATAATCGTACTTTCACTGTATCTAATAATAAATTAACTTTATTGATTTATATGTAACGTCTGTAATGACGATGATTAATAATATCACTTGACCAGTTTGGGGTAATCGATGCTGCGAGTTTCAAAACAAGAGCAAGATGATATCGATAGATTGGAACATCACTAGCTTGCTAAATCTATATAAATAAAAATGGATCGCCGAAAAGTATGTGATAGATTCACGTGAGAACGGCTCGACCGATTTGGCTAATTCTTTTTTTGTTGTATTTGCTATTATTGAGGCAAAGTATCTATGTAAGAAATTATACAAAAAATTTAGTGTAAAATATGACATTTTGTGTTTTAAAATATCCATATAAACATTTGAAAATGGAACATTATCACGAATATATACGTGGTACGAAGTTCACCGGTTATACATTTGAAAATTAGGATGGATGTGTGGATGAATTTTTGGTTACTCAATCACGTCAGTGTAGAGACGAATTAAGAATACATAATGTCACTACCCCATCTCAACCCGTGGGTGTCCTACAAGGTGACTAAGAGCGTAACCTTATACAGACAAGAGCACAGCAAGAAAAGGCAAATTCAAAACAAACTCTATACCACCGTCTGGCCAGCGCGAGCGTGGTATAGTAGGGTAAATTCCCTCCACATTTTTTATAGGAAACACGTGCCCAGCAGTGGGATTTGGGATGTTTATGGGTTGAGATGATGAGTAAGTGTAAGCTGAACTGATAAATTGTTGGACATTATTTAAACTTTTCACTTGAAATACACAAAAATGTAATAAGGCGGACTTAATACCAGAGGCATTCTTTACAAGTCGGTGGTTTTAAAAGTAGGTGCACATGGTCAAGAGGAAGGTGGTGAAACTTGAAAACAAAATAAAATTAAAAAACAAATTAATTAATATAATTATAAAAATGATAACTATATAAGAAAACTTTATAATTATGTTTTCTTGTACGCATTAAATTCCTAAGCCCACAACTGTCCAACTCACCTTAATCTATGGTTAACCAAGCATAGTTCTCCAATTAATCATACCATAAACATAAAATGATTAGCCTTTCAAATTACACAGTTTCTAATAGTTAATAACAATTCAATATGATCGTGATAGTTTAGACCCACGGTTTGGTGGTCGAAAATGGTCGAAGGTGGTCGATAGTGGTCGATAGTGGTCATAGAGACCACCCAAACGAACAACATAATTGTATTGCGTTAGATTTATAATGTTTCTGATTGATTAAGTTTGTCGGCTCATCAATAGTTTCAACGTATTTGTTCAAAAAAAAGAAAACAGTATTTTCATTCTTCAATTGTTTTACTTTAGACAATGCATTATATTGTTATATTATTTATTTTTATATTAAAATATCGTTTATCAGTGGTGAGCTACATTAAATTAGAGCCGACATAGATAATTTATTGGATACAAACTTTAACCACTTTCTGAAAAGTAAAATATTTCGTAAAAAGCGATGGTGGCTGAATGGATAAGGGACCGGCGCGGCGCGGCGTGCAAATCACGCGGTCCGAGTTCGATCACGACCGGCGCGGCAGTACCAATGTGGATTCCACTTTGTGGAATTTATACATACTAGTCAAGTGACTTACCATCTGTTAACTGTTAAGGAAAACATCGTGAGGAAATCCACATACCCTAGAAGAAATTCTATGAGTATGTCTGATCCACCAACCCGCACTAGGCCAGCGTGAGTAGATTATGGCCTTAACCCTCTCAGCTTTCTAGTTAGAGAAGAGGAGACCCGAACCCAGCAGTGGGACTTAATGGCAGCAACCCATTGATGATGATGAAAATATTTCGTAATTTTCATACAAACTTTTGCTTTATGTGCGTTTGTAAAATATGGGCAACATTGATTCAATAATTTACCTGCAGACTATTCTGCCAAAGTATTACTTTATTATACATATATACCTACAAAGATAAAAGATATTTTCAAATTGTTTAATGCAAAACAAATAAGAGAGCCTTCTAATTTATCGAGCTATTTTACAACAAAAAAAACATAAACAAGTGAAACTCTTTCTTTTCCATAAGAACGACACCTAATTTATAAATCAGTAATTTTAAAAAACGATCCTCAAGCGAAAAATATTTTTTTAAATCACATTCCATTTCACTTTTTACTTAAAATCAAGACGAGCATTAGAACTATTGCATTTACAATCCAAACGGTGATTACAAAAAGCTCGATTAAACTAACAATTGAGATAGGCAGCGCCATACAATACCATAGATCGCGCGATGGGACTCGATCTACCTATATTTAAACAATCCAATATAAAATGACCTGCGCTTCTGAATTCGATGTTTGTTGCTACAGGTCAAGTAGTACCAGACGTTTACTCAACACTATCTGAAGCACAAAAAATCTAATAGAGCTAAAGCAAAATAGACGAACTGTTTGGATCAATATGGAGTGTTGTTCGGAATAAACTGCGGTGTCATAGAGCGTAATCGAAGCGAGACGGTGGCGCCTTTGTGCTCGGCCGTCATCGGCTTTTTATAACACTATCTGATGAGTATTGCTCCCATTTTGGTCGACAAAAAAACTGATCGTTCGTTCGTACAATCACCGAGTTATGCACCTACTGTGGGTAATCACTAACAGTAGTGCGCCGGTTTTGTTGTCCTATCACGTGTATGAACGGGAAAAAGTTCCATCTGTTGTAAAACCTATGAACTAAAATAATGCTGAAGATGTATGTACAATAAATAATTATGTGTGTGTTGACTGGTCTGTTGATCTAGTGATTAGTGACTCTGACTGTTAAGCTGGAGGTCGTGGGTTCGATCCCCGCCCAGGACAAATCTTTTAAAGATTAAATTAATTTTGTTTAATTTATATTTCTTCAATTCCTTAAATCTCTTCCTTTTCTCGTTGTACACTTCTTTTCTCCCATGCTATACATTTTGTATTTCCTCTACACTCCTGCGTTTGCTGCTAGAAAACTCATATTTGAGTTAAGCTCGCCTATGTACATTTTGTTTTCTTCTTTTGTTAATTGTAATTTGTTTTTTGTGTGTACATTAAAGAATTAAAAAAAAACTATTCGATGCCTAATGACTATCCTGTTTACCCTATAACAAGATAATTTTATTTAAATCTAATCGATTTTATTATTGATCGGGCAATAAGTAACCACCACTCTAGAACAACAGTAAGGCCAAGGACTCGGCAAAGCTGTGGTCTACCTTGAAAAGAATGCTCTCTAAAACTCGTTTGGTTAAATAGTAATACGTCCCAATATATGTCTCCCTATAAGCTAGTAAGAAATGAGGACTGGAAGTAAACCTTGATTGACTAGATCCTCAGTGTTTAAGTTTCTTATCTTACAAAAGAGATTAAAAAAAATATAATGCCATGTTTGACTGGCCTGTTGGTCTAGTGGTTAGTGACCCTGACTGCTAAGCTGGAGGTCGTGGGTTCGATCCTCACCCAGGACAAATCTTTGTGTGATGAGCATAAAGGTTTGTTCTGTGTCTGGGTGTAATTTATCTATAATATGTATGTATTTACAAAAAAAAAAATGTATTTAAGTAGTATATCAGTTGTTTAGTACCCATAACACAAGCAAATATAATTGCTTACTTTGGGACTAGATGGCGCTGTGTGAATGTGGTAAAATATTATTATATTATTAATATTATTATTATTATGTTTCAAAGTTTGGTTGTCGTAACTCAAATAATCCTGGAGTAATATGTGAATCGTTTTAGTTAATAATTCGAAATTCCGCTCATTATTTTTTACAAAAATAGTCATGTTCATTTGTCTAAATGTCATTATTGTGTGCTTGAATCATAAATCACATTCATATATATTAATCTTTCGTCAATACTTCACGTAATTTCCGAATTCTTTATCGATTAGCAGAGTGTTAATTGAGCAACGCGTTTCATGATTTAAGCGCTGTCGTTTTGCTCATTCGTGCCAGCTCCTTAATAATCCCGATTAAACTTACGATCGCTGCTTGAATTAATCGATAATTGTTCATAAATCATCGATGTTCGATTTGCACAAAGCAGCATCGGGGTGCGAAGATTTAAATTTATGGTGCCAGTATAATGTTCGGGATGGCGTGCTTAAGGTACATAACTTGGGAATGGGGTCCAATCTTTGTTTATGACGGTGGCGTGGACGGTTGAACCAGGTTCGGTAGGCAATCGGTACCTAATTGTGTGACTTATTCATGCGGTCATCTGATCTTTTTAGTTTGTTTTTAGTTCATGAAGAGATGGGCTTAGTAGTAGGCAATATTGCTAGATATATAGAATATTGGCAATGTAAATCGTAAATATCGTTTTGCAAATTTGGGCATATCAGAAATAAAATAAACATGACGTGATTTTTTGGCTGCGTACCCATTGAACCCTCAAGATTCGACCTCATCTAAAAATATGACCTATTAGACCTCCACGTTAGGATTAATGAAAATCTTTCTCTTGGAATGGAATTAGTATGTGAAACAGATAAAATCTGTAATGTACAATTAAATTATTATTAACATACAGGTAACCTTATTCTTCATAATTTCGATATTAATAATGACTATTAATAATTTGATACAATTTGTCGTAAAGCACGTGCCAAAATTGATCCTGAGAATGATTCTGGGGGCTTACTCTGAATTTCGACATTCGACTTAGTTGGTTTTGATGTCGCTGTCAAATGTTTGAAAGTGACAGCGACCATATCTTAATTTCCTTACATTTGACAACGAAATCAAAACTGACTAATCAAATGACGAAATTCAGGGTCTTGAATGTCACGGAAAATGTTTTATAGAAGGCCAAAGTACCTGTAGTTCCGAATGTAACTATTATTTCTAAAACAAACAATGCTCGTACAATGCATATTATTGAAGTGTACATCAATATTATTGGTATCACAAGCAAATACACGCTTGAGGTGTAATTTTATCTAATGCTGGAACAAAAACCATTACAATTGACCATCGACATCGCGCCAATCATTCTTGGAAAACTTAGGGATGTGATCTGTACCGTCTGATATCAGTTTACGATAATATTGACATTAAAGTACAATATTAACTATTAGAGATTGTTTCTATAAAATTGCTAATACTTTTTACCCGACTGTCAGGACGGGTATTGTTTTTCGCGCGTATCTTGTATGTTTGTAAATTTCTTTATTCCCACGAATCTTCCAAACGGCTGGATGGATTTTGACAATTAGGGTATCGTTAGATTCGTCTAGAAAACCCAAGTGTCCTTAGATAGGATTTAAGATTAAAAAGACTTAAACGGCGGGCTTTTGACGCCAAATTGTAAGAAGTTAAATTTTTTTTTAACCAAACCTATCGAGTTGGGTATCAAAATAAAGAGAATCTAAAGGAGATTACATATATTCAAAAAGAGATTATACATAATTGAATGGTTCCAAATTGTAAGGAGTTCTATTTTTTTTTTAACCATACCTATCGAGTAGAGTATCAAAATAAAGGGAATCAAATGGAGATTACAAATATATACATATGTTATGTATATAAATTTAATCAATATTACAATAATTTTACGGTCTTTTTAGTGCGTTGCTCTTTGTTGATTTTTTGCAGTCGGGTTATTAATTTTTTTTAATTATATTTACTTGTTACAGTAATCTACTTTTGTATTTCAAAATATGACATTTAAATATGGTGAATTATAATTCTGGTATGTGAATTTTTTTGACGTGCCAAGATTTTTTTGATGGTTCTACATAGAAGCATGTTTACTGCGTGTAATAATTTTGATAACTGTATTATTATTAGTTTTCTTAAGGTACGGCAACGCTCGTGATGCCCCTGGTGTTGCAGTTGGCCCTAAATTACGGTAACCGCTTAATTTTAGGCAGGCAAAGTATTAAAAAAAAAATTGGAATAATAATAATATTTACGAACATTCTTAAATTTTCTATCTTTAAAATAAGCATTGTTACGTTGTGCGCATGAGTACATGAGGAGTACAGAACTAGACATAAGAAATGGAAGGTTCATTTCTATAAAGTATATATTTTATGAAACATTTTTCGCAGACTAAGCAGTCATGTAAGTATTGTAACATTGAGTGTACATCATAAGCAAATTCTTTTCTGTTTGATCCTGAGTGTCTTATTGGTTATTGTCATATTGGATTAAGCGATAGGGTCAACCTTAAGACTAAAACACGCCTGCTACTACTGAGAAATCTCATAAAACTACAAAACATTACATTACGAACGAAATTAAATTCGATTGCCTATTTGACTTATATGCAACAGTTTAATTGACTATCTCACGGCTGTACCGTATAGTTTGAAAACATATCATGACGTTGCAACAAATTCACCGCATTTATTTCCACCAACCTGTAAGACAAAACGTACCGTGAAGATAGCCACACAAAAACCAATAGTCACGATTCATCACAAGTTAAAAAACTAAACAACAAAGAAAACGGAACAGCCCTATCAACTGATCACCCTGAAGTGGTCTAGAAGACGCGTGCCGAAGCAAAAACAATTTCACTCAAGGAACACAAACTTATGCTTGCAGATGCAAGAACTTTATTCGTGAAACTTAAAGCGTATTTTTGAAAGGCAAGTAAAAGTGTGGATTGTTTAGACGATAGCTCACGTTCGTATTGTTGTTTGTAATGCTGATTATTTTACAAGTGGTGTTTGTTGTTCAGTTTTATTTTATTTGTATTCGGTTCTGGGGTTATGATATACCAATTATTGGTGGAAATATGTGTTTTGTCTCACTTTTATTGTTATAAAAGAAAAGGAGACTGTTGTCCTTTCTCTTTTTCTGGGATAATTATCTGGATGGATTTTGAGTATCATGCCAAATTTAAAATAAAAAAGGCGCCATCATAGGCTTCATTATTTCAACACATAAACGTCCCACTCCTGGGCATGGGTCTCCGCCAAAGTATGTGGAGGAAAATCAGCCCTCTATTCCCCGCTGGCCAGACGGATTGGTTTAGGGTTTATTTCTAATTTTCCTTTTCTTGCAGTGGTTTTGTCTGCATAGGCTTGTTTAATCATAATTATTCTTACTTAGATTTGAACCCAACAGTAATTGTTGTTGAAGAAACACGTGGTTTATGCTTTTGTTTTTAAATTATGGGTTTTAATCAAATAAACGATTTTTCTTTCTTTTCTTTCTTTCTTTCTAATAAAGATCTTGACTGAAACCCATACTTTGAAGTTGGATGTAGAAGAAGAAGATTTTTATTAAAGCGTGTCTAATCGCAGACGCATCTGACTTTGAGAATATAGGAGTAGTGTGCCATACACACTTGCCGTGGCAAAAGGAAAACCTTTATTTACACCAATCAATCTTAGAGCACAGCTAATTTCTACACAAACCTTATAATATCGATTCTTTCCTACGAACTAGATAAATAACAAATTAAAATACCCAAAGACGGCTGCAAAACACAATTTCTCCGAAACTAATTATCAACAATTAGAAACAGAACAGCACTATAGATCAATAAAGCTATAATAAAAAAAAATACTCAAAGAATCCACTATTTAGCTGTACAGATCCATAAGTCTAATCTACCGATCGTAATGTCAGGCGCATAAAGGAAGCGACGGTTGGCAGGTGCGCAGTCACCTGTTGAGCAGGCGCGTACCCCGCGAGCCCCACCCCGCGACCGTTAAGTAATTCGGATACACCGATGTAACATGTCATTAAATCGTAGAAGGGTGATCGGGAATTGGTACGTTGGTATTGTTATGAGTTGGGTTTTGATTGAAAGTTCATTAGTGTTTCAATCAAAGGTTAGTTAGGCGAAATTTGGATTTTTTTCCTGGTAATTTTTCATTACGGTGTCATTAAAAATCTATCAAATTCAAAAGGTATTTACATGGGAGAAGTTTTGATGTCTTATGTTTTGCAAGATATGGGTAATAAAATTAATAATGTAGAATCCCCATGGAACAGGCACTTTACCGTTGAAGTAGTTGGTATATAAAATATTACAAATAAAATACTTTTTTTTAATAAAAATATCATGAACTGTCAACGTGGCGCAATGGTTAAGGTGGTCGCCTAGTCTCCAACATCACCCGGTGCCATGCCGGGTGACGTGGGTTCGATTCCAGAATTCAGTAAGTCACATTTCTGTATTCAAGTATAGTCACGCTTATTTTTTTTTCTAGAAAATCGTATCCAAGCACTAAAGAAATAAGAAAAATGCTCAGATCTCGTAAAACGAGACAAACGAAAGGTTTTATTTTCAAAACAGTAGATACAGCCACCTTAAAATATCTATCACGACTTGGCTACCTAACAAACGTGAACTGTAAAATCGAATCAATGTATTTCTCTTTCAAATTGAATTTGAAGCAATAAAAAATAAAATTTTAGGCTTTCAGACATTTTAAATGGCGCCATTTTAACGCAATTTCCCAATCGATCGTAAAATAGTCCCGTGAAATAACGTTCAAAAGTAAATTGGATAAAATTTTAAACGCTAGAAGCAGTCAAAGGCCGTTTTAATTTCGATATGAAAGCAGCCTGATTGAATACTTTTTTCGCCTAATAAAGCTTACGTTTACACATTTTCTATAGATTTTAATTGGTTTATACGAAAATCTTTCAAAGACTGGTTTGCATTGGCTATAGACAAAAGAGTATGGAAGTCCTGGGAACAGGCCCAACAGTGAGGTGACACAGGCGAACTCATACTTTAATATCATAATCTATATTTTTTTGAACCCGCTAAACTAGTAACTAGTAGTTTGAATAAAAAAAATATTTTGTGTTGGATAGCCAATTTATCGAAGCAGGCTATATAATATCACGATACGACCAATAGGAGCTGAGTAGTGAGGAAATAAAGATCAACGAGCCAAGTCCCGGGTGTGCAACTAGTGTCGTCTAGGTCAAGGTTTTCTTTTAATAATTTTGTCTGGTTCACATTTTAAGATAATTTAAGAAACTTTTGTAATTATGGAAATTCCTAAAACATGAACTAATTGTAAATAGAGTTTGTTAATTCAGAGTTTTATTACGCTCGTATTTGTAATTACACATACGCATTTTATATGCATCCTTTTCATATAATGAGCAATCGTCATACTAAATGTATATATGTGACTAATGACTAATGACTGGCCTGTTGGTCTAGTGGTTGGTGACCCTGACTGCTAAGCCGGAGGTCGTGGGTTCGATCCCCACCCAGGACAAACCTTTGTGTGATGAGCATAAAGGTTTGTTCTGTGTTTGGGTGTAATTTATCTATAATATGTATATATTTACAAAAAAAAAAAAAGTATTTAAGTAGTATATCAGTTGTTTAGTACCCATAACACAAGCAAATATAATTGCTAAATTTGGGACTAGATGGCGCTGTGTGAATGTGGTAGAATATTATTATTATATATTTCTGCCTACACCTCTCAACTTTACCTACACTTGTACGTTTTAGACTGCCTCGGTGGCAAGTAATTGTTTATTTGATTGTCTTTCATCAAATTTCAATTACCACACCGGAGTCTGGAAATATGCCCAGTTATCTCTATTATTAATAGCAATAGAGTCGTTCCCTTTTACATATACATACATACATATAGATCACGCCTCTTTCCCAACAGAGAGGTAGGCAGAGACCATTTCCTTCCACTTGTTACGATTCTGACATACATCTTTGGCTTCTTCCCTATTAGATGGGATTATTAAAATAGTTGGCGAAATATGGATGTCATAAACCTCTGCCTGCTACTACGGATAAAGAAGTAATACTACAATTAAGTAAGTTTAAATTTATAAGACATACAATAACATATATTAAATAATTGCCCGATGCTCTAAAATAATTACCATATGTTCAAATAAATATAACGTAACTAAACCACCTGCGCGTCATTTCACAAACAACAAAAGTCAACTATGTATTAATTTAGTCTTTCATAAATATATTAGCAAGCTGTCACTGTACTAGAGTAACGTTTTAATTTACCATATGACATAGTTGTGGAGCCTGAGGGTACGAGAATTCATCATTCTATCAGGATAAAGATTAATGTTGTGTTACTATGCCGTGAAAGCTTCTGATATGTTTGGGTATACAAATAAATATCTCTTTATATTGCTTATAGAAATAAATTTGAAATTAATGAACCGAAAATTTATTATAAAGTTTGAAAATTAACCTTCGGCTAGTTATGAGAATTAATGTTAACATCACTTTGCGTCTGTACCTGTAGGTATAGGCACGATATGTTTACGTGTTTTTTATCCTATCAAAAATTTCTTAGATTTTTGTCTCCATCAGCTTAATTTGACATTCTAGCCTTAAATATGTCACGGTGAAGGAGAAAATTCGATAGGAAACATGGAATAAAAGACTAATGGCACTGGTTACTGATTAATATTTACTTAAATAATATTATAAGAAAATATAACACTTTTATCTCCACATATCTCTGAATATAACCTCACAAAATATGAAAGCCATAACTGTAATGAAAACAAAACACAAGTTACAAAATTTAATAACAGCATTCGCTATATTATTCATCGACAATAATTCCGGCATTTAATAGAGACTGCAATACTAGGTAGTGGCGCGAAGATAATGTAACCACACTGGCCGGGGTCGGGGGACAGGTGCTGGCCGCACGCGCCGACCGTTAGCAGTAGAAAGTGCGCGACCGCGTCGGCACGCGAATAGTGTGGCTATGATGTATGGGGGAAAAATGTGTTTTGTATTTGATGACGTTTTGTTGATGTAAGTGCGTGTCTTAATATCGACAATATAAAATTAAATAATTACCTCAATAGTGCAGCATATTAGCAAGTTCTCAGTTCGATAATCAGGTCGTGCAAAAATGGTATCAGATTTTTTCAATGAATTTTCCAATTTTGGCCCATAGTTTGGATATGGCAATTGGCTCGCTTCCTATTACATGGGATCTAAAATGGTTGGTGAAATAAGGTGTGACGCACTTAAGGGGAAAATAAGCCTGACGTTCTGTACGTATGTTTAGTAAAATTATTATTTTTATAATTAGCAAAATAAATCACTGAATGTGATTTTATGCACAAAACTCGATAACGGCTGAATCGCATTTTTTTTAATGACTTTTGAAGTCAAATAAGAATGGACTGGGGATATTTGTTAATGGTCACCAAAATCTAATTACAAGTACGCGACAAACATTCAGTAATTATAATTAAAATTACAGGCATGCAATACCAGATGCAAAAAATTGAATTACTCATACATTTTATATCCTGTAAAACCAGAAATCATAGCCACAATACCGGCTTACCGAACTCGCTAGTGTGATTAATGTCTGGAGGAAATTTGACGGGCGCTGTTGTTTTATCTACTTACCCGCACGCCCGCGCGTTTTTTTTTACAGAACAAATGTAGAGCAGTCGTTAATGTTCCTCACATTATGACGTATGTTACAGATTAAGGTGGTTGCAGATGCGATGTGCATAACTTGTTTTAGTCAATGAGAATTATTTAAAATTTACTTCTACTAACGATCTACTACTGCAAATAATATAATATAATATTTTACCACATTCACACAGCGCCATCTAGTCCTAGAGTAAGCAATTATATTTGTGGGTACTAAACAACTGACATACTACTTAAATACATTTTTTATTTGTAATTATCGCTCGCTGTGGCGACAATTAGGTGAGGCCTATGTTCAACAGTGGATGTCATTGGGCTATTATGATGATGATGATGAAATACATACATATTATAGATAAATTACACCCAGACACAGAACAAATCTTTATGCTCATCACACAAAGATTTGTCCTGGGTGGGGATCGAACAATAGGCCAGTCATTGTCAGTTCTCACGAGAATATGATATTAGCAAATTAAAAACTTTTAAACTTTCGCGACTTGTACACATATTCATACCTTATTTATTTGCCCGACGTTTCGATCGAATTACACCGATCGTGGTCACGGGCTGACTCGGCACGGGCAAATAAATAAGGTATGTACTATTCCTTATAATATAATACGTGACGTAGACCCTTTTTATAATAATTTAATATTAGCAAATTGTTATCACAAAATTATTAGTTTATTTTAAATCGTACTTATGTTAAAGAATAACGTAATATAACATGCTGAGAGTCGTGTCTAGTAGAAATGTTCGGTGCATCAACAAACCCGTAGTTGATAAATTATCTGATAATTTGTCCGAAATTTAAGAGACAAATTTTATATAATAATAATAATAATAATATATTTATTTGCATAAAATGTGGTTGACAAAGTTGGTGTAGTACAATTAGTTTGTTATCAGAGCTAAACACATTTTGCTAAATATAAAATGCATGCAAATATTACACATTTTTTAATTATATTTACTATTAGGTACAATGTCAAATAATGTCACATTGAGTTTGAATCGTCGGATGCAAATGACATATAATTTAATTATTTATAGATGTATAATTTTAAAGTCAATTTAATTTTGATGTCAATGAAATAGTAGTAATAATAATAATATTATAATACATGAAAGATAACAGAACATGTCAGGATAGCTGTCATTATATGCTTAAACATTAGAACAGACAGTTATTATTTTATTTTTCTTTTATCCATTCTTGTACAGAATATACCATTTTTTCTATTAGCCATAATTTTAATTTTCTTTTAAATCTATTTAATGGAAGTGCTTTGATTTCAGATGGTAATTTATTAAAAATTTTAATACACATTGCATAGCAATTTTTTTGAAACAGTGCAGTTTTGGGAGTAAACTCTAGGACTAATCTTTCACTAGCACGCGTGTTGCGTGGGTAAACATCTTTTGCCGTTTTGAACAATGAAGTAGTATTTCTAACAAATACACATACTTCAAATATGTACATCGCTGGCAAGGGTAGGATATGAAATAGTTTAAAATATGGTTCGCAGGATTCGTATGGTGGGATCCCTACTATCGCCCGTATACACCTTTTCTGAGCTAAAAAGGCTCTTATAGAGTCAGTAGAATTTCCCCATACTATTATACATATAAAAAATAAATTAAAAATAATGTAAGTCATTTACGCTTCACATCAGCCTCTTTTCTAAATATTGAGCCATTTTAAAAAGCAGCAATTTTTCAAGTTAAAAATAATATAGTATCGATCAGTCAAACATACTACTTTAATTTTTTGTTTAATAGATCAATTGACTGGCCTGTTAGTCTAGTGGTTAGTGACCCTGACTGCTAAGCTGCTGCGGAGGTCGTGGGTTCGATCCCCACCCAGGACAAATCTTTGTGTGATGAGCATAAAGGTTTGTTCTGTGTCTGCGTGTAATTTATCTATAATAATATATGTAGGTATTTACAAAAAAAAAATTATCAGTAGTAGTACCTATATCAGTAGTTTAGTACTCATAACACAGGCAAATATAATTGCTTACTTTGGGACTAGATGGCGCTGTGTGAATGTGGTAGAATATTATTATTATATTATAATTAAAAATCATTTTCTACAGATGAACCTTCAGAATATAAATAGAATAAACTTACACTTAATATTATTAAAAATAGATTACACCAGCATTGTTAATTACCCTCATAATCAAGTAAGCTGAAACACATTTTTACTACCTAAGGGCTCCAGTAATGCTTACTTATATTATAGATAACTACATAAGTACCTAAGTATAAACATGTAGTACCCTTATAAACACGAAAGGAAGTCGGTAACGGATACACCAACTGACAAAGCCTCCTGCTCAGTTCTTTGTTTTAGATTTTGCAAATGTCATGACTTTTCTGGAACTGAATATTTTTTTCTTTTTATGAAGTATAATAACATCCTGATGAAATTACACTTACAACCAAATTGCACTTGATATACTCGTAAATAAGTACGTTAACTTATTTTTTAAGTTGCAAATTATAACATAAGCCGTCTTCGAATTCATATACTTTCACTCCGTAAAACTTATGGGAATGTGATCTCTGGCAAATCGTGCAATGTTTTGCATTTTATAAATGGCAAGTAACTAATTATAAAAAAACAGTGCGACACAATATAAGATTTCGAGGGTAAGGTTCCTTTATAATAATAATTTAATATCGACTTTTGTTGTATACGCAACAAAAACTCGAGATTTTTATTCCAAAATCGAGACCTACGACAAAGCGTTGAATTCAACAAAAATCAAATTAAATCGTAACCACGATCTTTTTGGTGTCAGAATACGGCGTAACGATTTTTTTTTCTAGTAATTTACGCCGCTCGTGCCAGGACCACAAAATTTCCGTTCGTCACCGTTCAATGGGTCATCTTTAGAGATCAACGGGTATGGTTTGCAGATCATTTGTTTTTCGAATTTCAAAGTAAGAACTTGAATCAGATACTGAGCTAACACGTAACGCTTGTTTTTCGAATTTCATAATTAGAACTTGATTCAATCAGATACTGTTGGCGTTCAATTCCTGGATGGCACGAAATGAAAGGAAATCTCGTTTATTCATCTAAGTAACTCTTATGAAAGTCTTAAGTTAAGAATGAAACAGGTTATCCAAAAATTATTATCAGCAAATTTGTACATAACCAGTTCGCTGACAGATGGAGCTATGAAAAGAACACATGCCAGTTTTTATGAAGCTGAATTTTTCACTCAGTTCTTGGATTTTTTTTTGGTGTCATATCGTATCTGAAATAAGTAATCCTTTGTGATTAAAAAGAAAATCGTATAACTATTTTCTGAAATAGAAACGTTTCTCATTTTATAAAATAGTTTATTTAAACAATCTGAAACTTAAGTTTAGGATGGGTTATTAGACATCAGCCAGTAATTAAACAGAGCATAATATAATAAATGTTTACAAAATACATACGGAACCTTTCTAATATCTGGCAATATTACTTTCTTAGCAAAAAATAGTAGACGCAGCAAGGTGCGGCTGGCACGAGGCTCCGTGACGACGCGCATTGCGCGACGCGCCCGGGGTGCGCACGCCGACTAGAAAAAACCAATCTCCAATAGATAAAGGATAGTTACTGCGTTGGAAGCGTGCTCAACTATTTTGACTTATTGTTTATATTCAAGAAAATATTGTCAAGCAATACATTATTGTAGTAATTGTGGAGAGAAACAAAGCTTAATTTTAAATATAACATGATTATTATTATGACGTATTTTTTTTTATACCTACATCTATTTCTAAGATTTTTTAAATTGTCATCATCATCATTATTAAATTTCAACCCATAAACGTCCTACTGCTGGGCACGGGTCTCTTCCAAAGTATGTTACGGATATTAAGCCTACTACACCACGCTGGCCAGATGGGTTGATATAGGGTTTGTTACAAATTTGCCTTTTCTTACAGTACTCTTGTTGCCTTTGTCCTATTATAACGTAATTGTAACAAATAAAAATCACATGTCAAGCGGATGGTTATAATGAAATATCTTTGAATGAGAGTCTCTCTCCGTGATCTATCAAAAATATTTACCGACTAAAACCTAAACAAACAGTTGTAGAAACATGTTACATTAAAAAAACATTCCAATATTTTATAAGAAGCAAAAAACTTTTCTACGATTTTTATCACGCGATGTATAAAAGTATTAAAGACACCTTATGGTCCATTGGCCATGTGTCTCACATATGTTCCGATAATAACATACATATATATTCATATTGTGTAATTTTTACTCTATAATATCTTTTGTTAAGTTTTTTATTTCACCCTTTCATGCTGTCGAATGGTAGCAGTGGTTCAATTAGAGGTATTGTGGACCAAGATAGATTAGTTTCGGTGTTTTTGTATCATTATTTTTAGTTATAGATGTTGTATTATGTGTTGATGAAGCGAGAAAGCGTCAATTTGAAAGCATACAAGTGACTTTAAGTCTCTAATTTGGATCACTTTGTCGAGCAATTGGTTCTAGTAAATGACATCGATGTCTACGTAAAATGCGAAATACAATACATTACACAATCAATCTACCGTAAAATTATAATTCATCATTTCAACCCATAAACGTCCCACTGCTGGGCACAGGTCAAGAACGTGGAGGGTATTTAGCCTAGTATACCACGCTGGCCAGATGGGTTGGTATAAAGTTTGTTTCATATATTCCTTTTCTTGCATTGCTCTTGTCTGCACAAGGTTTATTTACTATAAAATATTCATTAGTAGGATATAATAAAGTCTGAATTTTAACTGTCTCGGTGGCACAATAGTGGAGCGGGGCTGTATACGACTGCTGCAGAAGGTACTGAGTTCGTCTGGAATTCTTATTATCCTTCCGGATTTGGAAATTTTGTCTGATAAAAACAGACCGACTGGTGCTCTGTTACTTCTAACATGCAAAAACAGACAGACTGGTGCTCTGTTACTTCTAACATACAAAATTGTTTGTGTTATTGGGTTTTGAAATTATATTTGTTTTACACAACGCATATTTTCTAATGAATGACAGAATCCGATACATTCCTCAAAAAACACCTAGCCGAATCACACCTATTTTTTTCCTCGAAGAGCACCTACCAATATTTTTGCTAATTATTGATGTTATGTAACTAAATTTCTAAACAAAAATATTGGTAGGTGCTGCTCGAGGAATATATTAGATGCGATTCGTATAAGTGCTATTCGACTGGGTGTTTGAAGAATGCATGATCCGACTACGTTATCAAAATATTTCTCATTTACAAAAATGATTCTGCAACTTGTAATTTGCATTGCTGAATTAAATTATATAACCACCGTATTACTCTTCTAATGACTTGTTAAAAGAGTTAACAAAAAGATAACGACTATACAAATAGTATTGTTATGAATAAATTAATCAATATTAATACATAACCTTAACGCTTTCATTTTGGTTTATTAATGAGGTATTGAACTATTGTCACCCTATTTAGTGCGTATACCCAATTATATTCGCTAAATTTTACACAGAAACATTTACGTATTATTATTTTTGAGGGAAACTTGAAAGGTAAATTTTAATAACAGAAGAATTCTTATCTGGTGGTTAGCAGCGATCATAAAGAATATTATGATGCAAAAAGACATATTTTATGTTATTTAATAGAAAAATTATCAGAAAACGAAATCATCATCATTCATCATCATATCAGCCCAATGACGTCCACTGTTGAACATAGGTCTCACCTAATTTCCGCCACAGCGAGGGATTTTGTGCCGCCCACATTACATCATCATTACAATCCATAAATTATTATCCCACTGCTGGGAACAGGTCTCCTCCAAATATTTTGGATGGAATTTGGCCTACTATACCACGCTGGCTAGACGTGTTGGTATAGGGTTATATTTCGAATTTTCCTTTTCTCGCAGTGCTCTTGTTGCTTAAGATTAATTCCATTAGTCGCCTTGTACGACAGCTACGGGATGAAATGGGGTAGTGACTCTATGTATTCTTAATCCGTCACTACACAGACCAGATGGAAAACGAAATGCTACTATATAATTCGCAACCAATGTACTTATGGAAAGCAGGTTTTTTATATTCTTGTTAATATAGTTATAATAATATTGTGTACCGACCTATATTAAGAAATCGATATTGTACAAATGAATTATTTATGATCCTTTTCTTTGATTCCGACAGGAAATTGTTTCTTAGCAAAAAATAATAACACAACGATTTTGAGCTACCAACTCAATACTTCTTACTGTAGAAATGCTGCTACTATACGACTGAATATAGTATTGTATATTTTGCAATACATTGAAGATTTTGTTAGAAAGTTTTAAAACTTAGTTGGTAGTCAGTCGTCAATGTATAATGTGGGTTATGATGGCGTGATTTCGGGCATGGGTTAATGCGTTTATAGGTATATGCCAAAGTAACATAAATTGTATATTCGTGTGAACTGACCACGCCTGCCGAATGATACATTCGAAGCAATCAGTAGGTAGATGATAATTATTTTATTAGTATACAACACCTTTTCGCCTATTTCTCCCAAGTGATTTAGTGTTTATTTGTAATTAATATCTTACAAACGGTTCAGTCGCTGTTTCTGATTATTCTTTTTTTTCTAGATTCTTTAATTATGTATTTCTAATGAGAGTTAGACTAGATTCAAATAAGACGTAGCTAGACGCGCGTTAACGCGGTTTTAATTTAATTAATATGCAGTAATTACGTGCATAATTATTAATCATACGTAATATGTAGTTGGAAGTAAAATAAAATTTGATATTAATATTTGTGATTTATGATACAAATTTAATGAATTATTAGACACTGAATATATTCAACAATATGTTTCTAATCTAATTCAGGTGTTTTAACTACATAAACTCGAAAAAAAAATGTCCTTAGATATATACACACACACACACACACTTTCTTTACTACTACTTCTACTACATAGCATAATACGTTACATATTACAATGTTTCCTATCCAGAGTTAGGAGAGGCTGGTAAGCTGTAATACAGGTCTCCTAGTACAGCTGCCAGTCTCTCACATAGTATTAATCTTTGAGTTAAAATATTGTATTACTACTTTAAATTTAATGTAATGTCTATGTGAGAGAATCAATAAAACTTATTATTATTATATCAAGATTCCATTATTAAGGCGCTGTACTGACGGATTAAGAATACATAATGTCACTACCCCATCACAACCCATAGGTGTCGTAAAAGACGACTAAACTGAAGCAGACAAGAGCACTGCGAGAAAAGAAAACTTCGTAACAAAACCCTATACCAATCCATCTGGCCATCCGTGGTATAGTAGCTAAATTCCCTTCACATTCTTTGGAGGAGACCTGTGCCCAGCTGTGGGATATTTATGGGTTGTAATGATGATAAAGGCACTGGTATCATATATCTATGTAAATCTGTATAAGAATATCATTGTCTATCATATAAAAATAAATAAAATTGGAGTGTCTGTTTGTAATATTTTTCTTTCTTTCTTCTTAAAAAAAATATGTTTATTTCTTTTCTTTATAATATTAAAATAATCGCTTTTTACTATAAAAATAACATTTTTTACAATTTTTGTCTGTCTATCTGTTGTCCGGCTAATCTCTGGAACGGCTGGACTATTTTGACGGGACTTTCACTGGCAGATAGCTGATGAAATAAGGAGTAACTTAGGTTACTTTTATATTAGAAAAAATCTAAAATTATAATTAAAAAGTAATGTTGCTTTTTTTAAATTCCACACAGACATAGTCGCGGGCACAGCTATTAATAAGTATATTTAGCCGCACGTATGTATGCATCACATAGACTATCTATACATAGACTTATTTCAAAACGGAGGTGTTGTAAATCATGTCATAACTAGTAATTATACTCAATCAGTGTTATCAATTGTTGATTTATAGTTCTTTAGATATACCATTTAAAAATAATATTGATATTCTACTGGAATTTAATATTATACTTGGAAATAAGAGTCAGTTGGTATTAATTAATTATTATAAAATGGGCCAACGTCACGTATTATACTTCAAGGATTAATAAATAACTTTTCATTTACAATTAAATATGTGTAACGGTGAAGGAATACATCGTGAGGAAACCCACATACCCTAGAAGAAATTCTATGAGTATGTCTGATCCACTAGCCCGTACTAGACCAGCGTGAGTGGATTATGGCCTAAACCCTCTCAGCTCTCTAGTTAGAGGAGACGAGACCCGAGACCAGCAGTGGGACATAATGGGTTGCTAATGATGTGTTACTTTTGCGAAAGTTTTTATTGAACTTATGTGAATAGAATTGATATGATAGAATAGCAGAACAGTATTATATTTTATATTTATTCGTCAATAAATATCGAATTTATTGTTCAATAGTTCCAAATAGTCCAATAGTTTGATCTTAAAGGGCTCACTCGAAATTCCGACATTCACTTGATCTATTTAGTAGAATAGAGTTTCTGTTTCTGTTTTATCAATATTTGGAGCCCCGCGACTCGGGGCTCCGTCGAGCTTACTTGACAGGTGCCAAATAAGGGTTTAGTTTTAATGACATTATTAAAAACGAAAATTCTAGCAAATACATTTATGGATTTAAATTATTATGACACTTGATCAATTATGACCAATGAAATTAGTAAAAGTGATTTTATGTCATTTCACGATTATGGCAACTGAAGCGTTATTTCTAATGAAATTATGGCAAATACCAGTGTGGCATATGAAATTATGGCATTTTAAATTATGGAAAATATTAGTCAACCTTCAATAGCATTTTAACCTCAATTTTATTATTTAGCTGATTAAAGTTATTGGGTTTCACGTTCAATTAAGCTACGATGACATTGCAAAAGTACGTTTCTAGACCATCTATTTTTTTATTAAATTAAATTAATTAGTATCATCATAATTTTAACCCATAAAGGTCCCACTGCTGGGCACGAGTCTACTCCAAAGAATGTGGAGGGAATTTAGCTTACTACACCACGGTGGGCCAGACGTGTGGGTATAGAGTTTGTTTCGAATTTTCTTTTTCTCGCAGTGTTCTTGTCTCCATAGGTTACTCCCTTAGTCATAACATAACATAACATAGCATCACGCCTTTTTCCCCGAAGGGGTAGGCAGAGGTGTTTCACACCCACATTTCGCCAGCTATGTTTGGTCCTATAGTATATATATAACTTTTTCATTTACAATTAAATATGTGTAACGGTGAAGGAAAACATCGTGAGGAAACCCACATACCCTAGAAGAAATTCTATCCTATTTGTCACCTTTTACTATTTTACTATATGCACGGGTTGAGATGGGGCCATTATATTGTATTCTTAATCCATCACTACACAGTCTAACTTTACCCCCCTTATTACAGAATATGGACTAAATATTAAACCAGGTTTAAATTGACATAACTTATTGTTTTAGTGTCAAAGTTGTCTATTTAAACCTGGTTTAATGCTTAGTGCATGTCTTCTAATAAGAGAGTAAAACATTTTACAGATAAAAACCATATACTAAAAATATTCTAATAACTGTAAGAACGTAGCAACTAAAGCATTAATTTAGATAGGAAACACTTGATCATATTTGATTATTTAATAACAAAACTCTAAGTTATAATGACGATAGTAAAACGATAAACTGGAAGCTCACTACGTAAATTATGGCAATTTCCTTCTCAGACCACTCACAGAACAATCCCAGTAGCAAGATTTGTTATTGATAATTGCGACTTTATACTTTATTAATTAATATTGACATATCCGGATAAAACATATAAAAACATAAACTATAATGGACCGTATTGATCCGGAAATAACAAATAAAAATATTTTTATAAATACTTTAGAACGAATTTCCGTTTGGCGTTGTAAAATTCTTGTGGTATGATTAAGATTTATTGTGTTAATTAATTGATAAAGGTTTGTGCGTTAATTCTGTGTAGCTTTTACTGTTTTTGTAGATTTCACACAAAAAGCTTGTTTTCAAATGACTCGAAACGAACTTACAGATATCTGTACTATACTAATATTATAAAGCTGTAGTTTGTTTAGTTGAGAACTACTACTCCAATTTGAAAAATTATTTTAGAATAGAATAGAATAGTTTATTTGTCCAACATGAATAGAATAGAATAGAATAGAAGACGTTTATTGATTTCAATCTTACAGCATTAATTTCTTATATCTATTACATAAGTAATGAAAAAAAAAAGTAAAACTATAACACCGAAAGCAAAGGGTTCAGGCGTCAGCTTATGCTTGGGCCCCATAAGGAGTTACCAAACGCTGGTTTTCAGCTAGAACCCGGGACTTTCTTTTACAAAAATATGGTACATAAGAAGCAAAGCAAGACGTGATTACAATAACATATTTATACAAGTGTGGGGGGTGCGATCATACATTACAAAGTTAAGCTATATAATGTTTGTTTAATAAAAGTTAATCATAGGTATAGAATTAAATTTTGAAGATTTGGCTATGGGGTATTGCTATTTAGGTGGATATACTGGGATAAAGGCACAGACTATAAGGAAAAAGTTCAAAAACAACAAAAAAATAAATAAATAAATAAAAATCAAAAGTTAAAGGTTTTCTTGTGAATGGGGCAGTCATAAGGGTAAGATATTCCATTTATGTAAGAAATTATTTTTTGAGGGAGTATCTTGTTTTAGGTATAGATTATAGTATTAGAGATGTGATAGGATGAATTTTCTTATTTTTTGTTTTTATAATAGACTTATAAAGTTATTTTGGTTTTGTAAAAGAAATTGCTGACATTTTACTTTAAAGTTATGAATGTTTTTAATGTCGTGGAAAGGGGGCGGTATAATATTCCAAATTTTGGACGCTGCGTATTTAAAACTGCCTTTAGCATAGGTCATACAATAAAATATTTTTACACACTATGCTTTGTCACTAGGACATACAGATAGTTTAAGAGTACCGTAGTTTTTTTTTTAATTCGTCTAATCAATATTGCAACTCTCGATAAATTATTATATATATTAGATTATGTACATAAAATGTCAATTTAAGAACAACTGTATGTCAAAGTTTATTATTCGTCATTCAAAGATTACAAGAAATAATATTACAGTTTGTCATTTAAAAAGTCATCTAATCTGTAATAGCATTTGTCTATTAGTAATTTATTTAAAACACTTTTCGGTTTAGATACATGTAGGGCTTTCATTAAATTTGGTAACTTATTATATTTAATATGTAACTTATTATATTTAGTGTAGTATAGCCCATTTTTCGAGGAAGGTTATAAGCTATATAACATCACGCTACAGCCAATAGAAGCTGAGTAGTGGCCAAATAAAGAACGACGGGAGCGAAGCTTTGTGCGACTTATAGTACATTATATTTGTTCCGACCCGGGAATCGAACTTGAGACCTCAGCAGCCACAACCGTAAACTATACCGCTGCACCACCAAGACAGTTACTGATAGACAACTAGGAACTATTACTGTTATGTTAACGAGTATGTAGTTTAATCAATTTACATTTTTTTTATTACTACGACAGTGGCAAACAGACGTACGGCCCTCCTTGTGGTAAGCAGTTACCGTAGCCTATGGACGTTTGCAACGCCATGTGTGTGCCACAGACGTATTTTTAAGTATTTTTATACTTCTTTAAATGAAATTCCAGTATTAAGATTTTCCCGGAGTTTGGTAAACAAATGTTCCCGGTTAATGACAACAGACTCGCCCCTTTTTTCATTCTACATGGCTGGCGAAATGTGGGTGTGAAACATCTCTGCCTACCCCTTCGGGGAAAAAAGCGTGATGTATGTAATGTATGTTTAAATTTACGAGAGTAAGTAGAGCTGCTGCGTTGTGCTGTCCAGGTCGGAAAACAATAGTTTTATGTTTTTTTGTCTTAAAATTCTCAGTTTTAACCCAGAATCTGGCCATGTGACCGGTTGATGTCAATTAGCTCGCCCCCTATTATATAGGACCAAACATAGTAAGACAAATTTGCTGTTATCCAACTCTATCTACCCTTTCAAGGGAAAGCCGTGATGATAATTACATTTTAAATTACTTGTACTAAAAGTGACTCCAAAGTAAACATAAAACAAGCCCAACGTCACCATGATCGAATGCTTATAACGTTTTCTTTAATAATGTCGTGCGCCTACGCATATAACCGGAATGTACACGGTCCGATTATCTTACTAGATGTATTGATTTATTACTTTGCATTAACTGGAGTATTAAAACGTTAGCGTTAACGTAGTGCTTTATCTTTACGATTAACTTCCTTTCGGAATGAAGGAAAGACGAGTAGCATTCAAGACATCCTTGGTTTTCATTTTGGAAATATTATTGCTTTTTATATTATGAAGAAAAGTGGCCGAGGGACGCCAAAAGGTCAGTGATCAGACCACCCCGGACCAAAGGTCTGACGATATCGCAAAGATCACATGATCTCTCTGGACGCGACTGGCACAGGACTGGGAAAAGTGGCACTGTGGACAAGAGGCCTATACCCAGCAGTTGGTGGAAGTGGGCTGAAGTTGATGATGATGAGGTTTTTAATATATGTAATCAACAACTACTTCATAGAACTCTTATTTGAGTCAGTTAAAATATTTGACTGAATTTTGTATGCATTGTGCCCGTGATTTCCTTAACGCTGAACGTAATGTTCAAGAAATACTACCAAATCGAATTATTTGCCGAACTGAATAAACTATCCTATCAACACAAAATGATTAAACCGAACAAGTGCAGTAATTGCTTCAAGTCGGCTTTGTTTTTCGGCAAATACTACCGAACCGATAATGCCGGTCCGAATATGTGTGTAGCAACCCTAATGGGAAAAGCTCAGACCGTTTTAGTTCAACCCTCCCGCTATATTTCTATATCGTATATATATGCGATGGTGGCTCAATGGATAAAGGCCCGGCGTGAAAATCACGCGGTTCGAGTTCGATCCCGACTAGCAGTACCAATGTGGATTCCACTTTGTGGAATTTATATGTACTAGTCAAGTGACTTACCATCTGCTAACGGTGAAGGAAAACATCGTGAGGAAACCCACATACCCTAGAAGAAATTCTATGAGTATGTCTGATCTACCAACCCGCACTAGGCCAGCGTGTGTGGATTATTTATTTATTTATTTAAACTTTATGCGCATTGGTACATGGGCGGACTTGATGCTGTAGACATTAAGTCCGCCATTATGGCCTAAACCCTCTCAGCTCTCTAGTTAGAGGAGAGGAGACCCGAGCCCAGCAGTGGGACTAAATGGGTTGCTGATGATGATATATATCTATCTATATATAGCTCGCTGTATTTTTCATTCCTCTACACTTTGGGGTTTGCTGGAAGAAAACTCAAATTTGAGTTAAGCTCGCCTATGTACATGTCTTTTCTCTCTGTGTTGTTATGTTTTGTAATTTTTGTGTAGAATAAAGAATTAAAGAACCCTCTAATCAAACCTAGGAACCTTTTGCTCAACAGTGCAGCACCAAGGCAGGTTACCTTATATACGACATAATGTTAAGTTACAAGCCAGAATCTAGTTCAAATAATTATAAAGATGTAACTGTTAATTGGCCACATGTAAAAAATACGACTCAAAAGGCAGTATGTTGATGAATGTTATATTCAAAATGAGTGTGAAGTATTTTTTACAAACAAATGAAAGTAGACCAAACCGTTTATGTAACAAAACCACTCTGGTTCTGATTGAAATAACCCGTAAATGATTTTACGCGAATTCAATTTATTAATTTCTTACATAGTTCTATCATCAAAGGTGATCTGCCGAATAGCCAATTAAATGAATTTTTGTATAATTATACCACTGTTTGATGATAAAATATAGGCGTTTTATAAATATATCGGGCCTATACAATTAAACAATTAGATGTAATTTTATTATCATAATTGGAACATATGAAAGGTGATTTCGCAATTTACGATATTAATATAAAACGTACGGGTGGCGCCCAAATTTTAAATTTGTGATGCATTATTATTTTAATTTCGACAGATTTTTATATTTCGATCATGTTATTTTGGTCTCTAAAACACCATGAAACAGTATCTAGCTCGTGAAACTGTTTTTTGATGACTAGACAAAGTTATCTAAAACAAGCTAACTTAATAATACCTATCTGGTATTAATAAGTCAGCTTGCTATAAAATACAAAATTTATATTTGTTTTTACATAAACTGCAGATGCAGTCTTTTATAAACTGAATATACCTAATTCATTGAGAATGTTAGATGTATTTATTTATTATCGAAAACTAAATATACAATACAAATATTCCAAAGGAAATCAAATAATTCGTACTTATCTCACCAAGTCTAAACGTAAATTGCAATGCAGCATGCAAATCATGCGGTTCGAGTTCGATTCCGACCTGCCGGTCCTCAAAGTGAAATCCACATTGGTATTACCGGTCTGATTCGAACTCAGACCGCATGTTTATGCACACCGGTCACTGATCCATTAAGCCACCACCGCTGTCGCATAGCATTCGATAATATTTATTGAATCACGATAACATTTCATATTATCATTCACTGACGTGACAGCTTTTCTGTTGCTTTGCAGTCAGTATAACACTTGAAAACAAATAATTATACTTGTCAGAGCATAAATACAAATAAATTTAAAATCTGTTGACAGTGTGGGCATCGTAAACCAAAACTCGTAACTAACAATATTTTAGCCAAGAACTACAAATTTATTCTTCCATATGGACGGGCGTGGTGGTCACTATAAGGTAGGATCTCACCTGCCATTTGGGTGAGGGGGCGTCTAAGCTATACAATATTAGCGATTTGAAAAAACTGTCTAAATACATCACTCCCCATTACTAAAATATGGTTTTCATGTTAAGACAAGACATTAATGCGAAGGTATATTAAATTAAAACTGGCTTGTCTCTAAATGTGTAATAATGTATCTGAACAAACATTTTGCAATTGGTAGTAAATTTAAAAATATTGCCATAAAATAATTTAGCTGACAATTTTCATACTTATGTGATGACGAGAATCTCGTACTAGGATTTTTTTGACAATACCATGGATAGATTAATACAAAAACGGTGTCTAAAGTATAAAACACCATATTAATGTAAATAATTATGTATTTAAAAAAAAAACATAATCAAAATAGTAGATTCATCACTTAAAATCCTAAATGATAGATCTATCACCAAACTATGTTTTATGGGTGGATCCGAAATGGATAAGTGAGGTTAGAACGCCTCAGTCTTCGTGGTTATTTTTTTATTGCTGATCCGACATTAATATATCCGAATAATATTTGGGTTGCCGTTTTCATATTATTTGGTTTTAGGTCTTTGATAACACAGTTATTTGGTGATTGATAATAATTCATACCCGTATATAATTAAGAAAACTTCACCCGCTATTCTCTTCCAACTTGCACCACCCCACAAGCCCGCAGGCAGACAACACCTGAGCTGATCTATAGCCACAACGGTACTGCGGGCCAAATTGTTACTTGCAATAGTGTTTTAGTTTAAACTAGTCGTACCCTGCGGCGTCGTTTGCTCAGTACTCTATGACAATGTAGACACTGCATGCTACCTGATAGTTGGAGGTAAATGGTGTTACTGTTTACTTTGATTGTCTCACTAGTGCGGCAGGCGTTGGAGCTACTGCGCTGGAAGCAAGCGATTCAGATTCAGAAATTGTTTATTCATTTAAATCACGCGCATAATATTTTCTCTCTCTGAGTGTGTCCGGTTCTTAGGGTATATCTGAGGAATTGAGCTCAGCAAATCGTAACAGACTTCCAACTACATGTGAGCTGGCAAAATATTGGTGTAATACATCTCTGCTTTCCCTTAGTGTTTATGAGGTATAATGCTATGTGTTATCATAAATCTATATTAACATTATAAAGCTGAAAAGTTTTTTGTTTGAACGTAAAAAAATAAGGCCTCCTGCATACCTGCAAGAAATATTAAAACTTACAATGTATTACATAAGTGTAAAGAGTATACACAGTAAAAAGTTCAATACCTTACGCCTACGTCGACCATATGGCCAAACCGATAGTTAGCTACAAAAAAACTAATAAATAGATGCCGAAATCAGCTTCCAGCTATTACTGTAAACTAGTAATATGGAGATACGAATTTTTTTATTATCTTCAATGAATAGTTATTATGTTAGATGAAAGACGATACTTGGGCACGCGCCATACAGTAAGAATTATTTAGGAATGTTACGCCAGATGGTTATCGTGTTTTGGAGCCGGTGTTTTGGTGTTCCGTACTTGATTTTAAGAAGCTTATTTTGTTTTTTATTTTTTAATATACGGGTCCTAAAGAATAAGTTTGTTGCAGAGCATTTTACTAAAGAAGGAATGAAATAAGGGAAATATTCTTCACCAGGAATTACTTAACTCTTTAGTTTCAAAAAGTTTCAAAAGTCCTGACATTCGATTGTTGAACATCATCATGGATTGAAATCTCATATTAAAATATTATATTAACTTACAATATTAGACCTAGAAGGGATTGTAATATTTGTTCATTCCAAAATTATTTCTGGGTAAAATTAATATTGGACACAAGAAGGTACACCCTGTACCTTCTTGTGTCCATTATTATTTTTGGTTTGTAAATTTCGCTTCGTTTTACTAAGACTGTGTTTATGTGTAAGGTGGTTCCCTAATTAGGAAGTTAATTATGACACCGCGTCGTTTTTGCGTTGGGGGTTAAAAATTGAAGGAGAAATCTTAATGATCTTCTTTTGCTAACCGAAAAATTCGTTATGATTCTTTCGTGTATGCTAATTAAAATAATTATAATTAGCTCTGTAATAAAGTAAAAAAAGTAATAAAATAAAATATATTTTATTATTGGAGTTATTTACGTAATTGTTAGTGATTAAATCTGATTAAAAGTTTACATGTGTACACCATACACCTGTGACATTACAGAAGCAAATGGGACCCCACAGTAAGTGTCAGATTGGAACAAGTTAACGTGGCAGAAATATTGTCTGGTATGCCGACACTATGTTGTTAATGTTACGAATGAATTCCACCATATAATGTGTGGGTTGTGATATTCGATTCTTAATTAAAGTCAATTTATATCAAACATTCTTATCACATAAAAAACTTTTAAAAATTGTTGTATAGGGTTAATAAGTATAGTATAAATAATTATAAATGTTATATTGCTATCTCCTATATATTTATATATTCCACACACTAAACAGTGTTCTAACAGTAACCATTATCTGCTCATTTTTATAAATTTCATTCCATTTATGATTTCACTTACCTGCCTAGTTGTTTATTTTTTTGTAATAATGTGAAGAGCAGAGTCTCCTACCAGAAGTTAAAAGGAGTACCTCAACCACTGATGCAATCTAGCTTGTAATATATTGGAAAATAAGCTTATTATTATTATTAATAGTGTCTTTTCCAAATTAAAAAAAATATATAACGAATTCTGAAGTAGTAATATAAAAATAACAGATGTATTATAAGTAAAATCTATTTATTGGGTCTCTAGTGACAGAAGATCACAAAAGCTGACTGACTGAAAATACTGACTCTTCATATTGGGAAAACTTTCAGTCAAGGAGATTTTAGTCATAGGTGCTTAAAAACTCCGTATTGTGCTACTTTTTTTTTAGTATTTGCTTTAGTTGTACTCGTAAACAATAATTAAACGAAATTTATTCATATTTTTTACACGAAATAGACTAATTATTAACATTTTAGTTTGAGACAAACATAAAATTAACATATAAATAATCAATTCAATGCAATCAGAAGCTAAACACCGTGCAACGGTATACCTTTTTCACATTTTAAATGATTACCTAACACTACTTATGAACCTGAAATCTCAATTATCTATAATGTTATTCAAAAAAGATTAATAGAAAAACTTCCAATCACTACAAAAAGAGACCGCTATAAAAAAGCCACCACATCTCAATACCGTCGTAACTACATAAGAAAAAAATAGACTGTAGTGAAATTTTGACGTACCTTTGTCTAATTTGTGCCATCATAACGTGGCTATACGAACATTAATAAATTACTGCCTCTAGCAAAACTCTGTGACCGGATAACGTACCTTAAATCATTTCCAGCAACAAAAATGAACCGTCTATCAAAGAAGAAAGGTATATATTAGATTGGGAGGTTCAATGATTTGCATTCACAAATTCATTGACCAAAATTAAGGCAGTTTCCGATTAATAAGAGTTATAACAATTTCGCCTCGAGCTCCGTGCGCCTTCGTCATTATTAGATACTTCCTCTCTGTATTTAATTTTTTTTTATGACTAGACTAAACATAGCATAACTGCATTGGCTGCTAAATGTTTTGACATCGTTAGGCGGGTACGAGATCGCGCAAATAATTTATTCGCATGGTTAACTGGACTTGAAATTTGAGGAGCAAACTTTCTTGATGTTATTCGAAAAAATTTTTTGAAAAAAATTTAGTGGTAAACGTATTATTTTTAAAATATCGACGACTATTTATTAATATTTTGGTAAGAAAACAATAAAATTTCTCTAAATTGTAGTACCATATGATCCGTCCGTGTAAAGAGGGATTAAGAATACTAATGTCTCTACCCCATCTCAACCCGTGGGTGTCGTAAAAGACGACGTAAAGTTAGAATTTTGACATATTTTGTATGGAGCTTATGTCAAAATTCTAACTTTAGTAGCCTAATCCATAGATAGATTATTGAAATCGGCCGTAAAAGAGTAACCTTATGCAGATAAAAGCTCTGTGAGAAAAGGAAAATTCGAAACAAACCCTATACCAACCCGTCTGGCCAGCGTGGTATAATAGGCTAAATTCCCTCCACATTCTTTGGAGAAGATTCGTGCCCAGCAGTGGGACGTTTATGGGTTTATTTATATAATTGCGTTGCTGATGTTGGTTAATATTATCGAAAATATGTAAAACTTTCAATCGAATCATAGATGGGTGCTTCTTTCTCTGATTTATATATTATCATGTGCGTATTACAAGCAAACGAAGCCGCAGGCGACATTTAAGAGCTTATAAATATTTGACGAACATTTCTATACGTGTGAGAAATTAATAATGTTCTAGAGTATAATATATATAATTTATCATAAAAAATCATGATGGACGTGACCGATGAAAAATCAGATGCATAGCAACAACAAAGTTTTTTCAAAATCATCATTACGTTTTACATTATCCTCTCTACCCTATCATTGGCACAACAAACATTCATTAGTACCACCAGAAGCCGCAGCATAATGACGGGATTGATCAAATTATTGTCAATATCGACTGTATTGCCACCGATCAGAGCCCAGAGTCATATGGTCTTAGTCCTACCTATCTTATAATTTAATGTTCCCAGCAAATTGCATACGATGATGAAATGAACCTCAGTGGCTGTCACGTAACGTCATAATGAATCCCTCCCAATAATTACAGTCGGGTAATATCCTGTACAGGGACGGAGTTAGGAAGAATTTATTGAGTATAATGAAATAACCAACTTTAAAATAGGTTGTGCTGTATTTGGTGCGGATGTATGTATTATGAATCCCTCCGAATAATAATAGTAAGGTAATGAGAGACAGGCTTCGAATGAATGCTTTGCAGACAAATGAATTGACCGTCTTCAAAATAGGATTGTGTATTCGGTTATGTATCGATTGAGATACATAGATACTTAAGTAATAGTGTCTGCAATACATTAAATTTATAACCCGTGTACTTTTAGTATAACATTGACAAAATTTGTAAGGAAAACAAATACCTAACAGCCGCTTTGATTGTGCCGCCTACGCCTGGGGGAAGTACCTCCACTATACAAAAGACTGTTTGCGTTACGTTTTATTTTAAGGAAGGTAATTCAATCATTTTTTTTAATAATAAAAAGAATAATAATATCTCATTTAAATGCACCAATAATAATAAAATGTGCTTGTTAAATTAAACATAAAGGCCCTTTTATTTTCGCCGCCATTTTATGTCTTAATCTAAAACCTATAAATGCTTATGACTAAATCGAAAAGACATAATAAGGATTCACTTTATGTGCAATGCGGCGATATATGGGCATATGTTTAAAATTTTATTGTGTGCCTCTTAGGGTACACGTCCTCAGTGGAACCGCGCTCCCCGTGTACCGCACCATATACGGTACACCGAACTGTTGATGTGTTAAGCAAATATTAATTAAAGGCCCACTAACTCCGTCCCTGCTTCTTCACCAGAAACCTGTTCAGTCATATTGCGTCTCTCATTCATATATGGCTGATAACGTTCTCGCTTATTGAATAGATGGTATCGATCAGATCTATTCATGACTGTCTGGTATTCATAACTGTGAACAAAATGGTCATATAGCTTCATTGGCAACACCTGCCTAGATATGTCACCGTGACTGAAGAGACGATTCTTGGATGATTAATGTTTGCTAATGATGTAATAAGAGTTGGTAAAGAAAAAAAATGTTTTACTTTTAACTAAAATAAATATTAAATCATAACTATTTCCCAATAGCATGTGTAAGCGACGCGAGCCTTATCAAGAGGCCCATAACCTCATTTGTATTTGTCTATGGTTGGGTTTATATATTTTTTATTTACGAATGTCAGGGAGGCTCGCGAGCTGCGCGCGCTCGCAACGAACGATAGTCGGGTCAGTTCGGCACTATTCGGTAGTACGTACCCAAGTAAAACAGGGAGCCCACGTACTCCGCAAGCATCATCAAATAATCTTAAAGCAATTGATTTCCTATATAATATATATCTCCGCTTACTACATCAAACGGCTTTTCTTTCGACCAACTGATCGCTTACAGCACGTATCACCTCACTTGTTAGCTATGATAGCCGAATGGATAAGTGACCGGCGCGGGCGTACAAATCACGCGACCCAAATTCGATTCCAAACGGCACTACCAATATGGATTTCACTTTGTGGAATTATATGTACTAGTCAAGTGACTTACCATCTGTTAACGGTGAAGGAAAACATAGTAAGGAACCAACATACCCTAGAAGAAATACTATGGGTATATCTGATTTACGTGGTGGTTTTGTATGTAAATTTGTGTTAGACTTGGTCGCCGTTTTGTCCACATGGCATATTGATAGTATAAATCCTTTTCTGTGTTTTAAATATCTCTCTAATATCTCTATGTCAAACACGATGCTCAGTAGATTGGTTACGTGAAAGCTTTACAAATAAACCAACAATTTCACTCGAATTTATAATATTTTATTTAGTAAGATAAGATGAAATCAATTCACAGAGTTCAATGCAAATCGAAGAAGAAGCATATAATTAATTGTTCTTATAATCTTTCTCAACTCAACTATATTCAAAGCAATACATTCACGGTATGTCCTTTACGATAGAAATACAAAAACAGACTCCCATTCAACTAATTGGCGTTTAAATTAATAATGATTGAGACAAAAAATGGCCGGAGAACATTTGAATCCCCAATTAGACCATAAAGGCCTTATCATGAAGTCATTAACCGACTGCGGGACACAGGGAGGTTTATGAGTTTAACTACAGAAAATCGTTCGGCGCCATTTTGAACAATCCGACTGCTTTACAACCAATTAGCTAAGTAAATACAGGCTGATTGTGACGTGGGCGATATTGGGGCCAGGAAATTTGGATATCTATTTTTTTTTAAATTTTCAATCCATCTTAAATTTTTTGGATTGTTTTCTTGGACCTCGAAAAAACTGTGATTATGTTTGTTCTTAAAATCCTTTTGTTATAGCCGTATTTAAATATTATAGTTCCATTCAAAGAATATAAAAATACATACTATTTATTTTTGTTTATTATTTATAATATTATATCGGTTATAGTAGTTACCTAATTTCTCACCAATCAAAAGTAATTTGGTAATTTTTATTAATTCAATGCTGTATATATTTTTATCATCCTAAAATCGTACCTACTGTAAGTTTTAAGGAGTTTGTGACATTTTATAAAAATAACAAAATTTGGCATTAAAAAGGTATAATTTATAAAACAATTTGCATATTGACACTATGATTGTAATTAGTTATAGCCGTATACATAATTACAATGCCTTCAAGTATAGTTTGTTTTTTACGATAGAAAATAATATGACCACCTACTTTAATATTAAGTTACCCGTTACTTGTATTATATTTATAAGATCAGTGTCCGCTGTCGCTATTGGCGTGGCCCTATAATTTTATGAACGTAGCGACGACCAATCAAATGTGAATGGATTGACGAATATCTATTTTATGAGTTATACTGATCAAAACAGGACTGCACTGTCTATTCGATTAAATTATTTGATTGTTGGTCTGTTTATACAAAACGTTATTAGGGTTTAAAATTATGTTTGAAGTATATCAATGCACTTTTCGTCCTATGACTCTTAGAAAAAGATGTTTTATGTGCCTAAATTATTATAGATCCTATAGCTAAGTTTATGTAGAAGATAGATACTTTCATATTTGTAGAAAAATATTATAGGTATATTCATTTAGAAAATCATCTTTATGCAATCTCTTTCAGAAAGCCTTATGGCTATAATTTAGTTCTATTGTAAGATGCACATGTATTTTATAAAAAATGAGATACATTATTTATGTTCCAATAAGGAATCAATCAAAAAAAAAATTGAATTTTCATGAATTATTCCAGAGAGGATAATTTCCACTCCATTAGGTGAATGGCACAAAACAAATGAGAACACGAAGAGCAATTATACAAAACACATGAGTTTTTATGAAAAATATAGCTGTTTTTGTCCAGCGATGATTGAAAAAAAAATGATAGCTGGAGACCATACCCGCACCAGAAAATAGACGAATACTAAGTAAACCCACCACTAAAACATAGCTAGATAAAAACCATAATGATTGATGGACGTCGAACGGTAGCATTTACCTCAACTATTAACATGTAACAGCTTTCCGGTTTTATGTACAAATAATTTTTAATTGCCCCAAAGATAATAGTGTCTTTTATGTTAGCGGCAATGTTAGGTCGCATTTATTTTAATAACGTGCTTAAAATAGCCGAATTATAAGATGTTTCGAGTCATTGTATCAGTCTATGTAATTCGTCATTCCAATGAGTCTTGTTACGAAGCGTTACTTCTGTAGAGAGGTAAATGACGTTACATACCGTTCTATAATACATGCGAAAGGTAGGATGGATGGATAAATGGATGTATGAATAGATATTACTTGTACTACAATCGTATTTTATATGTATTATTAATTAGGATAAGTTCTATTACATTGCATTAGATTAAGTATGTATCTGTAATGACAGCTGCACGTACGAAAAAAAAAACTTTTCCAAATTTTTCACATAAAAATTTTAGTCTGTAATAGCTCATAGGCCATTCTGACATACCACGTGACTGTAAACAGTTGACTTACATTTCAACAACAAATTAAAAAATATATTCATTCCAATTCAGTAAGCTCATTTTAAGGTCTCCTTTGCAATACTTTCACCTCATCTACCATACTTCCAGCGAGTGATTTATTTACTGGGTTCCTAACTATAAAACAATAAAAAATTTATAACAGTTTTCTTCCTATTTTACCAAATAATAACATATGAAAAGTAAGTCATAACATACACAAAATTGCGTTATTAAAAACAGTTACTTTGTGCATAAATGACACAGTCAAGTCATTATGAAAATGACTTTAATTCTAAAACAAAGTCATATGAAATAGTATAAGATTTCCCATCTTTGTGTCGCATATTATTCTTGAAATCATTTTGTTTGTAGTTAAAACACGAATAGAACAACACATTTCTTTCTTAATTATACGTGCATGACGACCGCGCGATTTTGTATTGGTAGTTTATAAGGGAGAGGTCATTGATATAAGCGTTAGCGATAATTATATATGAACGAGTTTGTAAAACTTTGGGGTTTATTAAAAAGACAAACAAAATCATCGTTATATCAACCTGGGACACTATTCGTATTGATCAATTGCTTAAAAAAATATGTTAAAACATTTAATTTTATTAAATGCGCTGCAAGAAAAGAAAAATTCGAAATAAACCCTATACCAACTGATCTAGCCAGCGCGTGGTATAGTAGGCTAAATTTCCTCCACATTCTTTAGAGCCCAGTGCCCAGCAGTTGGACGTTTATGGGTAGAAATTGAGTTTAATTTACAACAGTGGCACCTACATATTTTTTGCAGTTTCCTCAAACTCTACAAGATACCACTACTATCATCTTATTCATATACGAATTTCTAGCTATATCTGAAACTAGTTTTTGCCCGGGGCTTAGTTCCCGTGTATCTTATGTTTAGCGACTACTTAACTCGCGCCTTCCTCAAATAATGGACTATCCAACAATAAAATACTTTTTCAATTCGGTTCTATAGTTCCTGAGATTAACGCGTTCAATTAAACAAACAAAACCCTTCAGCGCTATAATAAGCGCGGAGCTTCGCTTCCATCGTTTTTATTTGGCCACGCTGCTCAGCTTTTATAGCGCACATAGCGTGATGTTATATACCATATAACCTTCCTCGATAAATGGGTTATCCAACACTAAAATAATTTTTGAAATCGGACCAGTAGTTCCAGAGATTCTAGCGTTCAACGAAACAAATGTGGAATGAACTCCCTAACAAGGTTTTCCCAAGGGACCACAGTATGGGGTTCTTCAAAAAAGGAGTGAATAGATTTCTTAAGGGTCAGCAACGCGCTCGCGATGCCCCTGGTGTTGCAGGTACCCATAGGCTACTCTGTTTGCCACCGATGCATGTGTTATAAAAAAAAAACAAACAAAACCTACATCTATATAATAATATTAGGATAGATAGTATAGATAAATTTTCCGCATCAAACGCCTTTGACTGTGACTAAGCTCGCAACCTCAATACTTCGTACGTGCAGTGATATTGAAACGAGTGCGTGTTGTTGATGGTCCAAATAGACCAGATGGTGATGAATGTGGACGACAATTATTGTTTGAAAAAAACCTGCTATTACCTTCTGCCACTGTTTTGTTCATTGTTGTGGGTTCCGTCAATAAAGCAGCGGGGAATATTGTACCTACTAAGTAGTGGGCATAGGGCCCGAAATTGAATGTGGAGATAAGAGGAAATTTACCCATTTCATTAATAGAATTTCAATATTATCAATATGACATCATGCACTACACGCAATTTATATTGGTTACTAAAATACAGCTTCGCTCAACCGCTTTGGCCTCAAAGCTTAAAGTTATTTTTTTTTATTAAAACCTAGTTTGTACATTTAAAGACCTTTCCAAAAGATTGACAGAGATGTCATGTGACCAGCGGGATTTCTTATTCTTGGCACAACGAATATTTGCCATCCAACGTGGTAATGCTTCCAGTCTGTTGCTCAAGTTTTCGACGGATAGCAGCAGTATGCGGAGTAATTTTAAGAAATTCAACTACAACTACAAAATTGTTAAGTTTTCTATTAGGTTTTGTACCGGGAATCTACGTATTTTTCCGATTGTAAATTTCTTTCAGTGCTGGATAGCCCATTTATCGAGAAAGATTTTTGCTATTGGCCGATAAGAGCTGAGCAGTGGCTAAACAAAGAACGAGCCAACCCCGGGAATTAGCTAGTTATAATATATTATCTGAACCACAGGGCCGCGCTGGATGCAAGCCGCAGACCGATTCTCTTGTATCTCTTGAGAAGGCTTATGTCCAACAGTGGACATCCTATGGCTGATATGATGATGATAATCACCCTATTTAAGTTAAATGTTTCATAATGACAATATTAAAATTCAAAAAACTTGTCTCTTCAATTAAGGGAACCGTGTTAATAAAAGCAAGAGTTTATGTTTATGATTTAATTTTTTTAAGTGTCAAATAAAAAAAAAAGTTAATTGTAAAAAGTGGGTCGATAGATCATCATCTATCATCCAAAATCGACCCACTTTTTACAATTTCAGATAATAAACTTAAGCCTTCGTTGATACTCAATAATTTTATATTAGTATCTATGAAGTCTTGCTTATGTTCACAATTTTTCTTTTATTAAAAACGCGTGCAGTTTTATGTATAGGAACCCTAAAAACCGGTGGCTCGCATTGGTACCAACTGTGATTACCATAATTTCATCGCCCCACGTGTCCGAGGAGCACACAAAAACTGGTAATAATCACAGTACACCGCGGTACTGGTGCGCACTCAAGTGGTATGGATATAAGAATTTATTTTAACTGAGTATCCCAGCAGTGGGACTAAATGGGTTGCTGATGATGATGATGAGTAACATTTTATAATTAAATTACTATTAAATCTGCCACCCATACCGCCGCTTCAACCGTGTGATATGTAAGTAATAAAATTGTATTTTAATCTTCATCTTAAATTATCTATTGGTGAAAACCGCATTAAAATCCGTTTAGCAGTTTTTGAGTTTGTATATTGACTGTTTTCGCAGTGTCCTTTTTTGCTGTTCAATTTAGGCATTGAACTTATTCAAACCAGGAGTCTTCAAATAAAATGTCAAAATCAGTTTCAGAACATTAGCTTCACCCTTTTTCTCTGAAATGGTAGGTAGAGTTGCATCTCATCACATATTTTTTTTGTTTGGTCAAATAAGTTCTTAGATTAGCGTTTAAAAAAACGCTCGTATTTTGAACTACGCATACGCAGTTTGTGTTTGTGATCACTGAACTCATTGTGAGATGGGACACTCACTGTACTAGCAGTATTAGGACTTCATCTCTTCAAAGCCTAAGCGAAGCCATACTATATTCTGAGCACTTTTGTCTTTAAGTGTACAGTACTTCAGTATTCAACCACCTTGGGGCGAACGCGAGGGCTACTGTATGGAATAATAGCTTTTTTTACTCTTTAACATAGCTCTCAAATCGGCTGTCATATTTTGTTACAACGTAAACACATTGCCGAAGGGTTTTCTCCAATTTTTAGCTCAGGTACGCAAATTTGGAAATTATTTTGACAATAATGAAGAGTATATAACAATATTACAATGCTTATTACATTGTAACTGAAAAACTTATTTTTATAATTTTGATGACAATGGTCGAAAGTAATGCGTGCGACACAGACACGAAATTTTGGTTTACTGATAATACCCAATATTTTTAAGTATATTGGGTATTTTTATACATTAAAATAATAGTACCAGCTGGAAAAGATTCCACGCATTTTTTTTGGATGTTTAAGCAAATTAGGTGAGTATGAATCGGAGTTTGGTGAGTGAGACAAACGTGATGAAATCTAATTGGTATTGCCTATTATTACTAGTTCCCGGGCAGTAAACCTTGAGAGTAATTTCATTATGTTCACACACAGTGTAAAAATTGTTTCTGCCCAAAAATAAATGAATGACGTAATCTTGCCAGAGAGAAATAAATTTATTTATGGTTATTATTAAAAATAAAAGAAATGTGTTTAAGTTTGGAAAAGATCATTTTGAAATTATTTTTAAAGTGTAACTAACAAACAGGTAATTTTTGTTGGTATTCTCAACTACTGAATAGACAAGTGGTAAAAGATTCTTGTAATAAAGTTTTAATTTCTTATTTTTTATTTTCTGCGTGCCTTAATGGTCATGACGTCATTGTCATGTCATGTGATCGATGAATAAAATTATGACTCACAATCAAAAAATGGAGTAAAATGAAAAATGTGTTTTAATAATTTGATCCTTATAATAAAAGGAACAAGATCAAAATTTATGTTTTATATTAAAAATACGACATTTCAAAATATATGGAATAGACACAGAGAATTTGCCATTTGTCTAAAAAGCTAATACAATACGTCGCAGTAATTGGAATCGTCTAAATTCTAACGAGTAAACGACTTTTTTAAATTGAGTAGTTGCATGAGTCAACACACCTGCCTGCCATTAACACATCTTACATTAATCATCATTCCTTAGTCTCATAGCTTTTAATGAACAATATATCAACTAAGCCGAATATCCTATTCCAGTTTTCAATTCTATTAAATATTTAGAACTAAAGACATTTGCTATTAAACCTGTCGAACGGAACACGATGTGCTCTACGCCAAGACATAATAGATCGTCAGTTATTTGTAATAAATAGAGATTCCAACAAGTATTAATTCTAAAACCTGACTGCCTAAAAGCAGCCTTCGACAGTCAATTTAAAGCAATGAATTCGAAGAATACTGGAGCCGCGGGCAATAGTTAGTGTATATATAATTGAATTAGGCTATTAATTAGCTTTCATCAGATACCCATATGGCGATAGCACTAAAAATCGCCTGTTTTGGAAGTTTACGTCTGCCAAATTGTTTTTCTTTGTTGACGTCACATAGCCTATGACATTTGGGGGAATAATACAAATCTATGATACCTCACACTTTAAAATCAGCCAGGCTAATTAGGCTACAGAAGGTCACAATGTAATAGACATGCCCACATACATAGATACCTAAATACGCGCGAAAAACGTTACCCTCCTTTTTGGCAGTTGGGTTAAAAGGACTAAATATATTTAATTAATATATTGATGACACACATATTATAAACACGAAATGCCCATATATTTACGATACGATTTCTTGCTATAACGTACACAATGTACACATCTTTGTTTATTAATGTACAATGAAAACTTTAAGCATCTACTGCAGGTCTAATTCACAATTTCCTAAGTTAATTGCAATTGCTAGCATATAATTCCCTTTTTCAAATAACTGTAATTACTTTTTAATTGAAATCTGCCTAAGAATAAACCTCTGATACTGTAAGGCGTGTGTGCAAACATATTTATAAAGATATTTTCTTTTCTTTCTTTCTTTCTTTCTTTCTTTGACAGTGGCAGATGAGACGGAGATCATCAGGAAGACCTGGAGGACCTATAAAATACTTAATGCTTTAGACAAGTTTGTAAAAAGTAAAACTATTAATATCATGTGTTGATGCCTGTACAATTACGTTGTTCCTGATTTTACTATATTAGTTTATGACGCTCTCTTTTGTTCATGTTGTTCTCTTATTAATAAAAAATTTGCACACCTTCTCAGGTAATGTAAGGCATGAACTAAGGAATATTTTGTTTATAATCTTTATGTACCCTTATTTCTTGCAAATAAATTATTTATGAATTATAAGTGAAATAAAACTTGAAACCCAAGACCGACCGCTATGAAGTATCACTGTTGTTGTATGCCCCAACTAACAGCTACACCAATTTCAATTTGGTTCAAAGATATTTAAAATCGCCACCGTATGTCACGGCTTGATTGACTACACATCTTCAAGTAGATACATCACATACATGATACATACCACATAATGGGACGTCCCTTGAAGCGCCAAACAGATGGCTACTGAGAGCGAGTGAGCCTGGGGCGCGTCATTAGCGTACGTCCCGGCTCCCAGTTATTACAGGTAGGGTAACCACGATCGTACAACTTTATACACTTTGATTTATTAATAGTAATTGGTGTTTGAATGGAGCGATGATGGCTGAATGGAGAAGTAGCCAGCGTGCAAATCACGCGGTCCGAGTTCGATCCCTACCGGCAGTATCTATGTGGATTCCATTTTGTTGAATTTATATGTACTAGTCAAGTGACTTACCATCTGCTAACGGTGAAGGAAAACATCGTGAGGAAACCCACATACCGTAGAAAAAATTCTATGAGTATGTCTGATCCTCCAACCCACACTAGGTCAGCGTGAGTAGATTATGGCCTAAACTCTCTCGGCTCTCTAGATAGAGGAGAGGAGACCTGAGCCCAGCAGTGGGATTAGTGGGTTGCTGATGATGATGATGATGAATTGGTGTTTTATTGAAGGATTATAATATCAAGAGAATGGGTGTGTGAGTATGAACGTCTGATAAGGCACCGATGTTTTACAGAACTTACTTTGAATGTCATAAGTATTCTAATATGCTTTGCTAAGCATCGCATGGTACAGTCAGGTTTAAAAGTGACTGAACGTATGCATATTTTCAAAATACATTGTATGCCGCTGGTGTAAGTATTTAGGTTATTTTATTATGTCCAGCAGTGGACTGCAATAGGCTGAGATGATGATGATGAGATGATGAAGTATTTAGTGCCAGAATTGAAAAAATATGATAAATTTACTATATTAATGCAATTTTGGCACTGGTCTTGTTAATAAATGTATGCTAGGGTATAAAAGAAATAACTTTTGAAAACATGGGTATTTCCAGCTACTTTTGAGGATAATCGACTCATCGATAGGGGAGGGTAACACTCGGCACTTACCTCAGTCAGCCCATGACCACGGTAGGTGCTATTTGATTGAAACTTCTGGCAAATAAATAAGATATTTAATATTCCTTAAAAATAATACGTGACGTAGATCCTTTGCATAATAATTTAATATGCAATAAAATAATCTGCATAATACAAGAAATAATTTCCCTACTTAGTCAATTCTAACACAAACAAGTTACCGAACTCTTTTTAAAGAAGAATAGCAGCTGTATTGCTACTGCTTGATTATTCTACAACATATATTGGCTCGTTACAAAAAATAACTGAAAATAAAAACGTCCAATCTGCCCGCAGGCGTTCGGATCCGAAGAACTTTTCAAGGTGAATGATTTATCCTTAAGACCACAAATTTCTGGCTAACCCACGTACGTTATGATTGTACCAGGAACCAAGACTAAGTGTAAAAAATGAACGTTGTGCCTTTGATTACCTCACTTCTCTTGAAGATGATATTGTTTATGACATTCGATATGTTCGTTATTCCATACAAAAGTCTGAATAACAAACCAAAAATGTTTGTGTTAATATTTTATTCTTTGATAAATTCAGGAAAACATATCGTCCCATTAGAAGAATAATGTCTTATCTTCAGATAAAACAAAAATGAAATTATTATAAATTTGGCATTAAAAACCGTAAACTATCAATTGATCAAATTTGTATTTTGTAAAATACTGACTAAAGAATAAAATAAAAATTTGATCAATCGATAGTTTACGGTTTAAATGCCGAATTTTTTAATAATTTCATTTTCTCGACTATACAATTCGGCTTTTTTATTGAATACTAGAAATCGCGTGGGGCTCAGCTCCCGTCGTTATTTATTTGACCACCGCTCAGCTCCTATTGGCCGTAGCGTGGTGTATGTTACTCAAAGATAGTGTAGTTTTCCAACGGCAAAAAAATTTTTGAGATCGGTTTAGTAGTTTTTCAGTTTATTCCTCACATACATAAATACTAATCTTTCCTATTATTTTTTATTAGTATATAATAATAATAACGTTTATTTGGCTTATTCCCACCCGCTCCACGATTTTGTTCCCAAGGCTCCATAACTAAAATTTAATATTATTATTATTTTGTAAAATTGTTCCCAAGGGCTCCAAAAACTTATGCAAATTTATTTCTTTAAAACTTCTACACAAATTACAAATTAAAGTTGGTACAGTAATTTCGGTTGACATTTTAGTTTGACAACGTAATTTGTGGGAGATCTGGAGTCTAAACTAAGCTATTAAGCCTGTATCTCAGAACTCCAGGTCCCCCATCAAAACAATGATGTACAGATGGTCAACGTGTGGCGTAAGGAGGTAAGTATGTATTTAAATAAATAAAAATAAAGAAATATAATAATAATACATGTGTGTGTGTGTGTGGGTGTTATTTTTATTAAACTACTACTTCTAGCATCTTTTCTGTGTCATAGTACTTAAGGCTGAGTAACCATTCTTTGATTATATTTTTACATTCTGACTTACGACAATTAGTTATATTGGTGATCTACTTGCTTTATTATACAACATAATTGATTATAATATTAGCATAGATGTAGGTAGATATAGATTTGTCGAAGTCCGACAAAGGTTGGTGGTTGAGAAGGAGAAAAATTGATCACAGGAACCCAATTCCACGAGAGTGGAGCCTTATTTTCAATGAAAAACCTTATTACGAGCAAATTTATTTGCACTTTTATACCTACACTTATGCATATAATATTTACTCTACAAAATGAAAATATAAACTTTGACAAGCATATATTTGCAATATATTTAGATCCTCATTTAAACTTGCTACATTTATGTGATATTTATTTTAATCTTCAACCAATGACTACTAATAGATTGTTTATGCATTTAAATGCTGCCCGTACTGACCGATTACTTGCTGTTAACTAAAGTATAAGCTGTTGGTGGCCCCTAAGTATGAGAAATTTCATTAAATTTTGCATTAAAAAATAGATAAAATTATGCTTTAAAATGAAATGCAATTGTTATAATATGTTGCTACGAGTTTTACATAATTGCTCTCCTTAAAACTCAAACAATAAGATTTGCTTTTTGTCTCTCAATTACTAGACCAATTTTAATTTGTTACTCAAACAAGTTGGTAAGTGTTTAATTTCGAGTTGTATTTCGCTTGTTCACCTTGTCACCTTATAAGACACCCTGGGGATAAAAACAAGTGTGATTCTTACTTCATTACTACATAGAGAAGTAACATTAGATGCACATATAATATATATTTATGTATGTATTTCATAAACATATTAGTAAACTACGTGACTACAATCTGTGCAATTCAATCGAAACTGACGACTTACTGACGGAAAACGAAGGACGAAGATGTCAGGAAGCGGGTGACGAGGTTTAGGTGGAGGTGGGCAGGACACTTGGTAAGAAGGGATGACGGACGGTGGATCAAGGCAGCCACCGAATCGAAAGGACCGTGAAAAGTAGCGCTGTAAAGAAGAGGCCTGTTATACCCAGCAATGGATGAATGTGGGCTAATGATGATGATGACTACTTACAAAAATTTTTTAAACTTATTTACTTTTAGCACATATTATTATGTTTTGAAAAGTTTTTTTTAGGGTTACCAGTTTAATTCTCATAATCCTTCTATGAAACACGTGTCATTAAACCACAGTCATACAAGATGTCAGTTCTGTCATATTTTTGACATGTGACCCGCTGGTTTCATGGCTACGCATTAATCTCATCCAGTTGGGTACAAAGTAATCAGGCGTCAGGTCTTTGGAAGTTGCTCGGCACGTATGATACGAGCATATCTTCAATTATCGTGCCATACTTAAACACACCGCAAGCGAGCTTACTGGTTTTACATAGATTAAGTTAGCGGCAGAGAGTATTTTTTTGTGTTTTGTGCCTATTGTAATAATTTTACACCAGAAAAACTGGAGCATGCGAGTCTAGTTATTAAAGTAGGTATACGACTGCTGAAACTAGGATATAGATTTAATCCTAATATAGATATTTGTACACACAAATAATTGTTCTAAGTACTTTTGAAGCTAACGGTACAATCGGCTTCAAAAGTAGATGAACATATAATTTGATAAACTCGTGTATGTTCTTGACATTGCCAGAATTGAATTTACGATGTTAATTTGATTTTGGCACTAGTCTTGTTAACTATTTATAAAGCTGATGGTACTTTATATTTGTGTGTGACTGCAAAATTCTCAGCAATACAGGGCTTGTTGCAACTTATTACGGATGTGGTTTTTTTATATAAAAAGCTACTTACTTATTTGATTCATGATTACTTGAAATAACAAAATACAATGCTTAAATATATCTGATATATAAATAAAATTATAAACTGCACATTATCCGTGTAGTGACGGATTAAGAATACATAATGTCACTACCCCATCTCAACTCGTGGGTGTCGTACAAAGCGACTAAGGGAGTAACCTTGTGCAGACAAGAGCACTGCGAGAAAAGGAAAATTCGAAACAAACCCTATACCAACCCAACTGGCCAGCGTGGTATAGTAGGCTAAATTCCCTTCACATTCTTTGGAGGAGACCCAGACCCATGCCCAGCAGTGGGACGTTTATAGGTTGAAATGATGATGATGATGATGATAAACGGTACAAATATTTTTGTTATTAGGTACAAAACTTTAAAAAAATAATCAAAACGACGCATCTGTGAAGTATTTATCACTTAATCTTTGCGAACACTTTTTACGGGCACTCAACCGTCAGTGATCAACGTACACTAGATGTGATAGCTGATTGGTGATCGCCGATCGCTAATCACCGCTTCACTGACGGCCTAAGAAGTCATTTCCTGTGCAACCATCTAATTTAACGATCACTTCCACTTTGTACGTATGGTTTACTTTTGATGAAATGTTTCTATTGATTTTTGAATGTGTTTTGTGAATGGTTCTTAAAGTAGTAGCGTTATAATGAGAAATATTGTGTTCAGAAGCGATTCTTCTACTGATTCTGAACAAACTACTTTCAGGTTTCGATTTAAGTTGGAACAAAATTGTCTCATAGTATTCGTGTAAAATTTTCATCAGAAAAATAACAATCATAAAATGTGATTTAGGCTTAATAAAAAGACAAATTTATCAGAAACCTAGGATTTAGTTGTTATTATGCTGTTATTATTATTTATAGAAAATAAATCACTCTTATTACAACAAAATAATGTTATCATTCAATATAGGTACTCATAACTAGTATGCCGTCCAATTAGAAGATACGACATTAAAATTGGGCCAATTATCCGGTTTCAGGTTTCTGTCCGTCTGTCAAGTGTCATTATACTCCACAACCGGTATGGTTAACATGAAGTATATCCATATTTTATCATTAAATAAATACGTAATATGTTCACATCATATTTGTGATGGTATAATGATCGCTATGTTTAATTTATGGGTTAACTGGGAAAAGAGATAGAGAACTTAAACGATCATATAAACACACACTGCAAAGGATAGACACAGATTTGGAGGAGGCCTATAACCAGGGATTCTTGTAGATTCAGTCATTTATTTCAATCTATTGCAATTCACTGTTGGACATTTGGAAAGAGTATCAAGGGAAAGGGAAGGAAAAGAGTATCGAGTATCAGAAGGTTTAAAATTGTACTTTTGGACAATTTTTAACCTTCTGTGTATAGAGATCTTAAGATGCAAATTAATAAAATATATAATATTCTAACACATTCACACAGCGCCATCTAGTCTCAAATTAAGCAATAATTATATTTGCTTGTGTTATGGGTAACTAAACAACTGATATACTACTTAAATATTTTTTTTTTGTAAATAGATACATATTATAGATAAATTAAACCCAGAAACAGAAAAAACAATCATGCTTATCACACAAAGATTTGTCCTAGGTGGGAATCGAACTCACGACCTCCAGCTTAGCAGTCAGGGTCATTAACCACTAGACCATCACGCCCGTCTATTGCTATACAGACTTATCGCAACTTATAACTGACTAGAAGTCCACTGCTGCAAAGAGTGATATCCTTTTTCTCAACTTTATTGTAAGCAAATTTGTGGTGAGAATATATAATAAGGCAGATAATACCATCAGTTCTGATCCCAGCGGGATAAACACTCCAAGTACCCTTCTCAGTTAATGTTATTATCAGATGGTTACGGATAAGAAACCAGCCTTTAGCAAATGCATAATTAAAAATTTTATAGAACGATTGCTTACTCATTTAAATGTTAATAAAGCCATTGATATAATAACTTGGCTTTTATTGTAACTTGCTGAGAGAATATGTTCTTTATTTAGTCTGCGAGGAATATTTTAATTTCATTTGCTCCGAACTATAAGAATTGAAACATTTCTGTCTTGTTTCACCATTGATAGTTAAGTGTTTGATAACATATCTGTAAGTTTGTTGAGAGAATTTTGAAATATATATTACTTTTATTAGAAATTCAAAAGTTATTATAATATAATAATAATAATATTCTACCACATTCACACAGCGCCATCTAGTTCCAAAGTAAGCAATTATATTTGCTTATGTTATGGGTACTAAACAACTGATATACTACTTAAATACATTTTTTTTTTGTAAATACATACATATTATAGATAAATTACACCCAGACACAGAACAAACCTTTATGCTCATCACACAAAGATTTGTCTTGGGTGGGGATCGAACCCACGACCTCCGGGTTAGCAGTCAGGGTCACTAACCACTAGACCAACAGGCCAGTCAATTATGGATAATTATGGATGGATGTATGGATGACATGTTTGTTATTCAATCAGCCCAGAACGGCTGAAAGGATATTTATGAAATTTGGTACACGAATAGAATAATAATAATAAACAACCACATTCACACAGCACCATCTAGTCCCAAACTAAGCAATTATATTTGCTTGTTTTATGGGTACTAAACAACTGATATACTACGTAAATACATTTATATTTTTTTAAATTACACCCAGACACAGAAAAAATCGTCATGCTCATCACACAAAGATTTGTCCTGGATGGGGATCGAACCCACGACCTTCGGCTTAGCAGTCAGGGTCACTAACCACTAGACCAAAAGGCCAGTCTAAATATAAAATAGAATATATATCTGTTTAGAACAGCTCATAGATCTCGAAATAAAACAAAGGGTGTTGTTCCTACATTGGACGATGGAAGTGCCTGAAGCCACAGTCCTGATTCCCACTCCCTCACAGCCAGCAATCGAGCACGGTCGGCAAGGTTAGATGTACAAGAAAGAAGGTTGTCTCTAACCTGTCTGTAGAGCGGCTCGTCCCACTGTCTCTGAGAGGAAAGGTTAATAGGTAAAACGGCGTTGGGAACAGTCATTTTCCAAGCATTTAAGGCGTCAGTCGTACACGGCACTTCATAATCAACTAGTGTAGAAGCTAGAATTTTCCTGGTTAATTCTTCCGAGCCGTGGACTGAGGACAAAAAAGCTGGTAGACTGACATGAGAAATTTTGCGATGGCGATCAATATAACTCAAAAACGTCCCACTGCTATGCACAGGTCTCCTCTAAACATTGTCGAGGGAATCTAACCTACTATTACTACGCTGGCCAGTCGGGTTAGTATAGGGTTTTATTTCGAATTTTCTTTTTCTTACAGTGCTCTTCTCTGCTTAAGGTTACTCTCTGAGTCGCCTTTTACAGCACCCACGGTTTAAAATAGGTTAGTGACATTACGTATTCATAATCCGTCACTACACGGATTTTTTTTTTTAATGTTTCAAGTTTCCGAGGATTGTTCTCTCAGTATTGCTCCTAAGGGGTCTTTCCCCTTTGGCACCACGACACTTTGAAATTGGCTGTTTCACACCAAAACCAAACCGTGGTCCTTTTGGTCTTGGTGTGAAACAGCCAATTCAAAAAAGGCCGTTCCGCGATTTACACCGTAGTCCCAAAGTGTCGTGGTCCCAATGGGGAAAGAGCCCTCCTAAGATATATAATCTTCGATCAAGATACCTATTAAAACTGAATAGCAATATAGAGCCTCATTTTAATAACATTATTATCACCGTGCGATGCTAATCGCTAAAGATAACGGTATAAAGGTTTAATGTAAATAAACTATACATTGTTGCAAATCTATGAAGAAATAAGAGCTTCATCTAACTTTGTTGCAATCTCAGTATAATTATATGTTACTAGCTGTTGCCCGTGGCTTCTCTTTGTGTAGCGACTACTCAGCTCCTATTAGTCGTAGCGTGATGTTATATAACCTATAGCCTTCCTAAATAAATGAGCTGTACAACATAAGTAGAATTTTTCATTTCCGTGCAGTAGTTCCTGAGGTTAACGCGTTCAACCAAACAGACTCTTCAGCTTTTTAATATTAGTATAGATTCGCAGTATGTAGAAGATGGTTCTGGAATATTTAAAGAGTTTCATGGGAGCAACTATGACGTCACATAGCTTATGATACTCGGGGGAAAAATAGAAATCTAATGTATTTTTGACTGTCACCGTGGCGCAGTGGTTAAGGTGGTCGCCTCGCCACTACATCGCCGTGCCGGGTGACGTGGGTTCGATTCCCACACGAGACAAATATTTGTGTGATTCATAGATATTTGTTTCTAGTCTGGGTGTACTTACTTTGTGTCCGTTAGTTTCATGTTTGTAAAGCTCCCCGCGACACAGGGCTTGTTCCCTAGTGCAGGCGTTGTCTTTTTAATGACACCTCACACTTTAAAGTCAGCCAAGCCGTTTAGGCAACAAAAAGTCACAATAGACTCGTATGTGTAATATTAACTTGTTAATTCAGACGAGAAAATTCTTGACCTTACTACGGACTTTTAAACAACTCTATCGAAAAATAAAATTATGGAAAAAAGGCATGTTTTATTTACGTAAAAAACAAACAAATGAACAAAATGTCTATCCGTGTAGTGACGGATTAAGAAAACAATATGATGTCACTATCCCATTTCAACCCGTGTGTGTCGTAAAAGGCGACTAAGGGACCTATACTTCAAACAGAAGGAAAATTCGAAACAAAACCCTATACTAACCGGCCAGCGTGGTATAGTTAGCCAAATTCCCTCCAAATGCTCTGAAAAGACCCGTGCCCATCAGTAGAACGTTTATGGGTTGAAATGATGAACAAAATATTTAAGAAAACAAAAAGATTATTCTTAGTTATTACACTAATTTTATTCTAAACTTTTGTTTTAATTGAGTTAACATATATAAACATAACAGACTGGCCTGTTGGTCTAATGGTTAGTGACCCTGACTGCTAAGCCGGAGGTCGTGGGTTCGATCCCCACTCACGACAAATCTTTGTGTGATGAGCATAAAGGTTTGTTCTGTGTCTGTGTCTAATTTATCTATAATATGTATGTATTTACAAAAAAAAAAAATGTATTTAAGTAGTATATTAGTTGTTTAGTACCCATAACACAAGCAAATATAATTGCTTACTTTGGGACTAGATGGCACTGTGTGAATGTGGTAGAATATTATATTATTATTATATAATTATTAGGCCTTATCCTACGTAGGCATCAAGAAAATTCCCGTCAAAGCTTCACATTTACCGGTAAAGGAAAACAATTCTCATTAATCTAAAGATGAAGTTCCAGTACCATATAATTTAGTGGCTAGTAAACTTAACATTGGACGTATCACATACGGTAGCCGGTTCGATTCTCGTGCATGATTATAGTAATTTCTCTTGCAGCCAGAGTGGTTATTTGCTTCATATTGCGTTGGTATCGATTTCATTAGATAGGCTGAGATTTTTATAATAAAACGTGCTTACCGGATGGGTTACATGTAAACTTTTTATAGTAACTAGAATAGTAATTACTTTGAGTAGGTGGTAGTGTTGGTACTTATGTGGCCACGAAAGTAAGCGGAGAGTAGGCGAGTATTAAATAACACATTGTGCACTTCAATTCGTCACAAAATCAAATTGACTGACCTGCCTTGAGACTGGCCTGTTGGTCTAGTGGTTAGTGACCCTGATTGCTAAGCCGGAGGTCGTGGGTTCGATCCCCATCCAGGACAAATCTTTGTGTGATGAGCATAATTGTTTGTTCTGTGTCTGGGTGTAATTTATCTTTAATATGTATGTATTTACAAAAAAAAATTGTATTTAAGTAGTATATCAGTTGTTTAGTACCCATAACACAAGCAAATATAATTGCTTAATTTGGGACTAGATGGCGTTGTGTAAATGTGGTAAAAAAAAAAAATATATGAATACAGCTTAGCTCAAAATTATTTTTTTTTGTTTTTTTTTATAAGACAAAGCCCGCACTAGAGAACAAGCCCTGTGTCGCGGGGAGCTTTACAAACATGAAACTAACGGACACAAAGTACACCCAGACTAGAAACAAATATCTATGAATCACACAAATATTTGTCTCGTGTGGGAATCGAACCCACGTCACCCAGCACGGCGATGTAGTGGCGAGGCGACCACGTTAACCACTGCGCCACGGTGACAGTGACATTTTCAAGTTTCACTTCACACGGCTTGTGTTTCTATTGATATTCTTGGTACAATTTAGATTTTAGTTTTTTTTTCATTAATGCTAAATGTTATAATGGACTTTATCATGTTTTATAACATAACATTTTAATCACTATTTTAATTATCGATAAGAAATATTTATTAATACTAGGTGGTACATAAACCGTGAATTTTTAGCCATCTTACAAACGTTGTCAAGTTCATAGTAAATATATTATACGAGTATAATAACAAATGTACAAAATATTTATTATGAACTAGACAACGTTTGTAAGACGACTAAAAATTCACGGTTTATGTACCATCTAGTATTAGTTTTCGGCAGTTTACTAAATATTTCTTATCGATAATTAAAATAGTGATTAAAATGTTATAAAACATGATAAAGCTCATTTTCCCTTCCCTCCCCTTATTCAAAAATTAGTCTCGAATGTAATTTATATTTTTACAAATAGTACATATTTTATGAATGAAATTACACAGAAGATATACCACGCATTACGCATTTTATATTTTATGATTACAGCCTCACACACAAGCAAAGCGCTTTTATCAAGAATTCTATCTAAATACTAATTAATTATCTAAATTTCATTGATTGAGCCAATATATTGGATGATCCATAAAAGCCGCGATTTTTATGGCCCAAACTAAAGCACAAAATACGCGCCACAAATGATTGCATGCGTAGACAGCGGATTGATTGATTGAGCGTTTTATTGGCATTCTAACCGATCCATCTCTATATGATTATCAAGAGCCTATTTTATTGGGGCACTATGATCGGCTTCATATACAAAATAATGGACTCATAATAATATAGATATTTATGCCAATATCAAATGTATTGCCTATAATGATGATTTTTGGTTCATTAACGATGCGTGAGGTAAATTTTTAAGTGGGTTTTTTAGACGTATATACAATGCAGGTTTTGGGTGCATTTAATAATAATAATCATTTCATTTCGAGATACAAAGTCTCATAAAATACATACCTTACAGACTAACATACATACAATTATATAACTAAAATTAAACATGACACGGGTATTCATTTCGGCGTCATGTTACGCGACACAGTGTTGCTCAATCTTCCGCGAAAATGCCGATAAACAACACCCTTCGGCCAAAACTCTTCCTTGAGGAAAGTGTCCAGATAATAGGCACCCGCACCACAAACGATTTAAAATTCGTGTTATGGCGCGACTCCAACCTTTGAACTCTCAAGGTCCAGTTGGTCTTCGTTTGTATGTTTTGCATTTTATGTAAAGTTTTAGTTTCATAGTTTAAAATTATATTCATTTTTATCATCATCATCTCAGCCTATTGCAGTCCACTGCTGAACATAGGCCTCTCCTAAGACGCGTAATAACACTCGGTTCTCCGCCTTCCGCATCCAGTCAGACCCGGCGACCTTTTTCAGGTCATCGGTCCACCTAGCTGGAGGGCGTCCTACTCTACGTTTGCCGAGTCGCGGTCTCAATTAAATTATATTAGTTTATTTTAATTATATAAACCAAAAATTTAAGAGCGCTAAAGTGATAACTGTGGAGTTCGAGTACATGACTGCTGTCATGTCACTAGGGGAAGCGAAGGGGTGGAAGCCAGGGTGCGGGCGCTGTAACTGCAATTCTGTCATGCGCCTAACTGTTTTAGTCGATTAGTATAGTATTTAGGAAATAAAATGCGGCATTCTGTAGGTACCAAAAATAATATTTTATGCACTGTTGTATACTTATATTTTTTTTTGTTAACATAATTTAAAGACTAAAATTAAATGTCAAAATTCATTTTTCGCTTCATATTTAAAATGATTTTACCTAGCGACAAATAAATTTTAATAAATCGGCAAAAATTCCTTACTTCTAGTTGAACAAGAATACGCAGTATGTTACAGAAGAAGCAATATCGTGCCATAAAAGCAATTTTAGATTTAGATCAAAAAACCATAAACCTGCTAGCGAGTAATTCATACAGTATGATCCTCTGACGTCACTAGTCATAATAGTGAGGGGAAAGAGTAATATCTAGTTCGATGAATACCGATTTCTTTATTTTAAATATGATTGGATAATTAAGGATGAGATGCAATGAGTTCTTATCAATTTCTTCTAGTTTCAATATTCAACAATATAAAGCCGTAAAGCCACATAGTTACGTATCAGAAAATTTATAGTCTAATCAAAGAATACGTACTTATTTAACCCGGGAACATTACTGTGCATCTGCACAAAATTAGCAAGTGCCCAATATTTTTTTTTGCATATATAATATTACATACAAAACGGTAATAGGAAAAACAACTTTTAAAATTGCGTTGTCTAAAGATTCCATTAAAAAACCACCCGATTTTTTAAAAATGTGGCAACCAACCTTATGACCCAATGTCCCTAGTAGTTAGAGGGACATTGGGTATATATGCCAATCGCTATTCTTTTTTAAGCGCACATTTTTATATAATGCACACTTACTGTATACATTATTACATTTTCTCGCACGAAACTTTACCTACTCTATAATTACTCTTAGATTACAAACTATACAGTGAAAAAATAACAGCTCTGTTTCGTAAACTCTCAAGTGAGATTCAATTACGATATCCACCATTTTATTTTGCCTCAGACGGGAGCCAATCATTACAATAATAATTGTATCACGATCGATTAATTTATTAAACTTAGCCCAACCCTATTCATATGTCTTGTTAGATTTATAGTCGATGGTCGAACTAGAGGTGACCAAATTTGGATAAATTTAATTAGATTCGGATCGATTTGAAACGTTTGTTTGTGTACTCATAGGTCGTTGGTCGTAACTGCGATTTATTTTTGAACGTGCGTAAAGAAATTAATCATAATCCTCTCAGCCACCAGTGATAGCTACCTACTAGAGATTTACATAAATTTTATTTTGTACCAAGGAGGACATCTGTACCCCCTGTGCCGTGGGACGGCTATGGGTTGAAATGATGACTTCTGTTCCGGTAGGGAACACGAGTATATTTACAATTTTATCCCGACATTCTTTGTTTGGCCACTTCTCAGCTCCTATTGGCCGTAGCGTGATGTTATCATCATTATCAACATAATCAACCCAATGACGTCCACTGTTGAACATAGGCCTCACCTAATTTCATAATTATTATTATTTATAAAATTTTAGCTAGCGTGATGTATGATATTGATGTGTAATATTAAGTTATGGCCTTCCTCAATAAATGAGCTATCCAATACTAAAATATTTTTTCAAAACGGACGTTCTTGAGATTACAGTGTTCAGCCAAACAAACAAAACCGTCAGCTTTATAATATTAGTAACGATAAGTTGATCTGGAATTTACAGAAACATGCGCATATCTTACGAGCTATTCCTACAATAAACAACAACAATATCGAATAGAAAATTAATAAAAACAGTTGCAACTATTTTATACGAAGAGAACCGGCTTGGAGGCCTAGTTATGGTAAAAAGATTCCAAATTCTTTTGTGGTTTGCCGCTCGAACAGTAGCTACATTGAATACAATACAACACTTATTTATAGTCAAAACTGTCTTCGCCATAGCGTCCCGGCAAAACCTGTTGGAGGGACTATACACTGGGTCTGCGATTATTATGCTCGTACAAAGTCTGGCAGTTTAAAGGAAAAATTTTGAAAGTATATTTTAGTTTATTTGATAGAAGAACTTGATTCTTACATTTAGGAAGAAAATTGTATTTGAAAAAGTATTATCACTGTTAATTATTTTTTCATGCTTGCATCGATGAGTATAGTTTAAAAATCAACAAAAATTAAAAGCATTGCCTCGTTGAAGTTATTGATATTTCTATAATGTTTTCATTAAATAAATAAATGATACTAAGTTTTTCATTAAATATTTTTACAATCGTTTTTTACCACATTATTTATTTCAGTAGTTCCTGATATTAGCGCGTTCAAACAAACAATCAAATAAACTTTTCAGCTTTATAATATTAGGTATAGATTCTAAACCTAGTACAGCCATCTTCAAGTGTGCTCGGTCCACTTAAGCCTATATCATTCGCTCCTTTTACGTTTAAAGATCAGAGGAATAGCAGCGCCCTTTGGTTTTGTTATAAAAAAGGGTCCCGGATAACGGTCCCACAAACCGCAAGGTCAGGACTAACGATTTTTGCATTTTTATTTCGTACCTCAACCGCTTCGTAATATACCTACTTGGTGATCAATTTGCTTCTTTTTACCCGACTGCCAAAAAGGAGGGTAATGTTTTTATTTAGTTGTTCCTAGACTGAGTTTATTTATCACAATAACAATATAGTCCATTTATATATTTGTACTGTTTAATACAAAATATACCTACCTAATGAAAAGTGCTAAATTGATTTTGTAGTTAAATGTACAGTCAGCAACGAAAGGAGAGATCTAAAAACATCCATAATTTCAAAACGCATGTATAGCGTAGCATACACAAACTTCTTAACAAGACTAGTGTCAGAATTATCATCGTAAATTCAATTCTTGCACTAGTTTTAGTTGACTGGCCTGTTGGTCTAGTGGTTAGTGACCCTGACTGCTACGCCGGAGGTCGTGGGTTCGATCCCCACCCAGGACAAATCTTTGGTTGATGAGCATAAAGGTTTGTTCTGTGTCTGGGTGTAATTTATCTATAATATGTAGGTATGTATTTACAAAAAAAAAATGTATTTAAGTAGTATATCAGTTGTTTAGTACCCATAACACAAGCAAATATAATTGCTTACTTTGGGACTAGATGGCGCTGTGTGAATGTGGTAGAATATTATTATTATATTAGTTTTGTTATCTTGTAATTAATGTATTCTACGGTTTGCTGACCTTACCTAGCTGATGACATATATAGTACCGTTCACATAAATGAAAACTATCTATATAGAAACGAAATATAGATTGACAAAGAGACTGACTATAGATACTCATTATGTAACGTTGCTACTTATTCTTATTTCTCGAAATTGAACTCGAAAAACAAAATCACTTTCATTCAATCCACACTTTGAGCCCTACAAGATGCGACTCCCACTATTCACTTTGCATCCGTTCAATGCGCTTACGCATCAGTAAACTGCCCACGAAATTACCACAACCGTCAATCATTTCATATCGGCAGGTGCATATCTATCTAATTTATTCTATGCTCTTGTTGATATGTCACGAGTAGCCCAATTAAATATATTTTTCTAATTCTGAATCGTAGTCTCTTAAATGTTATGGATATCTATGGCTGACAAACTGTCAATTGAAAATGTTCTCTATCAATTTTAAAAATAGATGCAATTTTCTTTTGATTGTGGGAGTCAGTTAACACCATGTTAACTCTGTTATTTCTGGTTAGGTTGTAATTCGAGTAATATCTTCACTCGAATTACCTACTTACGTAAAAGTATAAAGTTTGAAATTTCTATTGACATTGTTAAATTCTGATCTCTTATTAGTTTCAGAAAATAAATTTCAATCAAAACTTTAAGTCACTGATTTTAATTTAAACAAATGAATAAATATTGAAAAAATTACTACCTGTTTACGAGTAACTAGAAGTCGAGCGGGGCTTCGCTCCCGTCGTTCTTTATTTTGCTACTGCTCAGCTCCTATTAGCCTTAGAGTGATTTTATATAGCCTGTAACCTTCCTCGATAAATGGGCTATTATACACTAATTAACTAAAGCTCAACTAAACAAACAAACAAAATCAACAGCTTTATAAAATTAGTATAGATTTCTATTTATGAAAAGAAAACAGTATGTACGTAACCATAACAATCTTCAAAAACCTTACCATCACAAAAATATCTTACACCAAAGCCATTAAGTACTAAATTATTCTCTTATTACGCCGGCATCTCATAATTAACACCAATTTTTTGCCATATCGTCCAACAAAATTACAGTACCCAAATCATCAAACAAGATTGGGCGACACAAGCCAATGAGCCTGCGCTTTACCCTAATGATAGCAATAATGTACCTGACCATAGTAACCAGATACCCACGTTTATTACCCTTAATAAAGGTAACGAGTTTTTTACTAGAGTATTTTGTGGTGTAAAATTATATGTCTAGGATTTTGGGACTCAAAATTCAATGTGCTTTAATCATTTGAATTGAGGACTGTCTGTTTTGGAGTCTGCATCGACAATTAATTTGATGCAAGTATTCATTTATTTAAGGTATGACTAAGTCGTTTAGCGATGGTGGCTGAATGGATAAGGGGCCGGCGTGCAAATCACGCGGTCCGAGTTCGATACCGACCGGCAGTACCAATGTGGATTCCACTTTGTGGAATTTATATGTACTAGTCAAGTGACTTACCATCTGCTAACGGTGAAGGAAAAAATCGTGAGGAAACCCACGTACCCTAGAAAAAATTCTATGAGTATGTCTGATCCATCAACCCGCACTAGGCCAGCGTGAGTGGATTACGGCCTAAACTCTCTCAGCTCTCTAGTTAGAGGAGAGGAGACAATACCCTGCAACTACATAAGCTAAAAAAATTTAAAAATCACTACTACTTTTTGTGAATTATAATTATATTTAAACTGAATCTGTATTTAAATGAAAAAAAAAAAATGTAATGCATTTGATTTTGTCATAACATAAGAACCTTACAAATGTATCATTTTGAATAGCTTCCATTACCACGTGCCGTAACCTTAAAAAAACCCTTTTTGATGGAACCTCCACGGGCGATTTGAAATCAATATTACATTTAAATAGATAACTTTCCCGATCACAGTGAGAGATCGATCAGTGATCTATAGATCTTTTGTTGGTTGGAATCGATCTCAATTTTTGATTACGTCGCAAATGGCAGTCACATTGGTCGTAGATGTGATTTTTTATACGGAGCAGGGGTCATTTGGTATGATTGGATTTTTTGCCAAAAAAGAAACATCAAAGGATTTCTGGTAAAATGTTTTTTTTTGTTAATTTTAACAATTTATACAGACATTCTTTAAGCTAAACAATTGTTTTTTTTTATAATATTTAAATACATTTATACGATTTAATAATATTTTATATTTAAATACATTTATATTTATTAGACTTAATTAAATACAAACCTACATATTTGTTTCAGTTTTAAAATATTAAAAAAAAAATATATATATAGAATTCTATATATAGAAATCTATAGAAAAAACTGTGAACCAATATTGGAAATAAGTAATTGTTCCTACACTGATTTAACTCATTGTAATATATAATCTTCAAAAATTTATTTGTTACAAAACCATAAATGTTTACCATCTAACTTCACTACAATTAGACACTAAATTTGTAGTTAATCCAGACTAAAAACAGACACATCCTTAACATTTTAACAAAAACTACAGAGCCATAAGACGCAGTAGGATAATTCACCGATGCATCTAGATTATCGAAATATTTCATCGTTAACATACATTCAATCAATCGGTCGGGTATCTACTATCCATACTAACTATCGAGACGTAAAAATAGATAGCACAAATCAAAAAAGTCTTATCGCCGCATAACTACATAAGAATAATCCAGTAGCATCCATATTTCTAAAAGATAAAGACTGAAATCTTGTTCCATTATACTTACTGGCCGATAACTGGACACAATTAATATAAACCAACAATTAAACTTGTCGTAAACATTCGCTTTACAAAGAAGTGAGTAATGATCGACCTTGCGTTTATCAAGATTTTTTGAAGTCATTATGTAGGGTTGCCGAAAGAGCCATTAGCATCCATTGTAAGCAAGATAACCTTCGTAAGTAAGTAGGGGTTTTTCATTAATTTTTGATAAAACTTATTAGGTATACGTTTTATGAAAGAGTTTGGACAAAGCAGCAAATTTATCAACCTATGAGGTGAACCTTCAAGTCGAGTCTAAAAATTAGGGAATTTGTTTCTTAAGCCTCCAAAGCAATGTAATAATAAACCTTCATTTGCGTTCATCATCATCATCATCATTTCAGCCTATTGCAGTCCACTGCTGAATGTAGGCCTCTCCTAACACGCGCCATAGCACTCTGTCCTCCGCCTTCCGCATCCAGTCAGACCCAGCGACCTTTTTTAGGTCGTCGGACCATTTCATTTGCGTTAATATGGGTAAAACACAGAATCGTTATAAAAATTATGTCACCGTATTTTGTTTTAAAGCATTTAATATGCTTTGTCGAAGACATTGCTGAAGTCTATGCTAGCGTTAAACTACATATCATTTGAAATAAACTGTAGAACTACTACAGTAACATTATTAACATTTCTTGACTGTTATTGTTTCACATACGTTACTTCGTTGTGATTTAAAAAAATAGATGTCAATTTTAACGCAGCATTTACGACTTTACCAATATTCTATATAATTATAGTTTTAGACAACCCTATTACCAAATGAGTCATGTGCACGCGCCTAGATCGATGATAGAAATGATAGATTAGTATGTAACTATGTGGTCTTATTAATTTAGACTTAAAATAGAGACAAAGGAATCCGATTTTGAGTCATCAATGAACTCGATCGTTAGTCAAGATCAAACAATTCTATCAATGTCGTTGTGTGATTTATTATACTCCAACGAAGTAAAGGTTCTGCAGGTTTAAAAAGACAGTTATAGCGGTGATTCATGCTTTTGGTGAAACTGATACATCCTACTAATATTTTGATGCGAGTTAAAAGTTAGCGTTGGATAGGTAGGATGCATGGAAGGATTTTTGTTACTCAACAACGGCAGAAAGAATTTGTATGAAATTTGACAAACAGATTCTAGTCTGGAATTGCACATAGCGCGGAAATACAATAGTATAAGCAGACTATAGCGTTACTAAATTCTATCCACAGCTTCTCTTGTATGGTCTGTTGCAATAAAAATGTCTATGTACTTTTTTAGGTCCTACACTATCTCTATATCAAAATTCATTAAGATCTGTTCAGTAGCTTAACAGTGAAAGCGTAGCATACAAACTTTTATTGTGCATTTAGTTATACTAATAAATTATTCAATAAACATAATTGTTATTTGTTTATGAAATTCAATGAAATCTCGTTTATTCATCTAAGTTTCAAAGTAACTCGTATGAAAGTCACAAGTTAAGAATTTAACATGTTAACCAAAAAATAGTGTCGGCAAATTTGCATACCACTAGTTCGCTGAACATCTCCAAACTTCGGCCTCATACTGCGAATTCCAAGGTGAGAAAACCTAATATTATTTTAAAGATAAAGATTGAACCCTAAAAAAATATTGAATTACAATCGACGCACTAAAAAATATGTACATAAGTACTGTACTAATAAATACTGCACGTATACATAGCCTGGATGAAATATTATTTAGTTTTATTGCTCTTTTTAAAGATTAATTAAGAACAAGGCGAACCTTGTTCTTAATTAATCTTTAAAAAGAGCACGAATCCTACAAAAGTATATAGCAAAGATCTTTATCCAGGGCCTCAGGGCGACAGATTGTGACTGCATAGCGATGCGTACATATCGGTCCATATGATTACAGATCTGAGGCAAGCTGTACTACTGTCTAGATTATGGGGTTCAGGATCTCCGATTTATTTATTTAAAAATCTTTATTTTACAAAATACAATGTAAGTGTCCAAAGTAAATATAATTATCTGTGATTGCCCTCAGAACAACAAAAAAAGAAAACGACTCACCCTACAGTAATAGTGAAGCCAGCAAAATCAAGCGACTGCAAGTAAACACACAAGCGCACGAACACACCTACACGAAAACCATTTGCTTTTAGTACGTCACGAGTCGTAGTCTAGATTTCTCAAATAAAAATATAAGTATAGTGAAAAGTTGTAAAAACAACAGTAACTCACTTAAAAAATCTCACGGAATCACTTTTCGCTTATAAGTAGGCACTTGAACTAATATCATAAAAAACGTCACTATACAAAAACAATATTTTAGTGTCATAAGGTAGGTAACAAGAGTTGCCATAATGATTTATAATTTCTCCAATCAATTATACTCTGTCCATTCATTTTTTAATTTTGCTAGATTATTATTTAAAGTTTAATTTTTATTCGGAATAGAAGATCTTCTAAATTCCGGTAATATACGCAATCAACAATATCTTATTCCTACAATAATATTTATACTACCGACATAATATTATTCTCCAAATAAAAAAATTATAGGTAAAAAGTTTAACAAATGGCAATCCTGCCAACACACACAGACAAAGAGATGGCTTCACTTTTGAAGTTCGTGATCTTTAACTGTTGGTCTGAGGTGATTGCCATAATGCAGGTCTTTTCTCTTGGCTTGATCTCTAGATTGCTCAATGAGCAATAAAACATTAAAAATTAATATTAGTAAACTGAGCAATTAATTAAGAATTGACTATTTAAAAATTTTAGGTTCCGTCACCACGAAATCTGTACCGAGTTATGGGTATTCCTACGTGTCCAAGATTAATATGTTCTGTTTATTCCATAGGCAACTAAGTATGATGTGGGACTGCGCCAGTGCTTGGAAATAATTACTTTGTTAGAACATAGAAATATTAAACTTGATGCTTTATATTACCTATTACTTATTGTATGTTTTCTATGCGATCTAAGCTGATATAATATACATATATATATCATAAATTACATGAAGAATAACCTACATCAACAAATTAAAGACACAAGACTTAAACCAAAAAACTTTCAGTTTATATTAATTAACAATCCTGTCATGACATATCAAATATTATTAAATTATAATAAGAATTTTGTTTGAAAAAAAAATCACCACTGCATACATGACGCGCTGAGACATCTAGTGCTACTTTTATGAACTAGTTTGAAATCATGAGCGTACTACATATGACTTACGTAGCAGTTTTAGTAAATGTACCTAGATGGCGCTATCGTTACTACTACCAATCGAGCTTATTGTTTCAGAAGTACCCTAGTTAATCACAGATGGCAGTAAAAACAAATACTTTTCATCAGCAAACCATTATTATCCCACTGCTGGGCTCGGGTCTCCTCTCCTCTATTCTGAGAGCTGAGAGGTTTTAGGCCGTAATCCACACACGCTATGAGGTTGGTGGATCAGACATACACATAGAATTTCTTCTAGGGTATGTGGGCTTCCTCACGATGTTTTCCTTCACCGTTAGCAGATGGTAAGTCATATGACTAGTACATATAAATTCCACAAAGTGAAACCCACATTGATACTGCTGGTCAGAATCGAACTCAGACCGCGCGTTTAGCACGCCGCTCCGGTCTTTTATCTATTCAGCCACCATCACTTTTTCAGCCGCCATCGCTTTATAAGACGAATCGCACAACATTTTTCTTTAATAGATTTGAAAAACTCTGTTTATCAAGGTGAAATTACAATTATTATATTGGTAAATAATTTCAAGTTTACGATGCGTTTAAAACCAGTTAGTGCAGTTCAGGGTGTGCTGTAAGAGTCGAGGATGTCAGTGAAAGTACTTGAGCGCTGATGACTCATAATATGAATGAACCAATATAACACAAGCTTTCGTTTGTAGCTTCGACCGCTTGACCGCTCGACCCACAAGAATAATGGCAGGTTATATTATAGCCAATATAATAAAAAACTTTTAAACTTTCGTGACTTGTAGGTACACATATTAAATTATTATAAAATGGGTCTTCTTGCCGTTATTAGCATAAACGTGTAAACATCGACAATGTGATAAAAGTAGTGTAAAGACGTCATTAGTGCAATGTAGGTACGTATTTTTGACGTTTTTCAGAGGAAGAGACTTTTTTAAATGCATGATCCTTTTGTATAATAATATCTAAATTATAAATGTATTTTATTTCGATCACTTTTCAAAAATAGGGAATTAGAAACTAGCCTAGGTTACATAGAAAAAATCCAAACCTATCTCTGTTCTGTGAAAAAATCCTATCAGAAAAAAATAAACATTAGGCTGTAAATTTATTTAAAATGAAACAACTTACTGCACTCATTTTGTTTTTTATTAATTTATTATGTCATAAGTGTTATAACATCGTAAAACGCATAATAACAATCATATTAAATTATGTGATAATTATAATAAAACTTTTATCATTTCATTCTTAAAATAACTGGTTTTATTGAGAAGGATCTCAATAAAACCAGTTATTTTTGCACAAATTATAATAATTGATATCAATTATGTTAATAAAAATGTAGTACGAAAGTATCAATTTGTAAAGAGATTACAGTCAGTCAATTTGGGTACAATTAACTACCATACGCAATTGCGTTTAATTGCATACACAATGTTAAGTTCAATGCCACGATGTACAGCCTCTGCGGTACCGTAGGCGACCCAGATCGCAGTTCTTGCATCAACCAGTGTTAAACGAAACCTCACCGCGAACGAACGCAACATGTTTTTCGAAAGTTTTCTACTTAACATGGTGGTTCTAGCCACACTAATATTCGCTCTTATATTTGATTATGTGACCAAGTTTTTCAGCTACTGGTACGTCCGACACGTGCCTTATTTCACATCCATACCGTTTTTAGGAAGTGATTATTACCGCATTTTCGGAATCAGAACTAATACTCAAGATGTAAACGCATCATATTCAAAATACCCGAAACATAAATACGTTGGGCGCGTGAAAAGCAGGATCCCAGACCTCATAGTAAAAGACCCTGATGCGGTAAAGAGGATGTTGTCAACGGATTTCACGAATTTCCATAGCAGAGGTCTCTGCTTGGACAAATCTCAGGATGTTTGTTTACGAGACAATCTGTTTTACGCCGACGGTGAAAAATGGACCTTACTGCGGGAAGGCTACGACTCATTACTGAGTAACATGAATTGTGAATTGGAGAATTTGAGTGACTGTTTGCCGGGAACAAATGGTGATGCTAACGTTCAAGAAATATTGTCAAAGGTATTGGACAAAGTCTTCGAGGATTTGCTCCTTGGTAATGCCGGTGGATCCGTAGTGAAAGAGGTTCGATCAGTAGCACAAAGACGTACGTTCGTAGAAAGATTTAAAACTTATTTGAAGAGTATATTTCCTTCATTGTACGTCACATTTGGATTGACAACTTTGTTTGGAGAACCTTCATCAACAACAAAAGCTGTTATGGAAAAATCGGTTTTATTAGAAAAGATAAAAAAACTTGGTAATGTTTATCAGCTAGGAATAAAAGATAAAAATAAGAAACGTTCGGATGTGGATTTCGCTTTTTCTGTGCTTGCTTCATTCATTACTGAAGGGTACATACCTTGTATAAACGTTTTGACCGCGTTTCTTTACGAACTGGCTTTAAACCCGCAAGCGCAGGAGAAATCTCGTCACTCTGTGTCAAAGGACAATCGAGAAGAATACTTGGATGTTGCGATAAAAGAAGCTCTGAGATTACATCCACCTTATTCTGTTATTTCAAGACAATGTACCAAGACTTACCACCCAGAAGGCAGCATACTGATTGATAGAAAAGTAACAATAAACGTTCCTGTGGAAGCTTTACATAGAGATGAAGAGCATTACGTTAACGCTAACGTTTACAATCCTGACCGGTTTCTTGACGATGAGGGAGCGTCGAAGCACTGCTACGCCTATCTACCATTTGGGGCTGGACCAAGAAAATGTATTGGTAAGAATATATATTGTAACTAATATAAGAATATGAAAGTTAGTTTGTTACGCTTTAGTGCCTAAATCACTGAACCGATTATAATATAACTTGAGGGTAATTCAATTCATCATTTTATCCCACGCCTATTGTCCCAAGAGACGAAAACATCATTATATCCGTTTGTAACTATATACATAATTTTTAGTACCTACGTTAATTGTGTATTTTATTATGTTAAGGCTTTGCTAACATAGATTGTTTTTTAATCTATTTTTTTTTAAAACGATCATAGTGACTGGCATTTTATTAACCTTACATTACTTTTTAAATTATTGCGTACTAAACTAAACTTTAAAAGGAATGGGACGAATCACTGGATGAAAACCAACCAAATAATTAAATTTGGTATTTTGTTGCATTGGGACGAACGGTCATGGGACAAAACGATGAAGGAAACATGTGATGAAGTAAAGTAACTTAAAAAAAATATAGTCTAATTTATAACCTGGCATATAGGATAGCATTGCTCGTATATGGTATAATTCTTTAACATTAAAATTTCGGCAAGTCCCTTGTCATCCGAATTAAAAGTAAAAAGCGAATAATTCAAGTGTTAATAGACATATTATTTCTAACAGCGCTCCGCAATCAGGTAAGGAACTATTTATAGATAAATAATAGGCTTGTTAGGCCATTGCAAAACCCAGTTGCACGCATATTGCACACGTCATATTGACCGTGATCAACGATTTCTAAGGGCGAGTTGTGCGTGATACTTACAGACAGTTTCATGTGCTGGAATGCATGCAAAAACATCCTATTATCCAACGTAATGTAATCTAGAACGTACCTTGTTTCTATTAACATAAAGTGGATTTCTCATTACATGACAATTGCTAATTATTATAGCTATTAGTTGTTTAAAACTGTTAGTTTGATAGAGTATTTCAAAAACTTTATTTTGTGATCACACTACACTTTATTTAATTCCTAATACCAAAATAGGCTTTGTTCTTGGTTTAATGGCGCAGTGAGAGTTTATAATTGATATAATGACTCCTGTGCTGTCTTATTTATTGGGTTTTCTGTCATGAAATTCTCTGAATTTGTTGTTTGTTCCATAACCACACCAAGCGTCTCAGTTTTGTCAGACATACTAAGCTCGTAAGTCCTAAGACTTTTTTTTTTGAATAGTATCTACCTTATAAAACATAATGAAGAAATAATAATAACAGGAAAATGTAATGTAAATATCTACAGTTACACTGAATCATAAGTGATTATCGTCATACTCTACTAAGCCTAATTAAGTAGGTATAATAACTATAATATAATTATGCATAAATACACAACTAAACGATGACGACGACCTGGTAAAGGTTACAGGTGGCCGTTGGTTGCAAGTGGCACAAAATCGGCAAAGTGTCCGATTTCATCATCATCACTATAATCCAGAAAAGTCCCACTGCTCGGCACTCTCCTCCAAAAATTATGGAGGGAATTTATTCTACTATACCACGCTGACTGGGTTGTTGATTTTGTTTCGAATTTTCCTTTTCTTGCAGTGCTCTTGTCTGTTTAAGTTGTCTCCCTTAGTCGCATTTTACGACACCCACGGGTTGAAATGGGTAGTGACAATATGTATTTGTAGTCCGTCACTACATGAACAAACTTTATGTTATGTTCTAATCGGAAATTAGGTGAGGTTTATGTCTAGCAATATACGTCATTGGGCTGATATGATGATGATACAATATAACGATTTAAATCTTTAGAGGCTTATCACAGTCACAGTTCGCCTACTATGTTAGATCCCCTATAATAGGGGGTGAGCCTGTTGCCATTAATCTGAGCACAAAAACGAATACCATGTATATACGACCCGGAATGAGAACGTACCATGACCAAATAAATGTCGTTCTTAAGAAGGGACAGATCAGGAGTACCCTAAACCGGTGAGAATGCATGAAAAGACTGATGAATGTTGAAGAAGCCAAAGATGTTTGTCAGAATCGTAGCAAGTGGAAGGTAATAGTCTCAGCTTATATTAGTTGGGAAAAAGGCGTGATCTATATGTATGTATGTATGTATGAGACCCCGGAAGAAGTGAGAGAACTCGTGCGAAGGAGATGAAGAAAAAAAAGCTTTTTTTTTGACGAGTATAGGCATATAATAATATAAATACCAGAAATAAAAACTTTTTTCTAACGGACAATCAAAAAGGTCTCCAGTTCAGCTTGGTGCACACAGATGCCCTGCGCTGGTTTTCAAGTTAAGGTCTGTCTGAATGGACCACTAGTTCCTGATATAGCGTTGAACCAAACAGAGAAACACTTCAGCTGTATAATATTAGTAGAGATAATATTTCTTGTATATAGCAAAGTAATGACGAATTATAGTAAACTGTCAACTTCAAATGCAGATATAATGATGTATTTTACGATCTCTAGTCAGGCATAGTTTCTTTAGACCATTAAAAGCTCGTTAAAGTATGCTACTGACTTTCTCATACGAATATTGTGCTTATTTTCCTTTCTTTGTTCAAGTATTTTTTAAAAGGAAACATTTAGCTAGACTTCTCGATAGAAATGTGACTTGTCAGAATCGAATAAAATATGACGTTAGCAAAATTATAGTAAATTATTTATCATGTTTCATTTCTGTAGTTGATTTATTTTTGTCTTGGTGGCACAGCGAGAAGTGTATACGACTGCTGTGCAAGAGGTTCGATGCCCGGGTCGGATAAAAATAGTATTGGGTTTTTCTATCAGGAAATTCCAGCATTTCGATTTTCCCGAAGTTTGGTCCAAACATAGCTGGCGAAATGTGCGTGTGATACATCTCTGCCTACCCCTTTGGGAAAAAAGGCGTAATGCTATGTATGTATGATTCTTTTTTTTAGAATTTAAATTTTTTTAATATAAAAAATAAAGGTTTATTTTTATTTATTTTTTAAATAAAGGTTTTCATTTTTATTTTCTCTTATAAATGAAAAACAACTATTAAAAAAATAAAGGTTCCTTTTTGTAGAATTGCAATCGTTTATGATTAATTTGAAAGTAGCGGTGCGGTTGCCTATGACTTTACCCGCGTGGAATTCGGTTCCCGTGACCACATAAACTATTGATCTGTTTAGTGATTTTACGATCTCCACTTCAATTTTGACAATTATTATCTTCATAAGAACCATCCAAAATTAATCTAGGAGATTGGCTAGAATTCGGCATTTTTTTAATATTTTAATATTCATCGAAGTCGGTGTTTTGCGCTTATTTATAAAGATCATCATCAGCAACCCATTTAGTCCCACTGCTGGGATCGGGTCTTCTCTCCTCTAACTAGAGAGCTGAGAGGGTTTAGGCCATAATCCACTCACGCTGGCCTACTGTGGGTTGGTTGATCAGACATACTCATTGAATTTCTTCTAGAGTATATGGGTTTCCTCACGATGTTTTCCTTCACCGTTAGCAGATGGTAAGTCACTTGACTAGTACATATAAATTCCACAAAGTGGAATCCACATTGGTCGGGATCGAACTTGGACTGCGTGATTTGCACGCCGATCCCTTATCCATTCAGCCACCAATATTTATAAAGATAGAAAAGTAAAATTTTCTATAAATCATAAAATATTTACAAAACAGTTCAATAACAGATAACAGGAATGATTTAAAGAAAAAATACAAACAAATAAGATACTCAACAAAATTAACGCAATAAACAAATAAAGGTTTCTCAATAAAACACGTCTATAATGACATCTTTCTATTCTGACACGAAACGGTACCAACTACAAGTTCTCGATTTTAAACAAACTCACAAAGTGCGAGAAGCTTTCACTATTTATTTAGCTAAAGGCCAAAGATCTTATTGGTGTAAATAGGACAATGATTCAACAAATATTAACGTACATTTGTTGTATTCAAAAGGTTAGAAATCGAACTGTTCTTTTCAATTGATGTATTTGACGTTTTGAAGTTGCTGTTTCTTATCACTGTACTTTCTTCGTAAGCTTAGAAGACAGTGTGTTTCCACTACATAATTATCGCACACAAGCATAAATTGAGATTCATCTGGATGCAATTTTCGTCTTTTACCCATTATTCTAAGGTTCAAATTGGTCTAGAAGTGTTTTTTAACATATAGCTATTTTTAACTGTCGGAGTTATTTCCTACCTATCTATACACTTCAATAGTGATGATGATACATCAATTACACAGTAAGATACGGTCATACCTCATGCTGACCTTTTGTTGATTTGATGATAGGTACACTTAAGGCATATTATCTTTTACAGTTTGATAGATAAAAATCTTTAATTAATAATACGAACATCAAAACCGAATGATCAGTTTGACCGTGCAAAAAGGTAACATTGCCCTCAGGTTCTTAAAAAAATACATTATCTGCCCATTTGCGGTTTTATTCTATTTATATATAAAACCACACATTATATTTATATATACATAGCCTTAATAATTAATTATTAAGTTTACTTATGTATGTTATTATATGTAGTATAATAACATGTTGTTTATTTTTATTAATCTTAGCTTGGTTAATGATCTACAGATTGTAATACTGTGATATGGCACTATTTAAATACGTGGTATCAAGCAAGACGCTGCGACGAGTGTCTTTAGGTATATTTCAAGCTTTGGTTGGACGAATCTGGTTACAGAATTTTATCTTAAGCGATAGATAAAGAGTTGCATTAATTAAGGTCAGTTTTGTTAATAATTTTTAACGAGTGTTTACCAGAATATGTATAATATGAATATTATGACAATTTCATCGGCATTACATATTGGGCATTGGATATATAAAAGGGGATTATTGTATGAATGTAAGGAAGGATTTGCGTGAAATGAAAGAAGACAAGATGGATAGGCTGCCTGAATGGTAAAATGACCAGAAATGTAGTATGTACAAAAACGAGTGTGTGAAAGGAAATGTATATTTGGGTCATTTTCATAAAATTGTGCAGAGCCTCTCTGCCGTCCTCAAACTAAACGGTGGTTAAGTGACAAAAACAGTTTTTAAGATAAAGCTAAAAAGCACTAGATTATTTTGAAATCGATGCTAGTAATTTTCTATAAATAATTTTTAATGTTGTTATATAACAAAACATAAAAGAAATAATTAATAACAGGGTAATTAAGCTTGTTATTTTCCTTCCAATCTAGGAAAATTTTCCAACTCCTCTCAACAGCATAGTACTAAATAATATAATAATAATATAATGTAATAATAATAATATTCTATACTATGCGTTATTATTTTATTCCATTCCTATAGTCAATATCCACGTGTGGTATATAGCTAGTTTGAAATTACTAATTATAAAAATGAAATAGTCTTACACTACTTTTTATCCTCAGCATGGGATAAGAACAGGCTAGGAGAACAAATATTTGTTACAATAGTTTGTGTGTAAACACAGTAAGGAAAATTCTAAATAAGAACCCGGTCTATTAGTAATAGTAGGCTATAGGAAAGACACGAGGCTTCTCTCGGACTGTGACGTAATGGGTTTTAGCTCATATTACTTACTCTCAACGTCTGTAAATATTATATTATTCAATATTAACTCAAACTAAGACCTTCACCACTTCTCACTAGGTCCATATTTCTCAGGATGTTTAAGTAACGAAGCAAATATTGTTTTATTTAATATTTTTATTTAAAAATTTCACAAAATATGTACATACAGCGACGGATATAAGTATGTGGCACTAATAAGTGAACATAATTTGTATGCGTTATGTCAACGAGTGATTTATTTAAATGTGTAACAATTTTGTAAATTATAATTGTATTATTGCTGTGTTTACAATAGTTTGTGCAATGCTCTGCATACTTTAACTCCGTTGTCGACTGTTCATAGGTCAACTTAACGCTGAGTCATTCTACATCTGAACGCCTACATACTTTTGAATCTTGACATTCAACTTTGTCAAATTTGATACCATTGTCAATTTATTTGATAAGATATTTGAAAATATCAGCGATTATTATTTATGCAAATATTTGACAACGTTAACGTAATCGAGTCAACTCATAGAATGCAACGTTAAGATAACATTTGCATTTGTAATTGTTATTAACATTATTGGGTATACAATATAATGCACATTCATAAACGGTATATTTGTAAGGTTTTAACGTGTATTTCTCTTTCACAGGTGAACAGTTGGCGTTGAATATAATAAAGAACGTGACTAAGGCAGTATTGAAGAAGTATACCATAGAGCCATGTTCTAAAACACCATCAAAGTTAACTTTGGTTGACCATAACTTTAGTCGAGTGGTTGACAGAGATATTTGGTTAAGGTTTACGACTAGAGTATAAATTACAAAATGTATAATGTATAAGTTTGGTAATTAAGACGTCTCTCTGAGCTAAGTTTTAAGATTACTATTCAGTTATACTCGTTTTCTTTTTATAGTTTTTTTAAGAATAGTGACTTCTAATTTAAAGTACAAATTTATATTCAAATCTTTTAAACCGTTTTTAGTTTTTTAATGTATATTTTTTTCGATTTTATCTTTATCAAGATTGTTCTATCGCTTGATCGTTAGTGTAATAATTTATTAAATCTTCATTCTGTATACTCGCTTTTATTAATTTCATTAACTTCATGAGCCTGTTATATTTTTAAACTTATCCATACATATTATAAAAGGCTTTGTACTGACTGACTGACTGACTAACAGACAACGCACAGCCTAAACCGCTGGTCGTAGCGACTTGAAATTTGGAGGGTGTGTTTGTCCTAATGTCAAGAAGTGTACTAGGAAAGGGTTTTTAAAACTCAACCCCTAAGGGGGTGAAAAGCGATAAAAACGATTGTATGAAATTTCTTTGTTTTTTAACTTATAGATTTGAAAATTTGTTTTGGGAAATTTGTTTGGAAAACTACTAATCAAAATAAAAAATACCCTCATCAATATTTTTGACAAGGGTGACTTTGGAAGGGTGACATTGGGAATGAAACGTTGTATGAAAAGATCTTTGTTTTGAAGTTAACGTTTTGCAAATTTGTACTGGGATAGGAACTTAAAATGTTGTTTTTAATATTTTTGATAGGGATGGGTTCAGGGGGTGAAATATTAAATTTTATAGACAGTTCTTTGTTTTTCAAGTTATATGTTAGTTAAGAAGTGAGTTGATGGGTTGTTTTTGGTGTTTGAAAAACTTACCCTAAGGGATGAAATAGGTGTTTTTAGAAATTGATATGGATGTCGTGTTCAAGGTTTTCAGGGACGCTGATTATGAAAATGTTATCTATATTGACGTAAAATGAAATTCAACCCATGTAGTGGGATGTTGTAACCATTCGATAAGAAAGGATTTTCCGAAATTCTACCCCTAAGGGGTTGAAAATGGGGGTAAAGTTTGTATGGAACAACGTGATTCCTTGGTCCAATCTACTTCCAATTTTGCATATACATTCTTTAACTTGCACTTAAAACAAAGATCTATGTAATATCGAAATCTACGCGGACGAAGTCGCGGGCAAAAGCTAGTTGTAGAGAAGTGGCTTATCCAAAAGATAGCTGTATCATGGTAGAGAAAAAGTAATGGATTGCCTTCTAGATCTTGTGGTCATAATATGCTGCTTCGTTTATATAGGTCTCCTCTCCGCTATCTAGGGAGCTGAGAGGGTTTAGGCCATAATACACTCACACTAGCCTAGTGCGGGTTGGTGGATCAGACATACTCATAGAATTTCTTCTAGGGTATGTAGATTTCCTCACAATGTTTTCCTTCACCGTTAGCAGATGGTAAGTCACTTGACTAGTACATATAAATTCCACAAAGTGGAATCCACATTGGTACTACCGGTCGGGATCGAACTCGGACCGCGTGATTTGCACGCCAATCCCTTATCCATTCAGCCACCATCGCTTTTTTAAGTCAAATATAAATATTAAATACACGGAGAGAATATAATATTAAATACACAAGCCTAAGAATGACCTGAGGACTGAACATAATATGTTTAGTCCTCAGGTCATTTTAATTACTGCCCTTCTCCATATTATGGAGAAGGGCAGTAATTAACATGCCTAATGGAGGGGTTCACGACCCTAAGCATTGAGGGAATGAAAAAAGAAAAGAAATATTATGTGTGGTCGAATAATACATGTGACGTTTAGAAGTCCAAGTGATTTGTAAACGTCACAGTCAGGCATCTGTCAATCTGCCTGACAGATTTGAATGGCAGAAGCCACCACAGATTGTAAAAATTTAATATTGTCTGTACTGTTTATAATGGGTTTTTATTTTTATTTTATTTTATTTTATAAGATTTATGTATTGTGCGCCGTGTTTATCGGACATAATAAAATATTTTTCTTTCTTTTCTTTCTTTCATGTTATGGGATTCTTCTCGCACTATCGATGTTCGATTGGTTGATATCAATTTCGTTGTCAAAACTTTGAAAACTTACGTGTAACTTAGCGACCGATGTAATTTTGCACAAGCGTTTGACAATTTTAGTTTTTAATTCAAAGGTTATAGATTTCTGTATAAAACGTAGTTTTATGTACGCAACTATAAATATGTTAATTTAAACATAAGTGTAGATTTATGAAGTGAGGTTAAAGAGTAAGGATGAAATAAGTAATCAGTGGATTAAGACAAGATAAGAAGAAGCACGGTCAGTACACCATTTGATAACAATAATACTTGGTTCACGTTTTTTAATTTAAAAGTTTTCATTGACAACTCTCATCAATCTATTCTAACCTTCAGGTATCCTACTCGCAATTTTGATATTTGAATAATTGATTTTGATATCGTTTATCAAATATTTGATAAACGATATCAAAATCGATGACTGCGTTCAAATTAAAATTTTTCAAAATAATATCGAATGTTGAGACTCGTTAACCGCACTACATCAGCTGTTTAATTTATTTGCTCAATTATTTATATTGAATTCCTACTTATTATATAATACATAAAAAGTTCTGTGTTTTATTTTACTTGAACTTTAAACGAATGCATAAAAATGTTACTGGAATGACTACTTTCTATTTGAAACATTTACCTATGGGAGCTCATTAATGATAAAAAAACTGGTTATTAAGATTGATGTATAAATTAATGTGAAACAATCAGCTCTTGTCAGAAATATCTGTTAGATAAACATAAATAAATATAATAGTTTTAGATTTCACTTTATTTCTTGTTTAGGTTATAAAATACTTTAATTTAGTAGGTATAAAACTAAAGATACTTTGATACTCGTATTTCTTTTGGATGCATTCTTCGAACAGCACCCAGTCGAATAGCACCTGCGCGAATCGCACCTAACATATGCCCCTAAGAGCTACCAATATTTTTGCAAGGTGTTGTTCCTAAGAAATACACCAAATTACAAAAAGAAATATTGGTTGGTGCTGTTTGAGGAATATGTCAGATGCGATTTGCGTAGGCGTTCGACTGGGTGCTGTTCGAAGAATCCATCTTATTTTGTTGTTGTAGAAACAATAAGCCAACTGATGACAAGTGGTGTTTTTGGTTAAAATTAACACATTAGTTCTAAAATCAATCTTAAAAACGATTTAAATCGATTCTCAATTTTATCCTAAACATTTTTTTGTAATAAGCTTATTGATTAATAGCTTTATACCCAGTATGTTCATGCGTTTGCATATAAAAATTCAAGCATTTGCGTCCAGTAGGATTTGAGTATATTTTTTAGTATTTATGATCCTTTAGTGTTCAGAGCTTATTCTATCACCTGTATACACACACCACTCAACAAAATCCGTAGCTCAAAACAATTCGATTTGAAACTTTTAAACCGTCGTCGTAGTAAGGTGAAAATCAATACTATTGACGATGACAAAGGGGCACGTAAAAATGGACGCAGTCCAAAGGGTTTTGAAAGGGAAATATTTTCCGTGGGCCATCGGCGTTTGTTGATAATGGAGCCTGTCACGGAGGTATCGTGTGGCTATGATTTACGGCTATTTATGGACAACACAAAACAGTTTTTCTTCTTTATTTTCGTCTTTATTTTTTATTTGGTCAGTAACATATACTTTGTCAAGTGTATATAATATAATTATATGCCTGGCAAATCTACATACGTTTATGACTTAGGTAATGAGAGAATATAAAAAAATACTGCTTCAATTTATAGCTATAATTTATTTTTTATAATTGAATTTGTTTATGTGATTACTGCTCATGTCATTTAATGCCCATTAACATAAATATAGCCTTAATTTACATGATAAATAATTTGAAATGAAGTCGGCCTATGCCTAACTAGATAAATATAAAGAAGGAATAAATTTAGATTAAACTAAATTGTTCGGCCTATTCGCTTAGGTCCTAAGAATTATGGTTCTGGCGACCCACCCCATAAAGGGTTAATGCATAGAGGGTTTTTAGCCAACGAGCCTTTCATAACCGTTTCGTTTTCCTGATCGAGGTGGCATGCGTAAACTACATTTCAAAATTATTCAGCCGACATCTAGCAGTGGAGGTCTTACGGTTTAAATAATGATGGTGATAATGATATAAAAGAAAAAAAAAACGAAAAAAAAAAGCAAAGAACAGAAATAAGTTTTTTTTTCATTGTTCTGCGATGATGAGATTATTGAAACGCTTTTGAAACTAGTTCCGCCTGAAATCGGGTTTGTTTCACAATAAATCATAAAATTTAAATACATTAATTAATGTGACCATAAAATTGTGGAAAATTGCTTGGAGGTATCATTACCATTTTTTTGGTGTAATGAATATTCATTGTCTAAGACACGGACAATTAAAACATAGTGTTAATGATAATATTATTTATCAAATTAATTCCACGTGAATTTTAATTTCCTTAATATAATAATATAATATAATATTCTACTACATTCACACAGCGCCATCTAGTCCCAAAGTAAGCAATTATATTTGCTTGTGTTATAGGTACTAAACAACTGATATACTACTTAAAATAGATGTTTTTTTTTTTTTTTTGTAAATACATACATATTATAGATAAATTACAGCCAGACAGAACAAACCTTTAAGCTCATCACACAAAGATTTGTCCTGGGTGGGGATCGAACCCACGACCTCCGGCTTAGCAGTCAGGGTCACTAACCACTAGACCAACAGGCCAGTCAGGTTAATCTGTTCTACACCGAACGTCAATCGACAGACTGACAGATATATTCTTTGGCTGCTTTGATGATGAAAGGTAGCATTTTATTAGACACTTATATACCAATGGTGAAATAGTGAAACAAGTTTTAATCATAAATATGACACTATTGACACTTTTAGTATTTTTAGCAACCTTAATAGAATTGTTGTTTACTCGCTAATTGCAAGAGAAAGGTTTTTATTGTCTGCTTAGTATTGGACAGTCAAATTGATTGCTATATTGCTATTCATACCTTTCACTCGAAGGTAGGTCATTAAAAAAGTTGGTCAAAATTCGAGACACGCCAACGTAAATCATCTTTCTCACTGACATATACATTGACATATACATTGAAGTGGAATAAAAAATACTGACTAAGTGCGAGTTGGACTCGTGCACTGAAGGTTCTGTATGAATATGTATTTTTTTTCCGATTACCTACCAGTATATTAAATTTCAGACAGACAGACGGGCGGATAACGGAATGATTCTATTAGGATCCGTCTTTCCTTTTGAGGTACCGAACTCTAAAATTGAATAGAAACATATTACTTTGTTTTGTATAATAAGGATAAGAAGTTATTATATTCATGTACGTAGGTACGTATATGCAATTATAATGATGATTTATTATTTGTCATTGGGTTCACAATGCATGAGTATAAAAATAGATTTGCACACGTCAGGGTCATCTTTCAAGTTCAATGTCATTGGTATTTATGTATAAATAAATAGTAAAACGTGAATGCATGCTGTTTGCATAAGGTAATATGAATATAAAGAAAAGAAAATGGGCTTATAAAAATAGGTACATGTTATTTTGTTTGATATTTTGCCATTTAGTATAGAAAAAACTGTCACAAATTCAGATTTATTCCTCGGCTAAAGTTACCTGACTATGGAAAAATCTTCCCTTTAATAAATCATTACAGACACTAACCTGATTATTTTGATCATCATTGTTTTTTCAACCCATAAAGGTCCCACTGCTGGGCACGGGTCTCATCCAAAGAATGTGGAGGTAATAAGCCTACTATACCACGCTGGCCAGACGAGTAACGAATTTACAGTGAATTTAACAATTATAAATATCAGAAAAGAACAATTTTAAATGGCGATACCCTTTAGAATTAATACCCATGTTTACGATCGCATGAAGACATCCACATCTACACCTTAGGGATTAGAAAGGGACAGCCAACAGAATCATAAATACACATTAAAATCCCTAAGCATCGAATAAAAAATCGCAAACAGGATTATCCGCAGTAATCCTGTGTTTTATGGCCATCGTATGCAAACATGTACTGATTTATAGCACGCTTCATGGTGTCCCATACGTATATTATGCTGGGATCAATGACTGATGGCTGCGTTGACCGTTTTGTGATATTTTTTGATAGCGAATTATTGAAAACTATACTAATATTATGCTGAATAGTTTATTTGTTTGTTTGAACGCGCTTTTTTCAGAAAGTACTGGTCCGAATTGTAAAATTACTTTTGTGTTGTTTAGCCCATTTATCGAGGCAAGCTTATAGGCTACATTACGCTATGACCAATATGAGCTAATTAGTGACCAAACAAATAACGACGGAAGCGAATCCTCACGCGACAGCTAGTTAGGATATAATAGCGTTAGACTGCTTAGCAAAGATACCTATTCCCGTAATTAATCTACATGGGTATATTCATAATCATCATCATCATCTCAGCCTATTGCAGTCAACTGCTGGACATAGGTCTTTCATAACACGCGTCATTTTTAATGCCCCACTGCTGGGCTCAGGTCTCCTCCCCTCTATCTAAAGAGCTGATAATAATTTTTTTTTTAAGAATATTCGAAAATAAATTATTTTACTAAAGCCTCATAACACTCGGTCCGCCGCCTTCCGCATCCAGTCAGACCCGGCGACCTTTTTCAGGTCGTTGGTCCACCTAGCTGGAGGGCGTCCTACTCTACGTTTACCGAGTCGCGGTCTCCACTCTAGGACACGTTTGCTCCATCATCCATCGGTCCTTCTGCAGATGTGACCAGCCTACTGCCATTTCAGCTTGCTTATTCGACGAGCTATGTCGGTATATATAACTTTGGTTCTTTGTCGGATTACTTCATTGCGAATTTTATCCTTCAAAGAGACGCCGAACATAGCAATACATGGATATATTAATAGATTAAAAAGAAATATTTTTCAAATTTGATAGAAATGGTTGCTAAAAATGATGGTTAATGAAAGCAATAGTGGTAATCATGAGAACTTGGTGAAGAATTTTAACCTTTAATCATTTAGTGATTGGGTCTTCTTCTTATCGTATGGGCTTCAGGCAGACCCTGGTGTTGGAATTTATCAAGTCGCCTATTAGGCTTCCAAATTGACTTAACGACTACCAAATTAAGTGATAATCGGGCCCAAAGGCTTTACGTGCCTTCCAAAGCACAGAAACGCTCGAAAATGAAATTGCCACAAACGGTCACCCATCATGGGCTGACCTTGCCGAACGTTACTTAACCTCGATGATCGATTAAATAAAATCATATCAATTAACATTGGTTTTAAAAAGGTCAGATATTAAGTTTCTGGTTCCAGAACGCAGAGACACGGGAAAATTAGTGTCTCTTAAAAAAAAAAGAAACCTCGATGATCGTAACGAACATCTCAGTACTGTAACACTAGGGGCGTATTCCCAGTATGGGAAAGTAGAGGTTTTTTCATTATATGAATTTAAACTCAGCAAAATCAAAAAATATTTATATTATTCTTTATTCTTCTTTATGGCGCTGTCCAAACGGAAACACCGAAAAACTCTCAATTTTTCGTCGCGCAGTTTGCCGTATCGGTATATACTACAAACCAGAAAATTTATTTGGATAAAGTCGAGAATCTAAAGAAAAGACTTACCTAAAAATACTTCATTTAATTATAATAGTTTCGTAGAAAAAAGGTCACAAAGATGACCCTTAGAAAATGTTTTCGTCGCGCAGTTTGCTATATTTAGATCGTAAAGTAATATATTTTTTTTTTATTTATAAGTTTCTTGCATTTGACAGACAAGCATATAAAAACGTCACTATAACAAATCAAGGTGTAAGTATAAAGAATCGTAAACCTATAGCTGTCTAGTTGCATGCACATTACGCCACACTTAACCGGTTTTTGTATGTTTTACGGTTCAGTGCACTATTGTTGCGATGTCATTGACAAATGATGACCTGAATAGCACAGCACCTAGTGCCGAAGTTGGCTTACTCAGGGTCATTAGTTCATCTAAATTGGTGGATTGCGTGTTTCGCTGTATGAAGATTGAAGCTGAACTGATGTGACGATTCCTAGTTTTATTAATATTATTCTTTGTGCTAGAAGTGAGTGCTTCTTTGCTACTTCAACTAATTTGTTTTAGCGCCCTTGATAATTAATTGTAGTTCTCGATTTAGTCCTGTAGTCCTTCTAGATTTTCTGAGCTGAGATTCTGTACATTACCCGGTTGCACTTGGCTAAGTCCTAGATTGATGCTTCAATTCCCAGTAAATACAATTTTTGATTTCACTGTGAGGAATGTACAAGGTGATCGATGTATTGATATAACAGCACAAGGAGACAAATTCACAAATTACCTTAGGATCTTCTTCTACCTTTGAATCCTTAGAAATGTAAACTAATTCATAGCATCATCATATCAGTCTATTGTAGTCCAATGCTGGACATACACCTCTCCTAACACGTGCCAGAACATGCGGTTATCCTACTCTACGCTTGCCAAGTCGTAGTCTCCACAACAGAGCATGCTCACTACATCGTGCATCAGTGCTTCTTCAGATATGACCAGCTCACTGCCACTTCAGCTTACTTATACTACGAGCTATTTCAGTAACATTGGTTCTTTGTCGGATTGCCAAATAAATAAGATACAATAACGGAAAAATAATGAAATAAAAGTATTAAATATTTGTAATTTAGTATTTTTCAGAAGAAGGTAAGTTTTTTTTAAATCTACATAATATAATGAGTTATCATAATATAAGTTAGCAGCCTACCAAATGGTAAACCATCCACTACTGAAGATACTGTCAAGCCACTGTATACTTAAATACGAAATACTGCCTTATAAAAAATTTCTTAATCCAGCACCAGGTTTTTTAAAAAACAAGCCACTTTTTTGTTACAACAATCTCTTCACGTCATCACTTGAACCTCTACTTTGTAAATTACGTTTGCATTACACTAAATAATGCAGTGCGCAGACGTGCGGCTTATAAATGTTTCAGTACTGTGAATTGCGCGTGTAGGGCGAGCCTAATCAAATATTTTTATGATCGACGCCACTTTACGGCCCGGCTTGTTCGTAGGTAGTTGTGTGGTGTAAGTAATAAGAAACAAGTGAGATTGTTTTATCTCATTAGACAAGGTAATAATAATGTAACGTTTTTGAAATATATTTATCATCTCTGTTTTTCAACTTTAAAAAAGAGCACCACAATGACATGGGTGTTGCATACCCTTTAAGGAGTAAATAGATTATTTATTCCCTGTCTGAAGAACAAAATACTACATCTCCATTTTATTTAGAGATTGATGAGTGGCGATAGTTATATCAAATGTCTACACCGATTAATTGGGGACACATATCTTTCACAGGATTGCATTGATGTAACATTATTTTGTATGTTGTAAGAAAAGGCGGCGTAGCTTTGTAGTTAATTTATTATTCGTTTTTATGAAGAGTGTGACAAAATGCAGCTAAAACCGCTTTAATCAATAACTTGGACCACAACTGTATGTTCAGGCGTTTTCACAGCAATTGCTCATTTGTGTACATAATTTGGATAAGGAAATAAAATGTAAATAATTTAAGCTAAGGGACAGGGTTTTGTCGAGATTTTAATTTTGGCACCCTTTGATCACACTTGTTGACACTGCTTTTACGTGTGCAAAGAACCAAATCAGCCTTTACAATTCTTATTTTAACATTGTACTAAAAAGTTTAACTGTGTATTTTGTCTTGAGAATATTAATTTTGTTTTATTTCCACTTCAAAGCAAATGTTTTCTTCTTATCAGCACTCACTAATAAACAAACACTAAGTTTCAAGGGACTTTAGAATAAAACGATTTGAGTTTTAAAATCTACAAAAAATATCTCAATAACAATTCACTGAAAAACCAATTGTTTGAATAGTACAGTGAATTCAAAAGTTTAAATAAAGCTTAGCTCACACGAGGGATATAACGCTACGTTGTGTACACGCCGATATCCTCTCGTCTCCACAGGTGTCACGTATTTTGTAAAGTGCTCTCTGTTTCATTGATTACGTGCGGTGTGCATCGAAAGAGCAAAATACGAGGATGTTTCAATAAAATATTGTATATTGATACGTTTATTCATATTTATTTTGTTTGTTTTGTGACTTCCTTTACTACTTTACTGCGGGAGTGAGGGTGTATGAAACTGATTCACGGCTCTGGCATTAATTATATTGAGTTTTTTTGTCACGAAATTTTAAGTATCAACCCGTTGTTTAGATATAGACTCGCCCTCTCCATTATATGTCTGTGATGCACTTCTGCCTATTCTTTCTAAGAAAAATGCGTGGCCCTCTGTTGTTTATGTTTGTCGTGTCTCTGATGCCCGGTTTCTGAACATACAGATAAAAGTCATTCTTCGATTTAAGTATACTGACTGAATATAAAAGTAAAAAATAGAACTAGTTTATTGATACAATTACTGTCATTTTTAATTTGTTTATATTTTATCCTATTAACAACTTTCATTTGATTCGCGTTCAGATCGATTGTATGAAGTTGAAATACTGTATGTAATATATATTTTATTATCTCATTCTTAATTTTTTTTTCATTTCATTCTTAAACTTTTCTACAAGGATTTTTTGTTTAGGTATAATATTTTCGTTTCTCGTTTTCGTTTCTAATTAAACAAACAACGTAATAATGTTAGGAAACTTATTAGTTGGCTTAAGACACTTTTGTTATAGGCATGTCATATTTATTATTATTAACTTTTTATTAAAACCTAACTCAGGTTTTATACAATGACCGTAACTGTTGATGGTACCTTATCTCTTATGTATGTGTATTATGAACAAGCTGAATAGTTTCTTTTTAAATAAATAAATAATTAAATTTATATTGTGGCAAAACTTATTCTTTGTGCCAAGAAAAAGCCAGCCAGCTGGCCACGTGACGTTTCTAGTTATATTCCTACACAAGTATGATGCCACACTTATATTTCTATAATTACTATCAAGACTTATCCTCTAGAGGTAGAACAAGTAAAACTCGTCATACTAGGGTGGAATCACCAGTTAATCACATTATTAATAAGCACAAGTAGATAGTGTCTGGGCAAGTTAGTGTCGTTATCTTATACAATGCCCCCGAGACTAAGTTGGTAAAGTTAGATGGCGGTTACATGGACGATTTATGGGAACACCTTGATGGGTTATTTTCAGGAGTTAGTTTTGTTTTGGACTTTTTCGTAGTTTTTGTGGATTCGATCACTTTGCATTTCATTTTGTATCCATGCTAGCATGTTGAATAAGAAAATAATTGTTCTAGGATATTTAGAATAGAAAGTGCTGCAGACTCCCTACAACAGGGGCGGACCGTGATTTTGTGGGGCTCTGGACTGATAGTACTCGTGGACTCCTAGGGGGCCTGTCTATATTATTAATTAACTGCCATTAAAAAACAACCGACGAAGTCTAAAGTATATAATTAAAAAAGTAAATTAAATTAATATTTTATTATGTTTATAATAAGTATGATTTTTTTTTAATTCACAATGTTTTTTATTGGGACTGGGGGCCCATTATACCCGGGGGCCTCAGGCTGCAGCCCCTATAACCCTGACATAGATCCGGCCCTGCTCTACAAGATGGACCAATGACCTGGTAAGGGATGCGAATGGTCACTGGATGCAAGTGATACAAAGTCTGTCACTGTGATAGAAATATAAAATGCACATACCATTTCAAAGTATTTCCTACGATATAATAGCATCTAGACTAGGTCGGAACTATGCGAAAACCAATTAATCTATTAATAAATCAATACACCATTTGCTGTGAAGCAAGTCAGACAGTTGCTTTTTATCATTGTGACAATCACTATTGTTGACGACAGGTTGAGAAACGAATAAATGAATATTTTGCAAGTTTATATGAAGGTCTTAGAGAATATGAAAAGTCTAGTCTTCCTATGTCTTATTATGAACTAGCTTTTGCCCAGGGTTTCCCTCCCTTGGATCTTTATTTGGCCACTTCTTAGCTCTAATTGGTCAAAATCTTATTGTTCGTAGTGTGATATTACATAAACTGTAATATATTTAAGTATATAAGTATATTTACAAAAAAGATATATAATATTATAATAATATTCTACCACATTTACACAGCGCCATCTAGTCCCAAAGTAAACAATTATATTTGCTTGTGTTATGGGTAGGTACTAAACAACTGATGTATCTACTACTTAATTAATTTATTTTTTTTGTAATTACATAAGTACATATTATAGATAAATCACACCCAGACACAGAACAAACCTCTATGCTCATCACACAAAGATTTGTTCTGGGTGGGGATCGAACCCACGACCTCCGGTTTAGCAGTCAAGGTCACTAACCACTAGACCAACAGGCCAGTCAAATAATAAATATATCAGTCGTCTATAAGTATCCTACAAGTTAGGCTTAGTTTGGTACTAGATGGTGTTGTTTACATTACATTAAAAAAAAAGAAATAGCCTTCCTTAATAGTTTTATTCAGATTAGTAGTTTCTAGAATAGCACGTTCAACTAAATAAGAAGAAGTAGCATTAATTGTAATTCTATTGTTTATATCAACTATTCAACTCGCATTACAAAGTTCAAAGGTTTTAGACCTTTGAACTACGTAATACGAGTTGATTGTGTGACAATATTATATTCTAAAGAACTATCTAGATTTATTTCGTTTAATTGTTTATCTACACTCAAATTGAAAAATTCGAATTACGAATTCAAAGACGGTTCTATACAGACGCACTTTATAAACGCATATACATAAAATTAAAAATAAAACTTATTATAAGTAGAACCGCCAACTGTATCATAAAACATATTTTACTACCGCTATCTTTTTTTTTTATTAATTAAAAAAAAAGGAGCACGCATGCGCAGTTCGAACTGTGAAAAAAATGGCGCCTTCCTTGTAACCTACCTACTTTGTTTAATTTCAATTTTTCCTATGAGTGAAGATAAAGTAGTGTATGAAACTGCATATAACTTAGGTAACAAAACACTCGAGTCAACCTATTATCGATATTATTACAGTACGTATATAACAGACTCTCGTGTTTTAATATCCCTTTTTATATGACAGTTGCATAAACTTAACTACTATTATTTATCCTGTTTATATTATACATAGTCACACCACCGCACCGTAGCGTAACGTAACTAACATCGCCTTGCCGAGTGATGTAGATTCGATTCCCAGTCAAGATAAATATTTGTCATTCATAGATCTATATTTGTTTCTAGTCTGGGTGTAGGTACTTTGTGTTTGTGAGTTCCCCCGCGACACAGGGCTTGATTGCTAGTGCTAGATTAATTTACCTGAAAAAATGTAATAAGTAATAGTAAATATCCACTCATACTGGAAAAGAGCTACAAGATGAGACGTCACTAGGCAATTTTAAATCTTAAGCTTATAGATGGAAGTTGTAATTTGGTGTACTGACAAATGTCAAGTTATATCTATTTTACATTTACAGTGAGTTAGACAAGAACATGTACATTAAAATGTTTCATTATTTCAATTCGAGTTCTCTTAATAACGGTATTTGCACCTAGACATATAGGTACCGTTAATAGCTAACAAGACTACGAGGGCATCACTCACATTTTATACCAATCAGACCATCAATTTATGAGCAAACTCTTGACATACAAACACACTAAACACTTCAATAATGGAACTGGTAATGATAAAGCAAAACTCAGTGAAGTGAGCATCAACCGCACTACAATTTTAAGATTACTGTGGACAAAAAGAGAACTATTATTTTTCCAACACTGAATGATAGTTAAAGTAGACAGTGGCGCCGGTACTAACTGTAAATGTAGCTTGGTAAGATTTTAATCGTTTTGTGGTTACTGGTCAATGGCCGTAAACCACAATCAACGAAGGTACACAACCGTTGTTGTTTGTAGACGTTGATCAATTCAAAACAGAAGGTGTTATACCATGAAACACATTTAGAAGTTTCGTAAGATAAGTTTCTGCTATGTTAGAGCATATAATTATTATATATGTGTGATTAATTTATTGTTTTTTAAAGCATAAACATAGCATTATACCTTTTTGGTAGTCACAGATATCACTTCCAAATTTCGCCAGCTATGTTTGGTACCATGAAATAGGGGGCGAGCCTATTGTTATCAACCGGAAATATTTGTTTTCCAAACTCCTGGGTTTTTGTTTATAGAAAGCCCCTATATACCATTTTCTTCCAACCCATGATCGAACCCTGGACCTCTTGCACAAGGTCGTAGACACTTCCCACTGCGCCACCGAGGCAGTATAAAGTACATAACTTCACTATATACCTCCTTTTAAAAATTAATTTGAACCATCATTTATTTCTTAACGGAACTTATTCACTGCCGCTTTTGGACTTGTAAATCATAAAAAGAAATAAAAAGTAGTTGTATTTGAAAGGTCATTGCCCAATTTTAGTTATGTACTACAGTGGTCAGTAACCCTACATTATTATGTTAAAAATGACTAACAAAATTCCTTATTTTCGCTTTTGAGAACGCCTCTTTAGATCCATTATAAAAAAAATGCAAGATATATTTTTCAACCCGCTTCGTATCCAGTGATTACACGAGCCAAGCAAAGACCTGAAGTTAGTTGACACATAAATTATATCTTTGCTTTATACTTACAAACTTTTTTTTCTTACGTCCCATTCGAACGTTAATAAATAAATATCGTAAATTTGCGCGGAGACGCTCGAGAATAAAATTGCCACAAATGGTCTCCCATCATGGACTGACCTTGCCAAACGTTACTTAACCTCGATGATCGTAACGAACATCTCAGTACCTTAATGCTACGAGCGCCTCACACAAGTAATAATTTAAAAAAAAATCGTTTGACTTACAAACTAAAACCTATAATATTTTTTTATTACAAACATATTCCATCTGAATTCCACCAGCCATTTTCAAAGTTCGATTAATCCACTCTATTGCCTTTTTATCGATACCACAGAGAATAAAACTAACTGCCTAAGTATCTTTTCTAGGCCACAAAACAAAGCTTCGGATAAAAATATTCGGACTAAACAAAAACAGGAATATATTGAAACAAGTACAGCTCTGGTTCGTTAAACAATACATTGGAGACTACAAATGTGAATAAGGCTCACAGTTTTATAACTAAACCGATTTGTATTCGAAATCCCTGGCCTTGCTATACAACAACAACCTCGAACAAGGTGTTCTTCTCGTTGCTGTCGATAGATTCAAACATTGAAGGACTTACATTAAATATTAAGCAATTTCCATCGCTTTGGTTTAACATTTTATAACGTTTTTTTTAACGTTGTCATGACGTCATCATGTTAACAGTTAATGGATAAATTCGATTCTTCTGGTTTCTGTTTCAATGACTAATGTTTCGACTGGCCTGTTGATCTAGTGGTTAGTGACACTGACTGCTAAGCCAACAATAAATCTTTGTGTGGTGAGCACGATTTTTGTTCTGTGTCTGGGTGTAGTTTATATATAACAATAATTATGTGTGTATTTACAAAAAAAGTGTATTTAAGTAGTATATCAGTTTGCAATTTCCTTTGCTTTAGTTTAACATTTTATATAAATGCTAAACAAGTAACGAGCCACGGTGATAAGTAGCAAAACGTTGTCATGACGTCATCGTATTAACAGGGAATGGATAAATTCGATCTCAGGGACATCCACTCGCGTAGCTCAAATGGCAGAGCACTGCACATGGAATGGCAGGGTCGCGGATTCAAGTCCCAAGTTCAAGTAGGTTTGGATTTTTCCATTACTTGTTTAGCATTTATATAAAATAGTATATCAGTTGTTTAGTACCCATATAACAAGCAAATATAATTGCTTAAAAGCGCTGTGTGAATGTAATGTAACCAATAGGAGCTGAGCAGTGACTAAACAAAGAACGACGGGAGCAAAGCCTCAAGCAACAGATATTGTATGATATTGAGCATCAAAAGACATGTCCTTAAAGTTAATTCCAACAAAGTCTTTCAACTAATACACGTAATACACCAATAGGAACAAATATCGGGAAAGTAGTTAACCAGTGATGCAGTTCTGGCCACTTAACTCTATTGGCTACAAACTCGTATAACTTAACTTACTTCTTGTGATTACGTTAATGTTTCGGTGGTATGTTTAGCTTGGCATTATGCTCTTATCGTACTGTATTTAAAGGATATAATCGAGTAATTTATACAGTTGCTCTGTTAAGGCAAATGTACAACGTTGTAAATCTGTCAAGTCACTCTTGTTGTTTTCATACTATTATTTAGCAATTCCTATTGCTATCATTTCATAGAAACAAAGATTAGAAGAGGAAGAGGTAGACCGAGAAAGAATTTTAAGGAGAAGGTACAGGTGGTATCGTATTTGGAAGTAAAAGGATTGGCAGAAGCAAAAGAGAATTGCCATTTAAGCCAACGAAGCAAGCAGCGAGGGCAGCTCTATTATTAAGCGAGAGAGAGAGAAGTACTTATAACAGCTTAAAATATTATAAGGTATAAAAAAGAGAATAAGTACCAGGCCGGATTCGATGCCCTGTACCAAAAATAATGCAAGGCTCCAGTGGGCCCCTTTTGTTTTTTATTTTAAAAACAACAACCAGTGACTGTCTAATTTTTCTAGGAACAGGTTTACGTGCGATTATAAATAATTAGTTCCCATTAAGTACACTGTAAAAATTATTCAATTATAATAATGAAATTATTTAAATTAAATGACTACTTAATTATAAAAACTATAATTATATTCATAGTAAACAATGATGTTGACGCATACTACGATGCCTAAACAAGTTATTCTGGAGTTTTGTTGTTTAATTTTACATTTTAGTTTTTTTTTGTTTGAAATTAATTATAAAAAATATTGATATATGAAATATTCTCAAACCCGAATTGATCAAAGCTTCAAATATAGACCACAAATAGAAAATGGTGGTTGATTACTTAAAATGATCGATAGCTAAATCTTATAATTTTATTACAGAAGCTGCTGCTCGTGGTTACTCAGCCTTTTAATCAAACTGATTCGGTAAGTATCTGTAGTGCGAAAGTATCAGGAAAGTAATAAATTATTTACGTACACCACTTAAAGGTATTGCTTAGAAGAGGTTTGCCTCTAACCGTCCAAGTGTATACAGATATATACATACACCGTGTTCTTTTAGTGGACGTACACACAAGCACACACCGCACACATTCACTTTCACTGAACAAACATATTAAATAAAAATAATAAATTAAAATTGTATTTTATTATTGTATTTTAAAATTGTCATGGTCATTTAACTTAATAATATTATAATGTTCGGGATATTTCTATTCTATATCTATGTATTTTTATATGTATAGCATACGTAACCTAGTAATATAACTCGATTTGTAATAAGTACATAACCTACATAATTATTATATTACATTGTTAATAAACTTAGATTCATATATATACCTAATGCATGCCAAAGTTTGTTATAGATAACTAGAGCTACAAGCGATAAGACCACCCATTGTTCGTGCTTATTTTTAATGTGAACTTTACTGTAATAATGTTATGTTGTGCATCGTAGTACTGAATATAAATTTTTAACAATAATAAAACTGAATAAATTTTTTGCCCAAATTAAACCTGATACCTGGAAATTGGCCGTTGGTCCATACTAGTGGGTGTGCATATGCTGAAATTAACTAACTAGAAGTACCTTCACAAACTTTATTTCTCAGAAAATAAGTAAGGTCTGGTCCTGGGATCTTGGTCAATAAATTTAAGCTACTTTGAACTCTCAATACTTGACCATAATCACTAAACTGCTTTCTTCAAAGTTGATATGAAGTTGGCAATGGAGTAAATGTGTGTACTCAAGCAGATCTGAATGGGTGTTGCCAACAGTAACGCACGTTCGAATGGTACAAACAAAAAGAGTTAGCTAATAAGGTGAAATAAGGTGAGGCCTATGTCCAGCAGTAGATGTCGTTGGGCTGATATGATATTGATAATAAAATTTATGTATGTAAACAAGATACCTATGCAACTTGTTTCTTCAGTACAGGCAGTATGAGCTTAGTATCTAATACCTAGTAAAAAAAAGAATTTACTCATAAACTAGGTAAAAACCTGTGACTTAAAAGACAAGGTTCGGCCGTAGAACAAAAAAAGTTAGATTAGGATAAGTGTTGTAGTAGGAGTTGTCGATTCTTTGTTGTTTATTGGGTGAATGTGCGTGTATGTGTCAGTGTGAAGGTTTTGGTCACGGGCTGACTGTGGTGGCTGCCGAGCGTTGTCCTCGATGCACGCGGATTTCTGCGACTACTCACTTTTGTCAATTTTTTTATCAGAACTGTCGGTATTTCGACACACTACACTAATTACGTCTTTACACTGGTATACTTTGTCACATCGGCGATCTGACAACGGGATTCTAAGTTATTGATAAGCGGTATCCATCCTCCCGGTTGAAATTTGAGTATTTCTTGTTTTCAGCCGTTTCGCGTGCTATCCTGGAGTAATAGTGACGATCGGTGGACAGTGTACCTGAGGCTTGTGTATCTCAATCCAGTGGTTGGACCAACCAGTGTCTTATTATAATTTAATATGTGTACAAATCGCGAAAGTTTAAAGGTTTTTATTGCAAGCTTATAACCATTAACTAAACGACACATTTTCCAAACTCCAGGCTGAGTTTTCATGAGAGAATAGCCAAATATCATTTTTGTACTACAAATATACATTCCTTCGCTTGTGAAGTATGGCCATTCGCTTTTGCTTGTGAATTATGGCCTTTATAAGCATTTTCCGAGAACAACATACTTATCACTAGACTGTCGTCAGTATTTTCTACTTACTTTCTATTGACATAAACGTAATGTACCTGTAGTCTATATTAGAATGTTAGAATTATATTAGAATAGAAATTATCACGTTGATGCTGGAGTATATATTATATAGAATTATTGTAAAGCTTTATCTTGAAATTGTTGTTTGATTTATATCTATTGTGAAATGCCATGCCATATTATATAACCTTAACAATATTTAATTGAAATACAACAATTTTTTTTTTTTTATATTATAACCTATTGTTAGGGGTATACAGTACCTCTTGTTTCATTATGTGTAACATGATGAACCTGTTGTATTAAAATAAACAGTACAATGTTCTTCGTGGTTTCCTTTTCATATCATCACTGATAAATTACTATAAATTTCATTTAGTTTACTCAAAGTAAATAAATAATACTTGATTATATTTTATTATTATTATACTATTTCTTGACAAATGCAACAATTACCAGCCCCAAAAACATCTTGGGATGCATTGCGAGTAGACTCGATTGCGAGTATCTGAGGCGCTGCTCCAGGCTCACAACTTCTGTGTTGAGCCTGTAGTGTCTCATTTAGTGTCATAGTATTAAGTATACTAACATAGCATTAAGTTTAATTGTTACTAACAAAATGAGTCATAGTTACTTGAATGAATGATTATTTATTATAATATTAATTATTAATTCAGTAAAATGTGTCCTGCACTAAATAATATTACGAGTATGTACTAATACTAATACTATCTCATGTACTTACCACATTTTTTTGCAAATAAATGAAGTTGAACTTGAAATATTTGTATACTAGAAATTATGATATATTTGCTTGAAATAAACAGCTATTTAAAATACATTAACACTCAAATTCAGCTATGTATTGTCCTTTGTAATAAATAAGGAACAAGCCCTTAATCGGGCAGATTTTTAGACCGGCCCCCTGATTCTGAGCTGTCGGTATACTTTCGGCCAGAACTGTCAGTTTATTTAAAGTTAAAAAACAGAATGTTAAAAAAATTGATGGATGTAGAAAAAATCCTATATTAATCAGTTTTTAATTTTCTATACGGTAAACTAATTTCTAACTCTTAATAACTTAAGCTGTAAAAATACGTCGTTCTAAGATTCGAAAAAGTTTACGATCCGGGAGCAATCCGATGAGTCAGAATCAGGGCCCTGGTCTGATATTGAAAATTTTAAGATTATTGAGGAAATCTCACCACCGAGGCAATCTCTATTAGCTTTCAGTTTTGAACAACAGTTAACAACAAACTGTTCAAGAAACAGTGATTTGTGCAGTCCACTCGTAAATATAGTAAGCAGTATCAAGTTTAAACTACGTTTCGAATTAGGGTCAAACATTAGTAATAAAGCCGTGAATGGGGGAACTTGGTCCCGATTCTATTATATTGCTTTTGAGTTGGGGTGCCAGTGGGAGAGGTCATGCGTACTATATGGGAAATAGGATGGAAAAGGAAAATGATGGGGATCGGGAGGAGAAATTGGGACTCCAGCGCTTCCACAAACCAAACGAAATGCAACAGCTTATATAAGCAAGGATTTTAAGGTATATATAAATGTACTGTTACTTGACGTTGATCTGTGCGAGGGTAGTACTTTTTTTTTTTTTATTATCTTCGGAAAACCAACAGCAGTAATAACAAAAGTGCAGTAACAATATGATACAAAGTGCCAATTAAAGGTCTTCACTTATAGTAACATAATATCTTATAGATAGGTGAGCTTTACGTACATAAAATCATGTTGAGAAAACAATTACAGTGTAAAATTAAGAAGAAGACAAAAAGAAAACAGATTAGATACAACACTACAACTTGATACCCACTATTTCAAAGATTGAAAAATGAAACTTTCTCGGAGATTCTGGCCCATCCATGTTAGCATGCAGCATGAAAGGGATAAAAATAAGTTGAATATTTGAAAATGTAATAATGTTAATTAAGATAATGATCCGATAAACATAATGAAGATTTGTTAGCTAAGTATAAAACTACTGTGCCGGCAAAATAAAAGATAAATTAAAGGATACAGGCATCTACCTAAATTAATATGTTTTCAATTAAAAAACCATGTTTATCAACCGATCAATTACATCCATTTTGAAATTAACCAGTAACGAATTTACCTTATTCCTACGGGACAGGTGATCTTTCTATTAAGATTGATTGCGGTGGACACGAGTGGAAAGTTATTGCAATTTGTATGGTAATTATATTACGGATGGTCATCACACATTAAAGAAAACTTTGTCAAACTTCAACATAAAAGGAACAAAATAAAAGAATTCAGTTTGAATTACCTAGTGGCGATAAAATTTAATAGAATTATCTGGTTTGGTTTTTATTTTTAATTAATTATTCAAATTCTTTATAATTTACCTGAAATCCATGAGATGTTTTTTGGAATTGGGTAAATAAATTAAGATTTTTTTTCAAAAACAGTATTAAAAACATAACAAATTTATTTTTAAGTCAACATTTTTGTAACAGAGCCTTAAATATAATTTATAAAAAACTAATAAAAACCCGTAACAAAAATAACAAATAATATCACAGCATATTGTTGGCGAAGACTTAATGCTTTCCATGATGGAAGCCCCAGCCTTTATGGTCGTCATGACCTCCCTTCTTGCCGTGGTCATGATGATGATGATGATGTTCTTCGTGGCCATGATGACCCTTGTGTCCCTTATGGTCTTCATCATGATGATGTTTGTCATGATGGCCGTGCTTGCCATGATGATGCTCATGATGGCCGTGCTCGTTATGACCACCCTTCTTGTGATGTCCTCCTTTATCTTCATGATGTCCATGATGCTTGCCATGCTTGTGATGCTTGCCTTCCTTGTGTTCGTCATCGTAGAAGTGGTGGTCTTTGTGGAACTCATCCTTGTGGTACTTCTTGTGGTAGCCGTCGGTCTTTTCTCCCTTATCGTGGTGTTTGTGACCACCGTGCTTGCCTCCTTTGTGGTGATGTCCATGTTCGTGATGATGTCCGTGATGTTCATCAGCGTCCCAGTGCTTCTTGTGATGACCACCGTCTTCATGATGATGTCCCTCATGATGATGTTTGCCGTGATCGCCATGTTCACCCTTATGATGGTGATGATGACCTTTATGTCCTTTGTGTCCCTTATGTCCATGTTCATGGTGGTGGTGACCATGATGCTCCTTTCCTCCACCTTCTTCATGATGACTGCTTTTCCCGCTGGCTGCAGCCACGAGATCCTTTTCCTCCTCACCTAATTCCCTAGCGTATGCCGCCGCTAGGCAGAGAACTGCTACTGCTATCACCAACTTCATGTTGTCAACTTGACTGTGCTGTTGTATTGTTATCAACACTATTTATAGTTTGTTTGTTGATGAAGAAAGTGTTGAGCAACGTATGCTGAGCAACAACTTCAGGGACAAGATCTCAGCAACCGTTGGAGCGTTAAACCGATTGCTGGGACTACAAATTACATTTCATTGTGATTTGATACAGCTGTGCTACCGTGCAATTGTGTTTATAATTAAATTTTTATATTTATTTACATATTTTCATAAAATAATTACTAGATTATTATCTATAAATTAAATTAGATGGTGACGATGGCATAACCGGCCTTGATTCTGTGGTTTTTCGAGCGTAAAGAGAGTGTTTTACTTGTGTTTTGTTCGCTGTTGTTCAATTTCTTTTTCATTCATACCTTCTTTCAGTAGTTTATTAGGCAGTGAACACAAATATATTTTATTTTCCTTTTACAGACTACTGTGCTAATATTGTCCACACGTTTTAGTTACGTAAACTTTAAAATTATATCCTAGGTACCTTATAAATATAATATGGCACATCCTAATCAATATAGGGATAGCAAAACTTTAAAACGCATGTCTAAAAACGACAAATGAATCTTCAAGTTAGTATCCACATAAACAAGATTTTAACATCATTTTCTATCGTTAAGGACTTAAACATTAATCAAGTCTAATAAAATAACACATAGTGGTATCAAACAACAAAACAAACAATAATGTGTTTCCTGAGCGCTATGACATGTCCTTTTTCAAACGAGGTTTAAAGAGAGCTATTCTCCAAAGGTAGGCAGCGGCTTGGCTGTGCCCCTAACATTGCCAACGTCCATGAGCGGCGGTAACCACTAATTATATTATCATCAGGTGAGCCGCTTGCTCGTCTGCCACTTCAGGCAATAAAAAAAAAATATAAATATTTTTTTTATGTTTTTTCAATCATTCTCCTCAAGTTCTTAAACTTGAACTTCAAATTATTGCGATTAATTGGTCCAGCCACTCTCGAGTTTTAATCTAAGCAACACAATAATATAAATTCATTTTCATTTATTTAAATTCCTCTTCTAAGCAAAACTATAATAACAAATTCAAAATAAAATACACTGTATTATTTATCAAAACGAGAGAACAGGGTCATCAATAAAAACATATCCAGTGGGTCCAGTCCAATTTTACCCGGTGGTGCATAAAAGAAACAATCTGCATTCGGCTGTCGAAATTTAATCAAAATAGCAATACGGATTGCCCGCGGTTGCTCTTTCACCGACCTATTCTGTAAAATATAGGGTGCTAGGTCTGTATCAACTTGTATTTTAGTAAAATGAGGAAAATTCGGAATGTGCTATTTTCAACAACATAATTTTTAATACCTTTTATTAAATTGGCGATACATTTTATCATCATTAAAGTGTGTTAAAAGTATATTCTAAGTGAAAAATGTATACCATAATATTTGAAATCTTCAACAAAATGTTTTATTTTGTACGGTTATTTCAAATAATAAATATAATATGAAATTACAAAATATTAACTAATTAATAATTTAAAAAAGTACATTCACAAATTAATTATAAAAATTGTGTGTTCAAAAATACCGTCATACATTTTGCTATGAAGACACAGACAGCTAACGCCATCTGTGTCTTACTCCAAGAACTACTCAACCTTGAATCGGAGAGATTTAATTCAATGTCACATTCATTGTGTTATTCAGTATTATGTAATTTGTTATAACAGAGAAATTGCAGTTTTTGCCTTGTTTAATACATTACAAGGCAATATATTTGTGTGTTGTGAAATTTACGGATATGCACATTACACGATTTCTTTATATAATCAATATATCATAATAATTAAGCCAACCAAGTAGTGGCCCTCACAAAATACCTATTCTCCAAATTTCATTAATATACATTGAGTAGTTTTTGAGTAAAATACCTATGACAGACAGACGGACGGACGGACGGATGGACGGACGGACGTTCCATATATTATATATCCAGCAGTGGGCGCCATTGGCTGATATGATGATGCTGATACATACGATGTTAAGTATAATTACGTTATTCTGTAAAGTATGTGACTTTGTTTCACGATAATATTTTTTTTTAATATCTAAATCAAGTTACCTCACTAGTTTTTCAGAAACTACGAGTAGTACCAGAATAAGGCCGTGGCGGCCGTACCACGAGGCTTTTACAAAACGACCCTTCAGGGACTGGGGACAAGCAGTAGCAACGCAAATATTTTTCAACTCTTATGCCGTTGTATTCTTAACTTGCTCTACATGTTAGATTAGAGTTGCCCTTTTTGTTAAAGGATACAATTCAACTTTATTTCGTGCTCTCAAATACATTATATATTTTGTCCAAAATAATATTATGTACTTACACAACCACAAACTTAACAATAGTTTATCAGACCCAGGTCATAATACCTACACAATTAATTTGCATCAATAGACAGCAGCATTTCAAAATGTTATATACGCGGCTTAAAACATTAAGAAGTAAGAATTTAGATTTGAATCTATATAATTCATCTTTGAATGTTATTCTATTACTAAAGGATAGATTTTGTATAAAAATTTACTTGACAGCATTTTATTATCTGATAAAAAGTAAAATTCGCTATATTTGATCGCCTATAAAATGTCCGTAAAAGTGTCTGTTTCGATATATTGAAACAATAAAAATGGTTACCGTACTGCAGATATAACTTTCGATTATTTGTAAATGTTTGAAAAGTGATATAGAACATTATATTATGTATTTTTACGACTAAATTTTTACCTTTTCTCTAAAAGCGGCATTTTAAAAGTTTAAAAACCACGTATACTAAGGCAGCATAAATACGTACGTCTTTCATGACGGGGTAGCCAGAATCTTCTATTATATGGAACTACAGAACAGAAAAAGAAGTTTACATTAAATATTAAGCTATTTCCATCGCTTTGGTTTAACATTTTATATAAATGCTAAACAAGTAATGGAAAAATTCAAATTTCAAAAATTCGATCTCAGCGACGTCCACCCGCGTAGCTCAGATGGAAGAGCACTGCACACGGAATGGCAGGGTCGCGGGTTCAAGTCCCGTCGTGGGTTTGAATTTTTCCATTACTTGTTTAGCATTTATATAAAAAGAAAAAGAAGTTTTTCATGTTAAATTCTGTGCATGTGTGTCTGTGATTCACCTCAACCGTTATGGTAAAGCTGAAGAGTTTTTTGGTTTGTTTGAACGCTAAGATCTCAGGTAAAATATAATCCAATGTTAGATGGCCCATTTATTGAGAAAGGCTATATAACATCACGCTACAGCCAATAGGATCTCAGTAGTGGCCAAATTAAGTGCGACGAGGTGAAGCACCGTGTGACGTTCTAAAATAAATAACTGAAAAAAAACGGTCGGAACTTGCTTACTGAAAAAAAAACGTAAGTAGAGTCTAATTCAAAACTAAAGGTTTAACTACCGCACTCAGAAACGTCAATTAGCAGTAATCTGTCATTAACATATTTTTTTCATTGAATAATCGTCTTTAGGCGTATATACTTAAGTATTACACGTTTTTACTAAATAAACTTTAAAGTTAAGTAACGTCTCCGAGTGCGGCAGTAAGTAACATACTTTAAATTAACATCCTAAAGAAAAACGCATCTTAGTCTAAACCGCATTGTGCTAGCCAGTAATCGCGTAATTTTTCCTCTCCAATAAGAATCAACTCAAATTCAATATGAGAGCTTGCAAAAAACAGAAGCGACGTAACTTCGGCAGTGACAAATAGCGGCAGTCGTAAGTACCGATATATCACGACCTCCTGGCCGGCTCAGATCGTTCGTGATATATTAGCTTGACGATTGGTGGAGAATCGGAATACATCATTCTTAGAAGGTATAAGTATTAGATCACACCACCTATTTGTAAAGAGAAGGATAATATTATTGAACTGTAAGGATGTTATCATCATTATCAGCTACCCAGTAAGTCCCACTGCTGGGCTCGGATCTCCTCTCCTCTATATATAACTTTAAAAGAATTCAAAGAATGTTGCAGAAACCAATATTATATAATATTAGATAATTGTAAATAATGTCAGACTGATGTTCAGCTGCAAGCTGTTGTTGTGTATGCACTTCCCTCCATAGAAAAGGGAGACAAAAGTAATCTGTGACTTGATACTTTGATGCAAGCACAAATATCTGTACTAGGTATTGATATACATACACAATCACATACTAAAGTCACGCTCATTTGGAAAATATTTTTTGTAAAATCGGTCTTATTTAACCTTTTGACCGCCACGTAAAATCGGTATCGCCGTGCCTTGAGCGCCAAGCTTTTAAAATACAGTGCATTTTTGACGTGCCATGCCTTCATTGGCGTGGTGAGCACATTTTCATTTTACGTGTATAGCGTCTCTGGCGTTCAAAGGGTTAAAACAAATTACCATTGCTTTTAAAAAAACATCACTACTTAGTATAAAACAAAGTCGCTTTTCTGTCCCTAATATCCCTATGTATTTTTTTTTTTATTGCCTAAAGTGGCAGACGAGCAGACGGCCCACCTGATGGTAAGTGGTTACCGCCGCTCATGGACTTTGGCAATGCTAGGGGCACAGCCAGGCCGCTGCCTACCTTGAGAGGATAGCTCTCTTTAAACCTTGTTTGAAGAAGGTAATGTATGCTTAAATCTTTAAAACTACGCAACGGATTTTGATGCGGTTTTTTTTAATACATAGACTTATCAAGAGGAAGGTTTATAGGTATAAAATACATACCACGCTGGCGAAGCAGCGGGCGGAAGTTAGTGATTTATAAAGCAATTAAAGCAATAAAACTTTTTGACATTGACATCTCACAACAGTGAAACAATTGTGTGAGAATTAAACTCTTTTTTATCTCTATTTTGGTTGCCGTTTTTTGATCGCAGAGTATGCTTTTTTATACTAGGTATATTCGATTTTATAAGTTACCATCTTCTTGAAAACGCTGTCGAATTTTAAAATAAATTCAAAAACGTGCACTAACTTCAAGCCACGTTTGTTTGGAGTACTGCAAGTATATTGAATGTACGTGCTTCTTTTAGGAAATAATAATATGAGCATAGGTCTGTTTTATTTTCGAATATATTGCTATAAAAGCATTCGTGACATCTATAAATTGATCACACTAATTTTATAAAGGCTTAAGTTTGTGAGTGTGTTTGTATGTTGTTACTCCTAAACGCTCAAACGGCTGTGTCAACTTTGATAAAATTTGTTATGAAGGTAGCTGACATCCTGTATTTCCATGTAAGATTTTTTTTCGTTTTCTTTTTTTTCGTCAAGAGTAAAATATATTTTTTTGACAAGACTAAAATATACACTAGGTCTGCCCGTGACTTAGTTCGCGTGCGATTTATAGTTGCAAAATCAAAGTAGCCTAATTAACTCCTTGTGACATAAGCTATCCACTGGTAAAAGTCCCGTCGAAATTGTTTACTTCAAACAAACAGACAGATAGCCAGACAGACAAAAGTTTTACAAAGTTTGTTTCTGTTTTAAGTAAACTATTAAGTACATGCTTTCATATGCCTACTCTGAAATGCCGTTATTTTGATTTTACAAACAGACAGATTTATTTATTTGTATGTATAGAATAAATGTCAATGTCACTGAGAAAGCACTCCTTTCTCCCTGTATTTATATACATTAGTCGATTAACTGTTCGACTTGAGGTTACTCCCTATCAGATTTAATGTTTAAGATAAACCCTATATAACTCTCACACCCCATAACGATCTTCGGTCGTTCAACTCTGCACAAACTTTGTAAAACTGGATGCAAAAAATTGGACTGTATGTACCTGATAGTGGAACCCCTTTCTTCCAAATCATAAAACTTTTATTTAAGGTATGTCCCTGTTGTGCTATTTGTAAAGAAAAGTTAGAATGTTTTGAAGGTTTGTTATTTGAATGCATTTTGGATACCAGTTCACAAGGAAATGTGTCTAAACCTACTCTTTGTAAGATTAAAACCCGCGTTGTTAGAAAACTTAAAAATAAAATTGTGGTACAATTTTACGTCAGTAAAAATTTCTAATTAATATTCAGCAAAGGTTATCATAAAGATATTTCATTATCTGAACTCCTTTTTAAGTCTTACACATAAAACAAGTTTTTACGATCAAACTCAGTAGAAATCAGTAGAAATAATGAACGTGACGTCTAAATACGACACTAACTTACTAAACATTTACTTTTAAGGTTCTATAGATAAATATTTGATGGACCTATCTTTTTATTTGATATCTTTCGAGTTTAGTACTTTGGATTGATGAGAAATTTGGACATCTTTTTTATAGCAGGTTTACATGGCTTATAAATCTCTTGTGTTAAGTTTCCGACCTTTAGAAATTCAGCGAGTTTCTTCTTTTACACAAAGAAACTCAAATGTTTAATTGATTATAGTTACTTTATAATAAATAAACCATTGACTGATTTTATTGAAACTTGTAAAATCTGAAAGGATAAAATTAAATAAAAATATTTATTCATCATTATCTTATCAGCAAATAACATCCACTACTGCCTTACCAAAAAAAAGCAGATAATATATTACGTCGTATAAAAGGAAATTGCAAGTATCAAATTTTGTACTTTAAAAATAAAGAAGCAATTATATAATAATAATAATAAATTTATTTATTATTACATTACATATAAGTTTTTAATTTACTAGCACCCTGTGGGTGAGGGTAAACTATGTTTAGGGGTTAAGTATACAAACGAATATTTTTTTAGGGATCAAGTAGCCTAAAGTGGACTAAAAAGATATTGTGAGTAATTATATCAATTTTCTAACTTTTCTTCGTAAATAAAACAGAAAAATAAAATAAAAAAAAACAAATCCAACATAATTAAATCACACGGTCGTTGTGAAAATAACAAAAAGCTCTCAGCAAATATGATTTTTTAATGAAACCTCACAACTCTTTGTGGGTAGAAAGACCAGTTTATTAAGTTAGGTTGGGTAAATGAAAATAAAAGCAACAAGCTTGGCTTGGGTTACACGATACCGAGGGCTATCTCAGAAACACGCCAAAGATTTTATTCGTTTAAATAAGGTCTCTTGTTTTGGTATGGGGTTTTATCTTATAGCTGTTTCTCATCTCAAGGCGATTTTTTTTTTTGGGTAGCAGCGGAAAAATTTTCAGCCAATATGTTTTGTTATGACTTTAAAAATGTGAGTCGTGGTTAGACCTTTGTTTAGTATTAGGCATAAGATGCATACAGAACATTATGATACTTTAATGAACTTCAAGGTTCACTTTCTTAATTTTTTTTTCGGATTATAAGCTGAATGTGTTTCAATTTGCAGACAGTTTTTTTTATATAAGTGGTAAGTATTACATTCAAAATTCCATACTTTGTCATTATCAGCAGGGATAGACTTTTTCTTTAAAACGGTTGTTTCTTTTTTGTTAAAATAATAAAAGTTTTAAAAATAGTTATAGTTTTGTTTTCTAAATACAGAGCTCACCTTGACAAGAAATACTATCTAGGAACAAAGTTTGAAACATAATATAACAACAAATATAAATTTAAACAATTTTACAAAAATGCATCGTATATTAATAAATTTAAGATGTTTTTTCATTTACTCTTCAAAAACATCCTAATAAAACAACCCCATAAGATACAAATGCCAAAACAAGCTCTACACGCTTAGCAATACGCACCCTTATACAATGGGATATATTTTCATTTGTCAAACATAATCGTCTGTATATCCACACTTGATGTAATGGCCCATTTGGCAGTAAAAGTGCCTCTGGATTTGACATGTCTCGATAACTAAGTATCCGTCGTTTGTTTTTCACCTGTCGTCCTGGTGATAGAATGTTTATGTTCTGTGAATGATGTGTGAATCCCATTGTGTACTTTTTTCTAAATTTATTGTTTTTTTTTTACCATTATGTCTCTTTATAACACGAATTTATATATATATGTTACAGTCAAAACTTTCAACCAGTCAAAAGTAGTTTTGACTGGCTATAATGTCAGTCAAAACTCTTAAGAAAGTAAGGAGGTCGTTGAGGTCTGAGTTAAAACTTTATGTAACGTGAAAATATAAATATAAATAATTGTATTCCTGATAAATCTTGATTTAAAGGCTAATGACTGGCCTGTTGGTCTAGTGGTTAGTGACCCTGACTGCTAAGCCGGAGGTCGTGGGTTCGATCCCCACCCAGGACAAATCTTTGTGTGATGAACATAAATGTTTGTTCTGTGTCTGGGTGTAATTTATCTATAATATGTATGTATTTACAAAAAATAAAATGTATTTAAGTAGTATATCAGTTGTTTAGTACCCATAACACAAGCAAATATGATTGCTTACTTTGGGACTAGATAGCGCTGTGTGAATGTGGTAGAATATTATTATTATTATTAATTATAAATTTATCTTCTTTCAATCTTCATCTTAAACATTTGATATGTTGATTGATACTTCAAAAACATTGTCGAGATATAATTAACAAACATTTATACAGAATTAAGACAAATAAGTCTTGGAATATCTCCAAAGAACTTGTCAGTGAAAACAAGATATTTTTTTATTTCAAAATTAGTATGGAAACTGTCACAAAAAATTGTTATAATTATTTTGTAGGAAAGTTAACGTCGTACAAACTGCTGGGCACGATAAAACTTTTTATACCCACAATGACAGTTCAGCCTTAAGATAATACAACTTTTATTCAAACTGTTATTAGCACGCCATTATTTTATGAATTCTCATTAGGAAACTTTGTCCTCTTGTAATACTAATATTAAAAAGCTGAAGAGTTTGTTTGTTTGTTTAAAAACGCTAGGATCTCAGGAACTACTGGTCCAATTTAAAAAAATATTTTATTGTTGGATAGCCGATTTATCGAAGAAGGTTATAGGCTATATAAAATCACGCTATGACCAATAGGAGCCGAGCAGTAAATAAATAACGACGGGAGCGAAGCCTCACACGACTTCTAGTATTTAATAACTAGGTTCTGCTTACGGTTGCGCTTGTTTGGTTAACAGATAATATAGTGTAAGCTAGTTTTTGTTAGGTATCTCCCTCGTTGACCGTGTACCGAACGTCGAGATCCGACGGAAAACGAAGGCAGAAGATGTCGAGAAGCGGGTGACGAGATTAAGGTGGAGGTGGGCAGAACACTTGGCAAGAAGGGATGACGGACGGTGGACCAAGGCAGCCACAGAATGGTGGCCTAGAGAAGCTAGCAGGCCAGTGGGCATACCACCGGCCCGATAGTCAGACGATATCATCAAGATCATTGGATGTCATTGGATGCGGCTGGCATAGAAAAGTGAAAAGTGCCGCTGTAGAGAAGAGGCCTATACCCAACAATGGGTGAATGTGGGCTGATGATGATGATGATGAAGCTAGTTTTTATATAAATTACTTAAAATATTAGCTAAGAATAAATATTACCGTTGAATAGAATAAAAGTAAGAAGTGGTCCGGTCATATGTGTATATACGATGACATAAACTCAGGAAGACATAAATATATTATTGTTTAGTTATTCAAATTTGCCGGTGGTCAGTTGTGTCATGCGCTACAGAAATACATAAAATAATTGATTGCAAAATATTCCCGGTTTATGTTACCAATAAATCACAAATTATTGCAATAAACCTGTCAATAAATTTTGATTGTTCTTTTATGACGATTATCCTTTATTTTCTTGAAGTAATAATTTGTAACTCTTTCTCCGCAGTTAATAATGATAAATAATTATAATGTTACGACTAAAGCTGATGCTTGATTGAGAATATTTGAAAGTTTATAGGCAATTATCAATAAATTGATGCTTAATCAAAGCTTATTGCAGTATTATGAACCTACTGTTAACTATATAATATTAATTAGCATATTGTCCTCTTTCCTCTATTGTCGTCGTTCGTCGTTTTGCCATAAGGCCTGACACTAATTCTTCTTAAATAATCTACTGTTGATGGTCTTTCAACTATGTACCATGCAAGATTTGAGACTGATACATGGTGCAAATTTTGCATGACATTCTTCTTCTTATCTTATCGTGTGGGCTTGAGGCAGACCCTGGTGTTGGAATTAATCAAGTCGCCCAGAAGGCTTCCAACTTGACTTAACGACTACCACATTAAGTGATAACCGGGACCAACGGCTATACTTGCCTTCTGAAGCATGGAGACGCTCGAGAATGAAATTGCCATAAACGGTCACCCATCATGGACTGACCTTGCCGAGGGTTGCTTAACCTCGATGATCGTAATAAACATCTCAGTACCACAATGCTACGAGCGTTTCATTCGATGACATTTTTCGTGCTCGATTTATCTTTACAAGAAAGGCAAGAGAATGTCCCGGCAAAATAAGCATTGTCTAAATGGATCTTTATTGTAAACAAGTGACTGATATAGGCTGAAGAAATATACATAAATCGATTAGTCTAAAATTAACTTAAGATGTATTTATAGAACATAACTAACACCTTCAGTGCATCAAGTAGCAATCGTTTAAAATTTATACACTTCAAAATCATCTTACGTGTAATTGAAGCAGGATTTGAGATAACATTAAAGTTGTAACCGCTAACTGGAAGGAATCGTGACTAATCTTTCACACAAATTGTAAGATAGGTGGGTACAGTTCGCTGGAAAATATTTATCATTTTTAAAATGTATCTAATAAAATTATTTATTTGCATTTAAATAGAAATATAAGCTATATATCTAACGTTTGATTTACTCGTATTCATGAAAAACGTAGTAGGTTTATGTAATTTACCGCTAACTAGTTAGAAAGAGTCTTTCTTTTTTTGAATTTTTGATTGTTTTTTACAATGTCCAGTAATAAAAAATGTGTATTTATTACAATTATATTACCAATAAACTGAAACACTAGACCAACATGGCTGATTACCCGATGGGTTATCACCAATCACGGCCAAACGAATGCTAACCATAAAGTTGGCATATAATTAAACATTAGATCTTCCTCAGATTAAGTTCACCACAAATTAACCCATAAAACAATATAAATAAACAATGTTTTCGCACGCGACGATACGCAACCAAAGGCACATGAAATTCACAGTACACTTAAAACTTTCAAGCTCAAAGCTTTCGACACTCGAACAACGACGTACCTCCTTGAGTGCACGCCTGAGTCTAATATAATATGTATCATATGTCTTGTGTTACGGCCTCTAGTGTGGCGAGGTCCTGGATATGCTTGACGGGCTCGAACGTAAAGATTCTTACATGAAAGTTCTCTTGACATTACTAAGTACCTTTTTGGAATATGGGCTTGTTTTGTGTTGAATTATTTTTAAGCCTGTCCGTGTAGTGCTGGATTTAGAATACATAATGTCACCCCATTTCAACCCGTGGGTGTTGTAAAAGGTGACTATGCGACCTAACTTTAAGCAGACAAGAGCACTGCGAGAAAAGAAAAATTCGAAACAAAACCCTATACCGACCCGTCTGGCCAGCGTGGTATAGTTGGCCAAATTCCCTCCAAAATCTTTGGAGAGACCCGTGTCCAGCAGTGGGACGTTTATGGGTTGAAATGATGATGATGATGATTTTTAAGATAACTCTCGTAATATGTTTTTTTTGGAAGGGAGCTTTAAAAACATGAAAATCAATTCAATGACGTAGTTACTACGAGTGCTTTTATAGCTGCGAGCATGTCACGATGTCGATCTAAGTCAATCTCAAGAATTACTGGTCTGATTTGGAAAATTCTTTCAGTGTTGGTTAGTCCATTTATTGAGGTAGTTTACAGGCTATATAACATCATGCTACGCCCAATAGGAGCTAAGCAGTGGATAAATAAAGAAAGACGGAAGTGAAGCCCCGAGCAACAGCTAGTAAAAAAAATAATAAACCGAATTGGTCCAGCCGTTTTAGAGCCCTTAGCTTAATAACATATTTAGCTATTCATTTTTATTTATAAAACTATACATTAATTAAATAATTAAAACCACATAACAGAGATAGGATGTAGACCCTTCAGATTTCCGACTGACCAACTATATAAGGATTTCAATGTACTGACTGTGAGACAGTTATTTGTGCTACGAGCCACTCTTAGGAGGCACAGACAAGTCCCATTGCCAGACCATACTAAGCGTAAAACAAGACTTTTATGCCCAATGGATAATTTCAGAACTGCATTCGCTGGTCGCCAATTCTATATCTTAAGCTGTCTAGTTTACAAGAAATTATCCAGAATCTCTCCATTATGTGGTCTAAACCATCATGAAGCTAAGTCAAAATTAAAAACGTGGTTACAAAAACTCGATTATTCTCAAACTGAAGATCTACTACAAACACAAAAGTAGGCAAACATGCATGCTCTTGCACACTCGACATACACACTCCAATACATATAAAAAGACACACACACACACACACACACACACACATACACACCACAACTCACTATTAATTATATTTTACATTTTGTTTTATTTCCCATATTCGTTAATTATACAGCCAAATTAAAAATCCTAATTTTAATTCAAATTCTAATTTCTAATTTTTAATGACTATTATCAATTATTTATCAATTCAATCAATTTAATTTAATTTAATTTAATTACTTTATTGGTCATAACCTTTATAGACATACAATTGTATTAAATACCTACAACCGATGATCACTGTAGCTATAGTGACGGCAGAACACTAACTCCCAAGTCACAGGAATACCTAGTTTGGGAGTTAGGGGTTTTTAAATTATTCGTATAACCTTCACCTATATGTACCCTAGTTCTAAGGACAATTGTAAAAGGTTTGAAATTGAATCAATAAATGCTTATTATTATTATTATTATTATAGGTTTTTTAAATCACCACGAATTACACGCTGTCGCTGTTTTAATGGCCACACTCATAGACTCTCCTCACCTTAGGTTTCGAGTTTCAGAATGATGTCAAAGTAAATTGCCATGAATTCCTAATATGAGATACGGAATTAACACAACAAATGCATTAGAAGGTACTGAATATTCGGTCATCGGTTAGGGAGGGTTGTTTCTTAATTGGTTAATATCATTCCTGATTTTTAATGAAGAAAGTGTATTTGAAAAAAAAAAAAAAAAAATTTATTATATTTAGACTGTCGCGTCGCTTTAGTGTCATTAATAGTATCTATGTGACTGTTAAACACGAGGTAGACACACACACTTCACTTGGGCTGAAATCAATGAAGAATATTTGTAAACAAATGACTGTCAAATTGGATTTTCAGATTTAATTTGAAGTATTGATTATTTAAATGTGTACATAATATTTAATTTCATTAACTTAATTATATAGTGTAGACATAAGGCTATTTAAGAACAATGTAACTAATGTTTTAGATTTAATTATGACATTTGTTAATTTAATTATGACATTCTAAAATTAATAATTTATAATAAATCGATCAATCAATCGAGAGATCTTTGAACCAATTATATTGCATGCTTTGTGGCAGAAAATGAAGGATAATTTAAGAAACCGAACACCATTTTAACCCATTATTGCAATAAACGTGTGATGAGTTTGAGTTTAAAAAAAAAAAATTGCATGCAAATATCAGTGGCACAGAGCTGTAACTTCTTTTTATAAACATTTTAAAATCTATACTTATATTATAAAGCAAAAGAATTTGTTTGTTTGGTTGAACGCTAGGATCTCAGGAACTACTAGTTCGATTTGAAAAATTCTTTTAGTGTTGGATAGCCCATTTATCGAGGAAGTTTATAAGCTATATAACATCACGCTACGGTCAATAATAGGAGCTGAGCAGTGACCAAATAAAGAACGACGAGAACGAAGCGCTGTCGTTCTTTGTTCGACTTCAGTAATACATAATTGGTTTTACAAAATCAGACATTAAAAGATAGTCAGATGTTGTTATTCTACATTTGATTTCGGCCCAGTTTTTAGGTTCAGTAACGTACTCGTGATGCCTCTAGCCTTGCAGGCATCTATAGTTTGTCTTGGTATATGAATCTTCTGATTCTGCATATATTATAAAGCTGCGTTTTATGCACAAACATTGAACGCGTGAGAGCTAAATAATATTTTTGTATAGAATTTCCATCCCCGTCCCCCCCGTTAGGGACAGACAGTATGGGTTAATACAAACTGCTTTTTACTTTTTTAGTAGTGAAAAATCAAAGATAAAATGATAGTTCTAAGTGACATAAAAGGTTAGAAGTATAGGAAAGTGCTGTTATATAACCCTTACCATTCGTTGGATAAGTGATGAGGGAAAATATTTTATGGTATAATTTATTTATCTCGATAATCCTGAAGCCAAGAATCAGTATAGTAAATCGGTCCCTAGTAATTGATTTTATACGGTTATAAAGTCTGCATCTCCATAGGTATTTCAACAAATAACTTCCCTCGTATTTAATTAGTTTTCAACTATTACTGTGTAAACAACGAGTATAGAAATACCTGTCTGCAAATTTAATTAAAATCAAAACTTTATTGATTGAATTTATCCCGTTTGAGTAACCCCGTATAGTTTGGAAAATAAATTTTGACTGACCAATATAGTTGAATTTAAAGTATTATACAGGGTAGAAGGGCAACTTTCTAAACCTATAAAATAAAATGTAATAATCTCAGATCACAAAATAATTAACTAAATAAATATTAATAACAATAATTAATTTAATTTTATCGTGAAATTTGTAAGCGTGTTTCTGAGGTATCACATGACCCAAGGGCTGGCCTCTGCCTGAGGCAATGCATTAGCCTTGCTATCCAACGCGGCTAGCCTTTTGGGTACGCTTCCTCAGAAATCTGATCTTAATCAGATATTCTATTTATAGGGATTTCCTGTAAATAGAGTATCTGGTTTTTTTTTTCTAATAAGTTAGCTGGGTATATTTTTAAGTTATGTGTAAATATTTTATTGAATAAATCTTATAGTGCGACATTGTAATATTGAGTAATTATTATAATTAATAATGTAACCTATTGGTCAATGGTTTGAAATAAACGGACTATTAGATTTATTATTCTCTTCTCATCACTGGTGTATCTATGTATATTGATACTAGCTGAGTTGGCAAAAGTTGTCCTGTCATACATTTTTAAAAAAATTTGATTATATTTCTTTTTACTTAATGGTCATAATACGTAGGTACATTTTAAGCAAATAAAGATGAAAATGAAAAAATATTATCCATACTAATATTATGGAGAGGAATTATTTGTATTTTTGTATGTAACGAATAACTAAACTTGAGTATTTAAGTTTTGGTATTCATTACATACAAAGAAGTTTTGAAACATTTTTTTTACATACAAAAATTCTTTCGCCTAACATCACGCTACGGCCAATAGGAGTTGAGCAGTGACCAAATAAAGAATGACGAGAGTGAATAATTTATATTTCCCAATCATCACTTTTCTAGACGTTTCATTTCCACTCTGTATAATGTTTTAATTAATAACTTCTCAAGTTGAACAGTATTTCATTATTTTAGTATTGCGTATTATAGTGAACTTATTAGAAACTAGTTAATTGTTTTCAAAAACTATTAAACATTTTGATTCAGGAATTTTGATTGAAAGGTTATTAAAATACGAGCAAGCAAATGGTCTCTATTTCCTTGCTCGTATGCAGACAACCATCCCTATGGAAATCTCTTGAGGAGGCCTTTGTCCAGCAGTGGACTTCCTGCAGCTGATATGATGATGAAGCAAATAAAAAATAATACCACCAGTATTCAAATCGTTTAAGATTATTTCGCTTGGCCCAGGATAGAGACAAATTCGTAATTCTTTATTTCATTCCAACGTCCAATTTCAATCATAAATTTGTTTAGAGGTTAATTCAACGAATAAAATATTGGTTTTTTTTTAAATAGTCGAAGTTTAGCTATAGGTAAGCATGTAGTTTGTAAATATTTAATAGAATAAATGTAAACTTGGCATTAATTAAGTAACTTATATTATGCCACAATTTCCAATTTGACCATTATACCGCAAAACAAAATTTTCAGCTAAAAACAACTTCACCAATAAAAACTTGGCAGTAAAGTGAATTCATACACAGTTTTCTCTGAAAGTTTTCTCTCAAGGTTTTAACTTTGTTTTTAGAGTGTTGAGTAGAAAACATAAAAGTGTTGCTACTTCTAGGGCACTTTGTCGAAACATTCCAAAAGATTAATGACTAAGATTACAGTAGAATACCGTTAGAAACCTCAAGAAGCTTTTACAGCTGATGTCATTGAAGTAAGATTGGCTTACATAATTTTTAACTTTCTTCTTCAGCTACGCATAACAATACTATTTACTTAGCGAATGGGTCTAAGGCAGACCCTGTTTTTGGAATTTATCAAGTCACACAGAAGTCTTCCCACTTTACTCAAAGACCACGCATTAATTGAAAACCGACAGCTTTACGTGTCTTCCAGAGCATGGAGACGCTCGAGAATTAAAATGACACAAACGGTCACCCATCTATACATATTCGTCACCATCTACGGCCAGACGGATTGGTAAAGGGTTTTGTTTCAAATTTCCCTTTTCTCTCAGTGCTCTTATCTGCTTTAAGTGACTCCCTTAGTCGCCTTTTATAGTATTGTAATGACATTAGGTATTCTAAATTTTATTCATCGCCACATGGACAATTATGTGTTCTAAATGAGTCACTACACAGACTTTCTTACTATAGACAAACTCCAAGTTCTCAATTTACCGTAAATTGAATATCTATCAACAACTTAACAACAGCCTACGTAAGCAAGGGGAATGCGTATCAGAATATTTTTTTATACTACAACAGTTGCAAATAGGCATAGGGCTCGCCTGATACTTGTAACACGAGCTCTTCGCCGACCCTTAAAAACCGGGATTATTGTAATCTAGGTCCACTATTAAACTTTTAATTAAATTAATATAGATTTGTGCCTGTATAATCTTTGAAATCTGTAAACATACCTTCACATCCTGAACCCGAATATATTTCTAGAAAATCCTAGTATAATATTGACTGAGTCCAATGACTCTTTGCTCCTCAATTTCTTAGTAACAAGCAATAACTCCAATCGAATTTCTTTGAAAAAATATTTACATCTAACCACCAAAACAATTGAGCCTAGGCAACGCCACCTTGTTCCCGTTTATTCCACCCAGCTGCACCGTTTGTTCCGTATTGTTCCGCCGTTCGAGTCTAATTAACCAGCAGTCAATTGCAGGACGCCTTCAGACATTACCCAGCCGGGCGGGGCCAATTATACGCCAATTAATTTTGCAATAACAACAGGGATGTGACGTAGGACTTATATGTGGGCCTGTGGGGGGTTAAGTGAATTCGATTTTCTATACCGTAGAATAGAAAAGCGGGACAAAAGTGAGGGTTAAGTATTTCATCTTTGCTTTTCTTTGTCTTGAATAAACGAATTAACACAACGGCTTTCTTGTTAAGTAAGTATTGTTTCGGTTTGTTTTCCTTAAAATAAATATTGTCGTTTGTTTTTATACTTTGTATGTCAAGAATTTTCAACAAAATAGCACACACATGTGAAGTGCCTGTTTATCTAAAAACAGTTCTGTTATTGACTTTAGGCCACTACACATACAATCGACACTTTGACACGAACCGATGCGATGTCGTATTGTGAAAACTTACTATGCAATTCTGCGATGTCGTTTGGTTTCAAATTTTAAAACTCCCTTCTCTCACCGTACATCTATTGAAAGTTTATGACACGTTTCTTCTCAGAATATTTTAATAGTTGGAAGACGGGACCATGTTTACTGTAATCTACATAATATTTAATCATAGATAGGTAAATAAAATACACTTCATAGCTAACCACAAAATATAATTATAATTTACATTATTATAAACGTAGAGACAATAGGCGATTTAATGCTAAAGTGATTTCTTACAGTTATCTGTTATCCTTTGGATGGACTTGATGATAAAGAATGATAATATAATTAATTCACTGTTTTATTTTTTGTTAGTTCACGCCTAAATGTTCACACGGCAAATATGATGCGATGAAAACAAAAATTGGGCCTCACTTCACGCGCTAGCTGTGTTATGAAAACTTAGTTCTATGATCAAAATAAACAACCTATTTGTTTATTTGCTTAGTACCTGGTTGGCAAACTAGTTAGCGCTAATTGTAGACATCGCTTCAACAAATATCCAGCTAATCATCGTAAAATGACGTAATCAAGCTAAAAGCGTAATTACAGCTATTCTCAATTACTTATGGACCAGTGGAGCTGACTATACAATAATGCTCTGATTAAGATATTTTACGATGCTATACACTCAAATAATAAAACTTACGGGAAAATGAACTCTAATCATAATCGAATACTCGTCTTAACTAAAATAATTGTTTGGCCTTGGGATAGATACTATGTTATTGATTTAAATGGTTGTTAGGGTGTAAGGCCTTGTCTACATTACCTCATTACAATGTCGTCAATGCGAAACAGTTTTTTGTGGTTGCACTTTATTTTTTAGGGTTCCGTATTTAAAAAGGAAGAAACGTAATCCATATAGGATCACTCCATTTTCCGTAAAAATATTTCAGTGCTGCAACATTGCTGCTTGCCAAAATTCATGATTCTACCTTTTTAAAAATAAAGGAATGTTTCCTTTGAGTAAAATTATCTATCTATGGTATTTAAAAAGTAGGTGGCCCTCCAGGTGGCATTACATAATTCCATCCTGTAAATACGTGAAGAACCCTAGGTTAAGGTTTAGATTCCTTTTTGATCGACAAAATAAGGAGCAAAAATGGAGCATAATTATATTAATATACTGTTTATGTTTAATCCTTTTATTGCGTCCTTTTTTTGCGGTTAGAACTCTGGTTTTTTTCATTGCTTCAAGGGATTGCAGACTTATGCCCCCTTATTAAAGAATATGGACTAAGTATTAAACCAAGTTTAAAATTTAGTTTGATATCTCCGCACGTTCCAGCGGGAAGTGTATACGACTGCTGTGCAAGAGGTCCCGGGTTCGATTCCTGGGTCAGGTGAAAATGGTATTGGACTTTTCTAACATGAAATTCCAGTATTGAGATTTTCCCGGAGTTTGGTAAACAAATGTTCCCGGTAGATGACAATAGGCTCGCCCCCTATTTCATGGGACCAAACATAGCTGGCGAAATGTGGGTGTGAAACATCTCTGCCTACCCCTTCGGGGAAAAAGGCGTGATACTATGTTATGTTATGTTCCTGAAAAAATGAGTCTTGACAGACGGACAGACAAACATATGGACAACGAAGTGTTACTATATGGGTTCCGTTTTTTCCTTTATGGTACGGAATCCTAAAAATCCTTGACCATTGCATTTAATAAAGCAATACCAATAAATACAATTGCCAATGAAACCAAGAAATATCCCCTTGTTGTTCTTATCCCTAATTCCTATAAAATCATTCGTCGTTAAATCACCCGGTAACAAAATTTGGGGCAAGTGAGCCATTGGTCAATTTAAGGTGCACGCCTTTACCCGCAGGAAAACTGCTCGTAAACTTATAGATAGACATTACCGCTTACCCAATCTACAAGAAAAAGGGTCTTGTTAGTGATCGCGGTTAACTGCGCCACCGGATCAGGTAAACGTATAGAATTAATCACACGAAGCCAGTGTGATCGGACTAGTCAGCTTTTGGTTATGTTGGGCTACGAAACTTGTGATTTTATGGAACGATCTATTATAATTTCAGATTATTTTCCTTTTTTTTTTAATCGCGACGGTTGGCACATTACTCTATGGACGCCTGAAACCACCACAGGTGTCATCGACCACCGGTTCACTCCCTTTTTGAATAACCCCAACCCGTCTCTTGGAAAGGCATCATTAGGCAGTTCATTCCACAACATGATAGTTCTTGGGAGGAAATTGGAAACTCCCTCCTGAACTGAACTAGCTTTTTTCATCGGCCTCACCCGCGTGGTATGTCAATAAAAAGTAACTTATGTCCTTCGTCAGATCCTAGACAATATGAATATCAAATTTTATTAAAATCTATTCAGTAAATTTAGCCGTAAAACCATAACTTACAATTATTATTGTAAAATGTTAGTTAGGAGAGGAACATTAATTTTATTGTACTTACTATCCATGCACATACATGTCTTTGAACAACATAACCCTTCAAAAATTTGATTATCACAGCATAATAATTATAATAATCTTAATTATACATAACAACAAAAATTGTGAAAAAATTGTGTGAATTTTGACTGGCCTGTTGGTCTAGTGATTAGTGACCCTGACTGCTAAGCTGGAGGTCGTGGGTTCGATCCCCACCCAGGACAAATCTTTGTGTGATGAGCATAAAGGTTTGTTCTGTGTCTGGGTGTAATTTATCTATAATATGTATGTATTTACAAAAAAAAAATGTATTTAAGTAGTATATCAGTTGTTTAGTACCCATAACACAAGAAAATATAATTGCTTACTTTGGGACTAGATGGCGCTGTGTGAATGTGGTAGAATATTATTATATTATTATTTATATGAGTCAGATATTTTGTTGTAACTATCTTAAATTTAATGTTTCTCTTCAAAATTTAAAAATCCTTTCTATCCACCACGAATCAAAACAAATTACATACCAAACAATGACAGCTATCCTCCATTTTCCTGGCCCCGTCTCTGCTCACTCGCGTCGGACCTTTTCTCAGTCAGAATAGATTCTCATTCAATTATCTAAATGAAATCCGGATAAAGCTTGTGATCTCACAACGTTAACGCAATTTGCGCTGGTCCAACGCTGAAGGAATTAAGAATCAAAGTTTTAGGAGCCAGTAATCTAATAAATGGGCACGGAGCGTGACGTAGTTTTTTCATTACGAAAGTGTTTGATGTTTTGTTTCGTCGTCAAACAAGTTATGGCTATATTTGGGACTTGTTTGGGCTTAAAACTTTTGCATGGAATATCACCTTAACCCCGTCACGTAGCAGCAGCAGACAACGTGTCGTTGCGTTATGTACAAATCTGCTGTTAGCAGTCAAACATAATATCATCATCATTCCAACCCATTAACGTCCCACCACTGGGGAAGGGTCTCAAAATCAGAATGTGGAGGGAATTTAGCCTACTATACCACGCTGACCAGACGGCTTGGTATAGGGTTTGTTTCGAATTTTCCTTTTCTTGCAGTGCTCTTGTCTGCATTTGGTTACTTACCTTAGTCGCCTTTTACGACACCCACGGGTTGATGGGTTAGTGACATTTATCATTTCGACCCATAAACGTTCCAGTCACATTATGTATTCTTAATCAGTCACGGATAACCTATATGATACTTTGTTATTATATTTGTCTGAACCAGGAGTTGAACCCGAGGCCTCTGGCGCTGCAGTTGTATACATTCTTGCTACGCCACAAACATAACGATGAGAAACCGGAAAAGTTGTTGATTATACATAAATATGTTAACATGACTCGTAGAACTGATGGCCGGGAAAAAGGTTCTCGAGTGGCGGCCACGTATTGGTCGTTGGGCTGATAAGATGATGTTAACAAAATAAGTCCACCAAAATTTGATTGCTCATTTAAAAACGTTCAGCACCTTATTACAACTTCAATCATCCTTATATCCTGTTAAAATATTTTATGATCTACCTGTCTATCGAAAATAAAATGAATTGAAAATGTATACAGCCTGCTGACGTCATCGCGCCTTAACGCTTTACGTCGGAAGTTGAGCACACATCGCCGGAAGCTGCCGGTACACACCGGATATGATGTACAAATTCCTGATATCCGCTCTTATGGAGTCGAGTTCGTACAGTTTTCTTCGTACGTTTTTTTCTGAAGTAGAATAAAGTTCTATTCAATTTGGGTTTTAATTTTGATACTTGCGTTGTTACTGGTTATTAATTTGATTTTTGATAGAAAATTACCTTTCAGAAATCTAATGTATAACCGTTCTTCTGTCTTAGTAAGTGTCGTTGGAGTCTCCAAAATGGAGCCAAAAAAAAACCTGTTTGTTTTTTAAGCAGATACTTACATACTTCAACAAACACAACTAGTTGTAATAAAATGAATTTTGTCCATGAGCGGCGGTAACCACTTACCATCAGGTGGGCCGCCTGCTCGTCTGCCACTACAGGCAATAAAAAAAACAAAAAAAGGTAATGAGAAAATCATAATTCTTAATCAGGCGCTCTTTAAACTTCTTTTTGTAGTTTTAGCTTTTGTTTAATTGCAATTATTATAGAATAATTTAATAACAAACTTTTTTTTTACAAAATAGGTATTATAATACCTTATACCCATAGAACACATGAAAGTAGCCTATCTCTGTTCTGTACTATATATAAGACACAGTATTTAATAATTTTTTACATGTTTAATAAAATATGGACAAAAATGTATGTACAAATTCTCGCTCATGTATTATGTTTCATGTACAATGGTTTAAATTTTAAATTTTAATTAAATTATATTTTTTAAATTTTTATTCTTATTCTAATTTTTATTTTATATTTAATTTTATAATAATCTGTAATTATTTTAATTAGATATGTGTAATTGGTCCATGTTGTTGACATTTTAATAAAAAACGAATTGAATTTGAAAAAATCTAATAATAATAAATGTGAAAATATACACACTGTTGAGCTCGGCTCCCGTCTATTACCTAAAAAGCTGAGAGAGCTTAGGCCATAATCAACACTCATTGCCTGTCAGTCACTTTTACATTCGCCCACCTTCGTAAGATTAACAAGATATAATTACTAGAATTTCACTCTAAATTTAGAACATTTAAAATGAGAACATTACCCAATTTAAAGCCACCGAGCAAATAGTGAGACGGGTATTAATTAAACCTTTGAGCAATTCTAAGAGGATAAATGCAAAAAAGTAGCGTTTAACTGAACATCGTTAGGCGACGACTAATTACTGGGGGATTAAGACTTTTCTAGGATTAGTTCAGCAGGTAAGCTTGTGGTGTTATAGTTTTATGTAGGAGATTGTACTAACGACCAAGACAAGCGTAGAAGGATTACAACTATGTAATTTTAGATAAAACTGTCTTTAACTATTAAACGAGTAACAATTTTTGTATATAAAATAATATATGGTAAAAGGCGTAGTGGTTAGTGACCTTGACTGCTAAGCACACGACAAAGACAAAGAACAAAAATCATGCTCATCACACAACAAATCTTTGTGTGATGAGCATGACTTTCGTTCTGTGTCCGGGTGTAATTTATCTAAATATAGCAATGTATGTATTTACAAAAAAAAAAATTAAGTAGTATATAATAATAATAATATTCTACCACATTCACACAGCGCCATCTAGTCCCAAAGTAAGCAATTATATATTTATATTTATTGTTTGTTCTGTGGCTGGGTGTAATTTATCTATAATATGTACAAATAAAAAATGTATTTAAGTATATATCATATATATGTATATCAGTTTTTTAGTACCCATAACACAAGCAAATATAATTGTTTAATTTGTGACTAGATGGCGCTATATGAATGTATGTAAATATTATTATTATTCATTTGTATCAAATGAGCAGTGCGAGAAAAGAAAAATTCTAAACAAAACCCTATACCAATCCATCTGGCCAGCGTGGTATATTAGGCTAAATTCTATCCAAAATCTTTGGAGGAACCCATGCCCGGCAGTGGAATGTTTTTGACTTGTAGTGATGATGATGAGAAAGATTAAAAGATTTGTTATTAGCTGTTGCATTCCCGTAGATCTTTATTTCACTACTATACAGCTCCTATGGGCCGTAGCATGATGCTATATAGCCAATGGCCTTTCTCGATAAATGGGCTATCAGCAGCAGCCAACATAACAGTACAGTATACACGAAGATAATTATCATGCAATTAGTACCCAAAAATAAAAACAAAACAAATCACTATAACACATTAAAATTGCGCGATTTTTTGCACAATCAACCATGAAATATAACTGTCTGTGTATGTTATTTACTCTCGAACAATTCATCATAGGTAACTGTCACTGGCAAACTACTCCAAATGCAATAAACGATACGAACCCGCTCTGTGAAATATCTCCATGAAATTTTGTTACGTATTTTGTTTTAGTGTACATAAAATATTATTTTTATTACCCCTAGTTAGAATGTATGGTTTATTGTGTAACTATATTCTGTATTAAATATATTTAATTTTGTAGAAGGTATAAACACACCTTGTGGGCTAGACAAGAGGCAATCTATTCGATCTATCTATTCTATTGACATGTCAAATTAGTACATTGATCACGTGACATGTCGGTAGTTTATGTCAGAGATGTGTTCAAATGTCGACTGGCCTGTTGGTCTAGTGGTTAGTGACCCTGGCTGCTAAACCGGAGGTTGTGGGTTCGATCTCCACCCAGGACAAATCTTTGTGTGATGAGCATAAAGGTTTGTTCTGTGTCTGGTTGTAATTTATATATAATAATATGTAAGTATTTACAAAAAAAAAAAGTATTTAAGTAGTATATCAGTTGTTTAGTACCCATAACACAAGCAAATATAATTGCTTAATTTGGGACTAGATGGCGCTGTGTAAATGTGGTAGAATATTATTATTATTATATATTATTATTAATGTATTGAAGTGACATGTCATTTAGAATAGACAGATTGAAGCGATTTCCGCTGGTCTAGGGCGGCTTATAGGTCTAAATGACGACAAAGTCATTTAATCAATAAGGTAGTCGGTTTCTTATAACCCTGTTACTGTTACTATGTAAGACATTTCAGAATAAGTAATTATTTTTTTCGTAACCAACCAAAATCATACGAATTTTATTATCAGGAAAACAGTAGTAACAATAATTATAATAAACAAGATCGCGCGGGGCTTCACTCCCGTCGTTCGTTGTACATTTGACCACTGCTCAGCTCTTATTGGCCGTAGCGTAGACATTCTAACATAATTACCAATAAATCACAAGTATACATACGTACGTACTTTTACGCAAAACATTTACGGCTTTCTGCGTCTGTCGGATAAAAAAAATAGTTTTAGTTGAATTGGATGATAAGAGTCCTGGACTCACAATTTCGGACGTATTGTTAGAGACATCTATTCTAGTTATTTTCTTTTCTTGATAACAACAATCTATCATCCTAAAAATCTATCAAATAAATTAGTTCTTTGATAGAAACTCGGCTTAATACATATTAGATATCTATTTGTACACCTACCTAGACGTACTTATCTAAAATAATTCTTATCTTTAATAATTAAATGGAAGACGAAGAACGTTCCAAGACCAAATCAGGGACGACATGCACTCTAAACCGGCGAGAATATGTGAAAAGATTGATGAATATTGAAGAAGCGAAAGATATAGGTATTTCAGGATTTTAGCAACTGGTAGAAAATTGTCTACGCCTAGCCCTCGGTGTTTATGTTTGTGTGATCTTTAATTATGTTTGTATACGTATTACTAATATTATAAAAAATGTGAAAGTCGAAAATCTCGCACTGAAAATCAGCATTGCCATCCAGCGTGGCAATGCGGCTAGTCTTCTGGGCACTTTCCTGTGTCACAGTGATGCTGACGAATACTATGACACCTAACCCACATAACCATATTTTATATTATTTTTTATTTAATGTCTTGTAAATAGTTCTCGTTATTTTGTAACTAGATAGTTTTTTGTATTTTTAATTAGTTTTAAATAAGTAGGTTAAATTTAGTTTAAAATATTGTACATATTTAGTAAATTATGGTTTGAACATTATAAGCATGAGGAAAAAATGTGAAAGCTAGGATAGATGTCAACGTACATCTATCCTAGCATTCACATTTTTTTTAATTTACTCAATGAAATTTGGCACACAAATAGATAATATTCCAGAAAAGTACATTGGTTTTATACCGACTTATCACGCGGGCGAAGCGTGGGCGAAAGCGAGTGTATAATAAAATAACTTGAACCCAAGAAAAAGCTCACATTATTAGCGCTACATAAATCGACATATCTACGACTATTACCAGTTAGTTTTTGTACCGAAATGACCGCTTCCAACAGAATCATGAACTAAGTACCGAACACTCGTATAACAAAGTTAACGAACCACGAATGGGTGCAGGGAATAACCCGAAATGGTGGATTGCAACAATCGCGCAAAACGCAGTAAATTTTGTCAAAGAGAACAAGCTGGAGATGTGAGCGAATGGCGATTTTTGTTTGTTTTTTTAGAGTTCCCAAAAAACAGTTGGATTTTTCTGCGCTTGTTCTGACATTGTGTGCCTTAAATCTAGTTGTAGAATATAATACACATCAAAGAACTACTTGTTACTATTATATTGCAATTCATTGCTGAGAAGCGATTTTTCTGCGGCTTTGTTGACCAATAATACATTATGTTTTGTCAAAGTGTATGACATCATTCAGCATCCATACGCAGATCGCTGTCAGATTTATACGAACAAACAACGTTTTAAATATTGTTATTCATATTTTTACGGACACAAAACATAATTTAATTATTCATTATCTGATTAAGCAGTTAGTGCGTCATTTCAATTTAGACAAGCTCTAGTGCTTATATATTTCAACCTCGCCTATTGGTATGTCATATTTCTGAAAATATTCAATAGATTTTTTCCTAGGGGTTATCATTACTTACTTACATGCCTAATTTAAAGCTGTTACTATCTTTCAGTGGCGAAGGCTCCCTATAACTCGATTCTTACAGGCTTCCCTTTGAAAAATCACAACCAATACTGTGACCTATTGGTGGGCCAGACGTTTAGAGTGGTTAAATATCCATATTGCAATCAACACGTTGCGGTTGTTACAGGGCAGGGTAAGCATTAAATTTTATACTCCGGCTTACCATTTATAAAAATCCACCCTTCGCCACTGCTATCTTTAATTAGTTACGAGAATAGAGCCATTATAAATCATAAATATAAATCCTGTCTATTCCCTATCCCATAGGAATTTCAAAAAATCCTTTAACCTAAGTATCTACCTAATCTATGAAAATAAATTAATTCTAAAACAACATCTATTTTAGTATTTGAGTAAAAAGGTATTACTCAGAAGTTCTGACACATAGGTAATACGTTATACCCTTGTCCATTTTATTTGAGAACTAAAGCCTTTTGTGATATTTATATTATATCTTGTCACTTATAACTTGACCCATCTGTGATACGGCAGCGAACTCGCATTTGTATAAAGTTGTGCGGTGTAACTTTGAACGAATTATTCATTGCCATGGCAGATAAAACGACCGTGACGTCGCTTAGACTAGTTTAATGAATCCACAAGTGTAATGGATTAGATATTAATTCTTTTAGTTTTGTCGTGAACTCGCTCTAGTTTTCACCTATTTTCTTACCCAAGGTTATCCAAATCATAATGTTGTTGGTGATAATGATAAATTAAAGTAATAATAATAATAATGTAAGGCGAGTCACGGTCTGCCCAAATCCTCATTTAACATCATATATTCACCGCTGGAGGAGGCAAGCAGGTGACGTTGTTACCGTATACCAGATATCACCATTCCACCAAACACCCAAACCCATAGCCCAACTTTATTTAACTCCATAATATCATGCAATAGCTCTACACCTACCGGTGACAGATCATAGCTGTACTACAGTGTACTATAGTGCAGCTGTGATGTGGCGGCAGTAAGTGTCTCATCCCATTCTAAATTAAAATTCTTTAAGGGCCTCTGCGTGTTGGACCTGTGTCCCCGCGTAAGCCCTCCAAAAGGACCGGGTATACTTCTCACCTTAGAGACAAGTATAGCCGTGAGAAAAGAGACATAATAATAATGTTCTACCACATTCACACAGCGTCATCTAGTCCCAAAGAAAGCAATTATATTTGCTTGTGTTATGGATACTAAACAACTGATATACTACTTAAATACATTTTTTTTGTAAATACATATTATAGTTAAATTACACCCAGACACAGAACAAACCATCATGCTCATCACACAAAGATTTGTCCTGGGTGGGGATCGAACCCACGACCTCCGGCTTAGCAGTCAGGGTCACTAACCACTAGACCAACAGGTCAGTCACAAACTTGTGATTGTAGTGACAAAACAGGTTAAGAGCATGTCGGACCATGCTTAATGTAGGGTTCCGCAGCAAAAGAGCGTATCTTCATAACGCTTACGTTCTTTTGTTGAGATGCGCAGTTTTCGGGTTTTAGTCAAAAACTGTATTTTTAGCTTCTGTTACATGTAAGAAGTGCCCCCTTAGAAATATTTACTTTTATTAATTAACTACCAAAACTAGTAGTGGACCACACAAGACACCTATTTGGCAAATTTCATCAATATACTTTAGTAGTTTTCGAGTGAAATGCCTGTGACATACAGATGGACATGTCCGTCTACATGACGAAACTGTAAGGGTTCCGTTTTGGCAATTTTGGTGAAAATTACTACTCAGATGGTTTACAATTAAATAATATGTTGCTATTTAGTTATTCGTTTTAATGTATTTGAGGTAGTGATCAAAATGAATATCATTAACATTAAATTAATTAATTCACATCATTTACGATAGCAAAGCTATTCTAAGCCCCAAAGTTTCATCCCATAACTGTTTGCATTTCCTATCAGTAGCGATACCAACTTACACCGAGTCCCACGGGTAGCCTCAGGCAATATTATACACATGGGCAAATTATGCAACTTAGGTCGTACTAGTTGGGGACTAAGTACTAGTATTTACACGATAGTGTTATGAGTTGAAAGGCTGTTAGGACTTTAACTAAGCAGGTGTAGTTATTTTATGTTTATTAGTTTGGAAATATTGCGAGTAAAACGCTTACATGGTTAATATTTGAAATATCGAAAAACCTTATTTTTATTGTTGATTAGAAGTCGCGCGGGGCTTCCTTCCCGTCGTTTTTATTTGGCCACTGCTCAGCTCCTATTGGCCAACCGTAGCATGATGTTATAAAGCCTACCTTCCTCGATAAATGGGCTATCTAACACTAAAAGAATTTTGAAAATCGGTTCCGTAGATCACGAGATTATCCCCTACAACTTCACGAACTCACAAAGATTGCCTCTTTATAATATAGATGTCGAAAACCAGAAACATTTTTACGGTAGTAGTGCATTGCTGCTTGTTTTCTAGCAGCATGATTGCAAGCCAGCATGAATAGGTAAGCATATTCGATGAAGTACTACGCTCCCATAGCTATGTCATCATCATCATCATCACAACTCATAAACGTCCCACTGCTGGGCACGAGTCTCTTCCAAATATTGTGGAGGAAATTTAGATGACTATACCATGCTGGCCAGATGGATTGGTAAAGGGTTTGTTTTAAATTTTTCTATTCTCGCATAGCTCTTGTGTAATGTTATTTCTAAGTCCATTGATTTTAATGCTACTGCATAATGAGGATCAATTCACAGTACAAAATTATTGTAATAATACTGATATATAAATGCAAATACTGCTATAAAGTAAATCAAATCATCCCACAATATACGCACCCCAACTTATTTAACGACTAAGTATAACAATACAATTTGTTGATACCACGATAATCTAACTATCGAACGACTCATAAAGTTTCATACAAAACAGCCACAATATACTGAACCCAATTACGTTCATAACGCAAGTCCCTACTTCATAGTACCTAGTATAAATTACACCGCTAGTGTCGGACCAAGTTTAATAAGACGCCACCTGTCGGCCCGCTCGGATTTACTCTTAATTGCTATTCAACATTTTACTTGCAATATGGGAAGTTTGTATTCGTGCGTACCGAAGTCGATCTTGGAAGTGAAATGGTATTTAGAGTGCCAGCACTTACTCTGAATTTTGACATTCGAAAGTTCGGTTTTAATTTCACTGTCAAATGTAAGGAAACTTAGATATGGTCGCAGTCACTTTCAAACATTTGACACATCAAAGTCAAAATTCAGAGTAAGCCCCTTGTAGTCACTTCGGTCCGTTGGGATTCTTTGGGTACCCTTGGGTCTCTTTGGGCCGGCGAGTCCCACATAACCTGTGTCCCCGCACGGGGTGGAATGCGTAACGCACATCCGCTCTTAAAAAAAAAAAACAAAAAAAAAAGCATGTTGTGTTTGTGTAATGTTATAATCCGTACCTTAAGTTTATTTTGGAAATTATTGGTAGGTCTACTTTAAAACAGATCCGGAAGTATCAGATGAAATTAACTATAATATTTTGGCATGTGTAATACAGAATAATTTATTTTTAAACTTAAATGTTATATATATTATTGTTTTGGTATTTTAGTGGGCTGATCAATATGACCAAACCAATAGAAAAAACAAACTATGAAACAACATCAGAAATTAAAATAAACCTTACGAACTTTTTCGCATAGTGAGCTTACTGTTTTAAATGCGGTGATACTTGATGGCATTCGTACCTACCAATTAAATATGAAACCATAAAATCTTATTTACTCTAGAGCAGCTTATATTTTTCGTACTACTTAATTCCAAACGACAAATTATTTCTCCTAAGAGCTACTACGTAACTTTAGGCTTCATTATTAATTTCGGTCATACATAACATCTATTTTTGCTAAATCCCGACATCTGGTGGGCCTTACAAAAAAGTAACCCTAGTCCTGTGAATAAAAACTTGCGGCTACTAAGAAGAGGTTGTAGAGAATTAATAGCGACTAATAATGATGTCATATTACAAGGAGTAGGCACTAAAATGACGCAAACCATTTATTATTATTAATTTGAATGGGTATTGTTTAGTTTAAGTTTGTGCATTTTAATGCAATACGTTTTCTACTTTTAGAAATTACATAGGCAATCCTGAACTTTTATTTCAGGATTACCTATGTAATTTCTAATATTATTTAATGTTGGAATTGTTAAATTCGTTCGTTTTTGATGAAGTCTCGGTTCGGAAAGTTTTCGATGAGAACTCGGGTATCGAGTTGCGATACCCGAGTCTGGTAAAGGTGAATCGGGCATATTTTCTTTAAGCGTTATCATATACACTTTTCGTTTTCGCGCTATGCAAGTGCATAGTTACTAGGTCCTCAGTCAAATCATGATCGATGCTCGATGACACGCTTAATTGAGACGTGGACGGAAGCGAGGTAGAAACTAGTTCTGATCGAGATTGCAACTCGACTGGTCTGTATTGTCTAAATCGTAGCCAAAATTCTTTGGACCTATTCCTATTAGTATTCGGGTGTTGTATAATCGCTCTCACTGGAATCTTTATTATACAAAAAATGTATGTGTATGTACAAAAAAATCAATTATGTGTGATTAAAAAATATTTACCTTCACCGACTTACCGAAAACCAATTTTACACGTAACATTTACCTTAAATCTTAACCTATTTCAAAGTCCAACAATTCCTTAAAACCAGATTCATTGCACTATTAAATTTGTGTAAATATAAGTTGAATCTTTTTGGCTTGGCTCGTAGAGGCCATTACAACCGCAAACTAATCTATTCAGGACCTTCATAAATTCAAAACGTAACCAACTTAAAAGCCTTTGCCAAAAAGTCTTACCTACCTATAATTCACGTGAACTAAAATATACTAGGGTATTAAAACAGACATCTTGAATATTATCTTTGATATAAATGATATTACGTGTTCTCAATACTTATGGATGTTTTGTTCAAATACCACTAAGGCTCAGAGTCCCACCTAGGTGAAAATAAGAGGAGATGTGTCTCATTAACCAATAAACGTGTGGTGAGCGTTGAAATTCTTTTTTTATCAATTGACGATGATTATGTTTTGATATCGTCCTTCCACTTCATTTGAGAGACCTCCCACAGTCCTTTTACGATGATGGTAACTCAATAATTTTAACATTAGTTGTATTGACTGGCCTGTTGGTCTAGTGGTTAGTAACCCTGACTGCTAAGCCGGAGGTCGTGGGTTCGATCCCCATCCAGGACAAATCTTTGTGTGATGAGCATATAGATTTGTTCTGTGTCTGGGTGTAATTTATCTATAATATGTATGTATTTACAAAAAAAAACTGTATTTAAGTATTATATCAGTTGTTTAGTACCCATAACACAAGCAAATATAATTGCTTACTGTGGGACTAGATGGCGCTGTGTGAATGTGGTAAAATATTATTATTATTATTTACCCAAAGCGCGTTTTTAGCGGCCCCACAATCAGATAGGTTAGGTCACATGGCAGCGACAAATACGGTTGTAACTCACGTTGCAGGCCTCCCGAGATTTCTTATACCCTGCTTATTACGAACATTACCTTTCTTCTAACGAATGTGGTGTGGTGTAATTCCATTGCATATATATTTTAGCTAGAATATGAAGGTTTAGTGCTTTTTCATTTTGTAATTAATTAAATTTGACTGGTCTGTTGGTGTAGTGGTTATATTTCCAAGACAAATCTTTGTGTTATGAGCATGATTGTTTTTCTGTGTCTGGTTGAAATTTATCTATTATTAATTAATATTATGTAAGTACTTGTGTATTTACAAAAAAATGTATTTATGTAGTATATTAGTTGTTTAGTACCCGTAACACAAGCAAATAATTACTTACTTTGGGACTAGATGGTGCTGTGTGAATGTGTGAAAAATATTATATAAAAAATATATCTATTTAAGTTTTTTTGACTTGTTATGGCGTCATAATAAATTGTACTGTTTTTACAAAAGGATTTTCTTGTAATGCATTCAGTCAAGTTCAAGAATTGATTAGTTTTTAACCTCTACTTAAGATTTCTTTAATATAATATAGGATCCAGAGCCATCATCATTTGTTTGAAATAGAAAGAGAACACCCTGGTCAATTTAATTTGAATTCCAAAAAAAGGTTGCCTGCAAACATGCTCAACGCAAGTCTCATTAGAATACTCAAACGCCACACATCGATTGTGGAAATCGATATTTCCAATTGAAAAGCCCGAAGTAAGGAATAGCCTGGTCGTTATCTTGGGGCATCTATCTTGTTCCGAACGTTCGGAAACGATTTTTCCCTATGCCCCCGACATGGAACAAATTATCATTCAATTTATATCAGTCCGTCTTTTATCGGGTCCCATTCTCGACGTTAATAAGAAATTGCCGGTAAATATTTGATCGGTTCTTATATTTTGGCGTATAGAAATATTCGATATTGAAGAGATACTTACGTTTGTTATTAGGTTTCAATTCAAATGCTTAAAGACTGCAACTTTCATTGCTGATGAGTTAATATTCGGTTATATTTGTCATTTCAAGCTCTGGAATTCGATTATCCTAAATTATCATATTAACTATATTTGACTGTCACCGTGGCGCAGTGGTTAAAGTGGTCGCCTCGCCACTACATTGCCGTGTTGGGTGACGTGGGTTCGATTCCCACACGAGACAAATATTTGTGTGATTCATAGATATTTGTTTCTAGTCTGGGTGTACTTTGTGTCCGTTAGTTTCATGTTTGTAAAGCTCCCCGCGACACAGGGCTTGTTCCCTAGTGCGGGCGTTGTCTTTTATAAAAAGAAAGAAAGAAGAACTAACTTTAGGAAAAATAAGTCCCAAATATTTATCTATTTAACTGATAAATAAAATATATGGAGATCGAGACAAACAAACTTTCAAAAGTATTCTATAATTTAATAATAACTTCATCCGTCTTACAACGAAGGCGTGGGCAGAAACTGGCAATCTATAAATGTATGTAAACTCACATTTAATTTTATAAACTTTAAGATTTAGCATTGAACACGTATATAAACGTCTAATAAACATCTAAGCGACCGTTTATCGACCACCATTCAAGATCATGCTTATCTTTAAATTCCTATTACCTATAGGATGTAAATATTTTATTGAATAAATGTATATTACATTTCCTATCGTAAACTATCTTTGATGTCAGCCTGCGTGTGGTAGTGATATTTAAATTAAGCATAGTCATGTAATAGAGACACAGTATAAAGACATACTGTCCTTTTTATGGTTCTATAGTTGGATTTAATCTTAAGTTTTCTAATGAATATTTGACCCATTAACGATAACCACCTACACTTAGAATATCTCTTATATTTTTTTAAATATCCATCATATTTGATTAAAGGAAGTAGGTATCATTAAAAGCTAAGATGATCCATCTAGCATAGGAAAGACGTACTCGCGAAGTATTAGAACGTAGTATTGCAAGATGACGGCTACATACCTACTAGTTTTTAGAACACCTTTTGTTGGATTATACAATTTTAAATTCTTTTTATTTATTTTTAAATGGGTGACCGTTTGTATCAATTTACTTCTTTAGTGTCTTCGTGCTTTCGAAGGCACGTAAAGCCGTTGGTCCCGGTTATCACTTAATGTGGTACTCGTTCCGTCAAGTTAGTAGTCTTCTGGGTGACTTGATAAATTGCAGGAGGTGTGCCTCAAGCCAAAAAAATACCTAGCTCTGTTCTGTGTTCAAGCCCATTAACTAAGAAAAGTAAGACTAGGATTAAAAGAGGAATTTGTGACCCACCTCATAGCAAATAGCGCCTTAAAATGAGATTATTTTGCCAATAGCTTTAGCACAGCAATTTTTCCTCCATTAAACTTTGAATAAACCAAAATATATTAACAGGTGCTGTTTACACTTATAATAGAATAAAAACTTTGCTTTTACAAAACCAGGCTACAGAACTTTCTAACTCAATCTTACTTAGTCGTTTTCTCGCCAAAATAATTGGATCAATTTCCATTAAAATATGGTCCAAAAATTATGGAGGACGATGATTAAGTAACCATAATTCGTCACCAGCTGTGTTAGAGTGCGGTTATCGAATAAATCTTCATTTACTACGAGCAAGATATTGAAAAATTCAGGCATCTGGTAGCACGACCCTTAATTTTATATTATCTGTTTAGGGGTGTATTTCGTGACGAAAAATTATCCAAACATTTTTTCGCTCTTACTTTGTGTTTATGTATCCTTCTTTTTTATGACAAGTAAGTTGAACTGTGTACAACAAGTAAGTATCCGTGTAGTGACGGATTAAGAATACATAATGTCACTACCCCATCTCAACCCAAGGGTGTCGTAAAAGGCGACTAAGGGAACCTTATGCAGACAAGAGCAATGTAAGAAAAGGAAAATTCGAAACAAATCTTATACCAACCCGTCTGACCAGCGTGGTGTAGTAGGCTAAATTACCTCCACATTCTTTGGGGGAGACCCGAGTCTAGCAGTGGGACGTTTATGGGTTGAAGTGACTGAAGTTGAACTGACTGTACATATATACTGTATATTCGTACATATCACATACATTAAAGTTATATCATTGAAATAGTGTATTTTTTGCAGAATTTACCAAAGCGATACCGACTTCCTTGCAGGTACCCATATTCTCAACTGTCGATCAAACTTTATGAGAATGAGGTTCATATAAATAAAAAATAATTTTGTAAAATTACATTAAGGGAAGGCGCCTAAGGGAACCTTATGCAGACAAGAGCAATGCAAGAAAAGGAAAATTCGAAACAAATCTTATACCAACCCGCACTAGGCCAGCATGAGTGGATTATGGCCTAAACCCTCTCAGCTCTCTAGTTAGAGAAGAGGAGACCCGAGCCCAGCAGTGGGACTTAATGGGTTGCTGATGATGATGATGATGACATTATGGTAAAAAAATAATTATGATTGTTTTTTTAAATGTATTGTCACTTTCACATTTTCGGTACATTAACCGTTTTTGTAACATTGTGTATATCAAGCCGTAAATGAAGGTGCATACGTCATAAGTATCTCAAAGTCGTAAGCCTTCCGACAGTTGAGAATAAGTCGCTGCCTAAGAACATTGGTAGAAGACATAGCCAAACCACTGTTCATCTTAATAATGTTTTTTAGAGGCAACGCCAACTTTTGCACTATTGAAGAATCCCTGTATCGCGGGGGACTATACAAACATACAAATAACGGACACAAAATACATCCAGACTTGAAAAAAATATCAAATATTTTCTCGTGTGGGAATCAAATGCACATCACTAGGCAAATACCTTCACTATAATAATAATATAATATAATATTCTACGACATTCACACAGCGCCATCTAGTCCCATAGTAAGCAATTATATTTGATTGTGTTATGGGTACTAAACAACTGATATACTACTTAAATACATTTTTTTTGTAAATACATATATATATATAGATAAATTACATCCAGACACAGAACAAACCTTTATGCTCATCACACAAAGATTTGTCCTGGGTGGGGATCGAACCCACGACCTCCGGCTTAGCAGTCAGGGTCACTAGCCACTAGACCAACAGGCCAGTCTATGTACTATGACAGTCAAGAAACGAAAAAGTCAGTAAATTGTTGAAGATAAACTCCATTGCTACTACTTTGTAGATTATTGTAGTATTAGTGTATTGAGCAAACAAAAGAAGCACAAAAAATTCACAAGTTTGTTTGTTAGAATTTACAATTTCGCTTCTGTTCGTGATTGGAACTGTGCCCAATCAATGGTAACAAGCAGTAATACTGTTATCCTTGGACTGTGATTGTTCTTTACTTTATTTTGAAATCAAGCTGGAACAAATCGTTTAATAGATTTAAACGATATAACCAGAGGTTGGCATTAGGTAGAGTTGTTTATGTACTTGCATCGAAATGGTGATATTAATATGGATCTTCCCGGGATTTTTGTTGTTCAAAAACTGCATTTTTAAGGAAAATCATAATAATATCGACTTTTTACATTTTATATCTTTCTATTTGATGGTGAATGGGGGCGTGCTGAGCATATCCATGTTAAGATTTAATTATACAATTTCAATGTAAGTACATACCTAAATAATTCTACCAAATTCCGAGCGATAATGAGCTGAGAGGGTTTAGACCATAATGCACGTATGTTGGCCTAGTGCGGATTGGTGGATCAGACATATCCTTAGAATTTCTTCTAAGGTATATGGGTTTTCTCACGATGATTTCCTTCACCGTTAGCAGATGGTAAGTAACTTGACTAATATATATAAATACCCCAAAGTGAATTCCACATTGGTACTGACGAATGTTGGAATCAAAGCAATCAAAGCAAGCAAGATTTGCATGTCTTTTTTATTTATATTTTATATTATATGCAGCTCTCTAATTAGAGGAGAGGAGACCCGAGCCCAGCAGCGGTAGGTACTTAATAATAATGTTGATGATAATGCATGTATTCGGCCACCATCGCTCGATATCTATCGATAATAATCGAACATCATCGACAATATTAGACAACATTACTTAATAAATACAGCTAAACCTATTATATATTCCATCAATGATTGTTTATTCTATAGGAAGTTCCCACAAGCTGGAATTCTTTTAATAATATAATATTATTAATACTCTGATACCTTTGAGACGATACCAGCAATTTGATGAAACTGTTCCAGCAATTTATTTAAAGAGATAATTTTAAATCTATCTGGGTAAAAAAAAAAACCTCAGCTTATTGCATTTTTTGTTTCTACATTATTGCAGAAAACTATTACCGTTTTGAATACATATTTTATAAGTAATAAACTCACTTTATTAGAACCTTACTCTAAGTCTATACCGTGACGAACTTTATTATTTTCATTAGGGCCAGGTGATTCAATTAGATTAAAGGTTAAAACGATGCGCAACGCGTGCCTTATCATTAAAGTTGTTAAGTAACGTAAATAAATATGCCCCTATTTACTTATGAGGTTAAAAAGGCTATTATATAAGTTATTTATAACTCGGTGAAATACGACTGCTATGCCAGAGGTCCCGGGGTCGATTCACAGGTCAGGTAAAAACGGGTTTTATTGCTATGAATTTCTCAATATTATCCTGGAGTTTGGGAAAATATATAATGAAGTGTCATATTTCGTGGCTTACGCATTATTTGTATACCACAGTGGAATTATCATTTCAACACATAAGTGTCCCACTGGGTACGGGCATGGGTCTCCTCCAAAGAATGCGTATGGAATTTAGCCCACTGTACCACGCTGGCCAGACGGGATGGTATACAATGGATTAAGACCCTTGAATACATCACTTAGCTTTTTTTTTATAATATTCTACCCCATTCACCCAGCGCCATCTAGTCCAAAATTAAGCAATTATACTCGTATTTGCTTGTGTTATGGGTACTAAACAACTGATATACTACTTAAATATTTTTTTCTTTCGTAAATACACACATAATATAGATAAATTACACCCCAGACATAGAACAAACCTTCATGCTCATCACACAAAGATTTGTCCTGGGTGGGGATCGAACCCACGACCTCCGGCTTAGCAGTCATGAGTGTCACTAACCACTAGACCAACAGGCCAGTCAAGCAAGCCAGCAATTGATGAAAAACATTTTCATAAGACTTGTTAACAATATTGTAAGTGCACGCTCTATTACTGTACTGTGAGTTTTTAAGAGCTGATAACAATGCCTTAAGCAGTGTACCATAGAATAATGAAAGTAGTAAAAAAACCTATTTCGGTTCTGTGCATTATACCTATTAAATTTATAGCTTAAATCTACACTTATTACAATCTTTTACATTGTTAGCACACTTGTACGTAAACAAATAAAATTTATACGCACTTCAAATAAGTTAGTACACTGAAACCGAGGGATTCTCACAAGTAATACTTTTCATACTTTTTTGTCCAAGATTTATGTTAAAAAGTTTGTCCATTTCTCATTTTCCCCCATGCCGGTTCTTACTGTGTGAACGATTATCATTTTTTTTTTGCCCTATAAAAAGTTTCTTTTGTCAGTTACACCCGCGTGGTCCTTTTCAAAATAGGAACAATGTAAAGTTATTTAACATTTGGACGTTATGTTTATTAAATTTGAATCCGTGTTCTCTTCTTTTTTTAAATATTTTTTTCTTTTGTGTTTCTTATATTTGATATTCAGTCTTTGTGTCACCTAAATGTCAATTTAAGGCAAAAACTCAGTAAAACGTCTTATTGTACAAATCACTATCTTTAGTTTAGAGTGGAGATCACGCACCGGCAAGTGCAGTGAAGGACGTCCACCCACAAGCTGGACTGATGATTTTTTTATCCAAACCGTACTGGAACTGTTGCACTCGTCCAGGTTGCATCCTGCACGATCGCACCTCTTTTTACTACGTTTTCTACCTCTTTGGATTATTTTTTCTTTATTTACTTTTAATATATTCTAAATTCAAAATTACCCTTCGCCAGATCACCTGTCCGCCTGGCGATCACCCTAGTTTCTATTTTATTTTCATCAATCAAATTTATACAGTTATAGTGATTTACTTCGTTTATTTTTGTTTACAGGCCCAACGCCCTTCCCCATCAAGAGTTCTCAATGCCGGCTTGCTCCTGACTCTTATACCTAGTGGCTCGTTTAAGAGGAAGGCGGAGACCGCTAAAGCACAATAGCGCGGGATGCAAGCCGCATACGACCTCGGAGGTGGATTAATTAATTAAAACAACAGAAAAGATTTCATATTTCATTATTTCATCATACATGTATAACTAAATATAGATGATGCAATTATTTCACGTATACACAATATTTGTTCAAGTGTAGTACAATAATAATAAATAAATCGACTAGTTATTTTCGTTGTACGTATCTATAGACTGGTGGATCTTTCATTATTCTTTAAATCTGGTACATTTAAAGTAAAATGCCTATTACATCTGCATTCTAAGGGACCACCTAATTTAGTTTTTGCTAAACATATATTTGGTGAACGATATTTGTCTTCTACACTATTTTGTCTACTTCTAGGCAGTGAATCATTGTCAGACATTTCAAGTTTGTTGTGAAAAATAGATTCATTATTACTAATATTGCTTTCATAAATATTGAAAGGTCGGTCGAGGTCATGCCTGTGCATATCGTGAAACACTTTTTTGTCTGAGGCATAAAGGTTTTGATCAGAAATTGTTTCATTGTTAACACTTAAGTTTTCGTTGATATATCGTTGTGACATCCACACGTACCGTGCCATTGGTTCTTCGGGACCCCACATTCGGGACGGACGGAATGCAGATGCTATTTTCTGTAAAAGAATATATTCAAACATTATTTCCCTTGATTATTGACCATATTATAATATTATGAATTTATATAAGTGACGCTTATAACTTTTATATTCAGTTACTCAGTTTTTTATTACGGTTATAAGATCATGATTAAATAATTTATTGTGAATTTTAATTAAAATGTGCCCAACACTGAAGTAAGCTAATATAACCTTGTATTAAGGAATCAATAGAACCACTAATAAAAATTTAAAAAATCTAAATAACATATACATACAACAATAACACACACAGACACCAGTCTCTCACAAGTTAATGATATTTTTGATTATGTTAAAAACTATGTTATCATAATGTTTGTGAGAGAGAAATAAATTCTTTATTATTATACATAGAAAACACCCAAACTTCGAAACAAACATTTTTGCAAAAATATTTGTTTCGACCATGGGATCAAACCCGAGACATATACATTACCACTACGCCTCCGAGGTAATCAAAGTCAACTTGAGTGGAAATTTACCACTGTGTACCTACTCAAACCGCAGTATAAATATAATACATACAGTATTGGAACTTCATCCGAACTCAAGTCATACCTCAAGTATACAACCAGTCGCAGTGATGAACGGTCGCATACTTAAGCGGATATTTAGTAGAGGTGCGTAGGTATGACTTGCGTTCCGACTGTTTGTATGAAGTTATAATACTGTATGTATTTATACTGTGCTTAAACTGTATTCATAATCTTACCGTTATCAAATTAAACTGCTCCTCTTTTGCTACAGCTATCGCAGCCATGATCACCATGACCACCAATATCGTCGTGAATACTCCAAGTAATGGCCAGAGTATTTCAGCTTGACTCCAAGATGTCTGGAGTACGAGTCTGAGCCACCATCCTGAGACTCCAAGCAAGAGAATTGGGCTCAACCACCATGTCAATATCCAGAATAAGGGCAGTTTTATTTTTGTGAGGAATTCTATGTCCACTGTCAGGTAAGACCAACCTGTAATTGTATAATTATGGTTAATTATTATATTATATTGTACTAGAAGTCACTGGGTCTTCGCTTCCGTTGTTCTTTGTTTGACCACTGCTTAGCCCTTATTGGCCGTAGCGTGATGTTATATAGTTTATAGCCTTTCGCAGTAAATGGGCTATCTAATATTAAAACAATTATTCAAATCAGACCAGCCCCCTGATTCTGAGCTGTCGGAAATTTTTTGGCCGGAAAATATCAGTTCAATTATTATTAAAGTTAAAAAACATAATGTTAAAGAAATAGATGGTTGTAGGAAAAAAACATATATTAATCAGTTTTTAATTTTCTATACGGTAGACTATTTTTTAACATTATTTTTATTATTTAAAAAAAAACTAAAGTCGTAAAAATACTAAGATTCAAAAAGCTTACGACCCGGGAGCAATTCAACGAGTCAGAGTCAGGGGGCAGTAGTTATCAAACCGGATTAGTAGTTTCTGAGTTTAGCGCATTCAACCAAAGAATTTTGGCATTATGGCGAATGTGCTATAAACTAATCATTATGTAAACACCTATAATGTACCCACATTTCAGAAAATAAATTAATTTGAATTTGAATTTGAAAAAGAAACTCTTCAGCTATAATATAAGTATAGATGACTGACCTGTTGGTTTAGTGGTTAGTGACCCTGACTACTAAACCGGAGGTCGTGGGTTCGATCCCCACCCAAGATAAATCTTTGTGTGATGAGCATAAATAAAGGTTTGTTCTGTGTCTGGGTGTAATTTATCTATAATATGTATGTATTTACAAAAAAAAATGTATTTAAGTAGTATATCAGTTATTTAGTACCCATAACACAGGCAAATATAATTGCTTACTTTGGGACTAGATGGCGCTGTGTGAATGTAGTAGAATACTATTATTATTACTATTATTATAGATAACCTTACCGTAAATAAAAACAAATCCAACAACCTCCATAGTTGCTGTAAACACAGCCAGTACTGGTACTATATAATCATCTAATATCGATGCAACTTCTTGTCCTCGAGATAAAACCACTACTGTAAGGGTAGTGCCTATTGCCGACAAACCACACGTGAACACACGCCAGTGGTCTCCTGTGCGACGATAAACCATATCGTATAATGGATATAGGAGTAACAACTGGAATCAGAGAGAACAAAAAAAATATTGAATTATTATAAGACGGATCTACGTCACATATTCTATTATACGATAGCACGCGAAGCGGTTGAAATTAAGAAATACTCAAATTTCAACCGGGAGGATGGATCAAAAACTTGGAATCCCGTTATCAGCTGGTGTAAACATCGCCGTAACAAAGTAGACCAGTGTAAAGACGTCATTAGTGTAGTGTGTCGAAATACCGGCAGTTCTGATAAAAATATTGACAAAAGTGAGGGTAGTAGCAGAAACCCGCGTGCATCGAGGACGACGCTCGGCAGCCATCTCAGTCAGCCCGTGACCACGATCGGTGCGATTCGATCGAAACGTCGGGCAAATAAATAATGTATTTACTATTCCTTATAATATAATACGTGACGGGTCTACCGTTTCATAATAATTTAATAAGTGTACAAGTCGCAAAAGTTTAAAAAAAAATTGTACAAACATTATGTTCAAGGAAACGATGGTGACCGAATGGTTATGGAAGTTCGATTCCGATGGCCAGTACCAATGTGGATTTCATTCAGTGGTATGTATATTTATGTACTTACTAGTCAAACGACTTATTATTATTTGCTGACGGTGAACGAAAACATTATGAAGAAACCCACATAGCCTAGAAGAAATTCTAAGGGTCTGTTTCACTATTTGCAAATAAGTGCTAGATAGCCTATATGAAACTTTATTGAAAGATTTTAATGATTTTTTTATTTTATTTTAAACGGGAATTGTGCGATTCAACAAGACGAGCTCAGTCGGAACGTCAAGCATCATAAGGTATGTAAATTTCCTAAAAGATAATTGCGTGAATTCACGTTTAAAATCAAAAAAATATTACCTGAAAGTTTAAAAGTAAATATTTTGATGTATTTTCCATATAAAATCTGTCAAAAATGTCAGTTATATACAGTTTAATATAATATTTAATATATCTTGCAACACAAAGCGTAAGAAGTATGGATAACAAAACAATCTTATCAAACTATTTAAGAGGGTTCATACATTTTCAAGTTGCTCGCAAATAGGTTTTTAAATCACGCACACAGAGCCGAAACATGCACACTTCTCTAATGCTGTGTGGTACAACAATATAGCGCGTACTAGTGAGTTTGGTATTTTTTAACCTCGTATTTTGTTAAAGTTGGATAGGATAAAATTTCGAATTAAATTAATCAATAATGAATTGTAATTAATCGTATTGTATTCTAAAAACAATTAAAATACAATTTTATTACAAAGAAAGAAAAATACAATTAATTTTATATTAGACTAACAATTAATTTCTCAATAATAACTGCGGCTGATATGATGATGATGATGATGAATATGACTATTTGAGGTCAAAGTGGTGAATATGTCCGCCACCTTGAACTGTTGTTTTTGGGCTGATCGACTCCAAAATCGATATCTGACAATCCCACTGATCACTGGGCATAGTTCTGAAGTCAAAATTGTAATATGCCCGCCATCTTGAACCTTGTTGTTTTTGGGCTGAGTGATACCAAAATCGATATTTGACGATCCCATTGGTCACTGGGCATAGTTCTGAAATCAAAATTATAAAAATGCCCGCCATCTTGAACTTTGTTGTTTTTGGACTGGGTGATACCAAAATTGATATCTGACGATCCCATTGGTCACTGGGCCTAGTTCTAAAGTCAAAATTGTAAAAATGCCCACCGTCTTGAACTTTGTTGTTTTTGGGCTGATTGATACCAAAATCGATATCTGACTAACCCATTGGTCACTGGGCCTAGTTCTGAAGTCAAAATTGTAAAAATGTCCGCCATCTTGAACTTTGCTGTTTTGGGCTGATTGACTCCAAAATCGATATCTGATAATCCCATTGGTCACTGGGCATAGTTTCGAAGTCAAAATTGTGAAAATGCCCGCCATCTTGATCTTTGTTATTTTTGGGCTGAATGATACCAAAATCGATATCTGACTATCCCATTGGTCACTGGGCATAGTTTTGAAGTCAAAATTGTAAAAATTCCCGCCATCTTGAACTTTGTAGTTTTTGGGCTGAGTGATACCAAAATTAATATCTGACGATCCCATTGGTCACTGGACATAGTTCTGAAGTCAAAATTGTAAAAATGCTCGCCATCTTGAACTTTGTTGTTTTTGGCCTGATTGACACCAAAATCGATTACTGACTATCCCATTGGTCAGTGGGCATAGTTTTGAAATCAAAATTTTAAAAATGCCCGCCATCTTGAACCTTGTTATTTTTGGGCTGAGTGATACCGAAATCGATATCTGACGATCCCATTGATCACTGGTCATAGTTCTGAAGTCAAAATTGTTATCACAAAATTTTGGAATCACAGCCCAGAAACCATTGACCAATGGGATCGTCAGATATCGATTTTGGTATCACTCAGCCCAAAAACAACAAAGTTCGAGATGGCGGGCATTTTTACAATTTTACTTCAGAACTATGCCCAGTGACCAATGGGATCGTCAAATATCGATTTTGGTATCACTCAGCCCAAAAACAACAAAGTTCAAGACGGCCGGCATTTTTATAATTTTGACTTCAGAACTATGCCCAGTGACCAATGGGATCGTCAAATATCGATTTTGGTATCACTCAGCCCAAAAACAACAAAGTTCAAGACGGCCGGCATTTTTATAATTTTGTCTTTAGAACTATGCCCAGTGACCAATGGGATCGTCAAATATCGATTTTGGTATCACTCAGCCCAAAAACAACAAAGTTCAAGATGGCGGGCATTTTTACAATTTTACTTCAGAACTATTTCCAGTGACCAATGGGATCGTCAAATATCGATTTTGGTATCACTCAGCCCAAAAACAACAAAGTTCAAGACGGCCGGCATTTTTATAATTTTGTCTTTAGAACTATGCCCAGTGACCAATGGGATCGTCAAATATCGATTTTGGTATCACTCAGCCCAAAAACAACAAAGTTCAAGATGGCGGGCATTTTTACAATTTTACTTCAGAACTATTTCCAGTGACCAATGGGATCGTCAAATATCGATTTTGGTATCACTCAGCCCAAAAACAACAAAGTTCAAGATGGCGGGCATTTTTACAATTTTGACTTCAGAACTATGCCCAGTGACCAATGGGATCGTCAAATATCGATTTTGGTATCACTCAGCCCAAAAACAACAAAGTTCAAGATGGCGGGCATTTTTCAATTTTGACTTCAGAACTATGCGCAGTGACCAATGGGATCGTCAAATATCGATTTTGGTATCACTCAGCCCAAAAACAACAAAGTTCAAGATGGCGGGCATTTTTACAATTTTGACTTCAGAACTATGCCAAGTGACTAATGGGATCATCAGATATCGATTTTCGAGCCCATCAGCCCAAAAGCAGCAAAGTTAATAATTTGATCTTTAATAAAAAAAAAATTCCATAACAAAGTATCAACTGGTATTGAACTCTCTTGAAATATACAAATATTACGTAAACATCGGACCGGGAGCGCGGGAAGCAAAGCGTTACGTCCTCTCTCTAGAAGGCCTCAGCCGGTACTGATTTCTCACGGCCTGTGCGCCGAAATATAAGGCGTTTTTAGGCTCTTTTCAAAAATCATTTTAAAATATTTCTAAAGGGATTTCGAAAATATTATGGACATTTATGAATGACAACATCTTGCTTAATAATTAAATGTAAAAAAAGCTACTTTTTAAACACATATAGTGTACCAAAATTCTCATCAAAGTTGATCAAAGTTCAACGTTTTTGAGAATTTTAGTTTTTAAGTTTTAGTTATAAAAAAATGAATATTTCTAATATTTTTTTCAATACACTAACTAAAGGACTATATGTAGACCTTAACACAAGCTTTTTTTTCTATGAATTTCAATTACTTTAGTCCCTGGCGAATCAGAAAGTAGGCTTGTTTCGTCGAATTTCTTAAAACGCTGTGCGAAAGAACTGTTCTAACTATAATACTAATAATAAATAGTCTGTTTTTCTTAATACACTTTATAGACAAGAAAACTGTTGTCTATGTATGCCAAAAATTACTTCGCTACATATAAAGACATATTCTGTAGCGAACGTGGAAATCTCTTGATTTCATCGATTTCTGTATGAACCCTCTTAATTCATAAATGTATGCCAACTTACCATAGTAATTATACCAGAAAACAATACAACACCGAAAGCCATAAGGGGCCACTCTTTATCCCTCATTTCGGTAACTGATGACTGATATATTAAGACTAGAATTGATATGAAACTCCTATCCTTCCAACCAGTACCACCGATAGAGTCCCACATCAACACCCAAAGCCAGCCACCAAGTATGTTCACAATTATAATTACTGCTGATGCACTGAAACAGACAGAGTAAATTAATAAAACAATAATAATAATGTTTGGACATTCAAACACAGCGCTATCTAGTACCAAACTAAGCTAATGCTTGTAATATGGATACTAGACAACTGATAAAATACTTAAATAACTTTTTTTTTTGCCTACCCCTCTGCCTACCCCTTCGAGGAAAAAGGTGTAATGCTATGTTATGTTATGTGTTATTACTGATAAATTAAACTAAACATGATTCAAACTATATTAAACTAATCCTTACAAAAGCGATGGTGGCCGAATTGATAAGTTAACGGTGAAGGAAAATATCGTGAGGAAACTCACATACCCTAGAAGAAATTCTAAGAGTATAATATATCTGATTCGATTCACCAACCCACACTAGGCCAGCGTGTGTGGATTATGGCCTAAACAGCTAAACACCCTTAGCTGTCTAGATAGAGGAGAGTAGGCCCGAGACCAGTAGTGGGTTATTATAATAATATTCTACCACATTCAGACAGCGCTATCTAGTCCCAAATTAAGCAGTTATATTTGCTTGTGTTATGGGTACTAAACAACTGATATACTACTTAAATACATTTTTTTTTGTAAATACATACATAGATAAATTATACCCAGACACAGAACAAACCTTGATGCTCATCACACAAAGATTTGTCCTGGGTGGGGATCGAACCCACGACCTCCGGCTTAGCAGTCAGGGTCACTAACCACTAGACCAACAGGCCAGTCAAGTATTAATATGCTGATGATGAATCCTTACAAACTAGCACATCAAGTGGCCCGGTTTTGTGATGAGCGCGTCCTTACACAAATACACAGGCCTCTTCTAGCTGCTTCCACTATTTTCTATTCCTAGATTTCTTCGACCAGCTTGCGTCTCCAACTTTCAGGAGTATAGAGTAAGTAATTAATATGAAATGTGATATAAAAACAAATGTGAATGCTATACCAGGTGATACTCAAACATTTTGGGCTAAAGAAAAATAATAGATATAGTTGACAGAATTTTGACTGTCACCATGGCTTAACGGTTAAAGTGGTCGCTTTACACATCACCAGGCTGAGTAATGTGAGTTCAATTCCCACACGAGACAAAATATTTGTGATATTTATAGATATTTGTTTCGAGTTTGGGTATACTTTGCGTCTGTTTCGAGGATAAACTTTCCAAAACTAGGTAGTTAAAATAAATAGGACAACTCACCTCCGAACATCGGAGTACTTATACACTGAACCACCACCGCTTATGAGGTAGCCACTCATGATTTGTGAAGACAATAACGCCTGTACTAAGGCACTGTGCCAAATGTATGGTTCCTTCAACGATGACCAATTCTCGCAAGATTCGAACATGCCATCCAAAACTTCTGAGCTAGCCAGAAATGTACATAGAATTATTGCGATTGTCACTATAGTTGTAGCCAAGATGCCGAGAATGGTTTTCATTGTTTTATAGAGGCGGTACAATCTGAAAATGAATTAGAAATTGTTTATTAAAATGCTTACAAAATAAATCTTACTAATACTTCCGAATTCCCTCCACCGCACCGTACCCAAACCGACCCGACCCGTACCTAGAAGTGAGACGTTTATGGGTTGAAATAATGATGACGAGACTTAAAAAAAAGAATATTATTAGTATTCTTTATATGTTATATATTATTGTAACAAACAGTAACATAACCGTATATTTATTTAGTAATACGTTTATGTCGTAAAATGTATAGAGTCATTGAACTCTGAGGTAGGTACCTACTTTTGTATAAGTACTAACGACATCTGTTACTGAGTATAAATTGCTAATTATTCTTATCAAAATTATTTTAACTACTAACTATATACATAAGTATATTTATGACCTAATGGTATGACTCTAACCAATGGACACGAAAATGTATTTTGTCGAATTAATTCGATATAGACAGTTAAAGGGTTAAACAATATTATTTTAAATATTCTTCTGTTTTTGAAATAATTTGAACAAATTTAAACCACGATTCGTTTTAATAGTGGCCTAGAATGGGCATCCTAATTACTTTATGTTGTCAATTGATTAATTAATTATTTAATTGTTAACACGTGCTTATTTGGGGTCATTATGCTAATTGAGACAATGAATGTATGTTTATCGCATATTTCAAATAGTATTTTTAATTTACATTACAAATGTTCTAAATTAAATTGGCCGTTATTTTCTTTAGAAATATTGTTTTCAATTTAAGGAAAGGAATAGTTTAGTTTACTTTGACTACAAACTAATAGATATTTAAATTTGTAATAATAATAATGAATCACTCGTATTACTCGAGCATCCTGAAATGTTCGTTAATAAAGGGTTAAGCAATTTTCGGCAAGGACAGTTCATGGATGGGGGACCGTTTATGACATTTTTACTCTTGAGTATCTCCATGCTTCGGAAGGTACGTAAATCGTTTGGTTCCGGTTGTTACTTACCTAGCAGGTATTGTTGTGTAGGAAAAGGTGACCTTGTGGTTTAACTAGATAATTTTTTCAATTTTTTTATGGATTGAACTTGTAAAGCTGACTCAACACAATGATAGAACAAACACGGTACTAATGATTCTTTTATACATATTTCTTACAACACATACATACATACATATAGATCACGCCTCTTTCCCAAAAGACGGGTAGGCGGAGACCATTTCCTTCCACTTGCTACGATTCTGATACACATCTTTGGCTTCTTCAACATTCATCAGTCTTTTCATGCATTCTCGCCGGTTGAGGATACTCCTAATCTGTCCCTTCTTTAGAACGTCACCTATTTGGTCATGGTACGTTCTTCTAAGTTCCTTTCACATTCGCCTCATATATTTGTTTTGTCACTCTTCCTTCATTCATTCTCTCGACATGTCCTTACAACACATTTAATATAAAGAAACTCAAAACTACTACAATAAGAGAATGTCTAAAATTTTATAAACACTATTACTGTCCAGATATCGTAAGACGTATGTGTGTTGTAATTGTGGTTTGCGTTGAAGGTTTCAGCGTTTGTTTACTAAATTTAGTATCATTAGTTTCAATCGACTCAGAGAAACTTATTTCATACCATAAATACGTTGTAAAATTTATTACGTCAAATATCAGCTATTACGAATTATATTACGACATTAAAAAGATTCCACCCCAAATATGATTTTAAATTGTTAATAAACGTGTAATGGCTAGCAATGAACAAAATATTACATGTAATAAGAGTATTATTACTTACGAAAGAGGCACGAAGAACCACAGTAGAAATATTAAAATTGTCATTATTCCGAGATACTGGGGAGATTCCGTAAACGGCGCAAGAAATGTTGTACTGAAAGTTTAATAATCGTATTTTTAATTATTATTGCAAATTATTTTTGTTCAATACTAGGACTTATTCCATTATTATACACACAATTAATCCATATTGGAACCAATTGAAATTGTATTTATGTATTAAGTATATATTTTTTATTATTTTCAAAACTTACTTGAAACATTCAGATGCATTCATTTTGTTTTCGTATCCAGTCTGCAACAGAAAATAAATAAACTAAGTTTTTTTAATTCAATAAAGCTATTTCAAAGAGCAAATTATTTTGTTGTACGTTTGTTATTTCGCAAATTAGTTTGTAATTAATTATCAAAGTCGCCCAGAAAGCTTCAAACTTAACTACTACCACATTAAGTGACAACTGGACCCAACAGCTTTATGCTTTGAAATCACGGAAACGTTTGAGAATGAAATTGCTACAAACGGTCACCCATCATGGACTGACCTTGCCGAGTGTTGCTTAACCTCGATGATCGTAAAGATCTCAGTACCAGTATGCTACGAGCGCAGTGCTATCAAATAGTTATCAAACATATTTTCCTTTCTATTCCATTCTAACAATGAGTTATAATAATATTATTATGTTAGTAAGGTTCGACTAATTCAAGTATAGAAACCATTAAGGTACTTAGTTGTAGTAATTAATATCAACAAAGCCATTGAGTAACTGTCAATGGCTTTGTTGATATAAATGAACTCTAGATAGATTCACCGTAACAGCTGTCAACATACCAATTAAAACACAATACACAAGGCCTTTAATGTATTATTGATCAAAATATGTTTGTATTGAGTCTGGGTATACTTTGTCATAATTACAACTAATAAATGTCCCACTGCTGGGCACGGGTCGTTTAAACATTGTGGAGAGAATTTCGCCTACTATACAACGCTGACCAGACGGGTTAGTATAGGGTCGCGGTATGTATCGGTGTCGCGGACGAATGTTCCTGCGCTCCCGTGACCACAGCAGAGCGCGACGAGAGGAACACCTTGGGGTTTTAGTGGGTGCGAGCCCCACATAACCCCTCTGTTCTTTCCCCAAGACCGAGGGGTATGCGTCAGACATTTCCCAAGTAAAAAAATAAAATAAAATAAAAGGGTATGTATCGAATTTTCCTTTTTTCCCCTTAGTCGCCTTTTACGACACTCACAGGTTATATTGGGATAGTGACATTACATATTTTTAATACGTCACTACACGGAAAAGCACACATACATCCAGTGAAATCCTAACAATACTAAAAACTATATCAAGATCATTTATCATCGTAATCTCAGCCTTCTCTCAAATATGTTGGGGTTGGCTTTCACTGTAAGCTTACGCGGTTGATTTCCGGATTTACACGAAGAGTGGCGGCTAGCTTTTACAACCCAACTACTGTTCCTTCCGTTTGCATTAGCTGACAAGGTTTGCAGGGTTTCTTAACACGATTTATGTGGTTTATCTTATTAATATTAAATTATTGTATATGTCATAGTCAAAGGTCGACATTCAGTCTCTTCCCGGAATGACTGGTTTATTCTATGTTAGGTTAGACTTCAAGTTAGACCAGAGGATTGACTAGTCAAACCTAGGAGCGACTTTAACTTATATAATACTTGTATGTAATGCAATATACCTAAATATTAATGTCCCACTGCTGGGCATGAGTCTCCTTCAAACATTTTGTCGGGAATTTAGCCTACTATACCACGCTGACCAGATGGGTTAGTATAGGGTTTGTATCGTATTTTCCTTTTCTCGCAGAGCTCTATGTTTAGCATAATTTATTTTAATTTCAAACACTAGAAAATTTATATATTTGTGATGGTCTTCTATGGTTTACTAATATTTTATACCTAATATAATTCTAAATTGTTAAAAAAAACCCGAAAACTGGTTGGCAGTCGTCAGTTGCCAGAGGGTGTATTTACAGATATGTTAAAAATAAAAGTCGTAAATCCTTACCGGTGTCATGTGTAATCTAGTGCAGTCCTTCAAAGGGAACGAGCCTTTCCCTATCCATATGAGGTAAGCAGACGCTAGGGCTACGTACATCGCGTAGTAGACACAGCATAGGAATGACGTCAGCACTTTTAAATGGCCTACACCTGGAATAAGATTTTAAATAAGTTTAAATAATAGCAATAATGATTTTTTAACTTTTTAAATATAGTTTAATACATTAACACATACTAAATTATTTTGTATAGGCTCTACGTCACGTTTTATTTCATAAGAGAGAAACATTTATTACCTAAGTACTAACAGCGATATATTCTGAAATATAAAAACTTGTTTGTTTACCTACTTTGATATTACTACACGAACTCAACATGTTATGAAAGCTTGTTATTAGCAAATTAAGTTATAGTTATAATATTGTTATAGTACAGTCGAGTTCATTAATATATTGGCACCATCAAGAATTCAAAATATAGTGAGCGTTGAAAAGCTCAATAAATACTATAGAACCTATGGATCAAATAACCGTCCTCATGTGAATGGTTCAATAAAATATGCTGTACATTATGCAATAAGTTGTAGTCGCCCTTTTCAACAAAAATATCTAATGATGGTGCCAATTTAATGAACTGGACTGTATAACTAAACATGTATTGTATTGTATCCTATTAGTCTGTAAGCTAAGAACAGAAATAAATTAATAATTGTCAAGTTAATGCAAAAAATATTATGTATTCATAAATAAAGAAAATAATGAGGGGGAGGGAGGATTACGGTTAATATAATTGGGAAGCGTGATAACATAATATAATATATCACGCCTTTTTCCCTTAAGGGGTAGGCAAAGGTGATTCACACCCACATTTCGCCAGCTATGATTTTGGTCCCATGAAATAAGGGGCGAGCCTATTGTCATCAACTGGGAACATTTGTTTACCAAACACCTCGAAAATCTTAATACTGGAATTTCATGATAGAAAAGCCCAATACCATTTTCACCCGACCCCGGAATCGAACCCGGGACTTCTTGCACAGCAGTCGTATACACTTCCCGCTGCACCACCGAGGCGTGATATACTTGTAATAAAAATCAGTTGGTCAAAACAATAAATTATACAGGCAGAGGTCACCGTGAAAAAACTCTCAAAATATTGTATTGTTACAATATGTACGTACATGGAACATGCAAGCCACGTGTGAAATCCGCCTTACCAAATTTATATATCTAGATTTGAAGGTATACAACATTTATGCGTTATTCGGCTATCGAAACTTGAACCTCTTGCGCAACAGCAAGAGGTTCACGCCGCAAACGACAGCACGGTCTTTTTGACCGCACCGCGTTTGTCACTGTCTGCGTTTGTGCATACCACGTGGATACAAAGAGGTTTGTTCGATTCACGGTAGACAACTACGGCACTCGTAGCGCGGACTTTTTACCCCGTGTGCGTTAGCAGATAGGATTCCTTTTGTTCTATAGTTTACGTTGAAAATGACCGGCCTGCACCGCCCCGTCGTTTGTTGTGGCTCTTGTAGTCTAAGGCCCACAAAGGCTTGTTAAAAATTTATCATCAAGCCTAGAGCTTAGAAAACGCTGGAAAAGTTCCTATACCCTACAGAAGACCGAAGTCATAAAAACCCTGCCGCTAAAGGGAAGAGGTTTTAATATGATAATGATAAGTCGGGTCGTAAGTTTGCCATAAAAAAAGATTTGTCATAGTAGCAAAGAAGTTGTAATGACATTAGTTTTCATTCGATTCACATTTTTATACACTGACTTTAATTCAATAATACCATGTTGTAACTCCCTGTTATGACGTAATAATACAATGTTTTTGTTCGAAAGAAGTGACTAGGGAAAATAAAAAAATAAAGGAAGCATGAATTAAAAACAGTAGACTACTAATTCAATATGACGAAAAGGGAGTTTTTATATATCTTTATATCGCGGTAGTAGCAAACAGAATTACGGCTTGATGCTAAGTGGTTTCCGTTCAAGAGGCATCATCATCAAGCGAGTTGTCAAACCTTCAAATTTCTTCCCTCCCCAAGCAGCACTGGACCCCACTACTACCCACCAGGAACACAAGACTAGTGTTATTATAGCTTAGTCTTCTGTAGGGATATTTCCAGCTGTTCTTTACCTCTCTACAATCATCATCATAATCTACCCATTAAGTCCCACTGCTGGGGTCAGGTCTCTTCTCATCTATCTAGATAACTGAGAGGGTTTAGACCATAATCCACACACGTCTAGTGCAGGTTGGTGGATTAGACATACTCTTAGAACTTTTTCTTGGGTCGTCAGCAGATGGTAAGTCGCTTGACCTGGACAGCATAATTTGCATACCAGTCTCTTAACTAATCTGCAATCATAATAAAAAGAGAATTCATTACCTCTCAATATCGGTACAGCCCTCCAAACTCCAACAGGATCCTGATGACTTAATTGTCCCATGGCTAGCTGCAACAACGTCGTTGGAAGTCCAGCAACCAGCAGCCAGAATGTGTAGATAACCAGGTAAGGAACTTCCCCATAACGGTATGCCTCCCTCGGCAGTCGGACTGAATTGAATAGTGTGAGAGATATTGCTAATGAGCATAGCTGAGTTTTTGTGAACTCGCATATTGATTTTAATACCTGGAAACAAAAAAAAAATTATATCTTTTATTGTTAGGTGAAAGGACCACTCGCAGTGGCGTAAATTAGGTGAGGCCTATGTCCAGCAGTGGACGTCGTTGGGCTGATATGATGATGATGAAAGGTGTCATCTATTGTTATTGAAAACTGGGCTTAACAATTATTTTGTAATAAATATTCTATGATGTGAGGATATGATAGTGACTGATTAAGAAATCCCTATTTCAACCCGTGGTTGTTAAAGACGACTAAGGGAGAACCACACTAAAGAAAAGGAAAGTTTGAAACAGAACCCTTTAAAAATTAGTCTGGCCAGCGAGAGCGTGGTATAGTAGGCTGAATTCCGTTCACAATGTTTGGAGGAGACCCATGCCCAGCAGTGATGCGTTTCTAGGTTGTAGTAATAATGAAATATCCTATAATAATATCCTATCCTTAATCATATTGGAAATCTCCTTCTTTCGCCTTTTCCGCTCAATTGTCCTTTTCATTCACAATGAAATACAAATTGCATTACTCAATACGTGATTTATTTATTTATCAACATACAACTATTTTTACAGGTTTTTCGTAATGTAATAAAATAGTGTAGCTATCATAATATTATTTTTTATAAGCTCATATTATAAAGTTATCCTTGTGAATTCACTCAGTGTGCAATAAAATAAATCAATTTCCTCCGCTACCAGGTTGAGAGTGTGAAACGCGCGCGACATCCTTGAGCAAGTTGGTGTGCGAGCGCGGCTCGCCAGCAGTTGCGGAATGAAGACCCACATAAAAATGTATATTCAATTCTAAAACCTAAGACATGAATAATAAAGCACATAAACCATAATTGGAGCTGATATAGAGACGTTTATTATTATAAGTAAAACATTGGTAGCTACGCTTGTTATACTCATAATAATAATTGTGATGTAAGATAAAAAAAAAAATATTGCCATCACGATTTACGTAATTTATGTACATAGTAATATTAATAATTGCTACGTACAACTGTATAACTCAGCCCAGGGTACATGTGTTTTGTGACTCAGCCTATTGACGTCTGAAGCCGCGACATAGTATTATGAATCACCTAAGTATAAGGTTTCTGTTAATTATGTAGTTCTGTCTCTAAACTTGAAGAAATTCTCTGAAGATGTACAAAATAGAACCATCCTAATTAATTCTAAGTTATTTTATTATCAAACTAGCTGACCCGGTGAACTTCGTACCGCCATATTTTATTATTCGCGATAATGTTCCATTTTCAAATGTTTATATTATGAAGATTTCAAATGTTACACAGTTTTTTTTTTGTATAACTGCTTACCTACATGCCTTGCCTCGACCATAACAAATACCAGCTAAATCAGTCGAGCCGTTCTCACGTGAATCCATTACATATGAATGAATAAATAACTTAAGACACGGACACAAGATCGCTGTCGACCTTTGATTCAAAACATTTAGAATGCCAAAATGATATTTTCAGCTTTATAGCTGAAATTCTGAGGTGAAAATCTAATTTTACTGGGTTATATAATGTCAGTTAACTACAAAACTATCGCAGTACTGTCAACTTAGCATATAAATAACGAAATTGAACTTGGATCTTAGTAGAACGAGTTTTTAATTAGAGCGAAACGAATTTCTTTGACATCTCTAACAAGCATGTCTTTTTAATTTGTTATATGCGTAGTAATATGAAGTGCGTCTTATGTCCCAGTATAAATTGATTCAATGTGTGTATTTCGATATATAATTAGGTATATTTTATGTAATTTATCGACTTACAAAATCACGTTAAATCTATTGTTTTTTTTTTTAAATAGGTAAATATTTACTGAAGGTTAAGAAAAATGTCACTGAATCTAAATTATCTTATTTAAGGTTAACAAGCTCCCCTCCTCGGTGGCTGTCATCCCAGAGAATTTTATAATGCTCTAATTCGCGGCCGTCCTACTATACATTATTTTATTTTTTTCAACGTATCGATGTATTTTAAAGGTCAGTAGATTCGTAATGAAGAAAGTCCAATAAAGGCATAATACTAACAATACTGACACTATATTATAAATATGCCCTATTTCTGTTGAAAGTGAAAAAACTATATATAATTATATAATATATACTGTGAACTTTATTACTTAACTTTTTATTCTGATTAAAAGTGTTTTTTAAATAAAAGTGGTTCAATACAATAATGCTAAAGATTTAATTAAGTATATTTAAGTGATATTTTTTGAATCCAAGCGTGTTCTTTTTTTGAAAATACGGCGATGCAACTAGGCGTCATATTTTGGTAAGTTTAGTTATTTTGATTATTGTATTAGAAATATTATTTTGTTATTACGTATTTAACTAATTAAAATAAAACACTACACGTGAATTTACTTACTAAATAACATAAAACACAAAAATACATAACCTCACTCTTGTTTGGCGGCTACCATAGAATTTGTAATTTTTTTTGTCAAATTATTAAATACTTACTTACTTGGTATCAAAAGAATGGCAATTTAATGAACTTCAAAGATATATACATTATTCCGAATATAATTATAATATTTTCAATCTAAAAATCATTTCGTGGCCGCGGGTCACTACCCGCGTACTGCATACTCGTGGCCGCAATCGGGTAACGTAAGTATGGTCACTTTAGAGTTAAAAAATTGTGTAAATCTAACTTATCTTGAAACTATTATAGAGAAAATATTATCTAAATAAAATTAAAATCAAAATTGTATATAGTCGTAGTACAAAAATATCGAGTAATCATCAAAAATAGCGAGTGGGGGCGAGAGCGCCAGCGGGCGCATTGAGGGCCTAGCGCAGGCGCGTAATCATCGCCGTGTGAGAATGTTTAGAGGAGGTTAAGTTTCAATAAATATATAAGACAAACATATTATTATAACGATTCTGCTTCTGATTCTGAACAAACTAATTCCAGGTTTCACATTAAGTAGGAATATATTGGAGCTGTATAGCCCCACTGAATCACACTTCCCTATATTTCCACCCACATTTCGACACAAATATGAATCCAAGAATCATTTATTAACAAAAATAATAACACTAACCTATTACTACTATTACTTAATCTGCTATTGTAATGTTTAGAACATTACTTCCTTCTTACGTCACGTGATTCTCCAGTCCAATGGGTCAGATCGGTTCACTCTTTCATGATGAATCTTTCGTCACAAGTCCCAAAAACGACAGGTGTATTACGTGAATTATTTTGTTCGCCAAAAACGTCTTTCTTTTTCTTCTTTTAAGCGTTTTTAAGCGTCTCTGGTGCGCATTTCTTTCTATTTTGTAACGACTATGTTTTATGCGTGTTAATTGTTTTGTGTTTTTGTTACAATTTAATGTTTTTATTACAAATGTTTATAGACTTTTCCTGGTACAGTTTAGTTGTTCTATGTTGAAATATTTATAATAAGTAAAGTTAAGTATAAATTATTCTGTCATTAAATCAGCATAAGGTTCCCTTAGTCTCCTTTTACGTCATCCACGAGTTGAGATGGGGGTATTGACATTATGTATTCTTAATCCGTCACTAGACACAAAAAAATTGATATTTTTTTGTTAATTCATGAGTTTGTTGGTTTCACTTCAACAGCTAAATCACTAAATCTAAAGAGGGAAATTTTAGAGAGAGTCTAAAACCTAAAAAAGAACTTAGACTACTTTTTATCGACATACCACGCGGACAAACACCCAGACAAAAGCTTGTTTATTTTGTATCATCTTGCATGCATTGTATAATAAATGGTTTTAAAAGACAACGCCTGCACTAGAAAACAATCACTATATCGCGAGGGAATTTACAAACATTATAATTAATGGATACAAAGTACCTACACACAGCCTCTCGTATGGGAATCGAACCCACCTCACTCGGTGTGGATATTTTACAGGCCTAGATTGACAGGCAGGTAGATTTGGCAGGCCTGTTGGTCTAGTGGTTAGTGACCCTGACTGCTAAGCCGGTGGAGATCGTGGGTTCGATCCCCACCCAGGACAAATCTTTGTGTGATGAGCATGAAGGTTTGTTTTGTGTCTGGGTGTAATTTATCTATAATATGTATGTATTTACAAAATAAAAAAGAAAAAACATGTATTTAAGTAGTATATCAGTTGTTTAATACCCATAACACAAGCAAACATATAATTGCTTAATTTTGGACTAGATGGCGCTGTGTGCATGTGTTAGAATATTATTATATTATTATAATATGTTAGTGGTGAGGTGACCACCTCAACCATGTCTTGAACAAATGTGGATAACAAATAAACTATATATCTTGTATCGTGTAAACAAACTCTTGCAGGGTCATTATAAGGAAAAATTACGCGGTAAATTGTTTTGCAATTATTATCAACAAAGGTTTCAATTAATCTCATCTGTGTCAGGTGTATAGATCAATTCAATTGTTTTGCCATCAATATAGGTATTTATAGCTACTTTGTAATAGTGGTAGTCCGGTCAATTTAGCCATAAAAATAGTGACTAAATTACCAAAATTCCGACAGAGCTGAATTTTGGTAGAGACCTTGGGTTTACGATTTTATAGAAGAAAAAAATTTAAAAAATTTGTTTCGACCAATTCGCTACCTTTCTTGTATATCACAAAAACTTAAATCTATTTTTCTTATCTGTTATAAGATAATGTTTATTTTAATTCTCCAAATCTATCTTTATCATCATCATTTCATCATAAGTGTACCACTGCTGGGCACCACACACACATTCTTTGGAGGAGTCACGTGCCCAACATCTATCTTATAACCTATTTATTGCTCGACAAACTTATAGATTTAGAAGCGACTGCTTCAATCTCTATATTAAAATAAAAAATGTACAAGGCTAAACAAACACTGAGCTATAATTACCTGTGTATTATGTAGACAATAACAAAATTATACACTTATCATAGTTCACCACAAAAAGCAGGATTGAGGATGGCACATCCTTCACTATAATAACAGTTTAAAAGCATGAATTTGAAATCGACCTAAAATTCAACCTTTATGACACAAAACAACGTATAGTTAGTTCATCATTGTTGAATGTTTTCAAATCTATAAGAAACCTTTGGTTCCTTGTTAGCAAAAACATAAGCAGACATTTTGTATCGAATTACTCAAATGGTTCATTGTTACTACTTGTATTCGTGATTCACATGTCATGTCAGTTTGAAAACGCGGTTTGCGAGGAATTTGAAAGATTCATAGAACACATACACAGCTTTAAAATTAGCTCTAATAGGAAAAATCGGGTCTCCTGCTCCTCGTAAGCTGATAGAATTTAGGGCATTAAAGTTTGTAAAATCTCATTCTCATTTTAAAAATTTCATTCAGAGTAAGTTAATTACTCAAAAGTTGAATTTTGGGTTTGTGTTGGCGAAATTGATTGCGTGTATAAAGACTATATATATACTGTATTATATAATATAATAATTTAAACAAAACTGCTATAATTTTTACGAAGACCGTGAATGTTTATGCGTCGTTATGCTGGCGTAATACACAAAACCATTAGCTTTGATTTTATTGGCAGATTAATTGAACCTTCACTATTCTTCATAATAATAATTCATAAAAATTATGAACTAACATCACTACTTATTATAGCGTCATGCTTTGATTTCTGAAGGTAAAGACAGACTTGTATTACACCCACTTTTCTCAAGCTCCCAAGAACTATCAGGTTGTAGAAGAACTCCCTAACGAGGCTTTCCTAAAGAACTACAGAACGGGTACGTATTTGAATGTCTAAAATTAAAAAAAAAACATAAAATAACCTACGTTTAAAATCCCTAAAATCTAAATACCTAATGGTCGTTTGACTTATATTTAAAATACCAAACCTTTAATGTCAAATGGATATATAGTAAATTTGTTTCGACACGTGTGGTCGCACTTTTAACCTAACCTAACCAAACATTTCCTTTTCTGGAATCAAAGCCGTTTCTGTCAGTGTCGCATTAAAAACGAGATGTTAAACTTAAAAATAGACCAAGAAGTGACGACATTAAAATATCTTACTAGTAAGTTAGGTTAAAACTGCGATACCGACAGAAACGACATGCTTCCAGAAAAGAAAATGGTAGGTAAGTTTAAGTTAGAACTGCGTTACTAATTTACTCAAACATAGGTAAAATTAATAGAATAGTTATTATCAAATTGCTAACTCAAATTGGGCATTGTTTTAGGTATTTTGACCATTAGGTATTTAAATTGTTGGTATATCAAACTTTGGTGTTATAACTATAAACATTTTAAACATTAGGTAATTAGTCCTATCGGTATTTTAATCTTAGATATTTCGTTGGTAGGTTTTAGTAGCTTAGGTATTTTAAAACATTGGGTATTTAGATTTTAGAGATTTTAAACGTAGGTTATTTTATGTTATGTTTTTATTATTTTAGACATTCAAATACGTACCCCTACATAACATATTCACTCCTTTTTTGAAGAACCCCATGTTCTTCAAAGAAAGAGTGAATCAACGCGCTTGTGATGCCGTGAAATTACTTATTACCATGATGACTGAAGATAGTTTTCTCAATAAGCAAAATACACAACACAACGAAACAAAAAAACTCCAGCAATTTATATTTTCATAGTTAAATAAAAATAATTTCCGAAATAAATAACACATGAGATTCATTTGAATTTCCAGTTTCATAAGAATTAAAAAACTACCGCGAACTGCAAAATCAGCACAAAGTTTACAAGCAAATTTATTTGTTTGATGTCAAAGTGTTATCCAACAATAGGAATGTTGTCGAGATTGTTTTTATTTATAAATGAAGAATTCTTACACATGCAAGCTGTTGACAATATGCTTATAAACAGCGCAGTTATCGGGCGGTTCTCCTTTCGTATTATATAAGGCCAAAAAAATGTCACGCTTGACTGTGTAGTAACGGATTAGGAATACATAATGTCAATACCCCATCTCAACCCGTGGGTGTCGTAAAAGGCGACTAAGGGAGTACCTTTTGCAGACAAGAGCACTGCGAGAAAAGGAAAATTCCAAACAAACCCTTGGTACATCAACATCTTTTTTTTTTTTTTTTTTTTTTTTATTTGAAGTTTTTTTGAAATGTACATATTTGTTTTATCGTCTGCCAAACTGCACAGCAGTTTGTTGGCAGATGAAAGCTCCTATTAAACTTTTGTCTAACATGTATAATTATAATTATGATTTTACATTATGTTATTCAACATTAAACATTATACCCAATAAATAAAAACCAGTTATACATTTGAAGAATTATTGTTATTAATTATTATGTAATTAGAAAATTCCTCTAACAATAAGATTTTCACAATTTTATTAAACAACTGTCTGGATATAGTATCAATTTTAGGATGCTTTAATTCATTTGGCATATTATTAAATATTGTTGGGACCATATACTTTCGGCTCCTTTGCCCATAGTAGTTATTACATTTAGGTACTTCAAAATAGCTGTCCCTATCTCGTCTGGCCAGATGGGTAAAGTGTAGTCTAGTCTAAATTCGCTCCGCATTCTTTGGAGGAGATGCATACTCAAAAGTGGGTCGTTTATGGATTGAAATTATGATGATGAATAACTATCACGATCATGTCTTTTAAAGAAAAAAACCGTATCAAAATCAGCCCATTCGTTTATAGGAATGTTGCTGGAGTTTTTGACTGTCACCGTGGCGCAGTGGTTAAGGTGGTCGCCTCGCCACTACATCGCCGTGCTGGGTGACGTGGGTTCGATTCCCACACGAGACAAATATTTGTGTGATTCATAGATATTTGTTTCTAGTCTGGGTGTACTTTGTGTCCGTTAATTTCATGTTTGTAAAGCTCCCCGCGACACAGGGCTTGTTCCATAGTGCGGGCGTTGTCTTTTTAAATAAAAAAAATAAAAATTGGTCACGACGCCACAGAAAGACACACGTCAAATTACTACATTCTTATAAAGTTATTAAAAACATCGCTCTGTAGATAAAATACCAAATAAGTAATTTCAATCAGCACAATTTCACAATTTTTTTTGTGTATTGTTAAAAAAAACACTATACAAAAATTCAATGTTCATTCCGACCAGCAGTTCCTGAGATTAGCGCGTACAACCAAACATTCAAAAACAAAAAATTCTTCAGCTTAAGACATTAGCGTTAGAGTCTTTTAGTCAAACTTATGACCCCTCTTTTTGCGCCTGGAGCTAAAAAAAACATGACTCTATGATAAATAATAATTAATTCATCAATTGTTGAAATTGACACGTTTGTCGTTTAAGAATGGTTATGAAGGTTATCTTAGTAGCAATATTACGATACCTGATAAGAAAAAAATTGTAACTTGCAGAGAACATCACGTTTTTAGAATACCTTTATATTGCTGACACAAATATTCCAAGAGTTGCAATAATATACTTATCACGAATAGAAATGTGCTATTATGTATATTGGCATTACGTGAGTACATCCTTATTAATCTATACTAATATTATAAAGCGTTTGTTTGTTTGGTTGAACGCAAGGATCTCAGGAACTACTGGTCCAATTTGAAAAATTATCGGGGAAGGTTATAGGCTATATAACATCACGCTACGGCGAATAGAAGCAGTGGCCAAATAAAGAAAGACGGGAGCAAAACCTCGTGGGACATCTATATTGTATAACTAGGAGTCGCGCGGGGTTCGCTCCCATCATTCTTTATTTGGCCACTGCTCAGTTCCTATTGACCATAGCGTGATGTTATATAGCCTATGTTCACCGGAGATAGTGTAGCTTCCCAACAGTGAAAGAATTTTTGAAATCGGTCAAGTAGTTTCGGAGCCTATTCAATGCAAACAAACAATAAAACAATCAAATCTTTCCTCTTTATAATGTTAGTGTAGATTGCGAAAGTAATTCTGTCCGTTTGTTAACCTAACTCCTACCTTTATGAAATTTCACTGCAACCCATAGACTATTAATTCAGTCAATTTAGACATTCGAAGGTATATAAAGTCCCAACAAGCTGAAAATCAGTAAAATTGTTCAAAACATAATTATAAATAATATTTAAAAGTTCTCCATCATTCTCGTGTAAGCGCTACAAAGGATCAGTCCTGGTCGAGGTAGTAAAAGGGGCTGACGGCTCCAAGCCCAATGAATAACAATAATAATAATAATAACAATCCGTGGATTTCCTACTTTAAACAGAAGGGTTAGTTGTGGTATTTTTTATTCTTTAACTGGTGTTATATAGTGATATATTATAGGAGGAGGCTAGCATCTAAGATACAGGCTCAGTCTAGTTAATGTGCTAGTGTGTCATAAATACATAATGTAGATTATGGTAACATAATAAATATGAAAACTATAAAAATGTAAGCACTTTTATGTCAATTATCAGCAACCCATTAAGTCCCACTGCTGGGCTCGGGTCTCCTCTCCTCTAACTAGAGAGCAGAGAGGGTTTCGACCATAATCCACTCACGCTGGCCTAGTGCGGGTTGGTGGATCACAGATACTCATAGAATGTCTTCTATTGTATGTGGATTTCCTCACGATGTTTTCCTTCACCGTTAGCAGATGGTAAGTCAGATGACTAGTACATATAAATTCCACAAAGTGGAATCCACATTGGTACTGCCGGTTGGGATCGAACTCGGACTGCATGATTTGCACGCCGCGGCGCCGATCCCTTATCCATTCAGCCACCATCGCTTGTCGTTTATGTCAATAAAGAACATTATTATGTAAAGTTAAAAATATAAAAAATAATCAAGTTGCTATTATTGTATCTCTATCTTGAGACTCTGTATATTTTGTCCTAACTATTTACAATGCTTGAATGATTACAAACATAGTGTATCTATCATCCGTTCAATTTGAATGGTTGAAGAAAGATCGCGTGCGTTGTCATTTCACTCTCAAACCATTAGAGCGTTCATTTTTATTTCCTAGCCATTTTAAATCACTAAAGTAAGAGCATTCAATCGTGTGTATGGAAAAAAATCATGGTATTAAGAAGCAGGTGGCGAAACGCGAGTGTCGAGTGTCGAGATGAGTTAATGAAATATTTATTAATTATTCACATATAAAGTGAAGGAAAGGCCTACGTCCAGCAGTGGACTGCAATAGGCTGAAATGATGATGATAATGATGTTTCACATATTAAAATATTAGAATTAACCTAAAATGGTATTGGGCTTTTCTATCATGAAATTCCAGTATTGAGATTTTGATAAACAAACGTTCCCGGTTGATGACAATAGGCTCGCCCACTATTTCATGGGACCAAACATAGCTGGCGAAATGTGGGTGTGAAACACCTCTGCCTACCTCTTCGGGGAAAAAGACGTGATGCTATGTATTATGTTATTCACATATTTGTGTAAAAACAAATACAAAACAATGTCTCATAAAATCGTGCAGGTGGTTTGATTATTATAGTCTTGAAACAAAATATAACATCGCAAGAATTACTGTATTTATAACAATCATCATAATTTTAACCCATAAATGACCTACTGGTGAGCACAGGTCTCCAAAGAATGTGGAGGGAATTTAGCCTACTATACCCCGCTGGCCAGACGGGTTGGTATAGGGTATTAATTATAACAATACTAATATTAAACTAACAAACTTTATTTTGGAGTGCTTACAATTACGATCACAGTAATATATCAAACAAATAATATATTTCTTCAACTTAACTTTAAATTTGTTTTAAATAAAAAAATCATTTATTTCAGACAAAAACATAGTACCGATTAAAAATACATAAAAATAAAAAGATTCCAGATGAAAATCAGTTTGAAAACCTTAAAAATAAACAAGAATAGTATGATTGACGACATTGAAGTCCAGTAATCTACTGCATCCTATATTCTTGGAATCCTACATAACTATGCATAATCCAGTAACTAAGTAGAATATTATCATTGTCTCATTGTTTTCAAATTATGTAAACATTACTCATACTGGATTACAGCGATGCATATTGGTTCGCTGGGATGAAGCATTATTTACTTTGATAATGCTAAGCTATGAATCTCTTCTTTTATTTCTTTAATGGAATAATACAAATTAATATATTGAAACCAAAGTTACATTACTATTATCTAAATTAAATTACTATAAAAACTAAAAAACATGGCTAATATCTTTTGTTTTTCATCGTATTAACTCATAAACGGCAGAGAATACTACCCGCAGGCATTTAAGGCCAAGGACATAACTAAACGATTGCGTACAACTTACTGCTTACGCCACAAGCAGTAAATATAGTAGTCTATCATCTGCCGTAATCCGTGACCACAAAATTCAATGTCAGATAATCGAAAGAATGCACAAACTGCTTGCTAACCGGTATTAAATGTACCATCGCGAATGCATCTGACATTGCGAACGATCGTGAAGAACTAATAAAATTAATTTAAATACTTCCAGTACTCGTAAAATAAATTTGTATTGTTGTTCAGAATCTAAAGCTATAAACGAAAGGAATTCCGTCAGAATAATTGTTAGAATGGCCATCAATTTCTTTGTTATGATTTACGCTAAAACTATTGATTGAATTTATTTTGGAGATAGGTGAGACAAAACAAATACAAAAGTTGTACGGAAATCACGCATGATGTAAAAAAAATTGTCACAAGAATGAGAATACACTATTTTGAATTTTTTTTTCACACATTCACACAGCGCCCTTTAGTCCCAAATTAAGCAATTATATTTGCTTGTGTTATGGGTACTAAACAACTTATATACTACTTAAATACACTTTATAGATAAATAACATCCAGACACAGAATAAACTATCATGCTTATCACACAAAGATTTGTCCTGGGTGGGGATCGAACCCACAATCTCCGGCTCAGCAGTCAGAGTCACTAACCACTAGACCAACAGGCCAGTCAAAAAAAAAATAATATTATGCATTGTAACATTGTACTTTTTTTTAAGGACCTCCAACAAAAAATGCACGCACAGTTACACAAACACTATTTAAATAGATTTTATCCAGTGTACTCTTTCAATTACAGGAGACCACAGCATGTACATGACAATAAACACTTTTTTAAAATCTTAAATAAATTATATATATAATAAAATAATTATAGCTAAGGCTTTCACGGTGATATGATTTCACGGTATGGATTCACTTACATCTATATTATGCTTCTTCGATAAGACGATGTATTGCCTACAAATTCTTAATTAATTTTATAAATTTACCTATTTGATACAAAAACCTTAAGTAATTTTGAAGAAACATTAGTTAATACCTTCAAGCCAAAAATACGGAACACCAAAACTAACTAAGTCTATTCTATGGAGGTCACAATTACTTCAATGCCGGAAAAAGAAATCATGTTGTTAGTAATGACAATTTGATGGCAGCTAAACGTCGTACAGCCGAAAGACTTGACAGACCTTGAGAAATCCTTGAGAGGATACATCTTCAAGACACTCGTCCTATACAAATATGTATAGGATATATCGCACTGCTAATGGTGAACAGAAATAAGGTAAGATGTGTCTGTCAAGCAATTTCCATCTTCATACTTTAATTATAAGGTTCATAATTGTCCTGCGTGACTCCTCATCTATAACTATTCTCTATTATGAGTACTATATTTGTAAAGGATAAGACATTGCATCTTATTGTATTACAAGAACAATATCGTTTTGAGTAGTATGAAACTTGTATGAGTGAAGAATCCCTTCGAGATATTCATCATTGTTATTCTTGCATACCACTATTATCAATTACTTATTCTTTTAGAAATACCTACTGAGCTATAATATATGATACTCGAGAGCCCCAGACTTATCCTTCTGTCTTGATAGCCACAATAAATTGAATCAAAAGATTCACAAGTGAGATAAAGGAATTAAAACAAAGGAATTAAAAGTGGTTTTCTGCGAAAATATGCGAAACTTTTGTGAGGATGAATATTTGCCAATCTTTGAAGCCAAAAATCACCTGGGAAATGTAATCTAAAATGAAATAAACAACTCTAAGTTGATAGCTCAGCTGATTTCTTCTCAAAATTCAGCAAAATTTTAGACGTTTCTTTATTTCTATTTACCTTTATTAGGCGGGTGATTTTTTTTTTAATAATTAATTTTGTTAATCAATACCAAGAAGAGTTAAATTTATTATTTTTTTAGCTTTTATTACATTTATTTAGCTTATCATACAAATGTCAATGACATCAAATTCAATTTATTCCAACATGTATACCGCATGTCACATGCAAGTTCGTCATGCGGTAGTCGAAGACAGCATGCTACCCGTATATTATTAGTCATAGTAAATGTCATGATGTGTCAAAGTCAACGTTTATGAAGTGAAATCGTGATCTACTACTTATGTATAAATTTTATTACTACACGCCTCATTAGGTAATGAGCTCTGTGATGCATGACAGTACAAAACAAACATACACAAAGAAAAAAAATGACTGCCTATTAGGAATCCAAAAACCAGTCACATATCACTACATAGTATAAAACAAAGTCGCTGTCGCTGTCTGTCCGTCACTATGAATGCTTAAATCTTTAAAACAACACAGGTTTTGATGTGGTTTTATAATAGATATATATATGTAGAATCAGAATAGTGTGGATGGTCAGGATGGTGAGAATAAATAGAATTAAATAAGATGAGAATATAAAATCAGACATCTCTCTTTAGTGGGCGTTAAATAATAATAAAAATGGATTTCTAAATTGGAACTTATATTGACAAACAACAATTGATAAATAGTGGCTTAATACAAACAATAGAGACAAAGGAACCTGTGCGTACAATATTAATAATAATTAATTTATCAGCATTAATAGAGGTCAGGCATAAAATGTAGTACAAACTATGTTACTAATATATATGTAGGTCAATTATTGGTATACAAACTATTTTAAGTTACTAATAATGGAGGTCAGTATCTTGTCCGACATTATATACTCTTTGGCCGACACCTCCGATACACAGATAATAATTATGTTAAAACAATTAGAAGTTAGAGTACCTGGTCAGACAGCCTATATGGGCGTCACATACCGTACTGTGGTGAAATACATTACCTATGCCAAAGCGATCGCAGAGCAATCTAGCTAAGGCAAATATACAGACCATGGGTTAGAGTCTGTACCGAATAGTCCCTAACGAACACAAACAGACGAGCCGTTATAGTTCGTACAGTGGCATACACCACCCAAAACCTAAGCGATTGCAGAGCAATCCAGCTAAGGTGAATATACAGACCATAGGTTAGAGTCTGTACCGAATAATCCCTAACGAACACAAACAGACGAGCCGTTCAGTTCGTACAATGGCGAAAGCCATCCAATCATCCGAACCTTCACTGAACCAACCGGCCAGGCAGGGTAGCTTGAACCGTAGATAAGAACAGCTGAAGTAGGAGAGTAAACCGACAGTTCTGTCGGGAGCGGGGAGCTCTATGAGTCTTTCACAAGGATCGACTGGCGGCAAAATCAAATGTATGGGGTTTATATACCCACCGAGTTCCCGCCAAACAACTCTGTCCATTGGCGCCAGGAAATGGGCGCCAAAGCGTTTACTCAAAACATAACTATTATCAAAATAGATCTTAAATCTAATAAGATTCACATTGTAAATTCATTAAATAATCCAATAATAATTATCATTAACTAATAACAAGGATTAGAATGATATTAATAATCTTTACAATAAAAGTTGTGATATTCAAACATGTCCCGCCAATAAATTTTACAAAAACATAATTTTATCATAAAATGCTATGAATCATATTTGTATGCATATAAACAATCATCTTTTAATTAATTAGGCATCATTCAATAGTTATATCACATAAATAGACAATTATTAACAATAATTGAAAATTCCAGTACTTAACCTCAATATTGTATTTACAAATTTAATAATCTCCGACATATATAATATATATTTTTAATAGATAGATTGATTCAAGAGGAAGGTTTATAGGTATAAAATACATACCACGCGGGCGAAGCAGCGGGTGGAAGCTAGTTACTAGATAAAATAATAATAAAAGCAAGAAATTAATATCCAACTACTGGGCTACGGGTGTTCTTTCCTCTATCTAGTTAAGGGTCTGGTTAAGAACATAATCCAAACATACTACAAAACTGACGCTGGTCTAAACGATTTGGTGGATCTGTTTTTCCCTTAGAATTTCTTCTATGGTATATTATATATATATATATATATATATATATATATATCTAGGATATATTACCTCTAGATTCTCCATTAACAGATAGTAAGTCCCTGGATTACAACATAAAAATTACATAATTTATTTACCGCATAAGTACTCCGGTCATAATCGAAGTGGCACCGCATGATCTGCATGCTGGTCAATCTATTCGGCCACCATCGCATTTTACTCGCTTCACTTATTCACTTTTCTCACATTACTAGAATACCACAAGACCATTAATCTTTACTTAATTATATACCTGAGGAAACGTATGAGCAGGTGTAAAGACATGAATAAATATAAGTCTATTTCCAACTCAGTTGAATCAGGCCTTCAGTGGCGTTATCTTAGTAACGATTGATGACTTGAAACACTGAGCATTATAATTTAACTTCAAATTTAATGCTAATAAGTGTCATTTTTCTATATAGATATGAACTATCGTAAATGGTATTACTCTTGTCAATTGTAATTGTACACATTAGTAACGGTGAAGTCAAATTTTTCATTCATTATTTTGCAAGACTGTTTTACAAAGTAAATAAATTGTTATTCACGACTCTATTTTTGAATATTTGAGATGTACGTGTTAATTGCTGCCTCAAATTAGTATTATTATTATTCTAGCTATTCGTATAGTAAGAGATTTAGGAATACACAATGTCACTACTACATTTTTCAACCCGTAGGTATCGTAAAGTGGACCTAATATTTGACGTACTGGAATCGAAGCCACAACATTATCTACCTTGTTCAGTATTCGCTTAGTATTGTTACAAAACCAGCGAGGCATTCAAAATGTAAATGGGGTATTAGCATATAAATAAAAGGTATTTAAAAATCATGACTGTATTATGGAGCCTTTTTATACATGACCAAATGATTAATCACGTCGTTGTGTTTTAGTTTATGTACGAAATAAAGATTATGCATTGTCGAGAATGTTGGTTGTTAGAAACATGCATTAGAAGCACATTCATAAGGAAGTTGTTGTAATAATTGTATATTTTGGAAGATCAATGGGCATTATAATCTATTGTGTGTTTGTTTTATTTTATTTTCCTCAACTGCCTTGATGGTACAGCGGGAATGTGTAAAAAATGAAATGAAATCTCGTTTATTCATCTAGATTACAAAGTAACTCATGAAAGTCGCGAGTTATGAATGTATTTAACAGGTTTTTCGAAAAAGAGTGTCAGCAAATTTGCCTACGGCTAGTTCGCTGACAGGGTGGAGCTATGAAAAGAACTGGCAAGAAAGCTACGATTCAGACCAACCGGCTCGCATCGGCCCGCGCCGGGCGGCATTTTACAATGCGTTAAAGAACATTGAAATGTATCAACAGTAATTACAGTTCATATTTGCATGCAACTTACGCATAGTTACCTCCGTCGGCATCCCGCGACGCGTCGCGACGGCCGACCGGCTCCGACCGTAAGTTGCATGCAAATATGAACTGTAATTACTGTTGATACATTTCAATGTTCTTTAACGCATTGTAAAATGCCGCCCGGCGCGGGCCGATGCGAGCCGGTTGGTCTGAATCGTAGCAAATTCATGCCACTCTTTTAAATAAATAGATAATTACAATCTTTTCGTTACAATTTGGATAGCGTGTAAAGTGGCAGCAAAATACGATTGTATAATACAAAAGGTCCTGGATTTTATGCTCGGATTGGGCAATACGTTAATGAGTTTTTTTGTGAAATCCTCAATGACTTATTATGAGCATGAAGTCTCGTATGTGCTTAGTAAATGGAAATAGAATCTTAATTTGATGAGACGTAATATGGAGTTGTAGAAATGTGGATTTGATGCACTAGTACCATTCTCTGTTTACCATTCGATACAAAAGGCATGGCGCTATGTTTTTGTTTTTTATATTATCATTGTTATAATATAAACAAACCATATTTTTTTTACCATATTTAATTAGTAAACTCTTGATTCATCATCATCATCTCAGCCTATTGCAGTCCACTGCTGGACATAGACCTCTCCCAATACAATTACAAAGTAATAAAATAACAATATTTTACCACATTCATACAGCGCCATCTAGTCCCCAATCAAGCAATTATATTATACTACTTAAATACATTTTTTTGTAAATACCTACATAGATACAGATACAAAATAAACAATCATGCCCATCGTCCTGGGTGGGAATCGAACCCAAGACCTCCGGCTTAGCAGTCTGGGTCCAATAGGCCAGTCGTAACTTTAGTAATAAAAACTAACTTTAAGAATTGTTTTAATTTCTAACTATGCACTTAGAACATAGTATGACAAAACAATAAATTGCTGTTTAATTAAAAGCGGCAGTTTCAGATGTTACAAGGCAAACAATTACAGCAAGAAACTGAAGTTCAACCTTGAGTTTATAAATAATAAAGAAATTAACATCCACACTTACATTTCTGAAAGTGTACAACATAGCAGATGGTTTTAAAAATATATTAAGGCTATTAAAATATGAGAGTAAGCACTGTTATTAAACAGTAAACTAAAAGAACACAACCTTCTACAGAAAAACATATAATCGACTTGTTAATATAATCTTCTATGTATAATGAAAATAAATTGCTGTTCGTTTGTCTTGCTAAAACTCAAGAACGGCTTCACCGATTTGCCTAATTTATTTTGATGACGCTTTTATATGTGAAGGTCCAGGGAAGGTTAATCACTGAGAAAATGTGGAAAAACTGAGAGAAAATTAGTTTTTTTTATTTTTATACAAACTGTTCTTAGCTGTCAACAGACTGAATTAAGTATTTCGGATATGCTAGTATTTTATTAAAAAAACCTTATTCTACTAGCAATGCTGTTAAATAAAAGAAAAAAAAAACGCATTCACAATTAATTTCACATAAAAATGTTATTTCCAAGAGATCCTGAGGTAATACCGATTCACTTTGTAAACACTAAGACTTATAAGCAAGAGTATTACCCAGCTAGTCCTTCCTATGCATGATTTGTTTCTCGCACATTGGAATTCACTACACTTTCGTGTCAACACTGCCATATAAAATTTAATTTGTCCGTATTGAACGAATGAAATACACGAACGTGCGCACGCGGTCCGCACGTAACACTGAACTGAAGGAAGGTGCGCGCGAGTGGTGGGCGTTTCTTTATCGATGTTTATTTTTATTATTGTATTTTACTTTGTTGTGCGTTGTTTTTTTTCAATTTCTGGTTATTGTTTTTTTTTTCATTGTTTCGTAAAGAATCGATAATGGATTGTTCTATGCGTATAAATAATAACCATCTTAGACCTACTGTCGTCTTGTTAGTTTCCTGGTTTTTATTTGTTCTCTCAAGTTTCAATGATTAATTATTTTTGTACATATTATCACGAACTTTTTTATTGCAAAAACAAACTATATATACAAAATTTTAATGAGACAAAGCAGTTCTTCATGGTTGTTTTTCTTTTAATTTTTTTTTCTAATATTATAAGTAATAAGTAAGTATATATATAAAAGCATAAGTCTGCATTACCTAATAATTCAAATTAAAACAAAATAATAACTTATCCTAATGATTGTTAATCTAATTCTCATATCAATAAATTAAACAGCGGAAGTAAATATTATCGATAAGCTCGCAACACTAGCCGGCCAGAGCACGCCACGGTACACTGCGTAGCACCACTCAGTTATGGAAATTAACTTCGGACGGGTAAAAATAAAAACACTTAGTAATTACCATCGATATGGTCACTGACCATCACTATAATATCTTGAAAGGGTCTTAAGATTGTTAAATTAGTAATATTTAGAAATTTGCTGTGTACCTGTCGGAATTAAAAAAATTAGTACAATTCAATTATAATTATAAATCTTAATTACTGAGACAGTAAAATAATATAATTATGAGAGTGCTAGGTTTCCCAAGAAAATGTCAGGGACAGGATTATTATTTTTATGTAAACAGTGACTGTTACAAACAGGCGTACTGTCACTTTACTTCCCTCAAACCTTAAACAGACAAGAGCACTGTGAGAAAAGAAAAATTCGAAACAAAATACTATACCAACCCGTCTGGCGAGCGTGGTATAGTGGACTAAATTCCGTCCTCAATATTTGGAGGAGACCCGAGCTCAGCAGTGGGACATTTTGGAGGTGTAGTGAATTATTTTTGGGATTTGATCGATTGAATTGAAGTGATGATGGTGGCTGAATGGATAAGGGACAGTCGTGCAAATCACGCGGTCCGAGTTCGATCCCGACCAGCAGTACCAATGTGGATTCCACTTTGTGGAATTTATATGTACTAGTCAAGTGACTTACCATCTGCTAACGGTGAAGGAAAACATCGTGAGGAAACCCGCATACCCTAGAAGAAATTCTATGAGTATGTCTGATCCACCAACCCGCACTAGGCCAGCGTGAGTGGATTATGGCCTAAACTCTCTCAGCTCTCTAGTTAGAGGAGAGGAGACCCGAGCCCAGCTGTGGGACTTAATGGGTTGCTGATGATTAAGCCAACAACATAATTTCTTAAATATTAATTCATTCATCATTTCAGAATATATTACGTTGCAGTATGGCTTATTTAAATTGTATCATTGTATCCCTATATCAGTTCATTTTAGTAAATGAATCATTTTATCATGTTTTAAAAGGGTTAAAAGATACAAGAAAATAAAACCATGAAATACATAATTCGCACTTAAAGTAGGCTAAGCATTACACAGCGTTTTAATTTAAAATAAACGATCTTTACGCGTCTCCGCTTATGGGACTATTAGGTCACGGTCGTGTTTTCACCCGCTTATGATCTTTATCTACAGATTCTACAGAGTTTTTAACAAAGAAGTGTTTAACCAAACAATGATAAATGATAATGTCAATCAATAGATGAACTAAGGTTCCAATACCTGCAAGTTTTTAGGCCACAATCCCCAATCACTTTTTCAAGACAAACAAATATCATAATTTTTAATAGGATATGTTTTTATATTTTTACCACATTCACACAGCGCCATCTAGTCCCAAATTAAGCAGTTATATTATCTACGTATTGGAAGGCGCAGCGTGGACGGCCACCAGATGGACCGACGGACGCGACGACCTGGTCAGGGTGGCGGGCGGCCGTTGGTTGCAAGCGGCACAGGACCGTTCGCAGTGGCGTAAATTAAGTGAGGCCTATGTTCAGCAATGGACGTCGTAGGGCTGATATAATGATGTTGATGATTTGCTTGTGTTATGGGTAGGTACTAAATAACTAATATACTACTTAATTTTCATAACTACATTACTATACATAAATTACACCCAGGCACAGAACAAACGATCGTGCTCATCACACAAAGATTTGTTATGGGTGGGAATCAAACCCACGACATCCGGCTTAGTAGTCAGGGTCACTAACCACCTAGTAGTTACCTACCTACTGCTGGTTGGAATCGAATGCAGATCTTATGATTTGTTTATTGTTTACTCCTGCATTGGCTGGTTTGAAAGACCAATTCATCAATTCCAGTTATTGGGCGCCACTACTGGATATCTCAATGTTGTGTTTCTTTCTCCTTTCCCGTCCTGCTATCCGAATTTATAAATACGCGAGGGCCTATACGAATATACAATACATAGAGACAAACTTTGTTCAGGTTTAGAACAAAAATGGAGATATTAGTTAGACACACTGTCTCTACAAATGTCATCATTATTACAAAACATGTTTTTTTTTTGTTGAAATAAATTTATAATATATTGATAATAATCATTTTTACATCTTTTCCATTTGTACTTACAACTCTGTTCTCTGCATCGCCCAAAGGTCGACTGGTAGAGAATGCCTCTGTTATAAAGTCAGCCTTTGTACAGTTCTTTGTGCATAAAGTTGAAATAAATAAAAAATAATCATCATCATAACTGCTGGGCACGGGTTTCCTCCAAAGATTGTGAAGGGAATTTAGCCGGCCAAACAGGTTGGTATAGGGTTTTATTTCGAATTTTCCTTTTCTCTTAGAGCTCTTGTCTGCTTAGTCGCCTTGTACGTCACCAACGGGTTAAATTTTTTTATCTTTATCTTCTTCTTATCGTGTGGGCTTGAAGCAGAACCTAGTTTTGGAATTTAATCAAGTCACCCAGAAGGCTTCCAGCTTGACTTAACGACTACCACATTAAGTGGTAACCGGGACCAACGGCTTTACGTGCCTTCCGAAGCACGGAGACGCTCGAGAATGAAATTGCTACAAACACTCACCCATCATGGACTCACCTTGCTGTGTGTTGCTTAACTTCGATGATCGTAACGAATATCTCAGTACATGGACTTAATCATTATTACATAATAAACACTCATATTTTATAGTAACTATTTGGCGCTTCCGAAAGAAGTCTGATGTAAAGTTGATTTTAAAATTACAGTATACATAATGCGATATTCAAAATGTTCAGCCAGTGTAACAAATCTCTTCAGAACGTGTATTTACTGAAAATAAACTGATTTCATTTTCATTTAGTTTACGCTACATAGCGTTACGCTGATGTGTTACTTTTTCCTTTATTCAATGGTGCCTAACGTAATTATGCGGTTTGTTATAACACTATAATATCTGGGAAACTAAGCTTCGTTGGATTTGACAGGTATTGCTACCAGAATTCCGCCAAAATTCTACAAGATGGCACTGACATAATAAATATACTGCATTGCTATCCCTACAGATAAACTTGAGGCATCGCATTTCATCAATGTATAAATTTTCATCCAAATCGTTAGCGCTATTAAAAAGATGTGTGGGTTACGGCGCGTATTAGGAGGCGCGTATGAGGTCTATGTCCAGCAGTGGACTGCAATAGGCTGAGATGATGATTAACAGGATCTTCTTCTCAGTCCTTCAATCTTGAGTTATACGAATCTTCTGTTAGCTTTTCACTACCACCCTCATCTACCACTTACTTAAGCCAGCCGGGTATATTGGCTTAGATGCTTTTTAGTTAGATCCTAGATCTGGTCTGTCCAACTATGGAAATGAAATCGTCCACAGGATCGGGCTGTAGACTCGACCCTGCACCACAAGTCGTTTGATTGAGTCTAATCCTCTCCGTTTAATTCTCGGAAGAATTGTAGTACCTACATGGCATTGTTATCAAAATACAGGTGAATAAATAAACGTATATTCATTCATAAAACACATTATACAAAAACATGCCACAAAACTATTAAACAATAACTTCACACCAAGACCCGGTGTCTGATTCGTCGCATTTCTCCCGGATTATAATTTTCTTTCGAAGTTTTGTAATACCTACCTACCTACTTACATAATTATATATTGTTAGTAAACTTAGTTATACCTTTACATACCTAATGCATGGCAAAATTTGTTAAAGTTACACATTAGTAAATATCATGTAAATCTCATTTAAGTGAACTGTAAGTTCTTTTGAGAAATAAGGTATCTTTAAACCTGATAATACAAAAATGAATTTGTGCACAAGTTACATTTAAAAATGTATGCTTTTTACATTCATGCCTGTTTCTGTATTTCCCCACTATTATAAACTCTGTACAAAACATAAAATAACTATTATTTTAAATATTAATAACATCTAATTTGCAGTAACTTCGGTGGTTTTGTTACATTTTTTACAAATAATTCTTAGAGTATCTGACGTCAATTGCTTATAATGTGGGAACACTGACCACAAAGAAAAACAGGCACTTTATTTCGCTATTATATTGATGTTTTTGCTTCCATGATGAGAATCTTATGTGAAAAAAGGTTCTTCTCGTTCTCACGTGAATCCATCACAAACTTTTCGGCGATCCATTTTCTTTATATAGATAATATTATATACTAGCTTTTGTGGTTAAAATCGGAGTTCCTGAGCTCATAGCGTTCAACCAAACAAACACAATCATAAAGTCTTCGGATTGATAATAATATAGTATATACATATATAGTCGACAGTAAAATTGCTTTACTGCCCTTAGAGTAAATGTCATTTGCATATCACAAAACAATAATGTCTATTTTTGCTTGCAAGTGACATCAGTACAGTGACAGTTACTGTTGTCATCAATGCGCAACGTCGACATTAATAATGAGTCTTATTGACTTTTAATTTTATCGCTTCTCGGCCTTTTGGCTAAGATCAAAGTGTAGGAGGAGGAGGACTTTTAATTTTGATAGAATTTAAAAGTCTTTTTTAAAAATCGAGTAACATTGCAATATACAAAATAATGCATTGTTGTGATTTAATTTAGTGGCAATAAGCATTATGAATATGAAAAATTGACTGGCCTGTTGGTCTAGTGGTTAGTGACCCTGACTGCTAAGCCGGAGGTCGTGGGTTCGATCCCCACCCAGGACAAATCTTTGTATGATGAGCATAAAGGTTTGTTCTGTGTCTGGGTGTAATTTATCTATAATATGTATGTATTTACAAAAAAAAATGTATTTAAGTAGTATATCAGTTGTTTAGTACCCATAACACAAGCAAATATAATTGCTTACTTTGGGACTAGATGGCGCTGTGTGAATGTGGTAGAATATTATTATTATTATTATATCCGTGTAGTGACGGATTAAGAATATATGATGTCACTACCCTATTTCTACCCGTGGGTGTCGTAAAAGGTGAATAAGGTAGTAACCAGGGGGCTTGCTATGAATTTCGACATTCAAATGTTCCGTATTGATGTCGCTGTCAAATGTAAGGAAATTTAGATTATGGTCGCTGTCACTTTCAAAGATTTGATAGCGACATCAAAACCGATCATTTGAATTGCGAAATTCTAAGACCCCAGCAAACAATAGCATTGCGAGAAAAGGAAAATTCGAAACAAACCCTATCCTTACCCGTCTGGCCAGCGTGGTATAGTAGGCTAAATTCCCTTCACAGTATGAGGAGACTCTAGTCCAGTAGTGGTATGTTTATGGGTTGAAATGATGATGATGATGATGATAAACAATCATAATGTTTGTAAATAATATTCTTTGTTGGCATACATCTATGTAGTTATTACTCGTAGATCATATTACTACCTGTTTAGACTATCGTTATAAAGTATTCTTACGATTTTTAAACAATTTCTTGTAATAAACATACAGTATGTTTAGACTTTAGCTCCACTAAAACAGATTTAAGATGAAAAACTTGAAGCGCTACTAGCATTTTTAGTATTATAGTTTCGTCATGTTCGTCCATCCGTGTGTCACAAGCAATTTACTCAAAAACTACTCGGTGTATTTTGAGTGTCTTGTCTTGGTTTGGTAGTTAAATAATAAAAATAAATATTTTAAAGTGGACAATTCTACGTGAAAATTTATACATTTCAATCACTGAACTGACTGGCCTGTTGGTCTAGTGGTTAGTGACCCTGACTGCTAAGCCGGAGGTCGTGGGTTCGATCCCCACCCAGGAAAAGTCTTTGTGTAATGAGTATAAAGGTTTGTTCTGTGTCTGGGTGTAATTTATCTGTAATATGTATGTATTTACAAAAAAAAAACTGTATTTAAGTAGTATATTAGTTGTTTAGTACCCATAACACAAGCAAATATAATTGCTTACTGTGGGACTAGATGGCGCTGTGTGAATGTGGTAGTTAAAAAAAAAAAACTGAACAAATTGCATTATCGTACGGAACCCTCGGTGCGCGAGTCCGACTTGCACTTGTCTGGTTTTATTCTTAGTACTGCTCAATGTGTATTTACATATAACTGCTGAGTAAGATGTCCTGGTTCGAATCCCTGATGAAAAAGTGCGCGATAAATTGCAATGAGCTCGCCCTCTATTATTTGAGTGTGATGCACCTCTGCCTACCTTTTCGGGAAGAGAAGGTATCAAATTATGTATGTGTTTATGAATAACCAAGTGAGGCGCTCGTAGCATTGTGGTACTGAGATGTCCGTTACGATCATCGAGGTTAAGCAACACTCAGTAAGGTCAGTCCATGATGGGTGACCGTTTGTGGCAATTTCAATCTCGACCGTCTCCGTGCTTCGGAAGGTACGTAAAGCCGTTGGTCCCGGTTACCACTTAATGTGGTAGTCGTTAAGTCAAGTTGGAAGCCTTCTGGGCGACTTGATAAATTCCAACACCAGCGTCTGACGACCTCAAGCCCACACGAAATAATAATAATAACCAAGTAAATAACTACGCATTATATTTTAACCATACAATTTTCACATTAACTCACTTGTTCACGTTCATATACTTTTTGTATGCGATGATAACATTATAGAACCCACAAACGATTACCTCGTGATTCATAAACAAAACATTCTACACTGTTGAATGTAATGTTAATCATCTGTGTAAATATTTATGACTATAACCGTCGTCGCCAAAGATTTTGTTCCTTAGAACGCTTACGTGTTTTATAACCATGATAAAAAGATTATTTGAGACCTGGATAATGCTGCATTTGTTTAAGCTTGAAACAAGGTTATCATATTTATGGCTTGTAAATCTTGACTTAGTGTAAAGTTAAACTATTGCGAGGACTCTATCCATACATATTATAAGAGGCTTTGTCCTGACTGACTGACAGACAACGCACAGCCTAAACTGCTGGCCGTAGCGATTTGAAATTTTAAAATGTTGTTTTTAAAATTTTTGATAGGGATGGGTTCAGGGGGGGTAATATTAAATAGACAGTTCTTTGTTTTTCAAGTTATATGTGAACTTCAGTTAAGAAGTGAGTTGATGGGTTGTTTTTGGTGTTTGAAAAACTTACCCTAAGGGATGAAATAGGTGTGAAAATTATTAGAAATTGATATGGATGTCTTTTTCAAGGTTTTCAGGGACGCTGATTACGAAAATGTTATATATTGACGTAAAATGAAATTCAACTCCTGTAGTGGGGTGTTATGGAATTCATGAATTGCACTTAAAACAAAGATCTATGTAATATCGAAATCTACACGGACGAAGTCACGGGCAAAAGCTAGTATAATATATAGAAATAGGCTACTTATATTATAAGAAGCCTATTTCTGTGTAATGCAGCGGGAGTGTTTACGACTGCTGTAAAAAAGGTCGTAGCTTCTCATCGGCAACCCATTAAGTCCCACTGCTGGGTTCGGGTCTCCTTTCCTCCTACTAGAGAGCTGAGAGGGTTTAGGACATAATCCACTCATGCTGGCCTAGTGCGGGTTGGTGGATCAGACAATCAAACATACTCATAGAATTTATTCTAGGGTATGTGGGTTTCCTCACGATGCTTTCCTCCACCGTTAGCAGATGCAAAGACACTTGACTAGTACAAATAAATTCCACAAAGTGAAATCCACATTGGTACTGCCGGTCGGGATCAAACTCAGACCGCGTGATTTGCACGCTGCGCCGGTTCCTTATCCATTCAGCCACCATCGCTTCGTAGGTTCAATCTCCGGTTAATTGATTATAATAATACTTTATTATAAATTTGTTTTCCATTTTCACATTTCCCATTCGGTTATTTACATCTGACAATATTGATATGTACGTTGATCGTGTGACCATTATCATGACATGGGGTGACGTTTACGACCTTTGAAACCTCTTTGTCTCGGTTATTTCTGTTTATTTTTCGACGTTATTTAGTTTTTCTTTTAATGTTACTAGTTATTGGTTAGTAGGTTAAAAATTTAGAATGTATGGATGGTAGGATGGGTGAATGTATGGTTGGATTTTTCTTACTCAATAATGCTAGAAATGGGTGAATTTATCTATACGAAATTTAGCACATAAATATATTATAGTATATATTATTATAGTACATAGACCTTTACATACCAGGCGAGTCCAGCCATGAGCAAGAGCTAGTACAGATATATTTACAGGTTAGGGTCAGGGCTAGCATCCAGCGTGATTCTACAGTTCGAATCAGGTCACCTTTTACTTGCCGTTGTATAATCTCTGCTTGAGGAATTTATGTCCTACATTTATGACATACGTATTTGTATTAGTTCTATATAAATATCTAACTTCCCTACCTTATGTTCAGCAGTCTTATCACTTGACTAACATGGCATTCGATTGTACTTATTATGTAGTTTACATTTATTATAACATACCATCACGTATTCTTCCCCGAAGGGGTAGGTACAGGTGTATTACACCTCCAGCTTAGCAGTCAGAGTTACTTACCTCTAGGCAAGTTAAAAAATTGTCATAAACCGGATAAATTTGCTTTCCAAACTTCGGGAATTCTTAATAATAATAAAATAGATTTTGCGGAGAAATTAAAAAGGCGCTTGTTCGTAGCGTAGAAACAAAAAATGTAATCAAATAACTTATTAACTGTAAAAAGGTTGTGAAATCTTGCACACTGACTAATCTGACCATATCAAAGAAACACAAATTTTGAACATAAACATAGCATCACGCCTTTTTTTTCTGTAGGGGTAGGCAGAGGTGTAGTTCACCCACATTTCGTCAGCTATGTTTGGTCCCATGAAATAGGGCGCGAGCCTATTGTTATCAACCGGGACATTTATTTACCAAACTTCCGGAAAATCTCTTCTCAATATTGGAATTTCATGATAGAAAAGCCCAATACCATTTTCACTCGACCCGGGAATCGCACCTGTATAGACCTGTTGCACAGCAGTCGTATACATTTCCCGCTGCGCCACTGAGGCAGAAATATTAAATGAATTATTTATTTAAGTTATTTTTTTACTGTTAATATATACAGTCGGCTGTCAGCTCGTCCAGAGAATCAATAATAATTTATTAATATAATTATATTTATTTGTTTAAGCTTTTAACCGCCAGAATTATCATCTGTTGAAGTGTATTTAATTATAAATGATTACATTAAATATTTTCCTAATATAAACAATACATATTTTGATAGAATCTAGTGTAAATAAATAGCAAAATCCGATTGAACGAGCGGAAGTATTTGGTCGTAAATATTGTCTCTGGAGAAATTTATCCGATATATCCGACGTACGCGGTTAAAGGGTTAAACAATTACATATAACATTAAAATATTCATAAATAAAGGATTATATTATATTAAAACACAACACTCTCCATCCGTTGAGTAAACAAGTTCAGAATGCTGAGAATGCCCTACCGGGTGTATTTCAAGACTGTTTATTAATTATTGTTTATTTATTTAATTTCGCTACAGTGGATAATACCAACTATATGATTGTGGAAACAGTCCATATGGTTTGATCCAGTTTCTTTAAGATCCGCCGTACCAATAGAACAAAAATTGTCTCGGGCTCGACCTTTAGAGGGAATGCGGCACACGATTCTTCATAAAAATTATAGTATTCCCCTGTTTTTGTCTCTGAATAATGCCTATAAAGCAAATTTTTTTTTGCTTCAAGGTCAGCTGTAGGCGTGTCCCTTCAAAAACTTATTAGTAAACAAAATATGACCCTCCAAATATTGCTAAAATTGCCGTATTTTTACTGTCGTAATTAGAGGACTACCAATGGAATACTATTGGTAATTAACATATAAAAAAAATATAGGAACCTAGCCATACTCTTTCTGGAATTTTTCATGTCAAAAAGAATTGAATCGGCTAATTTTTCGAGGAGAAAACAGAGGGGATTCGAAACGTCAATCTCGTAATTTTTTTATCTTTTTATCTGTCTATGCTACGGTTGTCTCACACTTATTTTTTTAAAATTATGTTAAGAGTGAAGCGTGACTGGAATAGTTTCTCTGATAGATATCCCTCAACAAATCATGCTCATCACACAAAGATTCGTCCTGGGTGGAAATCGAACCCGTCAGGGTCACTAGGCCAGTCAACAAAATTATTTATTGTAGCTAATATATAAGACAATTTAACTAAAATATGGAAGTTTATTATTCACTTCCAATGCTTGTATGTCTAATCACCCAAACGCGTGTCAAGTTGACCCTCTATGAACTCGTCACGGTTCAGTACAAAGTTTGACCTCGGCCATAACTCTGTCATCAGCCGTGACGACTGAACTCACTTCATCTTATTGAATCCTTCCAGAAACATAGTTTTTATGTAAATACCCAAAAATGATTTTTTAAACAATTGTTTTATCGTTCATAAAAACATCTTAGCGTTTAAAGGAAAATCACCATGATTTTTAATATTATAACAGCGCGCCTTTTTCTACGAAGGGGTAGACAAGGTAGCATCACATCCACATTATAAATTCAAGACAGGAAAACCAAATAATATCATTTTTAAATTTTCGATAACATACATTGTTTGTTTGTTTGGTTAAACGCGCTAATCTTAGGAACTACTGAACTGAATTGAAAAATATTTTAGTGTTGGATAGCTCATTTATCGAGGAAAGCTATAGGTTATTTATAATATTACGCTACGACCAATAAGAGAGTTTAAGAAGCCCCGGGCAATTTCTATTTCATGATGTGAAATAGAAATTGCCCGGGGCTTCTTAAACTCTCTTATATGTTCATATCGTGTATAATAGTGTAATATTGTCATTAGATATCACGAAATTATGTCAAGAATTAGAAACCTGTCGACATGAGAATCTTGGACTTCATTTTGCGTGACAATGTTCTACAAGACTACGAATGTTCATGAAAAGTCAACATCACGCAGTATTACGTCAATGATATTTTCTCATAATAAAAATATTTGTTTTGCATTTACCGATCTCGATGTACTGCAATGTATTGTATTCATAAATACTCATCTGCAGACCGACAGACGATTATTTTTTATTTGTTTTTGCAGCAGTTGTCACATTGTTTTGTAAAGAGTAATTAGTTGAGTGTTAATATATCATGATTGTGTCGCAATGAATTGGTCGTCATAATAATACGACTACACTTCCTTGGCAGATATTTCTTTTGTGGTTATTTATTTAGCTATATTTATTGGATTATCTCTTCACATATTATTGTAAGCTATATATGTGCAGTCATCATCATTACAGCTCATAAACGTCCCACTGCAGGGCACGGGTCTCCTCCAAAGAATGTGGAGGGAATTTAGCCTACTATACCACGCTGGCCAGACGGGTTGCTATAGCGTTTTGTTTTTAAATTTTCCTTTACTCGCAGTGCAGTGCACTTCTCTGCTTAGGGTTACCTTCTTAGTCGCCTTTTATGACACCCACGAGTTGAAATGGGGTAGTGACATTTAGTTCTTAATCTGTCACTACACGGATAACACAGATATGCCGTATTTTATTTAAAAGTTTCTTACATTAGCACTAACCCTGCATCACAAAAATATTTACTGGTAAAGCGTTTGGCATTAAGCCCACCGTTCAAAGTGCAAAAGGTAAATAAATTAAAAAGTCTAATGAGCTTAATCTCTGCATGACAATCAAATTGAGGTATTCATTTTTATATTGGACGACTACATTTCTGATTGAGCGAAACATAAACCAAAAAAGCGAAAATCCAAGTTTAATGTCGAGCAAAATGCACGACCAAAATGAAACGACCAATAAACAGAAAATATACAACAAACTATTCACATTGGTAATTCCAATCACATCCAATAAATCCTTCATACATTGAAACTGGCAAACTTGAACGATTTTAAAAATCCCCCTCAACTAGTTGTCCAGAGAAAGTAAGGTGCACTACCACCTGAATACAAATTTTATAACGTTGATTCACGACAAGCGTTGCTCCCAATCCAATCGGAAACTTTCCTTAGGGGGATAACCCTTGGATTTAATCCATTGGTAATAAGAAAATTGATGTAAAAGCCTTCGCCGCACGGTGTACGGTACTGTTCCTTCCATACAAAGCGTAGAAGCACAGAAAGATTTTCAGATTTTCTTGGAGAATCACTGCGTCGACATGGCTCGTGCCAAAATGCGGCGTGTTACGAACCCAAAAAGGTTTCAATTCAATTGGTTTACGAGATTATTGGAAGCAATTCCGTTCAGAAAGAAGTATGGCACGTGAGGGGAATTTTGAACGCGGGGACCAAACGTGGACGCGAGGGTACTTCTATAGACACTTTATTTACTTTTTTATAAAAGTCTAAGGACACAAAGTGTAATTGTTCATATTAGGTTGCCTAAAGACACTTAATTATTTGTTTTATATATTTTTTTGTTTGTTTGGTAAGTAACTAATATTTATTTAATATTTTTATTTTGTCCGTGTACTGACGGATTAAGAATACATAATGTCACTACCCCATCTCAACCCGTGGGTGTCTTATTTTCACTGAGGTGGAGTGGAGCGGTGCGGAGCGGGGCCGAGCTGTGAAAAGAGGTAGGTGTTTCCATTGAAGCGGAACGGGGCGGGGTGGAGCTGAGTGGAGCGGAGCGGAGCTGGGTAGAGCGGACTTGCTGGGAAGACCAGCAGTTTGACATTAATTTATGGGTTGTAATGATTTTTATTTAGTTTTAATACCTATTGGATTCTTCATTTCAATCCATAAACGTCCCATTGTTGGGCACAGGTCTCCTCCAGAAAAAAAAATACTACCTTTATTAATTTACCTATTGGATTACTTATTAGCGTCTTGACAATGTCTTTATCAGTAAGATTTCCTATTCAACTTGCCATTTTAGTCAATAAAAAAGTAGCCAAGTGCGAGTCGGACTCGCGCACCAAGGCTTTCACACAATTATGCAATTATTTTATATTTTTCTTGTGATTGAAAAGTCGGAAACTTGTAAGTTAGAATAAATCATTTTCCGTTTTTTCCTTTTGAGGTACGGAATCCAAAAAATATTAATAATTATTAAAATAAAAACAGCTAAAGACTAGTAAAGTGATCATTGTTCAGTTATTTTATAAACAAAATATCGTACAAATATCATCAATTTAATCCTCAAGACAAAACTTATTCTATCTAAATACCCAAACAGCGAAGGTACGAAGAACGCTGGCGCTGGGGCAATTCCGATTTGATTTATCATTGTTCTTCGTCGATAAATCAGGGTACAATAGGGCTCAAGGCGTACGGCGTACGGCGTACGTAGAAACTTCTATTAATTCTCTTAAGAACAATCCGGAGTTACCGCACAATGGTACGGGACAATACGTCTGAGACGTGAGATTTTATCACCTGATATCACCAATTGTTTGGAAATAGATACAATTGATACTACTGTTTATAATTGTAATTAACTTTGGGAGTGTCGTTGTGCTGTATTTCTCATTAGGCTAATCTGATTTTGATGTGATTCTATTTCGATAGATATATTTAATTACGGAACAGAGAAATACTAAACCAGATTTTTTTTCAGTTAACCCGTTTTTATTGTAGCGGGTTGGAAAATGAAACCATGCCGAGGTTTTTTTTAAGGAAATGCAGGATGGGTGTTTTTAAAGGTTAGTTGTTTTTATCAGTCGGCAACCTGGAATGCTTCTGTTATTACAGACAGTCTATAGACGCAGGCGCTGGTTACCGCTAAGCTACTTCCATTCACCATTGTGGTCTAATTAGAATTCCATTGCTAAAGTATTTTAATTGTTTTTGACTTTACTTTATTTTCCGATCAATACTATATAAAATTATAAAGCTGAATAGTTTGTTTGCTTGGTTAAATGCGCTGATCTCAGGAATTACTATAGGCTATAGGATTATAATATCACGCTACGGCTTATTGGAGCTGAGCAGTGGCCAAACAAAGTACGATGGCAACAGCTATGTGTAATAATATTAATGGATTTTGACTTTGACTGGCCTGGCTGGTCTAGTGGTTAGTGACCCTGACTGCTAATCCGGAGGTCGTGGGTTCGATCCCCGCCCAGGACAAATCTTTGTGTGATGAGCATAAAGGTTTGTTCTGTGTCTGGGTGTAATTTATCTATAATATGAATGTATTTACAAAAAAAAAATGTATTTAAGTAGTATATCAGTTGTTTAGTACCCATAACACAAGCAAATATGCTTAATTTGGAACTAGATGGCGCTGTGTGAATGTGGTAGAATATTATTATATTATTTGAATATTTGATGTTGATTTTTTTAAATATTAAACCATAGTTTTTTTATTTTCCTATTAGGTATAAAATAATTTTACTTTCTCCCGAATACGAAGTACCTACTAAAGGTCAGTGAAAGCACTTTATAATCCCACACCAACATGCTAAACGTTTGTCGAATTACCACAGATATACTGAATGTTTAAAAAAAACTAAATAAATTTTATTTTGAATCTTTTACTCTGTGGCAATAATGCCTGGTTTCTGAACGATCAAATATAATAACAAGTTATTCATTTATTAAAGTATAACCTGACTAAATATAAAAACTCGTTTTTTCATACAACTTTCTTTTTTAATTTGTTTATGTTATATTTTATCCTATCAAAAATCGACGTTTGACGGCTCCGAAGCCGTGGTAATGAAATACGAGTATAATAATGAAAATGGTTACGAAATCATAGATTATTGTTACGCAAGCAATACACTATAGCAATTTATAGCAATACAATATCATGACATTTGTAAACATTTTAATGGGTGTGATCTCTATAATTGATATAACATCATTGTTCTAGATACTGTTATGATAATAATATTAAACTAAGCGTATGGTTAAAATATGGTTTTAAATTAGAATTCATCATTCTGTCTTAAAATGAACGAAGTATTTTGATCGAAAATGTACATATATTTCTTAATGTTGTATTTTTTATTGTATCATAAAGTATACATATATTATGATAGGGTTTACTCAGACTCAAAACAAATATCTCGAGTGGAAATCAAACCCACGTCACTCGGTACAGTGATGTAGTGGCGAGGCAGTTACCTTAACAGCTAGTCGAAGATATTTTGACATGTTTTATTCGCAAACCATGATCGAAAAGGTATTGTACAACCCTATTAAATAAAACTTAAAATTTTAATTAGGGGTGCAACAAACATTTCATCCGAACCGGAAACCGGATTTCCGGTCGAAACTAAAATCCGGTGTGCTTTATTAATTTTACATAAGTAGCATTTCCTGGATGGCGGCTAGGAAATATTTATATTTATGTAACTATTTTAAAGACTTATTGTAATAGCAGTTCAGCGTACAGCTTCACTCGGATGTAGATACCCTAATGTATCATTCAGGTCTGAAGATATCTTCTTCGATTTGAATCAAATCAACTGCATAAAATTACATTCAGCTACGGACCTAAATTTTAATAATGGAAGAATTACGTAATTACGTCAATCTACAACATATTACGTTTTAATACTGAGTAACAGTCACAAGGAGGTTGATACAGGGTGTTCCTCTCGTCGCGCTCTGCTGTGGTCACGGGAGCGCAGGAACATTCGACCGCGACAAAAAAAAAAAAAAAAAAATAGAGTTTTATTTTGAACTAGATGTTTCCTGGAGCTTCGATTCCGTGGACATAATGTCATGTACTCAATTCCTTTTGGTGGTTGCGTGATGTTATAATAATATAGCCTACAGCCTTCCTCGATAAATAGAATCATCATTATCATTTCAATCCATTAACGTCCCACTATTGGGCACGGGTCTCCTCCAAAGAATGTGGAAGGAATTTTGCCTACTATACCACGTTGGACAGGCGGGTTAGTTTGTGGTTTGTTTCGAATTTTCCTTTTCTCGCAGTGGTCTTGTCTGCTTAAGGTCTATAATCTTAGTTGCCTTTTACGACACCCACGGGTTGAGATGGAGACTGACATTATGTATTCTTAATCCATCACTAGACGGCTGATAATTTTTTTTTATTATTTAGAAACAAACAGTCAATATATATTTTATAAAGATATAACATATTAATTTAAACTAGACAATAAAGTTTCCTGTATTGATGTTCTTGTATTACAACAAAGACCCAACCAGATCACCTTCGGCAAGAAAGCTGCAAGTGATCTAGTGGGGAAGGCTGCCAAAAGTGTGAGTTAATTACGCACATTAACATACAATTAATTTATCATTATGTATACATAAATTTAAGTATATATATATTCAACAACATACCTACCAAAGACTACAAAATAGACTTAATTTAATAGGGACAAAGAATTACTAAATAAATCAACCTCACTAAAATTATCGTTATTATTATACAGGGTGTATACGACGATACGACATTAAATGAAACCACGTGTAGCATGTGATGTTAGAAGGCTATACCAAAAAAATTAAACAGAAATTTGCAATAGTTTAGACGCAAATGTACTTTCTTTATGTCACAGTTGTTCACAGTTTTAAACAACCTGTAGGTATTTACGTTGATCGTATGTTGTCATTACGTCATTCAATTCATTTAAATATCTCTTGACTCTTTCATATTATCTTATCTCTTACTCTGTTCCGCACAGTTGTCGTCGTCATGCCGAAAACGACATGATAGAAAAATAATGTGTAGTTTTATATTCTTAAATTTTTCGACTTTAAATAATGTGTAGCTTTTTTTTTTTTTTTTTTTTTTTTTTCTTTTTTTTTTTTATAATTTATATTAGAATATGTTTATAAGGGTTAACACTGGCTACCTTGTCATTTAATGTCGTATCGTCGTATACACCCTGTATAATTAAATGGAATATTCAACACTAAATGATTCTGATAGAATCGCGTTGAACCAAACAAACAAACAAATAAAAAAAGCTTTATAATATTAATAATAAATAATATAGATATAGTACAGAAGTATAAATATAGCCGCTGATGTCATATCAAGTTCTGATGGACCTCTCCACAAGGCGAAGTAGTAGTGCACAGAAGGCATAGGCTTCACCTAATTTCCGCCACAGCGCGCTAATAAACACTCACTCTTACTCAAATGTTTAAGGATTATCATTGTATACCCCAGTGATATAACTACACGGGTACGGTTTTCGGATTTTTTATTACTTGTGCAACTCGATATTGCTTTTTGCCAAATTTCATGATTCTAGGTCAACGGGAAGTACCCTATAGGTACACATATTAAATTATTATGCAACGGGTCTAACATCACGTATTATATTTAAGGAATATGAAATACCTTATTTATTTTCCCGACGTTTTGATCGAATTAGACCGACCGTGGTCACGGGCTGACTGAAATAAGGTATTTCATATTCCTTAAATATAATGACTGGCCTGTTGGTCTAGTGGTTAGTGACCCTGACTGCTAAGTCGGAGGTCGTGGGTTCAATCCCCACCCAGGACAAATCTTTGTGTGATGAGCATAAAGGTTTGTTCTGTGTCTGGGTGTAATTTATCTATAATATGTATGTATTTACAAAAAAAAAATGTATTTAAGTAGTATATCAGTTGTTTAGTACCCATAACACAAGCAAATATAATTGCTTAATTTGGGACTAGACGGCGCTGTGTGAATGTGGTAGCATAATACGTGACGTTAGACCCGTTCCATATAATAATTTAATACCCTATAGGTTTTGACTTTTTTGATCTTCAAGATATGCGTCAAAAATGGAGCAAAAACAGCTGTGTATTTTGATTGCGTCATGTGCTGAGTGATGAGGAGAATGAGCAAACAAGCTCATTGCACTCATTTTCCAGCTAATATAGTCATCCAAACTAAGCCTCAAAAGTTCAAACTCCATTACAAGGGTTAGTATCCGACGAGTGCCTCACTAGATCGGGGTCGAAGCTATTAGCAGATTGGATACGGAACATCAATCAATGTTACGTATTGACCGCACTTGGTGATTTATTGAGTACCATGCATTGTTTTTTAAACACTTAAAAGCTATAATGATGGTGATAAGCCTATGTCTATCCCATGGGCTTGAATGTAAATGGATTGGTTATGGATAGATTTGAAAGCGATAGACAGGTTTTTTGGCATAGATTTATCCCATGGGCTTGAATGTAAATGGATAGGTTATGGATAGATTTGAAAGCGATAGACAGGTTTTTTGGCATAGATTTATTTGAATTAAAATTGGGACAAGATTGAAGCAAGAAAGCCAGACTAAATAATAGACTAGACTTAGTAGGCTAAATTCCCTCCACATTCTTTGAAGGAGACCCGTGCCCAACAGTGGGACGTTTATGGGTTGAAATGATGATGAAGTAAGAGAGCACAAAGGAGGAGAGGATTCTTAATGGACGCTTTAACACAGTTTTTCTTCTGAAATAGAAATCCCAAGAATTTCAGTAAGTTCGTTAAAGAGTGTCTAAAGCCGCGATCGTAGGCTCTTATCAAATTTGGCTAGGCAACTCTCTACCTAGCCAAATTTGGAGAGGAACACGGATAGTGCTTGCCCCTTCAGGAAAAAAAAAGTGTGGGTACCGTTAGGTCCTGTGTAATGCTAGTCATGCGGTCCAAGTTCGATTCTTACCAGCCAGTACCAATGTGGATTTCACTTTGTGTAATTTTACCCTGGCAGGTTTTTGTGTGTGGTAAATATTTATTATGTATTAAGTTATAAAGATAAATAAAAAAATCTTCTAGTCAAGTGACTTACCATCTGCTAAGGGTGCAGGAAATCATTGTGAGGAAACCAACATACTATGCTCATATACTAAATAAATAAGGCAATTCTATTGTATCGTAATAAACTCATCCACTACGCATCGGTGTAAACGCAGTCTCAGTCTGTCATCAGTGCAGTGTCAGTACATTACATAGTGACGTCACGCTAGATACAATTAATACTGATTGATGGCTCGCTTCGTGAGACTGATGACGTAAGTGTTGACGTTATATATGTCAATGTGTTTATCGCATAGCTGTGGCTTTGTTTGTTCTAATTAGTTTCAATATACATGCCTATGACTGTAATATGTCATGTTTGTGATGTAATTAGATAACTTGTACATATATATCACTATAGTTGTGTTAACATAACACATAGCATCATGTATTATTGGGAGAGGTCTCCTACCAACATTCCTATTTCCATGTAATGGGAGATTTATTTTTATCTCAGCCTATTGCAGTCCACTGCTGGACATAGGCCTCTCCCAACACGCGCAATAACACTCGGTCCTCCGCCTTCTGCATCCAGTCAGATCCGGCGACCTTTTTCAGGTCATCGGTCCACCTAGCTAGAGGGCGTCCTACTCTACGTTTGCCGATTCGCGGTCTCCACTCTAGGACACGAATGGGGGATATTGGGACACGTAGATAATTTCACGATAGGTAAACCCAACAATAACTTCTTACGCAAATGTTGTCCATATAGCCACCAACTTTGTCATATTTTTAAAAGGAAAACGGAACCCTTATAGGATCACTCCGTTGTCCGTCTGTCTGCCTGTCCGTCTGTTAAAAACACAAGTTACAAGTGTCAACGCAATTTTTTGAGAAATAGAATTTGTGCTTTGCATGTAGATATTTACATGTGAAGTTGTTAAAAGTTAATCTACATAGGTACGTGTTAAGTGCAGTTTCGTGAAACGCTACTCTTGTAAATTTGTCATTTGACAACTGTTACTATGGTTACACACTTGTATTACAAGGCTTGCTAGTTTTCGAGAAACAGGGCCCTGATTTAAACTACAAGTCGTCTCTACTTGTCTCTACGCTTATGGCGTATGAGTCTGAGTAACGCCTACTACTTTTTTTACACTAAGTTACGTTTGTAAGTACAATAGCTAACATGAAATAAAATAGTTGTGCGAAGCCAAGCCGGATACTATTCACGAACTCTGGCATTGGGGTGGTACCCGGAATTTCGAGATTTCCACTAGAAACAAAGCACTTATTAAAATCTGTTTCAATACTGAAATGTACGCGGACAAAGTCGCGGGCATTAGCTAGTCTTAATATGAAGACCCATAAAAATAAATTATGACCAGGCGTCTCGAATATAAGCGATTTTGATTCATAGATATTTGTTTCATAAAGACTCAATAAGATAGAAATACAATATAGTAGCTATAAAAACTTCGGCCAAAACTCTTCTTTCACAAAAACCTCCAGATTGTGTCAACACCCATTAAAAATTCGTATTATGGCGTGACTAACCTTTTGACTGTCAAAAGCCCAGTTGATCTTCTTTTGTTTATACTCCACTCTATTTATGTTAAAATAAATTAAGAAACTGAAAAGTAAACACTAAACAAAGTCATTAGTTAAGCGAAGATCAATGCTGGTATAATCCCGGACGGAGCTAACGATTTAATTCAAAGGTTCACATGTTAAGACTGAGCATTATGAGACAAAAAGCAGTCGCGTGTGAGGCTTATCTTACGTGAACATTCGCACTTCTGAATTTACTAAGAGGTAACATTTTCTGGAAGGGTTAAAGAATATAATAATAATAATATTTTACCAATTTCACACAGCGCCATCTAGTCCCAAATTAACCAATTATATTTGTTTGTGTTATGGGTACTAAACAACTGATATACCTACTACTTAAATACATTTTTTTTGTAAATACATTATAGATAAATTATCACACCCAGACACAGAACAAACCTTTATGCTCATCACACAAAGATTTGTTCTGGGTGGGGATCGAACCAACGACTTTCGGCTCACCAACCACTAGACCAACAGGCCAGTCAGTATTTAGGTAATATTTATTCTCCATCAAATACAAAGGTTAACATTATTTTTACATATTCATAAAAAAAAAAATTCAACCTATTTCAAAGTTCTTCCATACTAACATTGTGTTAAATTACGAAGAGAAAAAAAATAGCATATGCACGTGCATGCATTACGCAATTTATTTAGAATTATATAGATTAATTTATTATAACATGATTATATCCTACTTGAGAACAATAAATAAAAATAAATATTTAAGATTATTATTGCATCAATACATGATTAGGATTTGCCCATCCAACGCATTCACAAATTTTTAGGATATTAATATGTTAATAAAACGATTTTAGTTTGATTCTGAGAATTTCATGAGAACCACAATACCCTATTTGACCAAACCTGGGTCATCGTGATTGCTTATAGGATAAAATAGCTATGGACTTCTTGAGGCACACTTATGAAACCTCACATTATTACGTCTCTCTTCCTGCCACGAGAAGTAAAAAGACAAGATAAAGCAACTGTTGATAGTTAACAAGAAATATAATTAAAAAAATGTAATGCTGACTGCAAAAAATCAACAAAGAGCAACGCACAAAAAAAACTGCAAAATTATTGTAATATTATTATACCTGATTAAATTTAAATGCAATGACATAACATGTATATATTTGTAATATCCATTTGATTCCCTTTATTTTGATACGCTTCGCGATAGGTTTGATTAAAAAAAAATAGAACTACTTACAATTTGGAACCATTCAATTATGTATAATCTCTTTTTAAATATATATGTAAACTCCTTTTGATTCTCTTTATTTTGATACCAAATTCGATAGGTTTGGTTAAAAAAAAATTTAACTTCTTACAATTTGGCATCAAAAGCCCGCAGTTTCTAAGGATCTATCTAAGGACACTTGGGTTTTCTAGACGAATCTAACGATACCCTAATTGTCAAAATCCATCTAGCCGTTTGGAAGATTCGTGGGAATAAAGAAATTTACAAACATACAAGATACGCGCGAAAAACAATACCCGTCCTGACAGTCGGGTAAAAAGTAAGCCTTCAACTATCATGACACTTCCATCGCCTATACATCAATAACATCGTTTTTAGTCGAAGGGGTAAATTTCGCCTAATTAATCTAAGCTTAAATACGGCACTTTATAACGCATGAACTTACGAGAGGGGGAACAAACTTTATAATTGCTCGGAATATACATAAATATTTCGTTCAAAAGTTATATTCGAGCGTTTGGTATTACACGTGGAGTTGATTGTTTTACAATTCAACTACAATAAGTTTAGGCAACTAAAAAAGCGATGGTGGCTGAATGGATAAGAACCGGCGTGCTAAACACGCGGTCCCAGTTCGATCCCGACCAGCAGTACCATTGTGAATTTCACTTTGTGGAATTTATATGTACTAGTCAAGTGACTTACCATCTGCTAACGGTGAAGGAAAACATCGTGAGGAAACCCATATACCCTAGAAGAAATTCTATGAGTATGTCTGATCCACCAACCCGTACTAGGCCAGCGTGAGTGGATTATGGCCTAAACCCTCTCAGCTCTCTAGATAGAGGAGAGGAGACCCGAGCCCAGCAGTGGGACTTAATGGGTTGCCGGTGGTGTGGTGTGAAGGCAACTAAGGAAAAATTAAGCATACAAGAGCACTGCGAGAAAAGGAAAATTCGAAACAAAACCTACTATATATAACCCTATAACCCTGGTATAATAGGCTAAGATCCCTCCAATATACTTGGAGAAAACCCGTGCCCAGCAATGAGACATGTGTGAATAATAATGATGAAGTTTTATGTAGGTAATTAGATTTTGATGTAGGAAAAAGAGTAATAAATTTGATTTTTAAAGTTAGGTAGGACGATTATTGTTGACCTCAACTCTTTGATCACTATTTGGGTCACATTTTTTTACCATATTTTTTACCGATATACCAGGCAGGCGAAGCCACGGTCAGAAGCTAAGGTTTAATTTCTTTACAGAGACATTTTTTGACTGGCCTGTTAGTCTAGTGGTTAGTGACCGTAACTGCTAAGCCGGAGGTCGTGGGTTCGATCCCCACCCAGGACAAATCTTTGTGTAATGAGCATGAAGGTTTGTTCTGTATCTGGGTGTAATTTATCTATAATATGTATTTACAAAAAAAAAATGTATTTAAGTAGTATATCCGTTATTTAGTACCCATAACACAAGCAAATATAATTGCTTACTTTGGGACTAGATGGCGCTGTGTGAATGTGGTAGAATAATATAATATAATAATAATAATAAAATTCAATTCAAGCCAAAAGTAATGAGTAGTCATAAATGACTCCTTTCTCGTTAACGTATTACAACCAAATACTATACTTGGATAGTGCACCCCTTGATTGAACCAACTTCGATGTACGCCGCTCATTTATTGATTCCAAATACTCCCTCAAAGGGGTGATATAATGATGAGCAGAGGGGAGTCATTCAGATACAAGAGCTCTTCTATTTTTGGAATCCTCTCTAATTAATAGGAATCCTTATGAATTATTTTCGCTTGTTATTTTCGTGGTATTCGTTTATTGCGGTTCGAGTTATTTATTTCGTTATATAGAGAGCTTTGCGTAAAAATGTTGTACTCGTAGGTATTATTTATAAATGATTTCTGTGTGAGTGTTGGCGTAATAAAAATATTTTTATTTACAACTAGAAATCGCGCGTGGCTTCCCTCTCTACGTTCTTTATTAGGCCACTGCTTAGCTCCTATTAGCCGTAGCGCCTATGTCGTAGCGCTTATGTGAATTTTTTTAATCGGTCCAGTAGTTTTTAAGTCAAATATTTGCTCTTTATTAGTATAGATGACTGACTGGCCTGTTGGTCTAGTGGTTAGTGACCCTGACTGCTAAGCCGGAGGTCGTGGGTTCGATCCCCACCCAGGACAAATCTTTGTGTGATGAGCATAAAGGTTTGTTCTGTGTCTGGGTGTAATTTATCTATAATATGTATGTATTTACAAAAAAAAATGTATTTAAGTAGTATATCAGTTGTTTAGTACCCATAACACAAGCAAATATAATTGCTTACTATGGGACTAGATGGCGCTGTGTGAATGTAGTAGAATATTATTATTATTATTATTATTATTATTATAGATATAGATTGGTAACGAAGTTTAACTGAAAACATAATATATATGCTTCCGCCCACAGGTTCGCCAACGTTGTATGCTTGTAATTAGTAGCCTATGTGCTATTCTATCTATGTGACAAATTTCATATAGATTTTATCAGCCGTTCGGGCGTGACTGAGGAACAAACATGCATACACCCATCCTAAATTTCACTTATAATTAGTAAGTTTATATGACCATACATTTCCGTTGCTTTGTATAAGTAAATATCATCATTATTTCAACTATACCACGCTGGCCAGACAGGTTGGCATATGGTTTGTATCGAATTTTCCTTTTTCCGCGGTACTCTTATCTGCGTAAGGTTACTTCCTTAGTCACCTGACACCCACGGGTTGATATGATGTAGTGACATTATGTATTATTAATCAAATTATACTTAACTTTAATTCGATCGACTATCACGATTGTCTACAAAAGGTTGTTCCAAGTCTGAGTACTAATTTATGTACTGTACAAGTCAAAACAAAATTTAAAAAAATATTTTAACAAGTAAATATAATTAAAAATAATTAATAACCCGACTGCAAAAAATCAACAGAGAGCAACGCACTAAAAAAAACGAAAAATTATTGTAATATTATTACTATACCTGATTAAATTTAAATACATAACATTATATGTATATATTTGTAATCTCCATATGATTCCCTTTATTTTGATACTCTACTCGATAGGTTTATTAGGTTTGGTTAAAATAAATAATAGGACTACTTACAATTTGGAACCATACAATTATGTATAATCTATTTTTGAATATATGTAATCTCCTTTTGATTCTCTTTATTTTGATACCGAATTCGATAGGTTTGTTAAAAAAAAAATTGAATTTCTTACAATTTGGCGTCAAAAGCCCGTCGTTTAAGTCTTTTTATTCTTAAACCTGTCAAAGGACACTTGGGTTTTCTAGATGAATCTAACGATACCCTAATTGTCAAAATCCATCCCGCCGTTTGGAAGATTCGTGGGAATAAAGAAATTTACAAACATACAAGATACGCGCGAAAAACAATACCCGTCCTGACAGTCGGGTAAAACGCCAATTTAAAAAAAGGTTTTCTTACTAAAAGTATAAAATAATTAAAATCAAAGTTAGTAAAGGATTACCAACAGACAAATCATGTCATAACCACTTAGCTTTTCGTCCCATAATATGAGATACGGCAACTACCTTTAACTAGTATTAATAACAAGGGGCGGTGAATTCATATAATTTCTACTCAGTGTTTGTTAGAAACCTTATTAAGAGAGCGCGCCACAAGGTAGATGGTGTAAATTTCAGCAACTACCCTGTATTGTAGGGCCATGAAGACTTGCCTATTAGACACACATTGTGTTTTTGTTGTGAAAACTATCACTAATTTCCTAGCTAATATTTTTAAATTATGAAAGTGCCATCAAATTTTTAACCAATATATCTTTAAAGTAACTTACTTATGCTCACAGCTTTCCTTCTATCTATAAAAATAGCTAATTTTACAATCCGATCCTTTAGCTATTTCTATGACAAACGTGAATTGAACAAGGGGCGTTGTTAAAGAAGAACATGTAAAACACACACATGTACAATAATTCTATAAAAATTACATGAAATGGGAGACGCGAAAATAATGTACCTAAGTAGGTATATCAGATTTGCATCTCAAATAATTTTGCTAAAAACGCTACATGCAGCGCTGTTTTCGTAACTCCACCGTCTTTAAGCGCCGTCTAATAAATTAGCCGTACCCTATTGTGTGGGCTCACTTACTGGCAGACTTATTTACCTGACTGTTGTGGCCCAGCCAGAATTCAGACGACATCATTCCACTCGGCATCAGTCCAAGAGCTTGCTATCCGCTATACCTAAATTTTCTTGAAACTCAGATTGTGTTGGAGAATAACAATATATTTTGAGATAGTCTTGCTTTTAGAGATACAATTTCGACTGGCTTGTTGGTTTAGTGGTTAGTGACCCTGACTGCTAAGCCGGAGGTCGTGGGTTCGATCTCCACCCAGAACATATTTTTGTATGATGAGCATAGAGGTTTGTTCTGTGTCTGGGTGTAATTTATCTATAATATGTATGTATTTACAAAAAAAAAATGTATTTGAGTAGTATATCAGTTGTTTAGTACCCATAACACAAGCAAATGTAATTGCTTACTGTTTGACTAGATGGCGCTGTTTGCAATGACCTGTCATCTTGACATAGTGCTTAAGGTGATCACATCACCACTAATATCGCCGTACCGTTGTGGGTTTGATTCCCATAGGAAACAAATTTTTGTGTAATTCATAAAATTGTTGTTTCGAGCCTGCTTGTACTTTTTGTCCGTTAATTATTGTATTTTTGTAGAGTCCCCGCGACTCATGGCTTGTTAAATAGTGCGAAAATGTCTTTAAAAAAAAATAACCAACGTTTAAGATGAATTTTGGATGTCTTTTGATTCATTCATAACTTCTGTTGTGCATTGTCTAGTACACTTTAAATTCCTAAATGTAGAATGGGCTAGACTAGCTTTCAAATATTTTATTTGTGGTGTCCACGTTTAGTTGCTTTGATTTCATTCTTTGATTCTAATTAACATTTGATTCCGATATGGTGTGAAAAATTCTTTATTAATTCTAATGCAACGATAGGTAAAACTTATTTAGACATGAGAGAAAAGAAAAGTTGTACATTCATCAGGTTTTCAAGAAATGAATGCTCGTATTAGAGCAAATTTATGTTATAAATAAAATATCTACGGTGGGTAGTTTTATACTTTCCTACCTCACCGCGCAAAGCAAATCGGTAGTTTATGTTAGCTATCACAGATGGCGCTGTGTATTGCAATTTCCGAGACAATGCATACGCTCGATTTTATGATTGTACTGTAATAAAAGTTTTATCGTTGTCAGGTAAAATTACCTTACCCCTTGCGTTGTGTGGTTTACGAATAAATAATACTATATTTTGTTACTATATAAAGTTATGAGAAGGTTGCAAAGGGTTTTTAGATTTTGTTTTGACTAAGTTTAGTATAATTATCTAAGTTTAGTCGGCCAGTGTGGTATAGTAGGCTAAATTAATTCCAGATTTTTTGGAAGAGACCCGCGCCCAGCAGTGGGACGTTTATGGGCAGAAAATGAAAATGAAAAAGTTTAGTATCATTAAGGGAAAATAGATTTATAACAGTGGTAGAATTGTTTTAATATTTCGTACGGTTAAATTAAGTCTTAAATTATTTTATCTGTATAAAATCTTAATAGCAAATCAATAAGATTATCATTTTAACGCGTTAACCGTAAACGTTCTACAGCTGGGTACGGGTGTCAATTATTTTAAAATGACATTGCTATTGAAAACACACACACACCTATTTAATATACATATTTAATATTTCCATTAAAAATATCCAAATTTTTATTAAAAAAAATGTTACCTGCCTGTAGTTCAATGAATACTTAATCAATCAATGTAATGAAATTGACAATAAAGATTTGCTTTTTGCTAGTAAACAAAATTAACCTAAGTAGGATAAACACTTCATAAATCACCTAGAGACAAGAACTTTATTAGGCACAAGTTTAAAATTATGAACTATTCTGCTAAACACGAACTAAGTTTTGACCTCGTTAGCTGAAAACTTTAGATATTGTTCCTGTGAGGTTGTTGCTGGGGAAGCAAAATTTTCTTCGTAACTACGAAAATTATGCTACCGCGTTGTCTGTGAAGTATATTTTTAAATCATGTGTGAGTTCATGATCACATAAGTGTCATAGAAAGCAACTGAAACTAACCGAATATGATGGAAGTGCATTGGAAAATTAAATCATTGAGCAAACTCCACTACCACCATTGTGGCAAAACCAAACCATTACCGCTAACGTAGAGATTCCCATTGATCCCGTTGGTGTATTGGCTGTAAATTTCAATTAATATAAAAAAAATTGGGCGATGACCATAAAGATAGGTATATTTTTTTATATACCATAGCCAAATTTGTATGGCAGGCATTTTGCATAAAAGTATAGACTGCCCTAGCAATCCCGTCTGTATGCCTATTTGTTGAATCTCTCTAAACACAGCATTTGCACAGACCTTGTGCAAAATGCCTTCCTTTAATATTTGACTAAGAAGAAGAAATAGAAGTTCCTCCGAAAATGTGGAAGGAATATTGGTATAGGGTTTGTTTCGAATTTTCATTTTCTCGCAGTGCTCTTGTCTGCATAAGGTCCTTTTACGACACTCATAGGTTGAGATGGGGTAATGACATTATGTATTCTTAATCCGTCATTACACGGATTGTTATAACTCAATTTTTTTATATTACGTATTACATATACAAGAATCCTGTATACAAAGATACCTTTACAAGATCTCAATCACGAAACAAGATTACTTTGACCCTAAATTTGCATATGTTAGTGTAGCCTTTAACACCTTACTTTATTCAATAAAATCCGAAGTGCGATCTTTTTTTGTATCAAAATTTTGCACAACATTTAATGTGGCTATATAATGCAACCAAAAAGATATAAAATGACTTAAATATGATTACTTTTAACTTGTTTCTATTCACGGCTTTGCTTGCGTGGTAGTTCGATAAAACGTCACTCTCTGGCACTTGAAATATTTCTACGAATAAAATGCTTTTTGACCCATTGTTGCTACGTAGATGAAGGGCAGACCAGATAAACTCTTTAAAGGCCTGTACGTGTTGGACCTGCGTCCCCAGGTAAGCCTTTCAAAACAGTCAGGAATACTTCTCATTTTATAAAGAAGTATACATACTGTTCTACCTAGTACAGGCTAATCATAAATTTTGTTCCGTATATTTTTAAGAGTTCTGTTTATACATTTTTACCATAATACTTCAATAAATTTTACTTTACTTTACTTTATACATATTATATTTATGTCAAGAAAAGAAATAGGTGACGTTCTAAAAAAGGGACAGATCAGGAGAACCCTCAACCGGCGAGGATGCATGAAAAGACTGATGAATATTAATGAAGCCAAAGATGTATGTCATAATCGTAGCAAGTGGAAGGAAATGGTCTCAGCCTACCCCTCTGTTGGGAAGAAGGCGTGATCTATATGTATATGACATATGTATGAGAAGAAATTTTAATTGTAATGAGTTTATTTTAACTACAAAGGAATTGTAGGTAAAGGAATATTCAAATATTAAAGATGTAAGTAATAAAGTAAATACCAAAACCACTTCCTATTGTACTATTCTTTCCCATAAGCATTTTAATAGTCACATGTTTTTATTTAGGATTGCCTCAGCAAAATACATCTACCGAAGCAAAACATAAACAAACCAAAAATACCAAGCAAATCTTAGAAGCGCTATTTACCACCAAATACATAAAATTAATAAAACAGTTAAAACAAAACAACCAAAACATTATACTAACCGCTTTAAATGAGAGCTTTTCATAATTATGTACAAACAAGGCACAGGGAAGTTCGTCTCATCTCGGCAAAGTTCGGAGGTGTTCGGTAAATTTAAGCAATTTGATCTTTATAGTACCAAGTCGTGTTTGTTAGATCTCATTGAACAAACAGAAGTTGTGCTGTATGATATTAATCGCGAAGGGTTAAAGTTTTTGAACTTTACCTAATTAAAATTTTGATCATTGATGCGTTTGATCTTAGGTTTAATCATCGTTTTGATGATGATAAAGTATCATGTTGTTTCAATTATGTAGCAAAACTTTTTAATAGATACAAAAAATATAAACCCTTACTCAATACGTACAGTCTACAAAAGTTGAATACTGTCTCAAACGTATTTTGCTTGTAAAATATGATAAGACATTTGGTTGGTCTGTTGGTCTAGTGGTTACTGACCCTGACTGCAAAACTGGAGGTCTTGAGATTTCCCGCCCAGGTTTAATTTTTTTTAAACGTGCAAGTTCGCTTGCATTACCCTTCGCCTTCATACATGTACTTATAGACAGACACAATACAACATTTAAAAAACAAGAGAAAAACTCAATTATTTTAAGAATGGTAATTTGTGCGGCAAATACTTATTCAAAATTATTAAGTATGTTAAAAATTCTGTAGAACATAATTCAATTACTTACCTATATAAAACACAGAAGTCGCGTGGGGCTTCGCTTCCGTCGCTTTTGTTTGGCCACTGCTCAGCTCCTATTGGTCATAGCGTGATGTTATATACCCTATAACCTTCCTCGATAAATGGGCTATCTGATACTAAAAGACTTTTCAAATCGGTCAAGTAGTTTCGGAGCCTATTCAATGCAAACAAACAAAAATACAATCAAATCTTTCCTCTTTACAGTATTAGTATAGAAGATTATTACAATTGCAAAACGCAATGTAAACAAACCTGTATGTACGAGTATCTTCACAAAGTGAAACCACTCAAAAACAGTTGAGCTGCACAAATATGTAGATTAAGTTCACTCCAACAAAATAAAAACGGCAATTGTGAGAAGAAAATTTCTAAGAGGGGGGACACGGGGAACAAATCCCCCATGTGACCACTCGGCGGATATAACCCTGGAATATACCCAAAAATATACCAGGGAATACCCGGCTAGCGATACTCTTTATCCCGGGATTAAATTTTGCAGAGGACCGGGTTCGTCGCGATGTCCCGACTAAACAGATAAACCAGCTTGGGTAGGCCCAACGAATCTACTCGGATGTTTTTTTTCTTATTGAAGATTACGTGAATTTGTACTCTGTTTGATTTATTTTGTACTTTGTAGATTTAAAATGTACTGCGGTGGCTTGGTATGCAGTAAAGACATTTGTTTTTTAATTAAATATGCATCAGTATTTTTGCATACTATAATTTTTTTTTTCAAAGGATTTTATAAACATTTTGTAGTATTTCCACTAAGTAGTAAAAAATAAAACAAATTGCTTACGAAAGTTGACATATAAAATAATACTAAGTACAGACAAAATATGTTTTCAGAAATTATTCAAAATCATCAAATAACTGCAAATTGTGACCCGAATTTCTGAATTCTGCACAATAACGACACCAAACAACATATTGTTTGACCCAACTTGAAATTTTCAAAGGTCTCATTATTAAAATGTAACACAACAGAAAAGTTGCGAATGATCTCATATACATGTCGCCGTACAAAATGGAATCAGTTTTATTCGGGACTTTCTAGAACTTCGCTAAATCAATTATGTTATTGGCAATTTACTCAGTAATTAAAGTTAATATAAATTTAAAAAAATAGGTGTATTAATTAGTGATTTAGGATGATAAATGCGCGAGGGTGAGATAGGCCAGTTTGTGTGAATTACGGCCTAAACCCTTTCGTTTCTCTTGATAGACGAGAGGAGATCCGAGACCAGCAGTGGGACATTAATGGGTTGCTGATGATTATGATGATAATTTAGGATATAGTATATATAGTTATAAATTTCACGACTTTGACATATTGATTCTGAAAGGCTATATTGGTCACAAAGAGCCAATGTTCTATCTTTTATAATTAAATCTGTTTACTTAATTATAACAAAATTCTTATAGAAAACAACGAATTCATTTTAATCCCTGCTACATATAAAATTATATGTAAGTTTTGGGCTCTGATATTGACATCAAAACACCCTAGAAAGAGGGTTGACGATGATTAGAGTGTGATAACATCTATAACAAAACCCAACCCTGCCTTAATAAGGTTTATTATCTGAATTATCTACGAATATGTTACCGACGGCATTAGGGTTGTGTCGTTATTGATTGTAAAGATTAGATGACATTATTACACGTCATGAAACCAAGCCAAATGTTAATCGAACGATTAAAAATATGTAAATAATAGAAGTGAGGGGATTACTCCGTTTTGATGAAAAATTTAATTATAGCAGTTTGTTTTTCAAAATAATTTCAGTTAGTTTAAAAAAAAAAAAAAATATTTATTGACATTGAATAGATCGTAATCAAAATCACCTACACAAAGTAATATTTATTTTGATGATTGCTAATGAAATATTAAATTAATCAACGATGCCTATGCAATATAAATTGACTTGTCGCTTTCATTACAAAAATCTCGTACCGTGTCTGTTTGCGATAAACTCAAAAACTAATGAACGGATTTTCATGCAGTTTTTACCAATAGATAGAGTGATTCCTGAGGGAGGTTTGTGTATATTATCTTTATGCCATGCGAGCGAAACCGTGGGTGGAAGCTAGTTAATTATATTTGCATTTACTGTATCTACTATACGCTTCTTTAGACTTACTCAAGTGAAATTCTACAAAAATATATAATTGAAAAATCTGTTGTTTAGTATCTCATAACACAAGCAAATATAATTGCTTGATTTGGACTAGATGGCGCTGTGTGAATAATGTTATAATATAATAAACTATTCTTAAAAAATACATTATTAATTTATTACATGTATTGTGATGCTTTTTTTTAAACTAAATTATTTTCTCCCGTTTTGCCATCGAGGGCAGAGTTAAATTTCTTTCCAACTCATCAGTTTACTTCCGATTTAAAATAGTTTCAAGACAACAGTTAAGAATTTTCTTGAGAGTCCCGAGTATTATAGCCAAGTGTTTTCAATGGTCCGTAATTGTAAATCCTGGCTACATGGAAGGGATTGCCCTTATATGCAAATTGATACTTGAAAATATCTATAGCAAATAACTTACTTAGCCAATGGCATCATCAAAACAAACTTTAACATAATTTTAAGATCCAAAGATACTTTTTATATAGTTACGAGCTCCTACTCAATACTTCACTCAAGTTGATTAACATAATATTTCCTCAATGAAGCCTTTTCACACCCCTATTTAAGGCAGTATATTAAAGGATGAAGTATATTAAGTCGATAGTATGCGTGTGCCCTTATGATGTGACACTATATAACGGAGTTTATTATTAATATGTTGCCAATATCAAATACTGAAATTTCGATGCAAAATATTACTTTTCAAAAATGATTGACGTATTTAATAAGATACGTACTGCTTCTGTTGCCCGCAGAGTTTGATCATTGAAGTTGATCAGACACAGTAATGTTAATTTAATACTTACTTGTTCTTGATTTTGAAGGCTTATAGCATTTTTTTGGATTGTCATGAATAAATAAACACTTAGGTATGTACTTTCCTTGACTGTTTCTTCAATAGGCACACATGAAATTTTTACATTTATAAAAATGTAATTCAGGGACCCTATGTATGCCTAAATGCATATTACGAGGCGCTCCTAACATTGTGGTACCTATTGAGATGTTCGTTACGATCATCGAGGTTAAGTAGCACTCGGCATGGTCAGTCTATGATGGGTGACCGTTTGTGACAATTTTATTCTCGAGGTTCTCCGTGCTTCGGAAGGCACGTAAAGCCGTTGGTCGTGGTTATCACTTAATGTGGTAGTCGTTAAGTCAAGTGGGAAGCCTTCTGGGTGACTTGATAAATTCCAACACCAGAATCTGCCTCAAGCCCTCACGCGATAATATGATAAGATAATACCACATTACAAAATGCAAATTGGTCGATTTCCATGATATTAATATAACAAGAGTCAGCCGATTTGTCCATTATTGCCCTAAAATACTAACGATCGACCAATTTAAATGAAACAATACGTCCGTTGATATCGAAGCATTTGTTCGTTTGAAACTCAGGCCGTTACGGTCTACCTAAAACATAAATTCATTGTAACACAAATCGTTTTCGCTCGGTGCTCCTTCGAAAATGGTCTTTAACGTCTCCTGGGCTTTGTGTAAATAATGTTCTTTAAAATTTATAGCCGCAATAAATGTTTGGTACCCCTTTTTCTATGAAAATAAGTTTAAATTTACCGGTTCATGGCGGTCAAGTTATGCTTGTTTTCATTTCGTTAGATATTTTTATGATATGCTAATTGTCACCCGTGGCTTCGCTCTGGAATTCGGTTTCCATCACAGCAGATTTTATGCTCTTTAGAAATCAAATTCCAGAAACCTTCTTTAAGATTTAGCAATTAGACTTTGCGTAAGTCAGTCAGGCAGTCATTTTACCTACCTAAGTATATAGATTATAAGTTAATTATCATTACAACCATTTAACGTCCCACTGCTGAACACGAGTCTGCTCCAAATATTATGGAAGGAATTTAGCCTACGATACCACTGCCTACCTTTTTTTTATGCCAACCCGTCTGATTATAAGTTCATCATGATCATCATCATCATCAGCCCACATCCACCCACTGCTGAGTATAGGCCTCTTCTCTACAGTGCCACTTCTCACGGTCCTGTGCTATTATAAGTTAGATGAATTATATTGTTAAGGAGTTTGATGATTTATATATTCTTTTGAGGTATGAGCACTTGAAAACTAAAGCAATTTAGACATAAGTTAGAGTTTTCTTGAATATTATATTGCTTGTTTTCACCATTAATGGGAGGTAAAACCAACTTTTAGGTGTTAATCAAAGTATTATGCCCTAAGATCTAGATTACATTAATTCATCTTAATTTTAGTCTGTGTTTGTGAATAAAATAAATATCAGCTACTTTTACTGAAAAAACACTATCCATATTTCTTCCATTATTTTTATGTATGAAACCCCTAAATAATTGCAAACACAATAAATCAGTCGACTTGGTCAAACAATTTTTTTATGATAATTATTTTCAACTATGCAGCAGCTGATTTTCAATAAAGCATAAAGATATCATGTTATATAATATTGTGACTTTATACTATTTATCTAGTAATTATAATTATAATATATGACCCGCCATGTTCGGAAATATGATAAAGTCATCCATCGCATGCGAATAGCCGATCTTATAGAATATATATTATTATGTGATGTAGGTATAAATACATGATTCAAACATTTAATTTCACGTACTTCAAAACAAAACCGTTAAATGAAATTTAAATCACGTAAACTCGAGGTATTTTATATTAAACTAAACATTTAATTCTGGGCTTTTTCCTACAAACGATTATCCTCTTCTAACGTCTGAATAAAATGGTACCGCTTCACTTCTCCCCACTTTCCCCACTCAATGGTTATTTACGGCAATTTTCATCTTCAACAAAAATGTAGAATATCGTCCACTCACTTCCACTTGTAAGAATATGGTTATAATTATCGTTAAGTATGGTTTAATTTAGGCAAATCTATAGTAGGTAATTTACATAATATGCTAGCTTAATATTGTTGTCTCTTTGCAAAACAGAATTCGTACCTAATTAAGTATATAACAAAGAACCAAAGTGGCCGACATAACTTAAAGAAAACGTAAACTGAAATGACAGTGAGCTGGTCAGTGGTCATATCTGCCCAGGGAACGGTGCACAATAGAACAAGCGTGACTCACCCTGGAACAACGGCTTGTGCAGAAGGCGGTATGGTGCGTGTTAGACGAGAATTTCACTGGTGAACAGCCTGGTGTTATAATGAGTTTTACTTGGATTTCTTTTATTTTAGAAAAATAATAAGAGTTCTCTTCAAAAACACAAGTTCTAAGAATTTGTGACCGAATCCAATTCACAAGCAAAAGTGAATACATCAGTAAACATAATTAATATTATTATAAACTTATTAAGTCAATGATATTGTATGTTAAAAAAGGTGTAGAAAGGTTATAAGCGCTCGAAAAGTGACACACTAAAAATAGTCTTATTAGAAAACTTCATCTCAATCTCCCGTTGACGGCGAAGGTATTTTGACATTGCATTATTACGATATCTATGTGTGCGTTTGTGTGCCATTTCCAAAGATCGAACGCTATGTAGGTAACCTATCTACACCTTTTTTAACATACAATATCATTGTTATTAAGTACTAAAATCCACGCGAGGCTTCGCTCCTCTCATTCTTTATTTGACCACTGCTCAGTTGCTATTAGCTGTAGCGTGATGTTATATAGCCTATAATCTTCCTTGATAAACGGGCTATCCATCACTAAAATAATGTTTAATTTACCGTTTTTGAGGTTAGCGCGTTCAACCAAACAAAAAAAACTGTTCAGCTTTATAAGTATAGATAGAAATAGAAATAGAAATAGAAAACATTTATTTGGTACAAACACAAGACATACTAAATAACAAATATATATAGATAGAACAAACAACAGTCCCGTGTCTGTACCAAATAGGCACCATTTCAGCATAATGCCGAGCACAAGTGCCCGGCGCTGATTTTCAAATGGGCCTATTTGGTGTGACGTACGGCTTATCTTAAATTAAAAAAATAACAAAAATAAAACAATTTTTTATGCCGCTATACAAAAAATATAAATATACCTAAATAAAATAACATAAATATACAGAGATGAACCAAATGTATATACTAATTTTAATATGCGATCGATTGAATTAATCGATTAAATTGAAACTGTCATAGCTGTCACTTGTCAAAAAGTAACAAATGTCAATGACAACTATGACAAAACAACACAAAAAAGAACATGGACGAAAAGGACGCTAAACTTTATCTACAACATACTATTTTCTAACATAATTAATAAATAAATGCTTTAATTTAAATTAAATACATACACTTGTGAAAAAGTGAGTGTGGAGTGGTGTTTATAATTAATTGTGTAACGATGTATACATAATAAACGGAGCACATAAACTACACAAGCAAAGACGCTAAGGACAGAAACATGTTGCATCTATGTTTATAAATAATTTTTACTCAAGTAAAGCTGCTGTGTTATAGGTAAGTTATTTTTATTTTTATTTATTATTGCAATTGTTGATGTAACAAATGTTTTTTATAAGACTTATTAAAACTATGTAACGTTTTCAGAGAGCGCAATGGTGGTGGAAGATCATTCCAACAACGGCTGGCTGCAAACCTAAAACTCCCACGAAATGCAGCAGACGAATGTTGAGGAGTAATCAACAAGTAATTGGATGCCCTAGTCTTGTATTTATTACAATCTCTAGACCAGGTCAGCTTGTTATACAGATATTTAGGGCGCTGATTCAGTACAACATCAAACATTAATGAAGCTAAATGCATCTTATTACGTGAGACCATGTTCAGCATCTTTACTTTGTTTAAAAAGGGAGTTATGTGAGAGCGAGGTGGAATATCTAAACAGAACCGAATGCAAGCGTTTTGTACTCGCTGAATCATGTTCTTACTTCTGCTCAGCAAACAGTTACTATATAAGGTGTCGGCATAATTTAATTTACTGAGTATAAGCGACTCGCACAGCATGATGCGCATATCTAGACCTATATATGGGCGTATACGATAGAGTAGCTTAAGACGATAAAAACAGTTGCGTACAGTTTCTAGTACATAGGTTTCAAACTGCATTTGATTGTCAAAAACCACTCCAAGGTTACGTGCTTCCTGTACTTGTTCTATTGGGCTGCCCTGTATTCTAATGTCTAAGTTTAAATCATTTAATTTAGAGACCATGTCTTTAGACCCAATGATCAAAAACTTCGATTTATTAGGGTTAATAACAAGACAATTTCTTTTGGACCATTCTGCAATCGTACTCAGCTCACTGTTCATATCATTCACAGCTACGCCGCAATTACTTGGTTGGACGTGACAGTATATCTGGAGGTCATCAGCATAGAGGTGAAATTTACAATGGCGAATAGAAGTGACAACATCTGCAGTGTATAGTATATATAAAAGTGGACCAAGAATCGAGCCCTGTGGAACTCCTCTCCTCACTGAGCAGAGCGACGATGTGATGTTATTGCCAGTTTTGTCACACGGGACCTGTACATATTGGTATCTGTTGCTCAGGTAGCTACAGAACCATTTTGTGACCTCTGGGTCGCATCCATAATATGAAAGCTTAGATAGGAGAAGCGAGACACTAATACTATCAAATGCGCGGGAGTAATCTAATAAGACTAGTATAGTCCCCATACCACAATCCCTAGCTTCCAAAACATTGTCCACAATATCAATTAAAGCTGTTGTTGTGCTGTGCCCCTTTCGAAAACCTGATTGATTAGCTGGTAAAACATTATGATGCTCCAAAAAATCACTCAACTGATTGTAGACCACCCTCTCTAGTATCTTAGAAATGCAAGGGAGTATACTGATTGGTCTTAAATCTTTAGGACTAGATGGGTTTGAGTTCTTAGGTATGGGTTTAATTATGGCTATTTTCCAAAGCTCAGGGAAAGAGGAGGTTGCTAGTGACCTATTAATTATGGCAGTAATAGCCTCTAGCGATTGCGGGAGTGTCAAGACAAGCATGTCAAGAGATATGCTGTCAGAACCCACCGCATTCGACTTTAGGCTGCAAATGATTTTTAGCACCATATCCTCATTTACCTGTCTAAAATGAAATCTATTTCTACTAAATCTATCAAACTCAAATCTTGTAAGATCAGAAATCAACACTTCATCCTTACCCGGGATATCCATGAAGTGCCTCATAACTGCTTCAACATCTTTACAAAAATATGGTAAATTTTTGTTTCCTTTACTGCTTATGGCTGGTGTGGATTTTAAATGTTGCCAAAGCTTTTAGATAACTCTTTCCTCATTCTAAAAACGAAAATTTACGTGTCTTACAAAATTCAGTGAATTATTCATATTTCTCTGAACAAAACCAGTTTACCAGCATTGAAATAGCTCACAATACCTCTACAGTGCAACAGCTTGTATTTCAGATTTTATACAGCATACAGCTCCTAAGGGAATGAAATCCCAGTACTGCTAGTTTTAATATAACGCTGGTTTATTCTTGATTTTAATACGGGAATTTTAACCTAGTATTTCCACAAGAATACATTTTGTGTGCGTTAAGAAACTACACAGAAATAATTTTAGCTTTCCCTCGAGGATTTATTTTCTGACGGTGGATATCCTGGTTATTTCTTTGTTAAATATATACCTAATAAGTAAAGGTTATAAGTTATTTTTGTAATACCTTTGTAAGGGCAAATAATAGGAAGAATAGTATCCACTTTACCCTTCCGTTACTTTCATTAAATAACCGCTGAAATTATGGCCTTTTTGTTTTCAAACTTTAGTGTGTTTAAATGAACTTTTACCTTATATCACCTAAAATTTTAATAGTTATTTAAAAAACTTATTCGTAAACTAGTAATTACGCTGTTTGTATTAGAAGGGTATGCAAACTGAATTTTCCACAGAAATCATTTAAGTATACATATACATAGTATTAAAAGAGGCGCTTTCTTCATGTACTCGTATATATTTTTGTCCAAATCGTTGAAGCCATAAGGAGCGAGCTTATTACACTTAACCGAGCACATTTTCAGACTCCAAACTTAAATTGAGAATTAAAAAAAAAAACATTACAAACATAACATAACATAACATAGCATCACGTCTTTTTCCCCGAAGGGGTAGGCAGAGGTGTTTCACACCTACATTTCGCCAGCTATGTTTGGCTCCAAGAAATAGGGGGCGAGCCTATTGTCCTCAACCAGGAACATTTGTTTACCAAAATCCGAGAAAATCTCAATAATAGAATTTCATGTTAGAAAAGCTCAATACCATTTTCACCCGACCCGGGAATCGAACCCGGGACCTCTTGCACAGCAGTGATACACACATCGACTGCGCCATCAAGGTAGTGAAGATATTATTATTATGCTCTTTTTATTGTATGCAATAAATAAAAGCTTTTGAAATATTTTTTACCCGACTGCCAAAAAGAAGGGTAATGTTTTTGTAGCTTTATTTTACAATACCCAAGCGAAGTAAGGATAAATTTCTTACTTCGGTTTGTTTTTTTCTTTTATATTCAGTAATGCCTCAACAATCACGTGCTATATACATAATGATGACATTATCATACGAGTATCAGCCATAGGATGACCACTGCTGGAAATAGGCCTCCCAAGAGATTTTAAATAAGACCAATTGTAGGTGATAATCCAGCTGTTCCGATCAGAGGAACAACAAAAAACTAAAATAATTCCAACACGTGAGTTTAAGATAATCTCTTTACAGATAAAATCAGTTACAGAAAGGCAGTATCGATAAGAAAAACAGAGCGCCACAAAATAGCGTTTTATGATTATAATCTAACCAGTAGAGTGTACTTTCGTCACTCATTCGCAATTGAGTGTCACCATTTGGCTTTGATCCAAACACGCCTAGTGTTACAAATCACTTTGTTCGCAGACAAAAATGTCTACGCAACTAGGATCAATTTTCTCTCAGTAATGCGTAAAGAAGATTCTCCTTCATTCGTTTGTCAACAAGAAAGGTGTTTTATGGGCTTGATTACTGCTATGATAGAATGGAGACCTGTTACTTTTATATACTTACAGAATTGTTATTTGGTATCAGTGATATTATCTTCAATGATATTTTTTTACTTTATATAAGGACATATTATAATGTCTCTTTCTTCACGGCTATACTTATCTTTAAAGTGAGAAGTATACCCGGTTCTTCTGGAAGGCTTACGCGGGGACACAGATCCAACAATTTATAACGCCGCTTATCATAACTGCAGTATTGTACAGCTATGATAGAGAGCTATTGTATGATGTTATGGAGTCAAATAAAGTCGGGCTATGAGTTTGGGTGTTTGGTGGAATGGTGATATCTGGCATACGGGAACAACGTCGCCTACCCTCCTCCTCCAGCAGTGGATATATGATATTAAATGAGGATTTGGGCAGACAGTGACTCGCCTTATGATGGGCCCCTTACACAACCGACATGGGTCGAAGTTAATATTGTATCACTATTGTAATACCTATATAAGAGCATTCAATTTGATTTTTTTTTGATTTTTTGATTTTTTTTTAACTATCATAAAATTTCATTAATTACCGAAACCACCCAATAGCGTATAATATTTATGTAAATCTATTTGATTAGTCCAACTTGCAACTTCTACCTATCTGGTATTAGATAATAATCTATCTTATTTGTAGTTTAAGACTTGAAAGGTGGCGCTGTTGGCTAACAACGTTTATAGAATAAAAAATTCTTATGAAAATGTATCAATTAGTAAAATGTACGCCATCTCTCATATTTGATGAAGTTCGGGTCTAGTGTCGGCTAAACTTGGGTTCCTTTTACTTTGCTAGTAACCAAAAACGGTAGTTTCCACTTGGCATCTAACGAAATACTGACTGACTTTTCACAATAAAATAAAAAGAGAAATAACACAATATTCATAAATCTTTAAGTTGCTACCCACTAGTTTATTCATACGTTGACAAGTACCAGCCATAAATTAACCGCCTCAATATAAATCAATTAGTTTATTCTATCTCTAACAAACAGCCAGAAAAAGCAATACAAGCGATCCCATAACAATAAATCGAACACTCAGGAAACATTACAAACATTACGTATCAATGACCGCTAAAGGCACATAATGCCGAGTGTTAAAAAATCATATCTTTTCGGCCAAAAATCCCCTGTTTCTCGACCTAACTCGAGTATTTATCGAGAGCTGGCCATTTGCCAACAGGATGTTGTTGCCTCCTGATCACTGTGTCCCGTCGCCGATCGTTTTTCAACCACTCAGTTGTTTCCTCAACAAGAATATGTGACGGGGAAATAGGATGGAATTTTTGGAGTACTATTTTTTGGTGGCTTCATTGAGTGTGAATATTATTATATGGTTATTATTAATTTCCGTAGCTTGTTATTTTCTTCATATTTTGCGTAAGGAGATCTTGCTTTTTTTCTATTTAAAAAAGATAAAGCTCACATTATGAAACAAATATTGTGTCACTTGGGGTCCTTACAAACATAGAATTAACCACAGAACAAAGAAAGAAGCTTCCATAATTATATTCTGTGCAACTAACGGATCCAAAGAATATCCAAAGAATATCTATGAATTACACAAAAATAATTATTTTTTTCAAATAATTTGTTTCTATATTTATTGACTTGATATAAAATAAGCCAAAACGGCTTCAGCATCATCATCCCAACGACGTCCACTGTTGAACATAGGCCTCACCTAATTTCCGCTTATTTTATATAAATTCTATAATTCTATACATTAGTGTTCCAGAAGCTACTCACTTAAATCATTTGGATAAAACTTTATACCTTATTTCGGGACAATAACAAGTTTGCTGAGCTGAGAAACAACCTTCAGTAGTGGAGAGAAGAAACAAGAAGAATTAATAAGTCTTCAAACCATTTCCATTCGTCTGTCTTCAAAATATGCACCATCATACCAGTTTTAGCTTCAATGAAATTGTCATAGTCCATAGACTCTGCAGAAACTAAAACTCGCAAATTGAAAACACATACACCGATCGCTCAAAACTATCATATCAACGATGAAATCAAGGTTACTTTTTTATTTCCAGCCGTGTGATAGTTCCGAGATGCCAGTAATAAAATGACCATGCACCGGCAGAGAGCTGGCAAGCTGCCAGCCTAGTGCAGAACAAAATATTCAAGCTCTATAGGCTAAATATGAATGAATTATTTTGAGCGTAATAGAGTATAACGACATTAACAAGATGACCTGGATTTTGGTGTATTTTTAGTTGTCTTACTTTTTGGTAGGCATAGTTTTATATTTCTATTTCAGTAGTTATCATTCGTAGAAATCATAAAGATGACAAGAGGTAATTTTCATACATACAGTTTCCTGTCGTCAAACTAAAATTACTCTGTCAAGATTCCAAAGAGTTTGTTGTTATTCATTATAACAAAAGTACTTAAATTTTACTTATTTGTGACACATATTTTGAGGCTAGTACTATCTTTTCGATTGTGAAATTTTGTGGCAAGTCCACATTGATTTTTTTTTAAATATATTATGACATTGGTTTAATCCAAGTCACAGCTTTTTACGTTGTCGTTAACGTTACGTACTTAACTTATTGTCAAAGATAAAGGTGGAAAATTTTGGGCATACTTTTTTGTTATTATATCCCTATTTTATTATTTTATCCGTGTAGCGACGATTAAGAATACAAATGTCACTACCCCATTTCTACCCGTGGGTGTCGTAGAAGGCGACTAAGGGAGTCTAGATCTTAAGCAGACAAGAGCATTGCGAGTAAAGAAAAATTCGAAACAAACCCTATACCAACCCGTCTGTCCAGCGTAATATAGTAGGCTAAATTCCCTCCACATTCTTTGGAGGACACCCGTCCCCAGCAGTGGGACGTTTATGGGTTGAAACGATGATACTTCAATGTGAAATCACTAACAACGACACGCAACGGTCACATCAAGTCAAATCTTAATGAATCCAAATATGCTATTCCGCGAAGTTTTGTGTCAATACCAGAATAGATGAACCCATGTAACTGCACCCTTATCTGTTATTGTTCAAAACTTTACAATTCGTCTTAGAAGTTATTTTCTCTAAGAACTTCACCGGAATACAACGACAGTTCGCATTCATTTTCTGTGTCAACGCATGCCCTACAAACATTACGTCCAGTCTTGGTTATCATACCGCTCATTGTTAGAAGCCCAGAGAATGCAGCTAGCGTTCCTATTTATAGAATTATCGATACGCGTCGAGCAACCCTTTGTTTTGCGGTCGTTCGATGTGCCTATTGTGTTTGAAGTATGCCTTTTGGAAATTACGAGGAAGAGCTTTAGATTGAAAGTTGAATTGATGAGGATAGGGAAAATTGATAAAAGCTTGAATATTGAGCTTTTGTTTCATGTATTTTTTTTTGAAAAGAAAAGATTTTACAACAATATGGTTGCTGTATTAATTTTTGTGACCTAATAATAATAATAATAAGTAACAAAAATATAAACCAAGAAGGATTATCAAAATTAATTTAAAAATAAAGATACTTAAGTTTATTTAAGCATTAGATGACATGTATAATTCCAGTAATGATCATAATGATGAAGATAATTAAAAATCCTGAAGAAATTAGCTAACGTTTCGTCAATACAACACCAACCATTGACTATTTCTAAACACCCTATACTTAGTTCAAAATCATAAACAATAGATTCCCCCACCATCCGTATTCAACCCTGAAGTTATGACAGAGTGTCAGGCTGGTCTGTTCCAACCGAAACTCGGGACATTAATTATTAACCCCCACTAATAATTATACCGACTTTCTCTTCACAATACAACAATTATGTCTGTAATATTCTTTGGATCGATAAGACGTGTAAAAGTAAATGTAGTTTGCCGTCGACGGCATTATCAATTATTAAAGCTGTATCGATTGGTCATTTGCTTTTAGCTGGCCTTACCTTTGTTAGGTTTGAGACACACCGGGTAATTCCTTCTAAGATTGACGAGGTATTGCACAATTTTATATTGAATTAGTTGTTTTGAAATGAGTATTAATCCACATGTTACTAATGTTTTAAGACAACGTTTATATATATAAGTTTATATTTTTATATCTTGAAGAAAATGTGGGTGGTTTTTGTTCACCTTACTTATTTATGTACAACAGGTGTTGTTAAACAACACAAATTTTTCGGTTTTCAACTAGGTATTTTTTTTTGTGGATCATACAAAAAATCAGCAAGTTCTAAATTATTGTGTATAATCCAAATGTGTTAAGATGTAAAAGTAATTATGGTAAAAATGAACAGATGACTTAAATAAAGATAATCACTTTTAATTCCATTTTCATTTTTACTAGCTTAAATTTATATATAATACATCTCTACCCCTTCGGTAAAAAAGGCCTTATGTATATTATGAATAGTCTCTCACTTTAATCTACTTATGATTAATTTACTACAATTTTATAATATCTTAAATTTCCGTCTATTTTTACCTACTACTCGGTAGTTTCAACTCCAGTCCAAACTTTTGTATTATTTATTACTATCGATTCGGTAATTTGGTCCCCGTGTCCTGACTTCAACGTTGGGACACGACCGCTGTTCATAATTATAAGGTTCTAATTTCAATAAACTGAAGTTTTTCAAACAATTATTTGTAATCACTAAAATTCACGGGGCAGGCCATTAAATATTTAATAATCTTTGTAAAGTTAGGTTATTTAGGCGTTTGCGTTATTTAGATAAATCAAAGGCAATGCATATCCTCAGATTTTAGGATAAAAATAATCATGTTAGGTATCTGTTTATTTTTCAATATAATGACAAAATAAAGCAAAAAATACATAGCATACAAAGTTTTGATAAATATCATGAAACGAAACTACCTACTTTTTTAGGGTTCCGTAGTTCTGACTAGGAACCCTTATAGTTTCGTTATGTCCGTCTGTCTGTCCGAGGTTTTGCTAAGAGACCGTTAGTACTAGAAAGCTGTAATTTTGTAGGTGTGTGTATATCAATTACGTCGAAAAGTGGTAAAATAAAATTTTGGAAAATATTTTTTTTTACGGTAGCTCCCATACATGTGAAGTGGGGATGAATATTTTTTTTTGTCGTCTTCCCCATCGTGTGCTGTATCGTTGAATAGGTCTTCTAAAATGACTTGACATGCTCTTAACCGGTTTTTATTTCTATCATAATCATTATTTCAGCCTATTGCAGAATGATGATTATTTGCATAATAACGTTGAATATAAATACCTAGTTCCACCTCAATTACAAAGCCTCATATTGTAAGTCACTTCAAAATTACTTCGTTCCAGAAGTCTCTCTCTAATCTCGCCAGACCAATCAGTTTAATAAGTATTGGAAGTAGGTAGATTGTCGTAGATATCAGATACTTGTAATTTTATTCATAAGTAAGCTTAGTGTATAACAGACCACTTAGATAATATTGATTCAGGGTTGCCAGGAGAAATCACAAAACAACAATTTTAATATCCTACACGTACCATAATGTTTACAATGCCTACGTTTTTCTACGAGTTATTAGAGTAATAAATACTACTATTTGAGAACAAAACACAGACTTAAATTTATGAATTTAAAGGTGAAAATTGGATGGAACGATGCTTAACCTCGATGAGCCTTGATAAAGTTATGTGATGTATGATAATTACTTGCTAGCCTCATGCATATTCAACTAAGCAGTTTTTACAAAATTTAAAATATATTCCTTATTTATTTCCCCAAATAGCGCCATTACCCAATATTAAACTCTCGGCACAATGAGACCTAACAAGTGCGAGTCAGTTTCACCTGAGCTGTCGCCTGAGTGCTCTCGCTGAGACGCGGCAAGGACACTCGCGGAAGAATATAATAGACCCCGATTTTAACAAAATTTAAAAACATAATTTATTTATTTCTAAGGAACCATTATAACATAAAACATGCCCTACTAAATTATTTTTGTGTAACAAACAGTCCAAGTATTTGTTAATAACGCCCTCTATTGTCCGCTTCATTGTACTAAACATAATGTGTACATTGCGTGTCGATGTCTCCCTTTCTACTGCAACTTTTGAAAAAGAAACCCTCTTTTGTATGTGACAATTATTTTTAATGTCCTTAATGTTTTCATATTTTATCGAAATAGAATTTTATTTCATGTATTATAAATTATAGTATTAGAATATTTTTTACCACATAAGACCCTTAAAATTGGGATTGTTCATTTTGATTTTGTACAAATTCTTCATTGTAGCTGGCAACATTATTTTCTGCAAAACAGCTTTGCAGGCGGTAAAGATTGTAGGTACATTACGAATTTAATCGAACTAAATTTTCTAATGACCAATTCAAGTTTTAATCTTGTTATCATAATGCAGCATAGGAATATAAGTAAATGTTTATAACTACTAAAAGAAAAGCAATGTAGGTTGAGCAAAAACATGTCTAAAAATCAAATCCATTCAGTATCCCCCTTCAAAAGATTTGACGTCAAAGCCATCGTAACTCCAAAAATTAATAACCTGTACCATAAATCCTCTAAAACAACTATTAAATACATCTGCGCGAAATCTACGATCGGATAGTGTCACGCCATTGGCAATACAAAAATAGAATCATCATCCAATTTTTTAAATCAAAAAATTCGACACTCCGTTCCGTACATTAGTCGCATTGATGCGTCTATGAAAATAAATTGTTTATATGTATATGTACAAGAAAATACGTAACGGTCAGTCAGTTGTCAGTTACTTACGGGAAAGAGGGGCGAGCGGCGCGTCCTCGCGTTCATGAAATAAAATTGTTTTTCCCGGCATACTACGACGCAACACGTGGTACGGAAAACGAAAACTTTTGCTAACAATTCGGTTGATTAGCAAAACTTCGCGGAAAGTTAGCCGGCTGAATTACGTGAAGTGTGTGTTACGATTTGTGCTGAATAGTGCCTTTTGCTTGATGTGTATATAAACGAGCCGGTGAGTTGTATGGTCATAATAATTTACATCTTTTAATTGTTTATTGAGAGCTGTGCTTTCACTGGAACGTTACGTGTTTTATAGCCGAATTAATTTGTTATTGACGCAATTCTCAGTGTTTTAGTTGGATTTATTTATTGTTTTACTGCCCACATGAGTTTAGTTTTTATGTTACTGTCTGTAATAATACATTGACGTAACACTGAGGTCAATTTTAGAACTGAAAAATGTTACATTTTTCAATTTTACTTACGCGGTAGAAACATTCAACTTGTCGTTTTTATTTTGATAGTGTTGTTTAAGTTTTGAGTATTCACACATGAGGGTAGTATATTGTGACTTTGATAAAATATTTTTTCATTGATAAATCAGAGCAGAATATATTACAAGAAGTGGTTATAAAACGCATAAAAAATGGAGCTTTAGTTTCATAATATCATATTTATAAAAAGAATCACACATTCGTTTGACTTTTACGATATAAGGATTGCCTGTTACACATTTCTTATGATAAGATTATGGTGCATAAACAAATTTAAATTATTTTGATGCTTAAGTATCTTTATTTAGCTCACATTATTGATTGAAGTGACCCTCGGCCGACCTTTAAAATAAAAAGGCATATTTAATGCAAACTTATAAAACTGTAAAGAGGATTATACACTTCATGTATATGTCAAATGTCAATTGATTATAAGCATCACTGTTATGGTCATGTGTTTAATTGAGGCCAAAGGATCTTCAGTCCATTGATATCTTCAATATAGACAATGTTATAACTATATCTTTATTGTTGTTTAAGTCTTATTGTATTTTACTTAATGTATATTGTCCTGGGCTGGATAAAAGGCTTCATCTATACTTTTCTACTCTTTTTTATACACAAAAATAAAATAACAAATTAAACATTTTTAATTTATTTCCAATAACAAATTCATAACAAAGTCATCAATAATTAATGATATTTATATAATGTTTAACGTCATCGTATAATAAAAAAAATCTAAAAAAATTGACTATAATAATATTGTCCACCGCGGTAGGTGATATTGTGCAGAGTGACAGAAGAATTACTTCTAACAGGAAAGAAAAAAAGTCAAAAGTGAAATGAAATATTTAACTAAGAATACGTGAAATATTTGGGGAACTGAACTTCACTCAGTAGATAGGGGTTTTCGTACAATTTAGAAAATAACTTATCACAAAATGACACCATAAATTTGTTGCAAGTTATAACTATAGGTGTAATAAATATGCTCACTGAAACATAATGAAACAACTATCTAAGAAAAGCAGCAAATCAATCACCAGATTAGTTCTGTCATAAACTTTAGTTTTCATAGCCCAAACTACGGCCTATTTGGTCATTGCCTAGAAAAAAGACGTTAAAATCAAAAATACCTGCCTCACATATACCATTTTATTGCAAACAGATGATCGTGGGGACACAGAATTATTGTTTCTAAAATAATGTTAAATTAAATGTAAAGTGTATCAAAAATGTCATTTTATCTGCAAACAACTAACGTCGACAAAAATTGGAATGAAGAGTAGGTACCTAGTAAATATTTGAATACTGTATTATTAGTTTAATAAATGAATATTGCAATGGAAAAAGTGGCATAATAATATCTTATTTTCTACATTAAAAAAACACGGTCAAGTGCGAGTCAGACTCGCATGAATATGCAATTTTTCGATATTTTTTTTTGTGATTACCTACCAGTATCTTCAATTTCTATTGGTAGGTTATCTTAAGATAATCGTTAGAACAAAATATTCTCGTACAGGTTAAGTTTAGGTGCAAAATCTCCGAATCAAAAGACCCGAGTATTTCATATTAATTTCAGCTTGATAACTTTTGACAGACGGACAGACAGACAAACACACAATGGAGTAATTCTATAAGTTCCTTTTTTCTTTTGTGTAGGAAACGAAAAAGGACATACAAAAAGCTTAGAACAAGCTTAGACCTTGTATCTCTAGCATGGATTGCAATAAAGTAACAATCAAAGGTATTCAAATATAAATTTTTGTCATTCTAGTATAGTTGAAAATTATGGTACATGTGAGACAAGTCTTAGTTTTACAGCCGGTTGTTTGTCATGAAATCGTTACGGGAATGCGGGGCATTCTTTAGATATTACAGATGAATTATTTGCTAATTTCAACGAAACAGAACGGAATAGGTCTTGCCTAAATCATGATGACTTCATCTGCATGATTCAGAATCTTATTTGTTACTGAGGAGAGCAATAATAAGTTTTATTAACATATAGATAACTTCTACTCTTCTACTAATATCTTCCGCCTATAATGAATAGCCTATGTGCTATTGCCGACAATAATACACCTGTGTGCAAAATTTCATTTAGATCCGTTAAGAGGGAACGCGGCGCACGATTCTTCATACAAACGTATTCCCCTGTTTTCTCCCTGAATAATGTCTAAAAGGCAATTTTTTTTAGCTCAAAAATTCAAGTTCAGCTATAGGCATGTCCCTATCATTTCCTTTTTTTTCAAAAACTTATTAATAAAAAAAATATGAGCCTCCAAATACTGCTAAAATTGCCGTATTTTTACTGTCGTAATTAGAGGACTATCAGAGGAATTCTATTAGTTATTTACATAAAAAAAAATGATAGGAACCTAGTCATACTCTTTCTGGAATTTTTCATGTAAAAAAGAATTGAATCGGCTCAGTTTTCGAGGAGAAAACAGGGGAATACGAAACGTCCATTTCGTCAAAATTTTTGTCTTAAAATCTGTCAGAGCTGTAGATGTCTTTATCGCACTCTTCGGGGGTGACTTGAGGTATGAGGGGTCACTTACATGTATATGACAAGGGACGTGGTATCTGTCGATATTTTTTTTATCGATACTGTAGTGATGTCCATCAATGTCGATGTTGATGATTTACGGTTTCTATTTATGAAATTGTGAAACTGTAAGGTTAATTTCCGACTTTTTTATTAAGTTCATAAGATTATCAGATCAGGTAGCAACGATTTGATTTGGCTGCTCTAAAAGTAAGACTAGTCTTATCAATTATATTCATATACATGTATTATAATGGATGCAAGAGTGGTGTAGGTTGTGGGTATTTTATTTAAAATAGTTGGCAAAATGCGAGTTGGATTCGCGCACCGAGGGTTCCGTACGATTATACATTTTTTTATTATTTGTGATTAAAATGTTTCGTCCCAAAATTGATTGATACTCCTACGCATTCTTGCAAAAAATATTGTTGACAGACAGACGGACAACGGAGCGATCCTATAATGATTCTTTTTTCCTTTTGAAGTATGGATCATGGAACCCTAAAAAGAATTTAAAACAATAAATAGGACATTTATTCTATCGTCATTTCCGTCTTTTCGCTTACGGGTAAATTGTGTGATCCCGTCAATTATTTCAACAAAGGCCATTCGTAAAAGAAATATTTAGTTTAGATAAGTTCGATCATCATCATCATCATCATCAGCAACCCATTAAGTCCCACTGCTGGGCTCGGTTCGATATTTTGCCAAAATAAGTCATATTTTTTTAGTTTCTATTCCATGTTCTGGAGTTTTTCAGAAATTTTATACCAATATTTTATTTGTATATTTATTGAGCCATAACATTTTACAAGTTCATCAAGACTTGCAGCTTATAAACTTTTATTGTTGTTGACGAATAACCAAGTTGACGGATAATCTAATTTCTTCTGAAAATTGTTTTCATGCTACCTCTTCTTTCTTTTTATCATAATTATTCTCTTGCTGTATTAGGAGTGCTTATAATTTACAAGTACAACAATAATCTTAATTACCATTACAATGACATTAATAAAAACTAAAAATATATTATAATTCGAACAGAACCCTCAGGACATTTTATTCATATTATTATGTAGGTTAGCGATAAAATATTTTATAAATCTTAAATAGAGGTAAGGTAAGTACTACGATTTTTTCCATTATTTACATACACGTAAAAACAATAATAACAACATGTAGATAACTAAGTAACACGATGACATCAAATGGACCGATTTAAGCAAAAATGATCCAATCAACACAAACCTCATTTTGACAGCCAGAGAAATACTGCACTGAATTTTAAAGCCAAATATCTCAAAATGACGTTTGTGTTGAATGGATCATTTTTGCTTAAATCGGTCCAAATTTCAAAAACCAAATAAATGCAAAATGTTGTATCGCCAACTCGCCGGTACACGGGCCCGGGGAAGATGCTAGTGGGGTGGAGGAGGGGGGGGGGGGCTACTACGCATGTGGACCATCCACTCACACATTTAAATCTCAGGCTCAAGGCGACAGCAATAGCTACTTCAAATACCTACTTTTCAAATTTCTCGCAGACCGCGTCCCCTCTTAACCGTTCTGGCGTGATTGAGTAACAGACATTCATCCATCCATCCATCCTGACTTTCGCATTTATAATAATTGTTAAACTAAGTATTATGGTTGGTTAAGCCACCATGGCGTCACATGAGTACCATTTATTGTGATTTTCATACAAAAAAATATTAATTCACTGATTTGTCACGTGGATTTGATGCTTATTGTTCTTTTAAAGGTGCTTATAAACTTGAGCATTATTTACTTGTAATAGCCATTTTTGTAAATGTTACATTACAGCAAAATAGACACGAGCTTTTTAGCGAGCATCCTAACTAGCCTTTAAAGAATGAAGGCTAGCGTTGTTTGGCTATGTTCCTCGTTCAGTTCGATGTTCGTTAAAACGGCGAATGTTTGTTGTTCTGTTCCGATTTGTCTATGTATAAAGACATTTTTGAATACCATTTACACCAATTTCAAGGTGTCGGATAAAATTTGAGTAATTTATTAATTTCTTTTTATTAAAATTTTTCAAAATTATTTTTTTTTCTTACATAATACTTTTTCGTTTGTTTTTTAGGCTTTTTTTTTATTTAACTATTATTTTAACTAAACCTTAAATTGTTGCCATGCGTTTCCAATAATCGCAGCGCCATAAAGTTTCTAGTGAACTACTTGAGTATTATTAGCAATTGTGTATGCTCCACTAGTGCAAACAAACCGACCCCGAGGTTATCGGCGTCCTGTCGCATAGGTCAACGCATTTCTGCTACCCTGCTATCTCTATCATCATTCTTTGATCGTTATATAATAGGTGTTGTGTCAGTATGTGGGCAAATTAATTATTGATATATTATCCTATATATATACATCATTGTTGATAAAGAAGACAGAGCCACGACATAGTTCACGATGTGCAAAAGACAAGATTGTGTAATTGCCTTTATGAGATAAGGACTCTTTTGGCTTGGACTTTACGAATACTAAGACGAAATGACAGAGAATAGATAATATATATTCTGAAAAAAACAGATATACTAATATTATAGAAAAGGAAATATTTGTATTTTTGTATGTTTTTAACGAATAAACTCAAAAACTAGTGGACCGATTTCAAAAATTCTTTCAACAGTAGAATACTCACTACACTAGAATAGTCACTGAGTGACTTAAGGTACTTTTTTGACATACCCCGTAGGAGAAGCTGATCTGATCTGATATCAACGCATTGATATCCCACTGCTGGTCACGGGTCTCTTTTCCTCTAAGGAACTGAGGGGGTAGGCCATAATCCACTCTCGCCGGTCTAGCGTGAGTTGGTGGATCAGACATAGAGTTAGAGTTTCCTCATGATGTTTTCCTACACCGCACTGTTAGTAGATGGTAAGTCACTTGACTAGTAATAGTAGTAATGAATTGCACAGAGTAAAATCCATATTCGTACTGCCACTGGTCGGAAGCGAAATTGGACCTGACCGGAATGATTTACATGCCGATTACTTATCCACTCGGCCACTATTGCTAATCTCGTCTCCAATTTAAGAGAAATTGAGTCTTATGAGAAAAATTATACACACACACAAAATTATACAAGTAATACATAATTTGCTAAGTACCGTTACCAAAAGGAGGATATTAAGGAAGATAAGAAAGGAGATAATATTTTATTATTTGACTGGCCTGTTGGTCTAGTGGTTAGTGACTCTGACTGCTAAACCGGAGGTCGTGGGTTCCCCCCAGATCCCCATCCAGGACAAATCTTTGTGTGATGAGCATAAAGGTTTGTTCTGTGTCTGGGTGTAATTTATCTATATATGTATGTATTTACAAAAAAAAAATGTATTTAAGTAGTATATCACTTGTTTAGTACCCATAACACAAGCAAATATAATTGCTTAATTTGGGACTAGATGGCGCTGTGTGAATGTGGTAAAATATTATTATTATTATTATTTTGTACAAAAACATTGATTATTTTTAATTACGAGCGAGACTAACCTTGCTTGGTAACAGAGGTCGGACAGCAATTTCTTTAAAAATATTGTTAGCATCAGAATTAGGCAGCAACTGTTGTCACTAACAAAAAAGTTACGTTCTTAATGAACCATATCTGAAATGTATATTAATATTAACATTCTAAAAAATAAATTCAATCATACAAATACGTTAAGAATTTCGCACAATCTAATAATTTACTCACGATTCCATAAAACAATGAAAAATATTAGTTTAAGTGTCACCTGTTACGATATTTTTTATCTTAAATATCGTTTTGTATCTGGATGAAATCATTGAAATTAGAAAGATGCATTCAATTAAACCAACCGGGTAAAGTGACCGATTGTTGGCACAAGCCCAATTCTCAATCTTACAGACTTAAAAAGTTTGAACGCTGTTTTGAAGAATAATAAACAAATCATTGCTGAATTTATTTGAACTTCCCATTTGAGAAAATGGCACATCGTACGAGTGAACACAATGTTATTTTTGAATGAACTTTATAAACTTTCCGTGTTTGAAATGTTTAATGAAGAAACAATTTATTGAGATCAAATTATAATAATATTTACTAAAAATTAGTGACATAATTCATCTTACAAATGGTAGCAACAGAAATTCCACACTTCTCTGGTATAAGGGTCTTTGACCTAACTGTTTATCGTCAAGCACGTCTTAGTCTTAGCAAAATCTAATATATCATATGTTTTGCCATAGCTGAACTGACTGTCACCGTGGCGCAGTGGTTAAGGTGGTCGCCTCGCCACTACATCGCCGTGCTGGGTGACGTGGGTTCGATTCCCACACGAGACAAATATTTGTGTGATTCATAGATATTTGTTTCTAGTCTGGGTGTACTTTGTGTCCGTTAGTTTCATGTTTGTAAAGCTCCCCGCGACACAGGGCTTGTTCCCTAGTGCGGGCGTTGTCTTTTTTAAAATTCAAATTCAAATTCGAATATAATACTCTTTTATATAAAATCGTTAAATTAAATACAATACATATTAATATTAACAACATAATCGTAGTTTAATACTTACTCAGACGCTCAACCTATTGTCATAAAACGAGAATATTTGTTTTCCGAACTCTGGAAACTTTCACCCGGCCCGGGAATCAAACTCGGAACCTCTTGCACAGCAGTTGTATACATTTCCCGCTGCACCACTAAGGCTGTTGCTATTGGATCCAAATCGAATGCAATGATTTTCAAACCACTAATTAGATAATCAAATTTCCAAAAATAAAAATGTAAGCCCTCATACTAATAACAATGAAACAATGATCAATATGAGAAACATTGCATAATTCGCAGATGCATGGAAGTAAATAAATTGTCGTCGTAGGCGTAACCTCGAATATAATTATTTTGGTCGTGCAGTAGACTGTCACCAAGTGCTGCGATTATAAAACTAAAGTAAACACATTCTTTTGGCACGCGGCGATCACATTTTAGAATCAAACGTGACTTTTGAATTCACTTCAGGAACTAAAACAATGATTGTAATTGTACCTCGTCTGTTTTAGGTACTTTTACCCTACTATAGTTTGTTTTATTTAGTTTAAAGTACTTATTAATACCTTAAGTTTAAAATTAGTTATTTCATAAATAAAGTACCAAATTATTTTTGAAGTTAAAAATACATTGCTTAGATAATAAATTGTTTTTGTTTTTGTGTTTTCAAATATTTGGGGGCTTGGCACCTGTATCTAGAATAAAATAAACAAGGAGCAAGTAAAATGGAATGTCATGGGTTCCATATAAAGAAAAAATATTTTAAAGAAAAAACTTCAAGCTGTGGTTTATGTAAGCAAATCACACTCGTATTAGCTGGAGAGGTTAAACGTACATTTCTCGTGCCACTACCTGAGATTTTGTATATTTAGGTAAAAGTGGGAAAGTTAAAAGAGACAAAGGTTACTTATTAGGATCACAAAACGTAAGAGGTGCCGTAAACTGAAGGCAATTAATTATATATTTCAATATTAATTGTGACAGAACATTTCCAAAATAATAAAAGAATGAGTCATGAATAAAAATAATTATAGTATCCGGTTTTTGCTGTTGCTGCTGGAACTCTAAATAGTCCCGTTTACGTCATACGAAACAGCTATTTATAATAACATAATAAAAAGCTTGTTTATAATCTAGTAGATTGATGACAAATTTAATATAGGTGTGGTTGTGTAACTGAAATTTAAAGTGTACCGTTTTTGAATATTTTTTTACACAATTCACGTCGTGGTGGTAGAAGATCCTTTTAAGTGCCAAAAAACGTAGTAGAGCTTCCTTTGGTAAATTAGGAATAAATTTTATTAAATTTTCTTCTTTGGATTCACATTAACAAATCTCAGCTAGTTTATGAGTTCAAAGATCAATGACACACACTTTACGTATTTCTAGCTCTATACTGGGTCATCATCATCATCATATCAGCCCAACGACGTCCACTGCTGAACATAGGCCTCACCTAATTTACGCCACTGCGAACGGTCCTTTGCCGCCTGCAACAAACGGCTACCCGCATCCATCTGGTGGGAGGCCGTCCCACGCTGCACCTTCCAATACGTGGCCGCCACTCGAGAACCTTTATACTGGGTGTAAGGATAAAACCCTACCGAAATTTAGGAATAGTCAAGGTCACAGACAACCGAAATTTCATTATAATGTTTCCAAAATAACTAGAAAAAGTCATAATGTATTGAGTTCACTGCATCAATGTAAAATACAAACTTGTAACCAAGAAAAGCCATTTTTTTCCATTCACACGAGGTTTTTTTTATTTTGTTAGATTAATTATATATATACTGGCCTGTTGGTCTAGTTGTTAGTGACCCTGACTGCTAAGCCGGAGGTCGTGGGTTCGATCCTCACCCAGCACAAATCTTTGTGTGATGAGCATAAAGATTTGTTCTGTGTCTGGGTGTAATTTATCTATAATATGTATTTATTTACAAAAAAAAAATATTTAAGTAGTATATCAGTTGTTTAGTACACAACACAAGCAAAAATAATTGCTTACTTTGGGACTAGATGGCGCTGTGTGAATGTTGTAGAATATTATATGGTAGAATATTATATATATTTTATATGTATTTTTATCTACTCTAATAAACGAAATATACTAAATACGACATTGTGTAATCACATATAATCGATGCAGGTAGAACGACGACTTCAATTTGATTTATTTGACAAGAAGATACTAAAACTAAATATAAATTTATATGTAGGTATATTATGTAACGGTACATTGATAGTGAATCTAATTTCGGAATGGTATTCGAGGAACTCGAGGCTAAATGTGGAATGACCTATTATGTGCCGAGTCAAGTAACTCTGTATTAATTTGTGACTTAGCTGTTAGGTTGCCTAACTAGTTGAAATGAATGAATCATATATATCGATTGCTAGGAAGAATACTGTATTATGTCAAAATTAATACAAGAATACAGTCACAAGTGGTAGCCTTCATAAAAAAGGTATAAATAACTTTAAAAAAAAGGTAATGAACAGTGTCTTTATGATAAATGATAGAGGATAGACTAATTCATGCTATTATAAAAAAAAAATATTATTTATAATATAAAAATATTACAATATTTGTAATTAAAAACTGTAATCGCTTCTCCTGAAAAGTATAGTTTTTTGAGTTAATACAGTATTCTTGCGGGCAAGCGATTTATTACTCCAAAAAGATAAATTTATAATGATATCTTAAGTCTAAGGTTAATAATTTTGGCCTTGGTGTTTGTTCTGGAGTATCTCTGTGTTAAACATCACTAGGCGCTCCCAACTCACAGTTTGTGGACATTATTATATTATGTGAAGGTGTAGTTAGAATGTTACTTTTTCCTATTTATATATACCTAACTAGATGTAGTGGCTATAGTTGTGGTGTTCTCCTTGTATAATATTGACGGTATAAGAATATAATATATAATATTCTACCACATTTACACAGCGCCACCTAGTCCCAAATTAAGCAATTATATTTGCTTGTGTTATGGGTACTAAACAACTGGTATACTAGGTACTTAAAGACATTTTTTTTGTAAATACATACATATTATAGATAAATTACACCCAGACACAGAACAAACCTTTATGCTCATCACACAAAGATTTGTCCTGGGTGGGGATCGAACCCACGACCTCCGGTTTAGCAGTCAGGGTCACTAACCGCTACACTTACAGGCCAGAATACAGTGAAATATCATCCCCAATATCTAAAGGGGGGGGACTAATTAAAGTAAACCTATGTAAAAGAATCTATGGGAAGATGAAATCAAAACAGTAGCAGGCTCACAATGGTCGCGGACTGCCAAGACGAGAGAGGATTGGAAGAAGTTGGAAGAGGCCTTTGTCAATACAGACAAACAGATACAGTTCTCGATATAAAACTAAAAACTAAAATTTTTGTAACAAAAATTATCTGAAATAAAGGCTATTATTATTATATTATTATGTAAAAGAAGGTAAACTCAGTCTGCAGTTCCGACTTCCTTACGTGAGTGACCTGTATTATTATAGACAAACAAACTCGATTATTTTCAAGATTTCCGTTTATTCAGTCTAACCTGATAAGTTATAGTCTTTCTCTTGTGCGAAGAAATTCATGCACAGCTGTGAAACATACCTTCTTGGTGATCTTACGGTATTGAATTTCAGATTATTTTTTTATGAACTAAAGTTGACATCGTCATATTATATACCGTTAACTCAATAAGGCATAGACTTCAAAATAGGAAAGACCAGTCGCAAAGATGATAAACATAGGAAATTTTTGGTGATTTTTCTTAATTCTCAATTATTTGTACGAAGCCAGGTTGGATCATTTGTTTCTTTTAGATCTGCATTCATCTGTTTACTGCTCTTTGCCAAAATCTCTCATGTCTACATGCCCTTAAAAACAAACATATCATACCTATAAATTCCAACAAATGTGCTACCGTGGACATTCATCTTATACTATATCTAACTATAACAATTCACGAAATGCATCGCTCTGCTGGTGAAATTTGGGGTAAGTATATATTTTGGATCGACTCCAAAACAATTAGTGCAGTTACTGTACTATAGTAAGGGCTGTCAAACAGTCAACATTATTAGATTTATAGTTTCACAAGCATTTGGTGATAAATTCGGTCAATACGAGCTAACTACTGTCGTATGATGACTTCTAAATATAGGTTTTGCTGTTTTGTAGTTTGATAAACTAACTGACACTATGGCGTACCGGTTTAGGTGGTCGCATCACCAGTAATATCACCAGGCTGAGTGACGTGAGTTCAACTCTTATACGAGAAAAATATTTGCGTGATTCATAGATATTTGCGAGATCCAGCAGTGGCACAGCAGTGGGGATTCCAGAAGCTAGTTTATCTTTATCTGAAATTTCATGATGATTGATTGAGTGGCTTCGGTGTGAAAGAAATCAACGTGATTTGATTTATCGTACTCAATAAAAACTTTTTCTTTCTTACTTTTGTATTTACAATGTTATAGCGTGGACAAAATATTAATTATGATAAACAAGGACTTGACAGCCCTAGCAGTCCAAGGCTTGGCGAATTGAGGGAAACGCCTCTAAATGCATTTAGTGCAGTCTAGTTGAGCATTTTAACACTTGATTTAACTACAGGCTTATTATTGTTGTGGCCGGAATAAACACGCCCATGCATTTTGAGTGGGTGAGTATGGGAGCAAAATGGCTGCGCTCTGAGGTGAATAGGTGTGCGAATGGTTATTAATTTGCATACATTGTACTGTAAAGAATTAGTGATTTGAATGATTATTGGTTATTATAATAGAAATAGCAAATATATTATGTACGTTTGACATGAGTATAATATGTGAAAATACACTTTGTAAGCTTTTGGGGAAAGGCAATTTATAACGTATATCTTACAGTAGCAAACTTAAATATTAATTATTTAGTAATACAAGCAATGATAATTATAATTATTGTATACAAGAGTCCAAAAAAATCATAATTATGAAATCATTAACATATTTAAATAGATACCAACCCGTCTGGCCAACGTGGTATAATAGGTTAGCCACATTATCTGCTCACTCCACATTCTCTGGAAAAACCCGCACCCAGTAATGGGAAGTTTATGGGTTGAAATGATGATGATGATAATTTAAAATTAAATAGATTAAACTGAATTTTTACTTTAATCTACAAAATAGAGACAAAAATTAAGACTAAGGAAATTGGACTCCGACACTGGCAACCCACCAGACAAAACACAAGAGTTTCTTTATTTTTCAAAACAATTTTGTAGTACGTTTTAAAAAAACAACCAACAAAACTCCAAAAGCACCTACTAAAGATGCCAGTTTATCTTAAACACCATTTGATCGAAGCATTAACTGCCACTCGCAGCTAAAGATGGTCGTGATAATAACATTTCTATTCCCCTAAGCGACGACTGATGTATTATTTCTATTAACCTCTTCGTTCAAGCTAAATGCGCTTGTTACGAGTATGTTCCCGTAATAGTTCTTCGGGGACATATTCAAGTCACGGAAAATTGTCCACACTTACGACTACTTCGGTTTGAATTGCAGAATAAGAATATTTTTCATGCTCTACGTTTAGTTATTTGATTTTTTTGACTTTATTTTAATCTGCTTCGTATAAGATGGGTTTGATTCCCGGGTCTGGTAAAAATAACACCTGCTAGGTATTTTTTTGTAAATTTTCAATATAAGGCGCAGTCTGGAAAGCTTGGTTAATGGCAATAGATTCGCCTCATATTACAGGAGCTAAAATATAGCTGGCAAAATTTGGGTGTGATTTACATCTGCTTACCCCTTTGGGAAAAGGCGGGGCACCATGTTTGTTTAAATCAGAAATTTTTAATATTTATTTTTAAAAACTTTGTAAAATATACTATTACTTTTTTAAATTTCTTATTTAAAACAGGCTTGCTGTTTTAAATACATTTTTACATGACTATTTGAAAGAATCATCATGATATTGGTTAACACTATATTTATTGAATTTTTTTGTTAAGGAATTTTCTTTTTATCAGGGAATACTTTTGCAATGAACTTGTTTAGTAAGTAACATTTTATAAAAATACCTTCGTAAAATAAATATTACTTAACAGTATTTTTCATTCAAATCGCTAAAATTGTTTCCAATACACCAGTGTATATAATAAGTTTCAAAGAATTTCCTATTGCAAGATACCTATCGTCTATAGAAAAGTAATCGTATTATTGTATTACAATAAAATTTAACAACAATATTTCATGATGGAAGATTCTTCAACATAGAATCTCTGGATACGCAATAAAAATGTCAACGCACAAATTCACAGCATTTTTCTAAATTTACAAAACAAACGAATCTTTCTAAACTTTGCTAAAGATTCTTTCAAAACGTTTGCCAGATTCTTCGTGAACTTTAAAAATTTGCTTTCACTAGTTTTATTGCAACTGTAGCTCGTCATTAAAGAATTAATGTGAACATATTACAATTGTCGACATATGAGTGGACAGATGAATGGACACAGTGTATTAGTTGGCAACCAGCCGATTAAAATTGATGCTAGAATTCGGGTTCAGTCTTTCAAAAGTAATGAGTTAGTTTGTTTTGAATATTGATGCAATGATTTCTGGTTCTCTGTATTTACAGTACGCTCATTCCAGTGCTTTAGGAATAGGTAGCGTTTCAAATGTGGCACCACAATTACCAGCACAGAACAATGAAAGAAGTACTCTAAAAAATCTATCTCTGTTCTGTGATTACCAGAATAAAAATGTGTCTGGTGTATGTCTTAACTTCTAGATGAACCCATAGACCTAGAATCTGCTCGCTTGAATATAAATAAGTAAATATAAACAAAAGTAAACTGGTTAATAAATTACAAAGTTCTATTAATATTACTTCATTGGGACTACTTCAAGAAGTAGGAATAATCAATGTAATTGGAATACATTTATCAACAGGCAGCGTTGTCGCCACGAAACGATGAATCCCTACAGAACTGAATAATCACACGTAAAAATAAACTGTATAAATAAAAAAAAATTAAACAGGTACAATTTAAAATTTGCAATTAGTTCCATTTCAGAAACATCACTGAACACGAAGCCAAACAATTGAATTCACTCCTATCACTGTCCATTGATTCACTAAAATTAAATGTTGAATTTTAGTGAATCAAATGGACAACATTCTATGTATTGAACCGTGTACACTGACCTGGTCTATTCCAGACTTTGCTATTAATTAGTACCTCATATATATTATTGACCGAGTAGTGATGGATTTATCATTTCAACCTACACATCCCACTGTTGAACACGGGTCTCTACCAAAGAATGTGAAGAGGGAATTCAGCCTACTATACCACGCTGGCCAAACGGGTTGGTATAATGGTTTGTTTCAAATTATCCTTTTCTCGCAGTGCTCTGCATAAATTTACTCCCCTAGTCGCCTGTTACGACAACCACAGGTTGAAATGTGGTAGTGACATTTTGTATTCTTAATACGTCACTACACGAATAATTATTAATCCGTCACTGCACGGATAGTGGATTAAGAATACAACAAAAATATATTATTATAAATTCTTCTTCTTCAGGTGCTTCTTCACTACTGCGAATTAATTTTCAGCTCAGCAAACTTGTTTCTGCCAAGTGCCAAGCAATATAGTTCTTCTACTTCTTCTACGCTAGATTTAAATTGAATAATTATATTTTTTCATCTCCACCTAACGGAAAGCCACAGCCATAAAAATATTGTTATGTTCTACTGGTGAGTACTGGTGACGTGAGGTTATTGGGGAGAGTGGGGTTTCAAGGTTCTGCAACGTCCATGTAATGATATCCGTGTTGTAGGCGTCTAGAGGTCTCTTAGATAAAAATGGTAGCAAATTAGCTAACGGCCCGCCTGGTGGCAATCGTTTTCTGTAGCATGTACTAGTTTCGTCAAACTTCTAGTTCACTGTTAAGTTGCACCTGCTGCTGTTTAACATAGGAAATGAACTTCGTTTGTGTGTGGGGGGGAGGGATGGGAATGGTGCTTCGTATTCGGAAACGCTCGGACTGCCATCCCGCGATACAAACGGACCCCAACACACCCGAACGAAGTTCATTTACTATATTAAACAGCAGCGGGGCAACTTCAGAGTGGACTAGAAGTTTGACGAAACTAATACATGCTACGGAAACAACTTGCCACCAGGCAGGCCGTTAGCTAATTTGCAACCATTTTTATCCAAAAAAGCTGTTTAATTTTAATAAAATACTTAAAAATATTTAAAAAGCAAATGCTCAGAAGCTCTCTAGAACTTGTTCCATGCATCTTTTATGCAACATAATTAAGTCCCACATGGTGTACTATAATAAGATTAATTTAAATGCCAGCCAAACTAAACGTTTGGCACTTATCTGTTGCAACTATATCTCATACAGTATGACAGTTGGCACTCCACTTTAACGGTTTAGTACGTCATTAAATTCAGCTAAGTGTGAAATGGAGCACAATTATATTATAGTGAAAGTCAGTCAAACAGACATTGTAGTTATAGCTCGTCGTACTCGTTGACATACTGACTATCACCATGGCATAGCGGTTAAGGTCGCTGCACCACTAACATCACCGTGCCGAGGGACATGGGTTCGATTCCCTCACGAGACAAATATTTGTGTGATTCATGAGTATGGCTGTACTTCTAGTACGTTAATTGTATATTTGTGGTCCCTCGCGACATAGGGCTTGATCCCTAATAGTCTCGCACTAGGGATCAATATTTAAAAAAGAAAATTCCAATGCATTACACATAGTGACAGCTTCCCCGATGCAACCAATTCTGTCGGTGTTAGTACCCTGCTGGAGATTGTCACTGGATTGGTCGCTGACGTAGTAACAGGTTCCGGTGGCCTGAAATCGAGTTGTTACACAGAGGGATTTTAGTGAGCATTGGGGTCTTCTGTCATCTTGGAGACAGCAAGCTCCACATTACCGTCCGGGTTTTCTGAATAAGGTATATAGTATCTGTAATTTGCAATATTTCTCATTAAACAAGTTTCTAAGTACAGACATAACTGTCTTCATAACATAACCTATATGAACCAAAACTACAGTTTCGCTAGAACTTGCAAGTATTCATTGTTATACACGCTAGTTTCAGCATGTCAGTTATGGAAGTAAAATTATAATCCTAGGTTACCTTGCGTAACATTGCAGCGCCTATTGGTTGCCATAGCAACTACGTAGCGTCAACGTTTCACCGCGCCTTACTGTGCTATGATAGCTACCATGTCATGTTCAGGAACTGTATTTTGTCTACATTCATTATTAAACTCAGAATGAATTCACAAGGGTCGCTTATTATTTTATAGCGTTGGAGTGTGTCAAAACCTAGAACTAATACGTATTTTATTTTAATATAGATATAGTTAGATTTAGTTTTGTAAAGGATGTTCATACACTATTGAATTAGGTAACACCTGTAAGGATAGTTGTATGTTTATATATAATAAATAAATAAATAAAATAAATCCATTATCAAAATTTTCGGAGGATTTGTTTTCATGTTATGAAGGCGTTTCTATCTGTAAAATCACCAAGAAATAACGTTGATCATAGCTCCGCTGCAAAATAAATGAAGAACAATGAACTATGAAAGAAAAATTAACCTACCAAAATTATAAAAAACGAGCAGACCCGACAGACGTTGTCCTGCATGATATACCAATCGATTGCATTTTTTATTTTTTTATTTGTTAATCTAAACCATCCTCGAATCCACTTGAACACATACACAAAAATTCATTTAAATCTGTTCAGCCGTTTAGGAGGAGTTGACTGTCAACACACGTACAGAAGAATTATATATAGAATAAAGATAAACTTCTCAAAAATAATAGTGAGTAATTCCTACAATCGATAAACAATAAACTTTTATAAAACCTAGCTGTCCACAGACATCTAAAAAACCATACCAGTATCAATAACAAATACAAAAGAATACGTAGGGTTAATTCACGAACCAATAACACAAATTACCATAGGTACCGGACAAGTGTGGCGATCGATACAACCCGGTCAATACTTGATGAGGTCGGCAGTTACTTGGATACGGATACAATACGCGTATTGACCTGCACCAATTACTGATTGGAGTGCTTTAGAGGGGACGACACGATAGGGATACGGATCGGACTGTAAAAGCTTTTCAACGATTTTGATACGACATTATTATGCTATTATCCTTGTCTTTCAAGGTTTTTTTATTTGTGCAAATACCCCATTCACTTAAGGTCTGTGTACCAACGTAAGCTCCCAAAAAGTACCAAGTATATTTTGCATCTTAAACAATGTACTCGTTAGGAGAAGACATAATAATTTTAACTTACATGAGTTATAAACCTATATCATAAGAGACAGTTCCTTCTCATATTACAACTCACACGTTAAGGAGTTAAGAAAAAAGTGTCCTCTTTTTTTTCTAGAAGCGAGGAGAGCCCAGCATTGGAATGCATCATATGTGTGACAATAATAAGTGATAGTGGCTGAATGGATAAGGGAACGGCGCGGCGTGCAAATCACGCTGTCAGAGTTAGATCCCGACCTGCAGTACCAATGTAGATTCCACTTTGTGTGATGATGAAATACTCTTAACTGAAAAAGAAAGAAAATATTAGATCCTTGTCATACAAATCATCAGCAACCCATTAAGTCCCACTGCTGGGCTCGGGTCTCCTCTCCTCTAACTAGAGAGCTGAGAGGGTTTAGGCCATAATCCACTCACGCTGGCCTAGTACAGGTTGGTGGATCAGACATACCCATAGAATTTATTTTAGGGTAAATATGTGGGTTTCCTTACAATGTTAAGTCAAGTCAAGTGAGTTACCAGATGATAAGTCACTTGACTAGTACATATAAATACCACAAAGTGGTATCCACATTAGTACTGCCGGTCAGGATCGAACTCGCACTGCGTGATTTGCATGATGATTTAATTTTGTTTCTTTTTTAAAGGAATGTTTCCTTTGAGTAAAATTATCTATCTCAAGTATTTACAGTGCTTTCCCTCCAGGCGGCATTACAAAATTCCACCCTGTTTATATTTCTTAATACATATTATACTCGTACATAGAAGAACACCCAAACTCCGAAACAAACATCTGCAGATTATATAAACATTTGTTCCAACCGGGGATCGAACCCAAGACCTCAGAAACCGCAACCGTATACTGTACCGGCGCTGCACCACTGAGACAGTTAATAATATATGAAAGCTTTTAAAGGCTCAGTTACTAGTAATACTTTAAATATTGCGCCTATACGCGCAATGTCAAGTCGTATCTGTCACACAATTTTAATAATCTCCGACACGATTTTTTTATTTAAGTCGTGAGATTTAAAAGTAATTTTACAATTTCGTGTCATACTCATAATGCCAGGTTATAATCTATCAGAAATATAAAACCTTATTATTTCCTTGGAGGTAATAAATGAATTAATAATAGCTTGGCAGTCAGAATGAAAATTACTGTCGTATACATTTTATAATTATAACATTGGTTTGTTCCTTGTTATCAGATATATCTTGCACTTTTACCCGGGGTTTTAACCATTGCTGATGTTATATAGCCTATTATGTACCTCGATATATGGGCTATCCAACATTGAAAGAATTTTTCAAATCGGACCAGTAGTGACTGATATTAGCGCGTTTAAATTCAAACCAATCCAAACAAAGAAACAAACCAAATCTTTAGCTTTAAATATTAGTTAAATATATAAACATAACATAACATAGCATCACGCCTTTTTCCCCGTAGGGGTAGGCAGAGGTGTTTCACACCCACATTTCGCCATCCGCATTTTAAATATATAGTTACCCTCATATCGGATTGGACGGCAGTCTAACAAGATTGGAGAAATATTATCAGATGCTTGACAGTATCCTAAACCTATAAGTAGAATTAATGTAACTGTCCAAAAATACTTTGAACAATACTAACAAAATTCTGTATACAATCCATGCTTTGCAAACAATAATCAGACACAACATGATTTGAGCTATTTCTATGTATGTGACGTATGAATTAGCTATGACGTAATAGCAATGGACGTCGTAACAACCGCCTCAATAATGCAACAACGGGTCAAGTCTTGCTGCATTGTTGTTCTAAAGATAGTTTTAGTATGTATTTATAGATTTATGTTGTTTTTTTCTATGCAAAGGTTTTGAAGGAAAGCACACAGAAGGCTCTAGAACATTGCATAACGAAATTAAGAGACCTTGAATAAGAGTCAATAATCTTCTGTCCTCTCTAACCTTCCGTAAGAACTGTTTTTAAGATACCACTTTTTCATATTCATATCAATCATTACATACACATTAAAGCATAGCATAGCTATAAGTTAGATATAAGTTTTATCATTATTTTGAATTTAATTAAATTAATTAATAGATTTTTTTTGACTGGTCTGTTGGTCTAGTGGTTAGTAACCCTGACTGCTAAGCCGGAGATCGTGGGTTCGATCCCTATCTGAAACAAATCTTTGTGTGATGAGCATAAAAGTTTGTTCCGTGTCTGGGTATAATTTATCTATATTATTAAAAAAAATATTTAACTAGTAGGTATATCAGTTGTTTAGTACCCATAACACAAGCAAATATATTTCCTTAATTTGGGACTAGATAGCGCTGTGTGAATGGAGTAGAATATTATATTATTATTTATAGATTAATTGAGTTAATAGATTTCATTAATTTAATTAACAGATAGATTAAAAGAAATTATTTTAATTTGAAATTGTATTATATCGTTTTTAACGTAAATTTTACTTATCTCTCTATGTGTGTTGGCAACTGTAAATGTAGAGAGAAACTGAAATATGATAAATTAATAGCTAAATAGCACTATGGCGTTGTTATATTTTATGTAGATTTATTTTCAAAATCTTTTAATAACTTAAAGTTTCAGTTGTCTAGTATACAATATCTCTAGAGAACTGTAGACATATCGATAGTAACTTCAGAACTCATTAAAACAGCTTATGAAGTTTAACTAGACAGTTCTAGTAATAGCTATTGTGGAGTTAGTAATTACGTACCTATACAATAGATATTATACTGTCTACGGATTAAGAATACATAATTGTCACTACCCTATCTCAACCTGTGGGTGTCGTAAAAACAGCTAAGGGCTAACCTTATGCAGTCAAGAGAGCTGTGAGAAAAGGAAAATTTGAAACAAACCCTATACCAAGCCGTCTGGCCAGCGTGGTATAGTAGGCTAAATTACCTCCACAATCTTTGGAGGAGACCCGTGCCCAGTGGGATGTTTATGGGTTTAAATAATGATGATGATAAATAACTTAGAAATTACGCCAACACGGTAGTGAACTCATATTATCAGTAGACAAAAATACGTTTATTTGGATTGATAGATTTTAGTAGATTTCAAAAACAACCTCAAATATGAATAACTTAAGGTTCAAATTTGCCTTATATTTTGTTTGAAGACAATTCAAAATATTTTTCTTCTAATAAATGAATATTGTTTTAAGTAAATGATATTTGTAGATAAAGTGCCTTTAAAAACATGGATGACGAAATTAATTAAAATATAATAGAATGATAATACCTAGAAGCACATGAAAGCTCGCTAAAAGCCTACATAAATAACTTAATCACATAAACGTATTTAAGTATTTCAAAGTAAATAAATAACGTTACATGAACAATCAATTTACTAAGAGTGATTCTCCTTAAGTATACTGTCTCAATATTATTTATTCATGAACAATTTGCGATGCAATCAGGTCAGCAATAAGGGTGGGGTTTCATTTCGACTAGAAGATGATGTTTTTTTGAGTTAAGAAGGATGATAATATGAGTGATGTGTGTTAGGTAGGTTAGGTTAATGACCTGATTGGATAAAGTTTTCTTCTTAGTGCGGATGTGGCTGAAAGTTGACGTTGCGCAGCAGTGTTTATTAGCTATTACGTTGTAATAAATTGAAATGTTTTATTTTTTGGCGATATGTGGCCGACCTGATGGCAAGTGGTGAGTCATCTCCAACTTGGTATTGAATTTATTGACAGCAGTAAGTCTTGATTAACTGATATTAAGTTGTGATAATTACGATTCTCGAGTGAGAAGAAAGCGTAGCGTGGGACGGCCCTTTTTAGATCGACAACAGGTTGAGGATGGCCTTTGATTGTAGAAGGTACAAATTCATTCGCGGATATTAGGTGAGGTTTATGACCAGCAGTGGACATCATTGGGCTATTAAGATAATGATGATGAAGTACGATTCAGTGTACCAGTAAAATTTTTGCATCAACTTCAAAAATAATTTCCTTGTCTAGCTAAGAACATCACCGTTCATCTTCCGTTTGGTTTTCAAATCATTAAGACTCGAACCCACCACGATGTCGAAACACAATTTGACTTTGATAAAACACGATTATAAACTTCATGGTCCATTTTTTTTTTGCATTTTTATAAAGATGGGAACGTTCCAATTTGCATTTCGTTCGAAATAATCCGGTTCTTTATATTAGTATAAAAATGTAAAAGGTATGGCTTTGCATATTGGAAATATTTAGGAAAATATATTTATGCTTTTAGTTACAATAGATACAAAGTGCGACACATCGCTAGGCTTTAGAGGTTCCGTAGTTTCCGCGGGTGATTTTTGCCACTATTTTTTCGCTCTATGAAAATCTGTAAAGACGCAAATCGTCATAATTATATCTTGTGGTTTAGACATTTATAACAAACTTATACAATCACAAAAAATCTCATTTGTAATATTAGTGTGCTTTTAAGACTCTGATTAGTGTTTGAAATCCTAATTTAAACTAAGCCCTTGTCAGGTTAATTATATATTTATAATTTTTTCAATTGGTTCCAGTTGAAAGATAAGACCAAGTAACCACCACATTAAAATAGCATAGCATTGTTCAGATGAATATGCCGTCTAAATAGCAGTCAATGAATTGTATGACATTCATACATTTTGTAGAGGATGATAATTACTTGAAGTCAGACATGTATATTTCTTTAATTTGAAAATGCATTTGTGTGTTGCATAAGGGCTTTTTAAATCAGAATTTAAACACTGATCAATCTTAGAAGTAGATTCATGTTATAAATGCGAATGTTTGTGATTGTGTAAGTTTTCATGTAAATTAATAATCTTTAAATGGATTTGTCTTTGGCTGTACGGAATCCTAATAACGTTTAGTTTCACATTCATTGCGCATTTATGAAATGGATTTCGGGATATAAATGGAATTTCCATTTGTTGTTTTATTAGTATGAAAGGCTTTTGTAGTACTGGCGTCAATTTAAAATATAGAATATTTTTTGACTGGATTAAAGAATTTATAAACATATTTTTGGAATTTAGCCTATTATACCACGCAGACCATACGAGTTGGTATATGGTTTGTTTCAAATTTTCCTATTCTTAGAGTGCTCTTGTCTGCGTAACGTTACTCGCTTAATCGCCTTTTACGACGTCCACAGGGTTGAGATGGGGTAGTGACATTATGTATTCTTAATCCGTCACTACACAGTAAGCCTTTGCTTATAATTCTTCTTAGTAAATAGGCGTGACTCTTAAGTTATGCATGAGTCCATTATAAAAAACTCTTTGGTAATATTTTAATTTTCACAAATAAAACCTCTGCAATAAACGATAAATAGGACAGGCCACAAACTTGTCAATGGACAAACATTTAATAACTTGACTATTACAAACTAAACTGTCATTGTTTGTTTTGTTGAGAGACAAATGGCCGAGCGATGTGACTAAAATTTTAGTTTATAAATATTTTGTGTTGTGTGTTTTTTTTATATATATACTTTATGTAGTCTTTTGATTTCGATCTTTATCTTTGATTTTGTACGAAATTTTTAGTGTTGAAGACGTCGTTTTTTTTTTCTTTATACTATTCATCTAACCGTGACTCGATAAATCGTGACTGTTGAGGGTGTGTCTTTGAGTATATTAATATTCTTGTAAAACAGGTAAGAAACTTTCTATCATTAGCAAATAAATTACTATAACTATCTTGTAGTTATTGCATTTTTTATAATGTCATTACTGGTCACGTGTATGGTCATTTTGTTTGTATGACGTTACGTCTAAAATTAAATATTATTTTAGAGGTCCCGCAGACAAATAACAATAAAATCCTCAGCAGGCCGATTTTACTATCGAACAACTAAATAGCCTACTTCTATAATTCAGTTGATCAACTTTTGTAATTTTGCATAATCGGAAGAGAAACTCAATTCTCGATGCCCAATTAAATACTTGAATGATTTATCTTCGGTTTCTGAACCATCAAATAAAAGTTATTCATCAATAAAACCAGACTGAATATAAAAGTAAAACAATAGAACTAGTTTATTCATACAACAGTCATTTTTAATTTGTTTGTTATTTTTTATTCTACCAATAATTTTTGTTTGATGGTTCAGAAACCGGGCATTAGATGGAGAAGATGTATGGGCTCTCATTAAAACGTATCATCACATAGCATCACGCCTTTTTCCCCGAAGGGGTAGGGAGAGGTGTTTTATACCCACATTTCATCAGCTCCCATGAATCAGGTCCCATGAAATAGGGGGCGAGCCTATTGTCATCAACCGGGAACATTTGTTTATCAAACTCCGGGAAAATCTAAATACTCGATGATTCATCATCATGAGTCTCTAGAGACTCATGGGCGTTAGTCTCCTTCAAACATTATACTTGTTTTTTAAACTTATTTTTTTAGAAATTATTACTGTGTAGGTAACTAAAAATATTTCCTGAATAATAGTCCAGTCATTATAGTAAGTTCACCTCGGAATTCGAGATACCCAGCTGTAAATCTGTAAATACTTGTATATTGACACCCTAAAAGTTGTCTCAAAACCTACATAATTATGGTAGCACATATTTACAGCTGGGTATCTCGAATTCCGAGATTCTTACCTAATTCAAGCTTAAATGACTGGATTATAAATGTAATACAATTCAGGGATACAAAGAATTTCAAAATATTTTGACGTCATTAAAACGGATGACACTATCAATCTTTGCACATAATAGTCCCATATCGTTTAAACTCCATTGAGACAGTTTCACAATCATTTATTTTCTTTCAAAGCCAATACTTAATTGAAATGGTCTTCTTATACCAGCTTGTAAATCAGTATAAAAGGATATCAATTAATTATGCCTCACTAATATATTATGAAGTATAAGTTCCCCTAAGTGCTCGCAATTTAAGCGTTATATAATATAATTGTATATAATGTGGTTTATACAGGTATGAGAGCGGAATTTTCGCATCTCAACCTATAAGTGACACACGGTTAAGTAGTTCATACAACAGATTCTTATTATTTTGTCTTATTAAAATTTTCGAAGAGTCTTTCCTTTAAATACCCCATCCGTTTGGCATACAAGAGGCATTAAATATTATTATAATCTCAATATAATTTTGCAGATATGCAAGTTTACCAAAATGTTTCCTTTGTATATTTATTAATTATAATCGTAAAACTTATGCTTACGGTTCTATTAAAAATAAAAGCCGCTTTTTTTAGTATTTTCCTCGCGACATCTACTTAGTTTGAATATAATGTTCTGTTTTTTTTCAAACCAGCACTAAAAATATACGTTTGTCTCATAGTAGGTACAGTCAACCAACCTATAAATATAATAAAGTCTAGAAACTCAAAATGTAATTTTTTAATCAAGAATAAATATCGTACCTCAACCCGATCTCAAATTTAATTAAACACTTTGAACGCCCTTAAAATTTAATTCGTCGATGTTTATTATAATCTAAAACTAAGATTTTCTAAAGAATATTATTTTGAAATCAGCCAGACTAATGGCTCATTAAGTTCGTTAGCTTATATTAAATCTGAGTCACAAATGAACTTAGAATTTAGTCTTATAATGCTAGGTGGGTAGTATGAATTGACCGAACCCAAGTAAATGTGCTCTTGGGAGCTTTCAACGGGCTAGTCACAGCACTATTGAAATTACTTAAAAAGTCCCTGAACTGAACATCAAAAATTTTGGCTGAAAGTTTTACCCAAATTATTTTAAAAAGATTTTAGTAATAAAATCCTTTGAATGCAACAAATATATAATAAATATATAATAATAATATATATTTTGTAATAAATGTTATGTTTTATATTTAGTGACTGCCACGGCTAGTAAATTCCGATTAGAGATTAAGAGTGACATATTAAAGCGCTGGTGGCCGAATGGATAAGTGACCGGCATGCAAATAATGTAGTCCAAGTTTGATTTCGACTAGCAGTACCAATGTGGATTTCACTTTGTGGAATTTATATGTAGGTACTAGTCATTAGTCAAGTGATTTACCTTCTGCTAGCGGTGAAGGAATACGTGGTGAGGAAACCTAAACATACCCTAGAAGAAATTATAAGGGCATGTCTGATCCACCAACCCGCACTAGGCCAGCATGTGTGGATTATGGCCTAAACCCTCTTAGCTCTATAGACAGAGGAGAGGAGACCCGAGTCCAGCAGTGGGATATTAATGGGTTGCTGATGATGATGATGATTGAACCTAATTGCTACTTTTGATCCAATCGCAAATATGCGGCATTAATATTCGTCGAACTTAATGACCGTGTGTACACCCATATAAGTCTCATTGGGGTTTTAATCGGCTTACCGTTTCGGCGCAGCAGCATCCACTTGAAAAAGCTCCTTATTTAAAGTATTATTATTACTAACTCATTGGGAAAATATTTTAAACTTGAAATTTTGAATGAAGTTGTAAAATTTTCTGGTTCTGATTTTAGCCCAGTAGTATTCTCAACTCTCTATCTCATTCAAAACTATTAGAGCTAGATTTCAAATTTTTCATGAGCTTAAGTTCATCTGAAGCTGAAAATTCTCGCGTGAATCATCTTTAGCTTTTCTCGTCTCCTACATTTTTTTTGCTAAGTGTGACACACATATATTATATTATTATGTTGTACAGTCAATAAATAAAAGTACTTACCAGAAAATAGTTCAACAAAACACAAAATTTTCTTGAAAATATATTCAATATATTTTTTATGAATAAAATAATAAAAAATAACTCGAAACTATTTTTATATCTCTTCACTCCCTCACTACTTGAAGCTCGCGGACGAATCAAATGCGTACTTATCATTCTGTTTACCTCGTACAAGTAATTACTAAGATTTTCGCTAGACGGGAAGGGTGTCTGAGGGGACAGACAGACAAAATGATACTTCACTCTAGTGTATATAGGTAAATGTAAGATAAAATGGGGTTGTTTATGTTTACGAGAACATTTTGAAGAAAAAAAAAGAACGTATTTTAGATAATTATTTTTAAATTATACCTACATCAACAAAAGTAAAGGTAGACTCAGACTTATACAAGCCTAGGTAAACTATTTGGGATGATGGTCTACCCAATTTTGTATAAAGTAAATATGAGTATGTTCAAATCAATTGTGAAATCTACTAGAGGCTTCGAAAATAATGATTACTATGACTTTTTGAAAAATACATAGTTGGACGATTATTATCACTGTTATGTATCTTGTAGTTTGTCATCTCATTAATGTCTCACTGCTGGGCTCGGGTCTTGTCTCCTCAATCTAGACAGCTGAGCTTGTAGTTTAGTACATTGATAATTACTTTTTTTGTGAAATTAATTTTTCGTCAATTTCTAATATTTTATTATAAATTTCAAACCAGACGTACCTGAATATAATAACCAATACGATCCTCCAGAATAATATGAAACTAATCGTCTATTCAAATCCTAAACTACAATATATGTAACCGAATATTCTAATCCCGGTTTGAACAGAAACCCGTCCATTACATCGAACAATGGCTAGCCGTCCCACAGTGACGTCACATTTGAATGGTCGGCGGTTTTAATTTCACATCGGCAATTGTGCTCTAACGAGGCAGATGAACTAGAAGCGCTGACAGTCGCGAGCGGCAATTTTGTATGAGTATAGGAAGGATTGGGTGGTGAGCGGAGCGAGTATAGAATTTAAATATATTCTACTATTATTATTACTCGTAAATGTGAAAGGATCGATAGATGTATAGTATATATATATGTATATTTTTGTCTCTCTTGATGACCTATTGGTTCACTAAGCACTAGGTTACTACCTTTTTTTTTTTTGTGACGAAGAGGAAATTCCTACGCATTCCCCGCCACAGGGGGTCCGCGACGGGGATATGTGGGACTCGCACCCACTAAAACCTCTCCGGTGGCCACCATCTGTGCGTTGAGGGGGGACACTGGGAACGCGGGTATGCTGCATCCAGTGACCCCCTCGCACTTGTCCATGAAGGACTCAACTCGGGACGGAGTATGAACTCCGCCCATCTGTCACCCCGAGTATCGGGAGACACAACGAGCTGCGTGGTCATCAGGCCTATTATTTTTTTTTTTTTTTTTAAGAGGGGAAATGCATTACGCATACCGCCCCGTGCGGGGACACGGGACGGTTATGTGGGACTCGCCGGTCTTAAGAGGACCGGAATACCCACTAAAACCCCTCTGTGCACCGTCGCTTCGCCGTAATGGGTGGGCCCTGGAACTTGTTACAACATCAACCTAACCTAACCGTAATGCATTGTGGTACTGAGATGTTCATTACGATCATCGAGGATCATTTATTTTGAGAAAATCTCAAATAGAAAATACATGCGTCAAACAGACAATAACAATTTATATAAATGCAAGTAATGGAAAAATTCAAACCCACGACGGGACTTGAACCCGCGACCCTGCCATTCCGTGTGCAGTGCTCTTCCATCTGAGTTACGCGGGTGGACGTCCCTGAGATCGAATTTATCCATTACCTGTTAACATGATGACGTCATGACAACGTTTTTCTACTTATCACCGTGGCTCGTTACAGAAACCTACGGACGATATTCCTCCATTGCAGGTAGGTTAATATCGTAATGAAAGTAGAAACTCAATTATAAAAAATGTTAAACCAAAGCGATGGAAATTGCTTAATATTTAATGCAGACAATGGGGCCGATCGCGTTTCTTATCCGATCTTAAATAAGTGCAAAAAATGCACTTAAATAAGTGTAAAACTTGATCTAAAATTTTAAGCCCTTATTGGTATTTGCGTTTGTGTTATTTAAGGACGTGACCTTAAATAAGTATGGTTTGACTTAATTAGAGATGGTAGTATCTTATTTGGTATTGTCTTTCGACTTATTTGACAGTTCTGTGATCTTAGTGCAACCTTAATTTAAGTCGCACCTAATTTGCGTGTACTAAATATTTCACTCATATTTCTTGGCTCAATTAAACACTTATTATTTAAAATATTCCCTTTTCATGCTGTTATTTTACAAAGAAAGTATAATGAAGATCTTTGACGGCAAGTATTACTTTGTTTTAACTTGTTTTATTAATGATCTAACCTCACTTTTGCCGAGTTCTGATTTTGGTCCTTTTTATTTTTTAGATTAAAAAGAAGGCTTATGTATCGGCATATTAGATTTATGTAAACTATATAAATATAACTTGTGAATCTACAAACTGATACTTTGACTTTGACTTTAACATCTAAAAGTAAATAAACAACATGACGTTTATGACACTTTTTCCGATTATAATCTATGGTAGTGTCCTTAAATAAGGTTTTTAGCATTTGGTAGTTTTTTAAGAACGTATCCTTAATTAAGTACTAACCCGATCGCATAAATTTAAGAATGTGTCCTTATTTTACAAATTTAAGTTCATCTTTATTTAAGGTTGAAGAGAAACAAAATCGGGCCCAATAACAATTTAAAATCAAAACGAGAACGAATAAATTTATTATTAATTCATATTATAAAATCGCTTCACAGTCAGTCACTAAAGACACTTCCCTGAAAAGAGTGAAGTGTGCGGTTTGGAGCGTATCAGCCAAACTCAACTTTTCTCGTTAGCGGGGGAGGGAGGGGAGAAACCGCCTTAGTCTTGCGTTTTATTCATTATTTGATCTTCAAGCATCTGTCATCGGTTTTCTGTTTCTAAACAACACTGTGGGGTGATAATTGCGAATGTTCAAAGACATAAATGACTGACAAGTTGACAATGTACCGTTGATTGTCAAAGTTTAATTTACCGCTCAATCGTTGCGTTTTATTATTAAAATTTGTTTGGAGACTTACATCTTTTTGAAGTTATTGAACATGATATTTTTGTTACAGGTTTATAAAAGTCGGCAAGCTGGCGCACATAAGTGAGTAAATTTAAACTTTTTATGTATCTAGCACCTATCTTATGCCGTTGCCACACGTTGGGCCAACTAAAGCCAATGTTAGCCACAGTATACTCCAATTATCTTTAAAAACATTTCAAATAATAATAATAATGTTTGGACAGGGTCATTTAGTCCCAAAACTAAGGGGCTACTACGTCGTTTGACACCTCACTGAGCTAATGCTTGTAATATGGATAATAGACAACTGATATAATACTTAATTTTTTTATGAAAATTCATGATAGAAAACATCGTTTCGTATTTACGGTGTTGTTTGAAAATTGATTAGTTATTACTATTAGATGTCATAGCTTTAATTGCAAGCCGGGTAAAGTTTTGCAAGTCGGGTAATTTTTATAATGTCAGCACAAATTAGAGTCTTCCATACTTTTAGTACTTTTTCCAAATTTATTGTATACCTTATCCAAAGGCATCTTGTTGATCATATACTTCAAGAAAGTTGCGATTCATTTGAATAAAAATTCCCAAAGTGAACCGAAAACTTTGTTTAACGTCCCGAAGTAATTTATATAACGTAATACCAACCGACCAGAGATATTAAACTCAAATACTATTTTGCATAAAGTTGTGAAAAAGGGCGAACCACCTGTGTGTAAGCGGTGTTTGTGGGTGCTGGTGATATCTAAACGAGATTTGAAGCTGGCCGATCTCCACCGCGAATGAAAAAAGTTCAAGACGCACCCCGCAACGAATTCTCGCTACACTAAGAAAAAAAGAGCCGGATTTCGTTATTCTAAGCCTCTTATATTCTTAACACGGACGTGCTACGGAAATTCCGAAATATACCTTTTTACTGTGCGACGAAATGTAATTTAGCTTCTAACTTTTCACTTAGGTGGCGAACTCAGCAGATGGGAATGTAAGTTCGGGTTGTTTTGAAAACTTTTTGGAATACTTCCAAATAAACCCCTGTGCATGGCCAGCTTAGGATGGTATTTCATAAAAATGCTCACTACTGTTGTTATTTCCAAGTAATTTCATTGCAGGTTATACGGGAACGGGATGTTGCATTAAAATTTCCTTATTTTTTTAAAACAAAATATTTTACCTTTATTTGCTTGTAAGGTTTCATTATTATAATTTTTTAAAAGCTGCTTTTAATTTTATTAGTGCTGTTTTTTTAAACTTTCAGATTTAAATTTTATTTTTCACAGAGTGGGTACTTGGTTCAATAAATAAGAAGCTATCTATATTTTATTTATTATTGGATCACAACCAATCAAAGTTTTCAAATCAGCATTAAAATATAATTTCAATGATCATAATTATTTTAGTTTCAAGTCCAAATGTTTGCGTTATTTCATTACATAATAGAAACTACTAAAAAAAACTAACTACTTAACTACACAAAGTGACTAAATTTTGCAAAATAAATATCAGCATCATCATCATCATCAGCAATCCATTAATGTCCTACTGCTGGAGTCGGGTCTCCTCTCCTCTGTTTAGAGAGCTGAGAGGGTTAAATAAATATAAATGTTCCGAACTCATCATAACAATAAAACTCCATAATATATCATCATTTTTACCAGTTCAATAACATCTACTCCTAGACATCGGCCTCACCTAATTTCCGCCACAGCGAGCGAGTTTGAACCTGCATCCAACAGTTTTTGATATTTTTAAATAATAATTATATGATAGCCACCCATTTATATACATAAGCGATGGTGGCTGAATGGATAAGTGACCGGCGTGCTAAGCACGCGGTCCGAGTTCGATTCCGACCAGCAGTACCAATGTGGATTTCACTTTGTGGAATTTATATTATGTATTAGTCTATGTGACTTACCATCTGCTGACGGTGAAGGAAAACATCGTGAGGAAACCCACATAATATATCCTAGAAGTAATTCTAAGTGTATGTCTGATCCACCAACCCGCATTAGGCCAGTGTGTGTGGATTATGGCCTTAACTCTCTTAGCTCTCTGGATAGAGGAGAGGAGACCTGATCCCAGCAGTGGGACATTAATGGGTTGTTGATGCTGATGATGCTGATGCATCCATTTATTTCCCACTGCTGGGAAAAGGTCTTCTTTCGTCTATCTAGAATACCTTGAGGGTTTTTATCCATAATCCACACACGCTGGTCTAATGTTTAATTATTATAATAATATAATATAGTAAATTTTCATACAGAGATGAATAAAAATATAATAGGTAATAAGTTTGTTACTTTAGCGAAAGCGAGCCTATTCACATAAAGGTAATGATACATTTCCATAGAATACAAAAAGCCATTTAGGCTTTGAATAATTAATCGCAAACTATCGGTGAACTTCATTTAAAATTTGCTCGGGTTAAAATAACTACTCCGCCGGTTGAAACTTCTTAAAAAGAAACCATTTCACGAACGGCCCAACGTCCAGACTTGAATTTTAGGAATTCATAATTAAATTTGTGCTGAGCAAAAATGTTATTTAATTAATAGAAAGATGAATTCATTTTGTGGCATTTTGAGCTCAGAGGTTGCGGTGAACGCTAGCCTCGAAGATTTTGCATACGCTCGAATTTAATTCGAGATCTCAACAGACTTAATGAATTCTACATTTTAGCGAAGAAAAGTGAAAAACACTATAGACTTAGGTATTATTTTAATGAATCATAGTGGCTAATTTTTGCTTAATAGTGAAACGCTTTCTAAAAGGCATAAAAGCTACGAGTATATAATAATATTGCATAATTATATATTCTTCCATTGCAAAACTGAGACTAATATTTTTCTTTTAGATCAATTTTGAGTACAAATAACAGAGGTACAGGAGGTAGCTAAGATTTCCACTTGTCCTAAATAAAACACGAGCTTTACATTTTGAGGCCTCCGCTAACATCGTAACAATGAAAAAAAAAATAACGTGCGTTGAGTGTTATATAAAAAAAATATAGATATTTTATTATAACTTACATATTAGTATTGCAACACATCTCTTTTTCTTGTCTCTTCCGCGAAATCACCATAAAGTACAATATTTTTTTTCTTTCATTATACTTGGCATAAAATTTTTTCCTCTTTTTCATGACATTTGTCACGAAAATTCATCTTGAAAATTTAAAATAGAGATATCTTCAGACGCTCACGCGTAAAGTCAACAAAAAAGTCGTAAAGTTAGAGCCACGTCTATAAACGTCAGATGAAATTCTGCACCTTTATTTATTTGCGGGCAACATTTGCCCGACTTTGCGGGCTTACCACGAGTGCCTGAGTATTATCCTTAAAATTGTATTAAGCTCAGTACTTTACCGGTTTTATTTTATTGCCTTTTTTAGTTTATGCGATTTCGCGGAATGGTTTTGGAATCAGAGTAATTAATTATTGTTGTTTGTTTTGCGTTGTAAATGTAATTTAGATTTTGGTTCGCTGTAATTAAGGTTCGTTTTATATAAGTAGAAAGATATAGGTATTGGTGCGAGCTTGTTTATTGCCGAAATAACATTTGTAGAGATAAATAATACTTAGATAAGTTAAACGTATACCACTTTCAATCTTCTTGGTTTGTAGTTGCCGGCAACTGGGCCCGCAATTAACTTGGACCGCTTGAAATATATTTTTTTGTTACTGTTTTTACTTTTATTTATTGTGCTGTTTTCGGCATGGACAATAGATTCTAGGGGTCCAAGTTAATTGCGGTCCCAGTCGTCGGAAACCCGCTTAGTTTCAACTTAAAAAAGATAATATTAATAATATCTTTATTTACTTAAAAAACAGATTATTGTACATTTCAATTTATAATTCTCAAAAATAGGTAGATATACTATTAAATCTCCAATCAAGTGGGTAAGGTGCTGTTCTCCTAACTAGGCTATGAAATAGCCTGTATTAAGAAAAAAAAATATTTTGTTTTCAGTGTAAGATAGTTATAGGTATTATTATATTTATGATGTTATTCTATTACTCATATACAATAACACATAATGAGTTTCCGAAAAACTACAAATATACGGAGTGATTGATGTTCGTAATCAGTCACATAAGCGATTTCTACACCAATTTTAGTTTGATAAAATAGTTTTTACAATTAGATAACATATCGATAAATCGAACAACATTAAAATGCGATCATCACTAAAACGTGATATTTCATAGTATCAAAAATTTAGACAATTATTACGATAATGGTGGCTTAAACTATCATGCAATAATAATGGTCGTTTTTCCTTCTACCTTTCAATAATTATAGTAGCCCAATATACATATAGATAGGTAAGTTATCTATTATTTGGTTTTACCATAAACAGCCTTATTCCTTCTTGATGCGAAACCTGAAAGTAGTTTGTTCAGATTAAGTAGTAGAATCGATTCCAATTGTTTTTATACCCTGATATTTTTTTTCTCAAAAATGTATTCAAATTTTGAAAGCTTTTTTTTTTTTTATACCACGACGGTGGCAAACAGACGTACGGTCCGCCTGATGGTAAGCGGTTACCGTAGCCTATGGGCTATAATTAATATTAAGCTGCTTGAAGAGTATCAATGGCCAACTAACGTCTTGTGGTGCGCCGTCTACTCGCAGCGATAAATAAATAAGTACTAAATAGGTACATAAACTACTGATATTCGGCCGGTGCGCGGCAGCAATAAGCTTGAAAGATGCTTTTAACATTAAGCTTATTTTTTTTTAAATTTCGTTTTTTTTTTATTCTCATTCTGCAAATAAAAAGACGTTTGGGGTGTTTCAGCTTTAGTATTAACAAAGAATAACGTTGTATATGCACGTTTATAGTAAATTTCGTGCCATTATCTTTGATAAATTTAAATCTCTAGCAGCAACCAATAGTATAGAAATAATAATAGTATAGAGATATAAGAGTTTCTGTATTTAGCATTGGCATAATAAGTTGTTTCAATAATAACTCTAGTTATTTCTGTTAAAAGCAATAGGTTTATGAAATAAGAATTCTTTGAAAATGTGCGCTTACAGCACGTGCACAAAGCAAAGAACAATATTGTGATAAATCGAACAATTTCAAAATAAAAAAGCACAAGTCGATAGAATCTCTTAGTAAGGCCGGGTGGGGTTGCAATAAAATTGCAACTTGCAATCGCAATCTCAAGGGATTGCCGGGAACAATCAATCCAAGCTGGAGCGTAATTTACTTTTGCCGCCTTGTAAATAAGAATCAAACATGGACGAAGCATTTGCGCTTAGTGCCCTGGGGCTGAGCAAAATGAACGGGAATAAAAAACAAGTCCAGTTATTTGGAAATGAAATGACTGTTTGTCGAAAGAAAAAAATATTTTTTATTTTTAAATCTATCTTATAAGTAGCTGTGTGCTATTCTAGACTATAACCTATCGGTGCAGCGGTGTGCCAAATTTTGTACAGCTTTTTTCTGACATTCTGGCGTGATTAAGTAACAAACATCCATTTAACCATATTCTATCCATCCTTACTATCGCATTTATAATAATATTAAAAAGATCAAACACTAGCTTCCCCTGACAACGACATTGCCTACGTGCCTAAACTGAGCTGCGTAGCTAATAGGAAGCCGGCGCTGGTTTTCAACTGGAACCCATTTGTGATAGTGAGACACGCACGACAACATAGTGTGTGTGTGTGGGTGGTGTTTGAGTGTGTTTGTAAATAAATGTGTTTGCTATCTCTCTCTCTCTCTCTCTCTCTTATTTAAGAGCTTTGCTCTTATCGGTGAAGCAATCACCATTCTTCTCTATTTTCTGCAATAATAATCCAAAAAAAAAAATATTAATTGATAAATTAACATTATAATAAACTACATATTATTATTGACTGGCCTCTGTTGGTCTAGTGTTTAGTGACCCTGACTGCTAAGCCGGAGGTCGTGGGTTCGATCCCCACCCAGGACAAATCTTTGTGTGATGAGCATAAAGGTTTGTTCTGTGTCTGTATTTAATTTATCTATAATATGTATGTATTTACAAAAAAAAAAGTATTGCAGTAGTATATCAGTTGTTTAGTACCCATAACACAAGCAAATATAATTGCTAGATGGCGCTCTGTGAATGTGGTAAAAAAAAAAGTGTCTATGTGAGTAACCCATCTCTATACATCTTTAAAGACAGCTATATTATAGTGAAGAGGATATCGCTGTAATTACTACGGCTGACAGGTGCATTAGTATCGTAGTAAACAGGTGTATGTTCTACCCATTCATACGATATAATACCTTAATCACTTCCCGCGATATACGTCCATCTTGATGTTTATAGGCAATATATGCTCTGACCAGTTGTGTTGTAGTTACTATTGAGGTATAGTCTGCTTAATTGCCATATTATATTAAGAGACCCTTTAGTCACATAATGTCCACTGCATCAAATTGTCCACTGTATCAGAATGGTCACTTCAAAATGTCCTATTCTCAAAATGACCACTGTATCAATATGTTCACTGTATCAGAATGGTCACTTTTAAAATGTATTTCAGTAGATTCATAGAATATTGGCAGCCTATCAAATTGATATAATGATCAATATTAAAGTGATGTAACACTGTAAAGTATAAAGTGATATTTTTTATCTACGACTTATTTGTTTCTTTTTTTAATTTCAAGAAACTTTTTTTCACACTGAAATTGAACGTACGAACTATTGCACAGTTTTTTAGTCGGACACACTCACGCAGCACCAATAAAGCAGTTAAATAAATTATTAATTGTGTAATAAAATAATGTAATATAATCCTTCCCATTTATCGAGCTCTATCACATTTAATTTACGTCTATTACCATTTTTCTATTCCATTTACTCTAAATATTTTAATTAGAAGTCCACTCCAGTCAAGAGCACAGTGCTTATTTTTAAAAACAAATATAAAATGAACCCTGCCATCTCTGACCGTCTGTGCTATAAACAAGTGGCGCTTCATTACTAACTTGGAAGCCTTAGAACGCAGACGGGACGGGGTGAAGCCGTATAGTCGCCCGGTAATGGCAAATACGTGCGGTAAAATGTTTTTGCTAAATAGCTAGTTCAATCTTGTGCTTTTAAGATAACGAGTTGCCTCTTGGTTAGAATTCGGACGTTTAAATGACGGGACTCTTACTGGCGAATAGCTATGTCACAAAGAGTAACTAAAGTTACTTTGAATTAGAAAAAAATGTCAGGGTTCGTAAAAAAAGAAAAAAAACTATGAAATTTGTGTCCACGCTAACAAAACCGCGGGCACAGCTAGGGTAAATATACAATTTTCCAATACAAAAAATATTGATCCTTTCAAACTACTTTAAAATTAACATAAAAAAAATACCATTTCAACCCATAATCGTTTAACTGCTGGGCACAGGTCTCTCCAAAGATTTTGGAGGAAATTTGGCCTACTGTACCACGCTGGCCAGACAGGTTGGTATAGGGTTTTGTTTGAATTGATTTTTTTTGATTTTTTCTTTCTCGTAGCGCTCTTGTCTGCTTGAAGTTAAGTACCTTAGTCACCTTTTACGACACCCACGGGTTGAAATGAGGTAGTGATATTAAGTATTTAAAATCCGTCACTACACGGACTTTTTTTCTTTTAAGTAGCAACAAGCTCTGCTTTGCACGGATCCAATTAATGGAAGTATCCAAATACCCAATGTTTGTGGTAGATTTTAATATATATATACCTATATTTAATTCAAATATAATTCTGGCGAGTGTAACTACAGTCCAATCGGTTGAGACGTTTTCAATTGAAGATCTTTCATACACCTACTTATGTACATTCTAAAACAAGTACCATGCATTGCCTGTCAAGTAATTGTCTTTCTGGTCAATGTGTCCGTGACAGTCTGCTACCTAATGAAATGTATAACCATACTTTTTCTTTTTTAGAACCTTCACCATATAATAACCAGTTTATTCATCTTTGATTAGACATACTAATGGAGATAAAATTCTATCGTATATAATATATTGTTCTGCCATCAACGCTTTGAATAGTAGCACTAAGTATTAATAGACTGGCCATACCATAATATAAATGGGATATTCCTGTTGATCGTCATTCCGATGCGATAGAACATTCCAGAGCTATATAAGGCTATGTTATATTTATGTGGTTACGATGTATTTGCGGTGGACGGAATAATAGCGGCTATAATACTAAAGCCTTGATGATACTCAAAGGGAATTCATAGAGCTGCTATTAGGATGGAGGTACACTAAGGCATATCTGAGCGATGTAAAACTTCCATCTAAAGTTGTGCATAGCATATTGACCCCCCTCCTCAAAGTGATGGTGACCGAATAGACAAGTGACCGGCATGCAAATGATGCCGTCCGAGTTCGATTCTGAGCATTCTGAGCTACAGTACTAAGTGGATTTCACTTTGTGGAATTTATGTACAAGTCAAATCAAAATCGGTCCAATTGTTTGAGAGTGAAGGAGTAACTAGCATACTCACTCGCAAACTTCGCCTTTAAAATACGTGGTTGCATTAAAACTGACGAACATGAAAAATAATTGCTTCTCTTTTTTAAACTATAGTATACTTAACTAGTTATACATCGATCTGTGACAGGTTTATTTACTTTTAATCCTGGCTTCAGGAGTCTCAGTAATGCACACGCATATGGAAACTTAAAGTATTTTTTTCCACAGCAACCATTATGTTGACGTGGACAAATACATAGTGACCTTCCAAACACCCTATATTATATTGATTTGCTCAGGTGTTGCCACCCTCCACACTCAATATAATTTATATTTCCTTATGCTCATCTACGGAATATAACCTAATCTATCCATCAGTGTAGACTCCCAATAAAAACGAAACAACACCCTATCCAAATAATATGGGAAACGTTGGCCACCCCGAAATGTAACGTCAAAATGACGGGTGGTATGATTGATTACTACATTTTTTGTCTCACTCTAGCGTTTTATTGAAATTGATGGCTTGTTCACAGCGGACGGACCATAGACATAGTCGTTCGGTAATCGTTCCAAATTTGAGTGTTATTAATGAAGCTTTCCTTTTTTTTAATTTTCATTAGTGGCATGTTTTGTGGGGAGAATAGTTTGTTTAATTTTCGATTAAATTCTCTTTATTGTAAAGGCTTGGTTGCTATTAATGTGAAATGGAATTAATCTACTTGGATTAGTAAGTTTTTAATCAAGACTGAGAGTGTCAGTCTTGGTGCAAAAAAACGAAAAATTTAATCTCAAACACGATCATACAACGGCCAGTAATTATAAAAATAATCTTTAAGTATTGAATCATACATTTTCAACATTACCATCCAGAGCATTGCTTGGCCTAACATTACATTTCAAATAGAATCTATTTTAAATTCAACACGACGCAACGCGGCTAACGCAAACAAAAAGTTTTTATTCTATTTGAACAAAACGGACCAAGCTAAGGGCTCGCTAATTAGCCAGATAAATAAACACTAATTAAAACAGTAAATAAAAAATCATGTCCAGTTTATCTTTATACTGTTAAGTTTTTTCATTACAGTTTTTTTTCTGGAATAAAATTACGAGGCTAATAATGAGCAAGTCTAAGTAAGACAAAAGGAACAGCATTTTATTAGCTAGCTTGTAAGGAAATTGCCTCGTGGCGTCTATTAAAAACTTCTTTAACAAACTAAGTTAATACCTACATCGGGGTATAACAGCGTATCTTGTACTAAATGAATATTAAAAAGAAATTTCTTCGTTGAAATTTGATTACACAATGTCTTACTTGAATACTGATGACTTGATATATGAGGAAAGTGTGTATTTGTATTCGTGATTTATTCATTAGAGGGAAGCATAAAAATAGATTTTAGATGTATTTTCTTAGATATTATTCTTAGAAATAATATTGAAGGTGACATAATAATGGTGTCAGAAGCAACCATTCAAACATTTTTTTAAAAGATAACCCTTGCACCAATATACTGTAGAACTTTACAGACATACAATTATTATTATTGGATACAAAATAAATAACCCCTAGTCCCGCCAGGGAACCAAACCCATTACACCTGGCATGGCAATGTTAGTAGCAAGGTGACCACCTTAACCGCCACGACATAACGGCAGTCACAACGAGAAATTCCCTTAAAAATAGATTTAAAGCTGTTTTAAATTTTCTTCTAAAGGGTCCTACAGATTCACAGTTCGCCAGATGATGTCAGCTTGTTGGTTAAGCGCAAAGATCACCATCCTATTTGTAATGGGCAAATCAAACAAATTTCATATTATCAAAAAGTGAAATAAAAAAGCAAGATTCAAACAATCTGATAACTCCTTTTTTCAATTTCACCACAAACATTATATTGACTTCAGCATGCTCACGTCGACTCAACTATCATCTACCATTTACCTCAACGTAACACACCCGATTACCCAAACCGCACGGGGAGTGAGCAAATTTTGAGCTCGAAAAAACCAAATCTAAATGACTCACGTCCCCTAACCGTGATAATATAGAAAACTATACGCACGAACAGGCCACTCTATGAACCAAACACGGCAACTCGAGCGGGAAATTGATTCAAAAATATACCGTCAAATTGAATAGCTCAGTAAGTGAGTTACGTTCCCAAATGTTTTTGGCGTGACTGGCGTGACCCTATATTGTTTTACATCGTTGTCATATATACATATTATGTTCCTACCTTATTTGCGTTAAGGTTCAAGGTCTGTATTGATATTCAGGTGAAATAATTGAGTGGACTTGTTGAATGAGAAACCTTTTTTTCTTCTTTCAGTTACGTCTATATGTATCGTTATATTGGCAAACAGAACGACAGTCGAAAATGCGCTTTAAATATTTCAGGAATAGGTCTCATTACCCACGACGGAACGGAGACGGTATATGCGTTTGGGGTGAGAGGTTGTGTGTTTGTGAGTTTGTGTGTTTGTGTGTTTGTGTGTTTGTGTGTTCCAACATAATGCCTTATATCACGGAAACGGTTTGACCGATTTAGATGCGGTTTTCTGTAAAGTGTGTGCGGCTCTTGGGGACAGGTTATAAGATAGGTGTTATGTTAATAGCTCGCCAGGGGGCGCTACAATACACTGATTTCGTTGAATCCTTTGTGCCCTCCTATCTTTAAAACGATTAGACTGATTTCGATACGGTTTTCTGTAATGTATTTGTGATATATCGAGGATTGTTTTTGGATTCAAGATTTTGTATTTTTTTGCCAGGGGGCGCTGCAATAGACTAGGCAAACCTATGTTGATTTCGTTGAAACCTTTGTGCCCTCCTATCTTTAAAACGATTAAACCGATTTCGATACGGTTTTCTGTAATATATTTGTGATTTATCGAGGATGACTTTTGGATACACGATATTGTATTTTTTCGCCAGGGGGCGCTGCAATAGACTAAGCAAACTTATATTTACAGTTATCTGTAAAATAATTAGACCTGTTACTGTATAGGGACATGTAGCATTGTAGTACTGAGATATTGATTACACTCATGAGGTTAAGCAACTTCGGATAAGGTCAGTTCATAGATGGGTGACCGTTTATGCAATTTTAGGGTTCTGTACCTCAAAAGAAAAAAACGGAACCCTTATAGGATCACTCCGTTGTATGTCTGTCTGTCTGTCTGTCTGTCCGTCTGTCTAGAATATTTTTCTCAAGAACGCATAGAGGTATAAAGCTGAAATTAATATAATTTACTTGGGTCTGCAAACCCTCGGCGTAAAATCAAAATCAAAATTCTAAGTTAACACAATCAAAAGATACAGCTGTTTATGCTCCATTTTTGACGATTTATCTTGACGATCATAATATATAGGGGACTCACCGTTGACCTAGAATCATGAAATTTGGCCAGAAGCAATAACAAGTTGCACAAGTAAAGGAAAAAATCCGAAAACCGATCTTGTGTTGTTATATCACTGAATATTAGTACTGAGGTATACAATGATAAGCCTAAAAAAAATTAGTAAGAGTGAGAGTTTATTCCAGACTGACGTTATATAAACACCTACCTACCTTATTTATTCTAACTTATAGGTATCCCGTGCCCGGGGTGTAACCAAATTTTCATCATTTTTGCGATAGCACGCACCGTTTTCGAGATACAAACTATTATAGGTGGAAATCTGCGCTAACGCCGAAGGCAGTCCGGCTACGGCAATCAATGTGCGATAGCTAAACTTAACACCCCCCGATTCAGAGCAATCCGAATCGGACTGATTAGGTTAGGGTTATTTTTTTTTTCAAACCACCCAGAAGTAGGAGCCCCGCGAAGCGGGGCTCCGTCGACCTTTGTGCGACGGATGAGCACACAAGTCAACAATAAATAAAATATATATAATATTATAGTCGAAGCTCCATGCAAATTCCATTCATTCTAGAGCTTACGGATGATATGCTTACTTATAAGGCGCTCCTTAAAAAGTTTAAAATAAGAAAATTAAAATGATAATTTCAAGTTATAAGACTTACTGCAACAGTAAATTAAAAAAAAATGTGTTTGTTTTATAACTTAGTATAAAACTTTTATTTATCTGTCAAGGTTCTTAAAATTTTATACGAGTTACTTACAGTTAGTAAGATAGGGCGCTCTTTGAAAATAATTAAAATAAAAAACAAAATTAAAAATTTTGAAAAAACCCACGACGATAACATCTATACAAAATAAGAAACTTAACATATAAAAAGGTTTAAATAACTTTATTTTAAATCCCCGACGAAAAGATAATAAGTAGCGTAAAAACAATCCCAAGAAAATTCGTCGGGGGCTGCCAATATCATTACTGTTTCTAGTATTAAATATATATTGTAAACTAAATATTGTTAATAATTAGGCAGGTATCAAATACATAAAACTGCAATACTTTCGTTCATTTCAAGTCAGGGTATGGCAGCCCCCGACGGATTTTCTTGGGATTGTTTTTACGCTACTTATTATCTTTTCGTCGGGGATTTAAAATAAAGTTATTTAAACCTTTTTATATGTTAAGTTTCTTATTTTGTATAGATGTTATCGTCGTGGGTTTTTTCAAAATTTTTAATTTTGTTTTTTATTTTCTTTCTGACTATGATTTGGTTTTCTCAATATTCAGTAGCAAGGTGACTCATCTTTACTACTGCGAGACACGTGCAGTCAATTTATATAAATGACTGTAAAAACTGTATGAAAATAATTAACACGAGCTTACGAATTTTATTATCTCAACACTATATAAGTCAGCCGTTTGTATTTAATTGTATATATAGTTTTATGTAAGTAGATGTTTAATTTAATTATTTTCATTATTGCAATAAAACACTATATTATATACTTATGAAAGACTTCTGCCAGCAGTCATGATCATGACACACAAACGTACTATCATAATCGCAATAAATATAACGTAAGCTATAATTATTGCGATAGTTAAAGACCATTATCGACCCTTGTCCTAACATTTTGATACCGAGAATTTCAAGATAGAAAAATTCAAAGCATTTGACCCGATTCGGAAATTGAACCCAGAACCATTTGTGTAGCAGACGTTCACATCGGCTGAGTCGTAAAGGTAGTCAAGGTTTCGCGCAAATAAATTTCCAAGAAAGAGTAAAAATATACAGATATTCATCTATCCTCACAAACATTTCCATTTATAATATATATGTATTATACCACAACGTACCGTAATATTTTAACGATAAAATATAATATAGCTGCATTGCTGACCACATACCTCTCCCTTAGCCAATAGCATATCGACTATTGACAAAGCACCCTCAGAATTTCACCCTCAGAGGGTTGCAAGAAATCAATACGCCTTTGAGAAATTTTAAACGCACGTTACCAAGGATTTTTGAAGGGTACTACAATATAATAGATAGGGTGTACAACCGGTATTAACCGGTATGGACCGGCTTAAACTTGATTAAGTCGGACATTTTGATGTTTTGACTCGCTCGTTTGTATCTGTAAGTCGGGAAAGATGGGTTATTGAAAGGGGGTTATAAGATTGATCTGTTTGATTTTATCTTCTCAGGAAAAGTTGGGTTTAGAGGGGAGTCTTCACATTTGAATAATCTACGTATGGTTTTTTGGTTTCGTACTTTTTATGATATTACAAATTTACAACTTACTAGTGACTTGCCCCGGTTTTTTACAGTTAAATACCTATTTGTTGAGATCGTTTTACAAAATGAACCATCGTTCCGGCACGTAGGTACATACACATTCGGCTTTTTATTTATAAAAAGCCTAATGTATATGCCTAATGTCTAAGAATTAGATCTTTTACTAATGCCCGGTTTTTGATCCATCAGATAAAAGTTATACATCCATTACAGTATAACCTGACTCAATATAAAATTAAAACAATAGAATAAGTTTATTCATACAACAGTCTTTTTAATTTTTTTAAGTTATTATATCCTGTCGAAAAATAACCCTCATCTTGATGGCTCAGAAACTGGGCATAATAGATACAGTCTGGTTTTTTTTAGGTCACTCCATTTCGTAGTTACAATCCTTTGGTGAATTTCTCTTAGGCAAAAGATATGAAAACTTTCTATGATGTTCATAATTGAGCACCAAAACAACCGACAGGTAAAAAAATGCGATATTTTATAAAAATAAAGAACGGACTTTAAATAGGGTTATCAACCACACGGTATGCAGCTCAGACCAAGGCCTTTTCTGGTCAATGTGGGTTTTCGGTTTGATGAACTTGGACGTGTTTTTTTTTGTTTCTAGCTAAAACTATTCAAAGGCGTTCACATCCTATTTCAGTTGAATCATCTACAGCAGCTCATCGGCTTCCTTTATCAATAAAAATGTCAGTATATTAATTAATTTTACGTTAATTATTCGTATTCTGCCTCAATAAAACAAAAGCACTGCGCACATAAATAGCTCCAGAAATTTCCAATCAACAATAATTTTGCAGAAGCCAAATGGCACAATACCAATTAATAGCCAGTAATATATTATGGTGGACAAATTAATAATCATCCTTTAGGAAGCTTCACAATAGCATGGGTCAGATTCTTTTGCAATATGTAGGGACAGCAGAAGAATAAATTAGATATAATTATATTCTAATAAGAAGTTTATGTCAGCTTAATTTTACGTGTAAACTATAGGTTATGTATCTGTTACTTTAATGTCCAATTCACACACATTTTTTTCTACTAGGTAGGTATTGTCTGCGGCTATGCCCATTGATATTCGGTCCTCATAACTAAAAAATATGATTGAGGGTTTTTAGTGCATTTTACTTAATCAAATATTTAAAAATGCTAAATGGGTTCAATCGTTTGAGCTTGAAGAAGTAACAAATATACACATTCACAAAAATAGACTGTCTCTTTAAGAAGTTTTATCAAAATAGGTCCAGCCATTTGAGCGTGAAGAAGTAACAAACATTAATTATACACTCACAAACTTTAACTTAAATTCGTGTAATGAATAGAATATCCCCTTTTGTTAAATATTACTAATCTATTCAGCATTGCCATCGACTGTAATTGACCCACAAATTATTAGAATCCCAGTATATATTGCTGAACTTGGCAAGACTTATGTCATCATAGCGCAGTAAAGACGGATCTCGATAAATTATGCTACTTTTTACGACACTTGTCGAAATTTCATCTGTTTCAAAGTTGACCGTCATGGCGACTGTTCTAAAGGACACAGCTGAATGATTTCAATGCGGAAGAATTTTCATAAACTTCTCGAAGTTTTAAATTTGGAATTTATAGCCTATTTATAAGAAAACTAATTAAAAACATTTTTTTATAATAATATAATAGGAACATTTTCAACACACGAACACATTAAATTAATTGCTTAAATACTTCAGCTAGATTTTGCAAAGCAATTAAAATTTATTTAAGAATACCTACTTTTTGCTATCAAATTGCATTATTATGGGAAGTATATAGGTAGGTTCTTTTGTGAATTATTATAAGGATATAACCACATTTTGCTTGAAAGTATGCAAAGTATAAAGCATTTTTTTTGCCTCCCTACGCTTATTTGATTTCCACCAGAAATTTTATCTTCAACCAAATTTATCAACCATAAAAATATCCAAACAAAATATATGTAGCTCTTTATTTTTATAACAATATTTTTCTGCAAACCGTACCCACAACACGGAACATGAATAGGCCATCCCCAATAGAACTGAATTCTATACATTCGGCCGATATTGGAATTCGACGACAAAGGATTGGTCAACCTTTTTAGGGGCACCTACCCTCTAATATCTATGACTGAGTTTCTATAAAACTATTGTATGCCACGATAAGGGTCGAGTAGATTTGGTATTATGAGTTAAAAAAATTGATGGGCCAAAGCATTTACATTTCTTTCGTATTTTTCTGAGGGCTTTATGTTGAAAGTAGTTAGTTAAGCTAGTCTTTTAGAGTTTCCTTTCTATGTAGTTTTTTGTTACCGGGACATTATGATAATGTTTGTATCGTAATGACTAATGTGTTTGACATTGCTACAAGCATTCAGTGAATTTCAGGTACGGTTTGCAAGGGAAAATGTTAAAATTTGTAATTAAAAAGAAGCACGATAACAAGGCGCTAATTTTCATCATGATACTAAGAGCCGTTTTCCGTTTACTGTACATAGTTTTGTTTCAACAGCAAATTAAATTATTAATGTGCTCTAACTAGAGAGTTGAATGGTTTTAGGACAAAATATACCCACTCTGGCCAAGTGCCGTTTGCTGTATCAGACATATCCTTAGAATTTCTTTTAGGGTGTGTGGGTTTTCTCACGTTGTTTTTCTTCACCGTTAGCAGATGGTAAGTCATTTGACTAATACACAAAAATTCCACAAAGTGAAATCCACATTGGTACTGCTGGTCGGAATCTAACTCGGACCACATGATTTGCAGGCCGATCACTTATTTCTTCAGCCACTAACACTCTAATCGAATATTTCACAAATGATGTATTTATTTTCATTCAAAAATTATACGGAACCTATTTGCTATTTACAGAAAAAAGATGAATTTATTGGAAACGTTACTCAAACGTCAAAAGCACTAAGCACCATGAAATCAATTACAGGTCTTCCAAGTAGGCTTCTGCATACATTAAATTTACATCTTCCATTTAATATACAAAACAATTTCGTATTAGGAAACGTTCCCGTAATTACTATTCGACGTACAGTAAGCTGTAATAAATATCTTCTAATTGGATGTGTCATGTCTTAAGCCTTGCAATCCCAGTGACGTGGCCGACATACCGACTGACAGGTGTTATCTCGTCGTATTAGTGAGTTGTGAGATTTATCTTGTGAGGAATTGAGGGGATTTATTACGAAAATTAAATTAAAGAGAGATGCACAAGAATTTTAATTTAAATGAAAGCTTTTGCCATACACCTAATGGTGGGCATACACGTAAGGTTATGCATGAAGTTTTTGACCACAATCGTCATGCAAACCCAAACCTATATGACGTAGAACTGTTCAGGTATGTGAACTATTAGAACTTGATAATACCTGATGGCTATGCCTATAAGGTCAAAAACTTCATGCATAACCTTACGTGTATGCCTACCATAGTGGAACGAGGCGTGAGAAGTTGTAATGTATTGAGGACCTCCAGTAACTTATACTCGACGCCTGTCAAGCCAAGCGTCACGTGGGCTGTGTGACTCCTTTCGCATGTTTCAGTACATAACTACGTCATCACCATTATCCCGTTTTGGTTGCGTTGCCGTCACGTTTCACGCCTGCTGTGTAACTTGATCTTCGACCTCATCAGTGAAGTTCTTATTCTATAGTGCTGACTGTAACCACGTTGTTTTGTTTACGGTCAATATTTAATTTTGAATTTTAAGATAATAAATATAAATAAAATTTACTTTGAACGATGTCACAAGAATAATCTAGAGTAGCGACTATTGAAAATTTTGTTGAGTTAAAACTTTTATGCCCTAGATATTAAACACGGCGTTGCCAAGATGAAAGTTGAAAGAAAATACTACCTTTTAAAAGTGTGGTCGTCGCGAACTTTGTTAAATAACCCCGAGGTGCTTTGTATATTTTGTTTAAAGAGGTGTCTACACTTTTATTGATGGCTTTTCCATTTGACTAAGTGAACGCTGAAAGCACAATGAAAATTAATTTCGATAATCAGTATTGACAATTCATTTAAATGACTAGTAAAAAATTGTGTCTTTAGATAGAGAGAGAGAGATCTCGAAATGAGTATTTTGTGATTGATACCTCGATGTGCGTGTGTGAGTGCGATTCCCTCAAGTTTTAAGCCCCACATTGCCCTATCATCATCAGCAACCCATTAATGTCCCACAGTTAAGCTGGAGTCTCTTCTCCTCTATCTAGAGAGCTGAGAATTTAGACCATAACCCACAAATGCTGGCCTAGTGACTCTGTACATATTATATTTTATAATACGCGGGCCTAATTATTGTACAAAAGTAATAAAATGTTCACAGATGCGATGCGTCAGTAAAATGTATGGAGGACGCGTATCGGAACATCCACCTTAAGGCATCGAGATTCAGATCCCGCTAACATTTATTTGAATTTGTGTCCATTCCTCAGTTGCAATAGATTTTTTTAATACTAAGGAAATGACATCCGCCGTCTCGTGAAGGTCTGAAACAGACAGTGTACAGTCCTTCTTCCAATCTAGTATTCAGTCCACGGTGAGCTCGGGCAATGATTACAGTTCGCGCCCGTCTTTATGGTAATGTAACTGTTAGAAATTCACTCGCGTTGATTTTTTTTCTTTCTCTTCCTTTTTTACTAGAAGCCTTGACTGTTTTGACTTTTGGGCGGTTGTGGACGAAGTTTAATGCTGAAGTTTGTGACCTCAGGAGAATTTCTGTCGCTTTTACAAAATTGCTTTTTATTAAATGATGTATTTTTAGTTGGCACTTTTCATATAATTAAGAAAAGTTTCTGTCAGTCGCTAGGAATTTTACAGATACTTAATTTACATTTAAAATATAACTAAGTACTTCTTTCTATTAATTATAAAAAAATAAACAACGTGTGTGATTAAAAAACGTTACACGGGAAAAACTTATTCATTTTATATTTTTTGAACAAAACATTCGGTGTCATTCGTATTAATACAAACATTATTATCAGCAAAAACCCCTCATTAGAGAGTTTCATCTGTCAAATTGTCAACTCAGCAGTCACGTCCCAAGGATTTCATTTTTTTTTTCAGTAAAAATCTGTCGAGATTCGCTTGATTCGTTAAATTGCCGAGGGTCGATGATTGTCGAGCGGTAGAATTTAAAATTTTGCGCCACGTACTGTGCCCCTGTATTGAATACAAATGGGATTGCTTGCACTTTCGTTTAGGGTTTAAAGGTGTTGAAAATAAATTGTTTTACGGGTGTTAAAATCTGACTGTAATGCTTAAGGTGAATTGCTTTCTGAGGGCATTGTGGAAGTTAAGTTTGTAATTTAAAAAGTTGATCATTTAAAACGTGACTGCAATATTTATAAAACTTTTCTAAATCTTATCGTTTTGTCTATTTTGGAGTTAAAATGAAAATAGGTAAGCTAATATTTTATAAGATCAATATTTATAAAAATTCATTAAAACACCACATTTAACGAGAATCTACTGACGTGATCTCTATCAGAAACTTTAATAACATTAAATTTACCTAACCTTATGTACATATTATTATACGTTTAAGTTGGACGTGTGCAGTACATGGTCCTCCACACCTCACTGAAATACCCAGGGTGCAAATCAGGAAGGCGCTCTTCATGCTAAGTTACATTTTGGTGATCATTATCATCATCTTCATCATATCAGCCCAACGAGGTCACAGGCGGCAAAGGATCGCTCAGAGTGGCGTAAATTTGTGAGGCCTATGTCCAGCGGTGGACGTCGTTAGGTTGTTATTGGCGAGCTGCAGTGTAACGGTTGCACCCGTTGCAGGCTACGTCCTGCACCTCTTTTGACCATTTTTTGGATTTCTTTTGATTTCTTTTTAATTTACTTTTAATGATTTAAAATTCAAAATTCTAAATTAATTCAAATTCGAACCGAGTCTTCGTCGGAGCATCCTAAAGGCTCGTTATTATTCTAATTTCTTGTACAGTGCACGCTCTTCTTGACATTTAAAAATTGATACTATAACTTTATATAAGATCAGTTGTTTTATTGTGAGGGCCCCACGCCCTTCCCCATATATAGCCGGATCCTACTACCATATTCTTGCCTAGCGCCCACTGGAGGGGACGGTGGAGACGCTAGAGCAGTTTTATCTAAGTGTATATAATAATTACCTATGTTAAAACACCACATTAGTTACAAGTTATTCCACGTAACAGACGAAACAACACCAAGCTCTGTTTAATGTCCCATAAGACAGAACTTATGCACAAAAGTGTCTATTGCATGGATCTACAATAAATTACCAAAGAGATGGAAAGAATAGCCTTTACTTAACAGTATTTTAAAAAAAACTACGGAGCACTTTGGCAGTCAAAACATATTGTAGTCTAACGGAGTTTCTGAAGGATAAGGAGTTCGAGGCTGTCTAGACTAATAACTTTTTGTAGCGTACATTTATGCCTCTGCTTTTATTGATAAATCTATAATTTTTTTTTTGTACTAATGACGTCGTTAATTAAAAACTTACCTACACGGCATTTGACATAATATCATTATTAACACTTGACATTATATCCATTTTTGACATCTCTACTTATAAATAAATATTTTTAATTATTACAGTAACAGTTAATTATTATAATAATATAATTTTAATTATAATAATATAATTGCTTACTTTGGGACTAGATGGCGCTGTGTGAATGTGGTAGAATATTATATTATTATTTTGAAATAAATTGTAATAGATAAATAATTAACAAATAATGTATTGCTATTTCTTTTGCATGCCTTAAGGTAAAATATGTCTGAACACTGTTTTTTTTTTGACACCATGTATAATTATGTATTGTACTTTACCTATATACGAATATGTACCCATATTTGCAAAATAAATTTATCTTTATAAAGGATGAAGAAACAATTACCATTTATCATATTTTCTCTATATCTCAGACAGGTTACTCAATAAGTACATAGTCTACCTCTTCTGAAATGAGGTCAGTATCCTCCCTGCCTCTTGACTACATCCCCTATGTGGAGGTGTCAAGTTTCAATTAGAGAATTGTAACTTGACACCCATGTAGGGGATGAACCACAATATACACCTTTGTTGACCCTTCGAGATAAACAAGATTTATTTGCATACTAGCTTCTGTATCCGGCTTCACCCACGTAGTATGTTGTTAATCAAGTAAATATAATTAAAAAAAAATTAATAACCCGACTGCAAAAAAACAAGAGAGAGCAACGCACTAAAAAGACAGTAAAATTATTGTAATATATATTTAATATATAACATAATATGTATATATTTGTAATCTCCATTTGATTCCCTTTATTTTGATACTCTACTCGATAAGTTTGGTTAAAAAAAATAATAGAACTACTTACAATTTGGAACTATTCAATTAAGTATAATCTTTTTTTGAAAATATTATGTAATCTCCTTTTGATTCTCTTTATTTTGATACGCAACTCGATAGGTTTAGTTAAAAAAAAATTAAACTTCTTACAATTTGGCGTCAAAATCCCGCCGTTTAAGTCTTTTTATTCTTAAAACCTATCTAAGGACATTTGGTTTTTCTAGACGAATCTAACGATACCCTAATTGTCAAAATCTATCCAGCCGTTTGGAAGATTCGTGGGAATAAAGAAATTTACAAATATACAAGATACGCGCGAAAAACAATACCCGTCCTGACAGTCGGGTAAAAATAGCGTAGGTATAGATAGACTATCTATTAGTTTAATTTATTTAAGATTATTTTTATTATTTTCATTCTATACGTCATTTCGTACTTTGCACCTATCTGTTCTCATCTCTACATCACCTGAACGTTGGCTGGTATAGAATGTTTTTAGCATTAAGCCCACTTTTTGTACACTTACATTGTATTTTGTGCAATATAGTGTGTGAATAAATAAATACTAAACATACAATCGGTCCTATTGGAAATCTCTGGCCCTCAGGTCTTTGTCCAGCAGTGGACGTCCTACAGCTGATTTGTTGATGAGGATACTTCCCACTGGCTTAGCCGTGAAAGAGTGATAAGTGTGTGACTAAATAAATACTAAGCATACAATTGGTCCTATTGAAAATCTCTGGCCTCAGGCCTATGTCCAGCAGTGGACGTCCTACAGCTGATTTGATGATGAGGATATTTCCCACTGGCTTAGCTGTGAAAGAGTGATAAACTAACTCACTTTCGATCCGACCCTTTGAAACATTCCTGGCGCAATAAGCTCTTAGTACTTAACAGCAGGAATATATACATATATATATATAAGAGGCGCTCGTAGCATTGTGGTACTGAGATGTTCGATACGATCATCGAGGTTAAGCAACACTCAGCAAGGTCAGTCCATGATGGGTGACCGTTTGTGGCAATTTCATTCTCGAGCGTCTCCATGCTTTGGAAAGCACGTAAAGCCGTTGGTCCCGGTTACTATTTAATGTGTTAGTCGTTAAGTCAAGTTGGAAGCCTTCTGGGCGACTTGATAAATTCCAACACCAGGGTCTGCCTCAAGCCCACACGATAAGAAGAAGAAGAAGCAGGAATATAGCAATATCATAATGGCTGCAGTCTTCTGTAGGGTATAGGTACTTCCCCAAACAGGCAGTAAAGTCTTGTGTTAAATAATCTACTTGTATTTTGCCTGAATATTTTCATCAACCTGGATACAAAGATTTTGGATCGCTGGTAAAATAAAAGTAACAACAATTCCGAAAATATTTTACGTCACAAATAGTAGTGTCTGCGACTGTACAAAGCGTGTCTGTTTCACACGTGTCGCGTCAATGAATCGCCACTCTTTTAAAATGTCCTCCCCCATCGAAAAGAATTCTTTGAATTCCAACCCCTCACTCCTCTTTGAAAGTTTCATTTTGTGAAATTTTCAGTGTCTTTTACTTGTTCAGTGAGAATTTATTAACTGCAATCTGTTCTGTCAGTGGCAAATAGCGTTACAGATTTTTATTAAATACCTACAGGTATGTAATAATAAACAGTGTTTGTTATAAAACAAAACAAAAACGAACCGAACCTCAAAATATTTCACAAGTGTTTTTTTAGATATAAATACGAGCCAGAAATCAGTTCCAAATAAGTTAAGTTTCAATAAATGCTGTTTGTTATTGAAACATACAATTTTCCAAAATAAGTGTACTAACAGAAGTAAATACATATTAATTTGGTACCTAATCTATCCTTAGATTGTTATAATGGGTGAAATAATATAAAACCTAGTACATTAATTTGAAGTTTGCAAGAAATATGAGTATTTTTTGTAGGTTTGTATATTGATGACTTATACTATATACGTTTGTATATTCATTCAATATTTTTATCTTATATCTCGACCCCATTCTTCAAACCCAACAACTTTCTCTAACCGACAAGCTCAACATTTTTACGCAAAAATTCCGGAAAATTCTCCAGCCTAAACCTTAAATAACATCCTGAACCGACCTTAAAATAATGCAGTCGACATAAAAAGATTAACAGCCCTCCCACTTTTGTGCCAAAGACAGGGGATCAAGAAATATTGCCAAGGAAAGACGGCAAAGGTACGATAGGGTTTGGTCACAATGTACCGAATATTTGCTAGCTAAAAAGGTTGTATGGCAAACGGGACAAAGGAAGGAAGATATGTGATGAGACTGTCGCATGATATTTATTAAGTTTTCGGCGATACTGTAAAGATTTAGGTTAATATTATGGAGATGACTTTGTATGGTAATTTTGTTGTTGAATACTATTTTTATTATTTAAGTGGGTGTTACAAGTAGGTTTTCTTTTTTTTTTGCTTAGTTTTATTTTTACCAAAATTTTGTGGACATTTTGATGCTTCTGGATATCATTACAATATCTATAATAATCAATATAATAATCTAGTAAACAAAGTAACTCTGGCTATACACGTCTGCATAATTGTTCGCAATGCCACTGCCACTCCATTTGAAAACAACACTTCCTTAAAGTATAAATGTATAGGACCTATGTGTATAAGATAATAAATGCAAACATCCTCGGGCAAAGCCGGGGCCTGCTAGTATTATACTGAATATTTACTTAATATTTCGCGAGTAGAGGTATCCATGACTATGTATTTCATATAAAAAAGTTCTAAGTAGCGTATCATACTTAGACCAACAATTCGATTGAGCCACAATACGAATCGTTTCACTCTCTCTAATAAAATTACCGATTACCCGAAAAATCGTTTTCGGGTATTTGTATCCGCAACTTTGTGGCCGTACAAAAATAATCTTCATATGTCCTAATGTCACCATAATACATTGTGGGGGACCCATTTCGTGTCATAATAAACACGCCCTAGGCGTCGTTCAGACTAAGGTGTTTGCTTACTTTGCTTAGTTTACTAGTAATCTTTTACATTTGTACGACAGCGGAGAAAAAATAAAAGTAATAATATTACTCTTACCTGCATTTTAATCTTTAATATAATATCTATATTAATAAAAACCAGCCAAGTTCGAGTATGACTCGTGCACTGAGGGTTCCATATGGTTATGTATTTTTTGTCTAAGAAATGTAAGTTAATTATAGGCTATAAATTAGAGTAAAAATATTCACGTAAAATAACAGTAAGCCAGAATACCTATAAATTGTTGATTAAGTTAATTTTGATATAGTTGCCAATGTTTGAAGATGATAGCGACCAAGGCTTTTTGTGACGAAGAGTCAAGTATTTTTCATAACTTACTTTAGTAGTAGTGTGGTAGTAACCATAAAATATGGATTCGAATATTGACATTATAAAAGCGGCGGGTATACTTTCTTAAATTAAAAGATGTCAGTATAATTAACGTCGAAACGATTAGGGGAGAACCCCATGTTAATTATTGAGCACCGCCACTTCAATCACTAATCATTAACACCAGCCCACCCTCGGAATATAAAATTGGAATTGCAATAAGTAAGTCAAATGTATAAAATCAATAACTTGTGCTTCATTTGACTAAGATATAAAATATAAAAAAACTATTATATAAAACGATGGTGGTAGCTGAATGGATAAGGGACCGGTGTGCATATCACGTGGTCCGAGTTCGATCCCGACCGGCAGCTGTACCAATGTGGATTCCACTTTGTGGAATTTATATGTACTAGTCAAGTGACTTACCATCTGCTAACGGTGAATAAAAACATGTCGTGAGGAAACCTCTGCCCTAGAAGAAATTCTATGAGTATGTCTGATCCACCAACCTGCACTAGGCCAGCGAGAGTGGATTATGGCCTAAACCTTCTCAGCTCTCTAGTTAGAGGAGAGGAGACCCGAGCCCAGCTGCAGCAGTGGGATTAATTAGTTAATGGATTGCTGATGACGATTATATAAATAATAATACAATATAGCAATATTACCATGATCTTATCTCTTCTTAAAATATAATAATGATATTTTTTATAGTAGCTAAGCTTCACTTGATTACTTATTTTCCTGAGAAAACGAGATCTTTACAAATAAAATTAACGCCATCTTAAGGAAAGTAATATTATTAATAAATTATTTATTTTCCGGAAATTCTATGAGATGGTATTAATATAAGCCGAGAAAAGGACGATTTTCACGTGGAGCTGATATTTTTATATTGAAATATATATTCATACTATCATACAATTATATTCACTACGTATGTATTTGAAACAATACATAAAGCGAAATCATTCACAAAAAAATACAAAAAATACTTAAAATAATTTAATTTCATCAAAAACACTGCTAGTAATTTCTATGTGTGTCTAGTCCTTACTCATGATACTAAAAGATAGGATAAATAATAAATAAAAAACACAAACGCAAGGGTTTATATTAATCATTGGAGTGAAAAATAGGTGACTATTTTGATGCCCGTTTGAGTCAACTTTGATTTGTATTGTGATCCTTTATGGAGCTTAGTTTTCTTGAACTAGATATACTATTTCAGGCTTCAGTGGGTAGCTATTCAGTTGATATTTCAATCAATGAATAGATTTAATATTGTCAGAAGTGGAAGTAGAAAAAAATGCTGTAAATATTTTTTTGGATTCCATTCTCAACTTATGACTTTTAAGAGTAACTTTGTAATGATTTCTTTTAATTTCATGATTCAAATGGTTGTCGATATTGTTTAATAATATTACTTAACTTTTTCGAGATTTAGATACGGAATTTACAAAAGCAGAGACGAGGTGAGAATGACAGATATTCTAACCAACCAATGGTGATTTTGGTATATTGCCCGTACTCAAATTTAGGCTGTACTCAATATGTCTCGATTTGTCTCGTCTCGCATCGATTTATCGATATATTAATGAGTAAAATAAAATTATTACTTTGTGTCGAATGTCGAATGTTGAATTTAATTTACCGGTGCACGTGAATAATCGCGATGGCTGTATTGTATCATTCCATAAATAACAGTGCGTTAAAAAACACCTAACAAAATAGAAGAAGCATCTAAGCATCATGTAATTGATTTTTTATGCTTCACTTCATATTCTCACCAATTTGATTCGTTTTGTCTATAGATGAAAAGATAAAAATAAAGTGTGCAAATTATTTTCGTCACAAATTATCTCGTAAATTGTCAATTGCCAATTTTTCGAGTTGACACGAACGTCGTTACAAAAGTTATCCGTGCCGCCGCTTTGCAATTTATAAAGGGGCACATTTTACTCGAGAAAAATTTCTTCAAGCAGTGTGAAAAAAAAAACAATTTTGGAAGAAATGTAGGGGAATTTGGAAAGTTTTTGGTGCCACGGATACACGTCTGTCGTAATTTCTCGTACGCAAAAGGGGGATGAAATAAATTTGATAAATCAAGCATTGGAATACGAATATAACCATAAATATATTCCATATGAAATCAAAGGAACGTGCCTGTTAAGTTGTTAAAATTTTGCAATTTCTTTTAGTCTGCGTTTTGATCGATGAAGCTTTTCGATTAGGCGTAAAGTAAATTCTAAGGTTAAATATTAGTCAGTATACACAAAAAAAATACAGACTAATAAATTTAAACACTTTCAGTGAAATAAACAACACACTGTAGACTCAATTGGATACAATGTTAATGAACCGCATAAAAGTAAAAATTTTCGTCATGGTTAGTTGATAACTAGCTCTGATAACGAAATATAAAAAAAACGATTGTGCCAACACTGGAATGAATTACTATATTTACAACTTTTACACTTAATATTATTTTAAACTAGCTTCAGTTCCTGGCTCTACTTGCATGGCCCATAGAAACGAATTACTGGGTTGAGAAGTATTCCATGTGTTTTTGATACAAAAAATCAAGTTTAAATAAAAAATATGTTTAATGGATTTAATGTGGAAATGTGATAAACATTCATCCTATCAAACTTTTGCGTTTATGTTAGTAAACTTTGGAGCAGATATTATTGACATCTAACTAAGTAAATGTTGACAAATAGTTAAATAACTCTTAGGTAATCATTTAATGTCAAAATTGAGCGCTGAAAATACATTTCTGAAACACCATTTATCTGAAGTACTTAATCGTCATTCGTAATAAATGAGCACCATCAAATGAAAGTTAAAATCGATGACAGACTAACAGAAAATGCTACAGGGACTGATGATGGATTTATCTTCTCTGAGTTTATTTTGTTTCGAAATGCGTTTCTTAATTTTTACGTTCTTTAATCTAATGAACTTGTGTTCCCTCACACATGACTGCTAGTTTTACGTCTGCTTATAACATTTTTTAAACGGTTGAATATACCAAGCTGAAATGGTAACTTAAGTGAAGTACTGCTTTAATTAATGGCTATTGTATACTCCACGTCTAACAAAATATGATCGTATCTACGATAATTATGTGAAGATGCTAAGTAAATATAGCAAGATTATCCAAAATGTTTATTCACTTCTTTTTTTGTAACCTGGATAAATAGAGGAGAATCAATTTAACTATTTTTGCACAATTTCACCAACCTTGGCCCCATGGGTGTTGATGCGAATAAAAGAAACGTCTGGGCTTCATTTAGCATCAGTAAAAGTATGTCTCAACAGCTATTCCTCCAAAGGGACCAAGTTAGAAACTGGTAGCAAAATTAGGGAACAAAGTTATCATACTAATATTGTAAAAGAATGTTCAGAGGGCTAGTCAGAATCTCGAATATTTGTTAGCCGATTTCGATATAGAAATAGAAAACATTTATTGGTACAAACACAAGACATACTAAATAACAAATATATAGACAGAACAGATACAAACAAACAACAATCTCGTGTCTGTACCAAATAGGCACCATTTCTTCAATGCCGAGCAAAAATGCCCGGCGCTGGTTTTGAAAATAATGTCAAATTCCTGCGCCTTTTAACTCTGGAGTTAAAAAAATGTATGTGTGTGTACAAAAGTGTAGGCTAACAATGAAATAATTACGAATATAGTTTTTAAATATATTCGATGGCAAACTTCAGAACTTTGCAAACATTTTTTTATTGGTTGAATCTTATAAAATTTTCATACATTATACGATGTATCTGATTGTTTCGCGGTACTTTAGGTGTACATTATTCATAGTAATTTACTAGTAAAACAAAATATAAAATTCTAGAAACGAATGAATCCAAATTAACTGAAATGCTGCCGTTCTATTTATATACAAGCCCGTCAACAAACTTCCTCCTCTTGTTCCATTTAAGCATTCATCAAAAGTATTCCACACCATTCACGAAATTCTTAAAGACATCAAGATACGACGATGCAGAGTCAAAATTGCCGCCTGTCAACGGAACCATTAGTCATTGAAATAAGCAATCATCTCAAGCACCCCTTTTTAATTATGCAAAATCTGTGCCATTCATTAACCCCCCCTCTTTCCCCTGTACGCCCCTCCATTATCTCTGAGGAATGGACAAAATTATTTACTTGGAAATTATGAAAAATATGTAAGATGGATGGCGCAATCTGTTTCAATTCCGTTCGAGTGGTGAACGCTTTGGTTTTGTTGTATGGCTATGCGGGCTTTAAATTAGACAGGTAAAGAACGAGATTTCCTTGTCAATTGTTATTGTTGTTTAAATGAAAGTTCTACCATTAATAAGGAATTAGCGGTAAGCTAATTGATGTCGTCATTATATCACACTCTAAATAATAAAACAGTAATTTTATAATCAGATGATTTTGTACGACAATTATATTTGCATTAATTCGAAATCAAAATTTACAAACCATTTTACAATTTGTTATCAAACATTATTTTTATTTGATGATCTAGATTTAGACTGATTTCCACATAAATTTTAATTAGAAGAGATGCCTGTGTCGTCCTACTGTTGGGCAAAGAAATATAGTATGAAAGTCACAATGTTTGGTTGACACAGTGGAAGTAAACATGTTACAATATTTGCATGCTATGACTGTGACCAGATAAGATAGAATTGAGAAACCAACGCATCACAGATACTAGTCTTCACGTGACTACCTGTGATATAAATTGAAAAGCTTATGTTTTGGTGGGCTTATTACACACTAGAAGTCACGCGGAGCTTTTATTTTACACATTGCTCAGCTCCTATTGGCCGTAGCGTGGTGTTATATACCCTATAACCTTCCTTGATGAATGGGCTATCCAACACTAAAATAATTTTTCAAATCGGACCAGTAGTTCCTGAGATCTTAGCGTTCAAATAAACAAACTCCACAGCTTTATAATATTAAGAATAGGTTTTTTATGCATTCTAAAAATTTTTGTTAAAAAATATAATCAAATTCCCTCCTCCTTTTTTTAAAGTCGTTTAATAAATTAAAAAGATCAATGTAAAAAAACAGTAAATATTTTAAAATAAATGATAATAATACTAACTTGATTTTTTTTAAATTTATAATTAGAAGGAAATTTATAATTATTGGAAGTATTTTTTTATTATGAAATCACGTGTGGTGCAGCCCACTTAATGTTCGGCTCGTGTACCATTCAGTCATATTTCAAATTGTAACCAATTAGAATTGTCATGATATGAAGATTATGAAGAGTGGCCTGAATTTCTTAACAGCTTTTCTCAAGGGTTAACCTTGTCAGCGAAATGTCCTTATGAATATTTGGTGACAATTTTTGTCTTTAAATGACGTTCTTATCATATTGATGATCTAAACGAATATAACTGATTTATTTTTCCATAAAAGCTAGTGTCTTATGCAACAAAAATATAACAAAGTGCCCTAAGCATTGTAACAATTGAAATCACTACATCCCTATCGCATCAAACACGGACTCTATGATCACAGTTCTCAATTATCAATTCCAGCCGTTAGCTAGTTGGATGTCAATATTCATTTAGCGGCTTGGCCACGGTGCGCGTGATTTGTCGCTCCCCCCTCACTCCGCCACCCGGCAAAGGGAACGATTCGTGGACTGCATACGAAATCGCAACGAATTTCGCACAGGGTCGCCAATGATGTCGAAAATCGTTTTCGTTATTAATAATTCGGAATCCGTCTCGTAGATTTCGCTTTGATTTATATGATGATGGGTTATGGTGTTTTGGTTGAATAAAATAATGAATATTGGTATCTTCTTGGGGATTTTCTTATCTTTTGCTTGCGACTCATGTTTATTTATTTATTTCAACTTTATGCACAAAGAACTGTACAAAGGCGGACTTAATGCCAGAGGCATTCTCTACCAGTCGACCTTTCATGTTATTGTTACTTTATAGATAAGCTAATAATGCTCACACTATAGAACAAGCCCTATGTCGCGAGGGACTTTATAAACATCCAATTAACGGGCACAAAGTACACCCAGACTCGAAACAAATATCTTTGACTTTTAAACTTTCGCGTTGCATGATAATCTCTTCTACTTGCACCTACCATGCTCTTCTCTGCATCACCCTAAGGTTGGCTGGTAGACAATGCCTTTGGCATTAAGCCCACCTTTGTACTACTTATATTGTGCATAAAGTTTAAATAAATAAATAAATAATATTTATTCATTTAAAACGGGAATTCACTCGATTATGATTTAGGTATTTACATACCTTATGGTATTTGACGTTTCGACCAGGTTACAACGGCCGTGGTCACAAGCTGTATGTAAATACCTTAATCATTATCGCGTGAATTCCCGTTTTAAATCAATAAAAATATCTTAGAATCACACAAATATTTGTCTCGTGTGGGAATCGAACCCACGTCACTCGGTGCAGCGATGTTTGTGGTGAGGCGACCACCTTAATCGCTACGAAACGATGACAGTCAATTTCTAATAATTATTTTCTGTTTGATTGCAGATTTTACTCAGTATATGGGCGACATGGATATGCAAGACTACAAGGCGATGGCCGGTGGAACTGAAAGGTTAGTGCATTAAAGTTTCAAATTCTATCACGAAAAATACACACTGTTTGAATATTATATAGATCAGATACTTATATGAAACTTATGAACGTCATACAAAACCAAAAAAGGTGTCAGTACATTTTCGCTAACAAAGTTTAGCTTTAAGAAGAACTTGTACGAAACTCAGGCCACTCTTTTTGTATAACGGAAATTCATACAATCAAGCATTATGTGGTTGACGGGGGACTGATTAGCATGTGACCTTGGCTGGTGTATTTAATTAATCAATTATATATCAATTATACATAATGAAACACTGCGTAAATTCCAGATGTATTAGCTTAAAATGTTATAATTACCCGCTAAACGTGTACTCGTAATACAGTTAGTCATTTATTTAATTTCCTAATTGATCTCAAACAAAGGTAACCTTGTCATAGTTGGGATCAACAAGTTGATTTGAGTTCGGAAAAAATGTTCTGATTTGTTCTGATGATTTATCAGACTATAATAATTGTAACTATTGTTTTAAGATTTATTAATTGTAAAAAAACTTGTAAGCCATAAATTAATTATTGTTTGCTCCTATTATATTAATATTACATAATATTTTTAATATCATAATATATTATTAAATTATGTTAAAATTTCTTTATTACAGAGACATAATATTTAATAAATTTTGCTAATTTAATTTTAAAACGAGTAAAAATTTACAACGCATTTTTTTTCCAAAGTCAAATATTTAAAAAAAATACCAGCAACAAAAACATACTTCACCAAGACAACAAAATATGATAGTCATAAAAAAACATTGTCATTTTAATCAACATGAAAGCCTTTGAATAATATATCAAAATATACAGTATGACATATCTGTAAGGTCACGAGGACCCTCCAATCTGCTTCCATTCATTCACACGAAGTCATTCATCTTGTTTTTCTTTTTTTTTTCGCTCGCATATCCCTAGAGCCGGTTGTTCGTCAAAGTGCAATATCATCAAATCACTGTAAAAGAAGTTTCATGATTTGAGGGGGTGCAGGGGGATGAAATATTACAACCGGAGAGGTTCGTTTCCGAAAGGACGAGTTAGTGATGCGGTTGGAGTAGTGTGAGCTATGCTATATGCTATATGCTATAATTGTTGCTATAGTATTTGTAGTGGTGACACAAGTCACGTACACGACAAGAGTGTTTTGTTGTAATTCAATTTTCATTTATGTGTACCAACATTTATTATTCTTATTACACTCAAAATAACAGCTTTTTAGAGTAGAAATAAAAAACACTGTAAAATTTTTGTCTGTCTGTTTGTTTGAGGTATACTCTAAAACTACTGATACGATTTCAACGGAACTGGAATTTGCTGGAATTTACTGGTGAATAGGTTAATGTCATAAGAAGTAACTAAAGCTACTTTGATTTTGGAAAAAATATCAAGGTTTCATGGAAAAATAAAAAATAAACTATGAAATCACATGCGAACGAAGTCGCTTGCACATTAACTTTAATATAATTTAGGAAATACTATTAATAAAATTAATCTCAATAACGAGGCAAGAAATGTTACCAAACTTATTATTTAGTACTTAACTATGTTTTAAGTTGTAATATTACAAAATGGCCGTTGGATGCGGGCGGCACAAAATCGCTCGCTGTGGCGGAAATTAGGTGAGGGCTATGTTCAACAGTGGACGTCATTGGGCTGATATGATGATGATGATGATGATTACAAAATAAATGAACTCAGCAATGTTCTTAAAAAGCTATACAAAGCTATATTCCATATCTTATAGCTGCCCACTGTAACACATACCCATCGTTTTTAGTGTCGGCGTCGTTGTGCCGAGTCACTCAGGGCGTATTTCATGCTACGTCGACTCAAGAAATGATATTGTCGGGAATATGATTCGTGAATGTAACAAATGTATTATGTACTTCGACCTTTAGCGTCGTCAGTTTGGGTCCTTAGAATGGACTTTCCAATTTGTATCGATATATTTCATTTTAGATGGCTGTAAAGATGTCAGTGGGTGCTCGTATATCTTTTTGATATGCCAATGAAGTTTTTTGGGAAAATATTCGAAGCGACGTTGTATTGGTGAATGCTATAGGCTATCATGAAAAAGTTCTATTCGATTAAAATCGTTTAGAATATTTTAACGTATTGTTTTTCTATGATCGATACTTATATTTTAAATTCGAATGCAACTCTGTTTATCTTTATGAAACACTTTCTAACAAAAATACACATTATAGTCAATAGAAGAAGCTAGTCATTCATTAACTTTATTCAATAAGATGTGCTTATACTATCAAAGGTTCAGTTTGAAAATAATATAAAAATCTAAACTCGCACTTATCAAAACTATCAAAAATACGAAAGTTTATGGAACTATCTGGATATGAGTCATAATAGCTTTATCTTGCCGTATCAAAACATAAAGCACAATATCTCATAATACAGAGTCTTATAAAATAACACCTCGTGATGTATAAACATTTTAGTGGCCGTAGCTATCCGTAGTAGTTCGTAGCTATTAGGGCTACGCCGTAGCACGTAGAATCCTTTACCAAGTATAAAGAGCACAGGCACTGAGTGAAAATTTAATGTTCACGTTATAAAAAACGTGAAAATTTTACGAGAATCTTAAAGTTTAATGGTTTCTTGAGATAATTTAGGTGAAGAAAAATCTTAATGCCTTGGCAATAAAATGAAAATACAGGTAATAATACTAATACGGCTAAAAAATATTTTACACCAATTTTTCACATGGAATCACGCCTTTTTCGTCGACGGCAGACTTGCATCAAACCCAAATTTTGCCAGCTATTTGATCCCACGTTCCGACCATTTGTATGAAATTACAATACTGCATGTAATTATATTTATACTGTGCCTATAGCATTGCTCGATAAATGGACTATCCAAAACGAATTTTGTTTTAAATCAGACCAGTAGTCCCTAAAATCATAGCATTAAAAAAAAAAACAAAATCTTCAGCTTTATAATACTAGTATAGATGAACGCCTTGCTTCGTTGCCGTTGTCTATGGATTTGAGTAAATGTATGTAGTTGCTAAGCTAAGCCTGTTTGTGACGCATGCGCGTTGTAAATCCAACGATGTGTGAGCGCACGGACCCTGCACAATATAATGCTTTAGTGCACATCTGCCCTGTACAGGTCCTATTTTGATCTGTTGAGAGTTTGCTCCAAGTTAGAAGCTGTTGGTTTTGTGACGAAATTATTATTTAAATTTTAATTGTAAAAACAATGATTTACACGTAAAGGACAATAGTTTTAAGATTATTATTAAATTGTTCTGTATTAATCATTCAAAGTACCTAACGAAAGAAAGTTCTACCTTTATATTAATAAAGTGTTCATAATTCATTACAAGCTTTCATCAACAACTGCCTCGGTGGCGCAGCGGGAAGTGTATACGACTGCTGTGCAAGAGGTCCCGGGTTCAATTCCCAGGTCGAGTGAAAATGGTATTGGGTTTTTCTGTCTTGAAGTTCCAGTATTAAGATTTTCTCGGAGTTTGGTAAACAAACGTTCCCGGTTGATGACAATAGGCTCGCCCCTATTACATGGGACCGAAAATAGCTGGCGAAATGTGGGTGTGAAACACCTCTGCCTACCCCTTCGGAAAAAAAGGCGTGATGCTATGTTATGTTATGTTAAGCTTTCATCAAAAACTGCTCACTTTCTCTTTATTCTAAGGTCTTTTGCAACACATGTGTGATGTTTGAAAAATGTAAAAGTAACAAAATGTTTGTAAATAACTTCATCCTAATGCCTTCTAACTTTAATGTAGCATAAAATTTTGAAAATTCCCGAAAAGGCATAGGTATTACATCAAAGAAGGCCCTAAATAGGCTACAGTGATTATTTCGTCACTTTTAATAAGGATCAAAGGAGCAAAGCGAACGCCACAAGAATAAGTAATCTTTAAGTTAAGCAGGATCATCATCATCATCATTTCAACCCATAAACGTCCCACTGCTGGGCACTCCTCCAAACAATGTGGAGGAAATTTAGCCTACTATACCACGCTGGCCAGACGGGTGGTATAGGGTTTGTTTCGAATTTTCCTTTTCTCGCAGTGCTCTTGTCTGCATAAGATTACTCTCTCAGTCGCCTTTTACGACATCCACGGGTAGAGATGGGGTGGTGACATTATGTATTCTTAATCCGTCACTACACGGAAAGACATTGAAAGCAGGATATTTAAATCTTATTTCCATAAACTGTTGCACTCAAAATCGCTGGCGCTTATAACTTAACTCCGTTATTAATACTTCGCTCCAGTGTAGGTAAATTCATGCGTAATATCATTGTTCGCTGGCCTATTGATCAGAAAGTTCGCTTCAACAACTTTATATAAATAGTTGGCACGTAGACTTTATTAATATAGCTCTATTAACGACTATTATTACGAACGTTACACTTTTATCGGTATCTAGGTATCTCGTAAACTTTGTGGATGAGAAGTGCACTAACTGGTTTAATACCGACTCGTATGCGAAGCAATTGGAAGAGTCTACTTTGTTTTGTGAAAATCAAGAAAAAATTGCTGTTTCGTAAAAAAATAAGAAAGCTTTCATGTTTTTGAATTGAACAATAAAATCAAAAAAAAAAAACAAAAAAATTAAAAATGCGTAGTAAACTATGGAAGCGGATAGCGAGTGAAAAAAATGTGCATAAGAGCTGTTCTTTTTTCTTAATCACGTTTTATTCCTATTTGGATTTTGTTTCAAATTTTTTCAAATATTCCATTATAACATTATAAACGAATTGCTTAATAATATAATATAATATAATGTAGTTTCAACCCCTTTTTATCCCCGAGAAATTAATCAAAAGCGCATAATAATAGTACTACTACAGACGAACCTAAAACAATGCAACGTCTTTCTTCAAAACAATCTTAAGAAAATGAAAACTTTAAACCATTAGCGTCTTGAAATCAGCTAGCCAATAATAGCCCAACAGGAGTCTTAGCAGATGCCCATCAATAACAGAAACTATCTTTAGCAAAGGCGCCAAGACTGCAACGGATCGATAACCAATCAGCTTCAAGCTCGGCCCGGTAGAATTACCTGGGCCTTGATTAGGTACTCGCGATCTCTGTAACTACAACCTAGACGGTCAATAAACTTCAGACAGCACCTCTTTAATATTTTCCCCTGGATAAGCTAGCTTTTATGTTGCTTTAATGTTTTGACTGAGGTCTTATTATTAGTTCAATTACTTTTTAGATCGAGAGAAATTTTAGTCGTTTGAAAGGCACTTTTGTATTGACGTTTAAACCAAGATTGGATAATATTCTACCACATTTACACAGCGCCATCTAGTCTAGTTATGGGTACTAAACAGCTGATATACTACTTAAATACATTTTTTTTTTTGTAAATACATACATATTATAGATAAATTACACCCAGACACAGAACAAACCTTTATGCTCATCACACAAAGATTTGTCCTGGGTGGGGATCGAACCCACGACCTCCGGTTTAGCAGTCAGGGTCACTAACCACTAGACTAACAGGCCAGTCATATGCGGATAGCATGCGATTCAGTGAGCTATGTCGCCAAATTTTCCTGTGGATCTCTTCATTTCTGTTTGAGGGAAACTCCGAGCCTTGGTTGCAGGCGGCATAAAATTGCTCGAAGTGGCGGAAATTAGGTGATGTTGAGTAATGTCAGTGTGAGGTCATTAGGCTGATATGATGATGATAAACAAACACACCAAATGATATACATTTTATCTAAATGCTAAACAAGTAATGGAAAAATTCAAACCCACGACGGGACTTGAACCCGCGACCCTACCATTCCGTGTGCAGTGCTCTTTCATCTGAGCTACGCGGGTGGACGTGCCTGAGATCGAATTTATCCATTACCTGTTAACATGATGACGTCATGACAACGTTTTTTGGATGGTAGGGTCGCGGGTTCAAGTTCCGTCGTGGGTTTGAATTTTTCCATTACTTGTTTAGCATTTATATAAAATGTTAAACCAAAGCGATGGAAATTGCTTGATATTTGATATACATTAGCTTCAATTAAGACTATTTCCCAGCGACAATCGCGACACAAATCAAAGTGAAAGCAGAATAGCCGTGACATTTTTCCACATAATAAGCTCAAACACATTTGCATAACGATCTCCTAACTAATGATCCAGCTGCTCATGTTTTATTAATATCTCTGTGCAACGGAGACAATTTTGTGTTGCCATAAATAAAAGCTACGAATGGACCATTAAGGTGTTGTTACATTTTTTGAATTTCGAATTTTATATCTAGAAGAACGTTCATGACTAAATTGTTGACGTTATATAGAAATAACAGGACAGAAATAGGCTAGAATATGATGTATGAAAAGATTGTTGAACGTTGAAGAAGCTAATGTATGTTATGTATGTTAAAAAAGATTCTCCGAAGATGCGCTGATCAAAAACAGTCGTGCTCTACAAGTAGATATATGATTTTTGAACCAAATGTTTGAATGCTTGATTCGCACATAAGCCAAAATTTGTACAATCTAAAAAAAATTTTATTTTAATTTTAAGTATTGACTCATGACTATCGTAAATACATAATTATATGTAGTGTAGTAAGAACAGGTGTTGTCTTTAACCAGTGAATAAATTAAAAAGAATAAATAAAACATTATTTAGTTCAAGGAGTTCTTATGCAAAAAAAAATTTAAAAAATCGAGATTAAAAACTTTTTCCACAAATGCGCTATCCTTTTATCGATAATCGAAATAAAGCATATGTGGCAGCGCCTTAACATAGAGTTGCAAAGTTTCGATTGAACCGTCACAGATAACGAATAACAATAGTCTGGATGTAGAGCCTCCGTTTGTATCCGGGACAGAGTTCTCGACAAGTTTTTGTGTCTATGTTCTCGTTGGCTGTCGCAATGTCAAATTAGTTTTTTGTTGTACGACCAGTGTGATGCTGACAGAGACGGTTGTTCATTCATGTTGGGTTTGAGAATTGAGGTAGTCTGTGTTATTTGCTATTTAAATATTTTAGTGAAACTTTTTCAGCATTAAATTATAAACAAATAAATAAATATTTTCACACACCCACACAGCGCGCCATCTTGTCTCATATTAGGCAATTATAATGCTTGTTTTTTTAGAGTGGAGTTGTTATTTTTTTATATTGTAACATGTATCAATGATGTGGCTAGCTGTACTTATACAGACGTTATATTGCTGTCAGATTCCAGTAGGTTTATAAAAATAAGGTGGAATTTCGCATTCTGAATTTATTGATGATGAAATACACAATGATTTTCTGATAATAAAAGCCTAACAATATTTTTATCTTTAGCCCGTTGATCTTTGCATGGCTCATGTAATTTTAGTAGCATATTTGCACAAACAAAATATAAGGGATATATAAAAAAAACGCTTCCATGAAACTTTGTACTTAATATTCGAATAAAAATATAGTAAATCTGTTAACTTATTATAAACAGTATCAACAATATACTAAAATTCTGCCCCGAAAACTATCAACTAATCTAGTAGAGGCCATCAGGAGTACCGTAGACGTCAATGTTATCTATTATTAAAATCAAGGTGGGTACCTAGGCGGGTACCTAAAACGTGTTGCCGAGACAGTTTTCAATTATCCACGTACTTGTACAATGAAGCCCTGGAAATGGGAAATGACATTAAATTTAGTAATATACCGTTCGGTGGTTTTATGCGTTGGGGAAGTTTGGTTAATATTTAACACTAGTGTCTGCCCATGCCTCTCTCGTATTATGTCGGTAAATATAGCTTATTTGCTAGTTTATTATTATTGACTATCATCATCATCATTACAACCCATAATTTATTGTCCCACTGCTGGGCATGAGTCTCCTTCAAACCTTGTGGAGGGAATGAGCCTACTATTTTTGACTGGCCTGTTGGTCTAGTGGTTAGTGAGCCTGACTGCTAAGCCTGAGGTCGTGGGTTCGATTCCCACCCAGGACAAATCTTTGTGTAATGAGCATAAAGGTTTGTTGTGTCTGGGTGTAATTTATCTATAATATGTATGTATTTAGGAGAAAAAAAAATGTATTTAAGTAGTATATCAGTTGTTTAGTACCCATAACACAAGCAAATATAATTGTTTACTTTGGGACTAGATGGCGCTGTGTGAATGTAGTAGAATATTATATTATTATATTACTATACCGCTGGCCAGACGGGTTGTATAAGGTTTTGTTTCGAATTTTCCTTTTGTCGTACCACACTCACGGGTTGATAAGCTGAATAGAATCTTCTAACTTCGAGCGAGTGTCCTTGAGATCTGAAATTTGAGAGATTGCCCTAGTTTAGGCTCTAGTCCATCCTCTTAGTTCCAAAAGTTACCTATTCACAATGTTTTCACAATATCTGTAACATGCTTGTCCAAGTTTATTATTATATTTTGTAACGGTGGAAAATAAAGCTCGTTGGTTTGGCCCTGGATTGAATTTCAGGGCCGTTAAAATTTCAGTGATTGTTTGCACATAATATGGCGAGCATCCTTATAATAAATTATGCGGAATCAGAAAATAGCATGTATTTGCGTGAATTTACTGCAAGCGTATTATAACATTAAACAAAATGAAAATGAATTAATCCATGATTATGATTACAAAATTAAATTACACAGAAATAATTAAAAAGTAAGGTTCTTTGATCAGTGACATGGTTGCCATAATTATTGGGTGCAGAATAGGGTTGTTCAAAGGTAACATTATGTCGAAATTTTAATTAAAACGCAAAACGTGTCGCCATCGATTTACTAGGTACTTACGTTCGCCTTAGGGTTGACACATAAACTACATTTTTTAGCGTTAATAATAATAAAATGTATACATCATCAAGTCTTTAATTCCTAACGGTTTTGGTAGCTTTTTTGTGCAAATTTAGAATTAAATTTTTATATATAGGTATAATTTTCTTTATTATAATACATAATATATCTATACCAGGAACTACTTGTGTGATTTGAAAAATTATTTTAGTGTTAGAAAGCTCTCTGATTAAGGCAGGTTATAGGCTATATAAAATCATTCTACTGCTAATGCAAGCTGAGCAGTGGTTAAAAAAAAAACGATGAGAGTGAAACCTCGCGCTACTTCATAGTTACTATCTTTATATATATAATTCTTCTGTACGTGTGTTGACAGTGAACTCCTCCTAAACGGCTGAACCGATTTGATTGAATTTTTGTGTATGTGTTCAAGTGGATTCGAGGATGGTTTAGATTTACAAAAAAAAAATGCAATCGATTGGTATATCATGCAGGACAACGTCTTTCGGGTCCGCTAGTAATAGATATAATAGCATCAAGTCCTTTTTACCCAAAAACTATGAAGGTGATGTTAGCATCACATACTTATCTTGTCAGTTAACTTAAGACCCTTGAATAAGGCGAGTTTATTGTCATCTTTCAAGCAAAGTTCTGAATTCCAAGTTCTTGGTGAAAATTTTACAAAATAAAAAACGCATTGAGTTCAAGGCTTGAACTCAAAGCCACTTGTACAATTGTTAATAATAAACATCCTGTGACGGCTATTTCTTTATTCATTTCCATTTCGTATAACTGTAAAGTGGCAACCCTGTGAACGTTTGACGTTGACAGCTTGTAATATATTAATTAAAATTTTGTCGGCTGCGCTTCGATTTTATAGTTTTCAATGTAATAAATAATAAAGCAGATTAAGTATATAATACTAGAAGTCACATGGGGCTTCGCTCCTGTCGTGCTTTATTTGGCCACTGCTTGCTCCTATAGGCCGTAGCGTAATGTTATCTAACCTATAGCCTTTCTCAATAAATGGGCTATCCAACACAATTTATTTTTTCAAATCGGGCTAGTAGTTCTTGAAATCCTTGCATTTAACCAAAAAAACTCTTCAACTTTATAATATTATTAGGTATAGATATTTGTACTAATTAATTTCTAAATAATTCGCTAGCTTGAATGAAAATTGTCTCTCGAACTGCCACATTCAGAGACGTCAATTAGCAGTAATCTGTCACTAACACAATTTTTTTATTGAATAATCGTCTTAAGGCGTATCGATTTAAGTATTACACGTTTTTACTATATAAACTTTTAAAGTTAAATTATATCTCTGAGTACGGCAGTTAGATTTACATACCATAAATATTAATATTAAATTAGTAGCAAATTAAATTAAAATATATAATAATATACATAGGCATATGGATATCATTGTGTTGCACATATTACAAAAAATCTTTGATGACGACACTCGATGGAATATCTTTATTTATAAAAGCGTTTCTATGCTCAACATTTCCAATTCCATCATAAGTTCAGCTCAATTTCTAAATTTCATTGTCATGTGATATGACTGCAAAATTTAAGTTTATGTTTGTATATAACATCATTATATAAATTTATATTTATCTTCCAATAAACATTCAATTCATTTTTCTTTAACATACAATACATTTTAAATAAACAAATGGGTAATGTACCTACAATAAATTCTTGTCTATATTGAATCGGATCTCGAGTGCATAGTTTTTAATATCTGTAATGAAAAAAGCAAATATGATGGGAGAATGCTGCACGAGTCGAGTGTAATAGCGCTAAGCATGTGGGGCGAGGGCTTAGTGGGAAGAGGTAGCGGTATTATAAATAGGTATTCATAAGTGACAAAACTACAAAAAGTTTGAAACAATTTTTTTTTTATTTGTTTGAAATATTTAATCGCCTCAGTCTGACCACAGCCTGCAAAACAAGATCAAAACGTCAAGCATGTACGTTATACGATGACGGTGGCAAACAGACGTACGGATCGCCCGTTGGTAAGTAGTTACCGTAGCTTATGGGCTCCTGCAAGTCCAGGGTATCGAACGTATTGCCGACCCTTAAGATACCTATTCACTTCTTTAACTACTTTTACTTTTCCTGTTTTTTTCTGTCATTTCTGTCATTTTTATATCATGCAATATGAAGGTTTAATAATAAGTCACCTGTTTCTCTACTCGCTATCTATATCACAATCGTCCCTCCGCACATTTCATTTCCCATCGCAAAACAAAACTGCGACGTCGCGAAGTGCATTAGTAAATTACTCACGTCCGTAAAGTCTGTACTCGGTACTTTTCAAAACTTTGAATTTTGTCGCTAGGCTCAAACTAACTAATTTGTATAATTAACATACCCTCCCCAAGACCAAATTAGGCTGTTGTTTTGTAAATTTATCCTTAATTTAATTCCATTGAGCAATATTTTCGGAGACGGTCTCGCAATAAATTATGTTGCTTCTTGGTATTGATGATAAATTATTATTTTAGATTATAAGACGAGAATAAACGTGATTATGTTTTAGGTATTGGTCTCGTAAAATTTGTAGTTCGCTCTGAAGTTGCACCGCGCTGCTGTTTAACATTGTAAATGAACTTCGTTCGTTATTTAATTTTTGATTTTATTGTTTATAATATAATAATGTTCCTGAGTTTTCATATGAAAATCGAATGTAATTTTATGATAAATGGTAAAAAATCCAATATCATCTAGTAATATAATTTGATACAAAAGTTTTAGAATAGAATACACATTTTAAAAACATATTTTTAATAAGCGAACAAAAAACCCCTTAACTCAAACGTTTCAACAAAAACAAATTGTATCAACTTTTCAATGTTTTACTTACAGAAAAAACATTGCCGTGTTAAAATAAGCAGAGTTGGTAAAAGGCATTACCTATGGCAATAAGTTACCTTAACGACAGCCGGTGGGAGAATAAACCGGCGAGCACATTCGCGGTGCGGCCTAAAGTAATGGAATAAAAACATAAAGAGCATTAGAGTGAGCCGTGCGAAGGACGCAAGATAATACAGTGGGTACCCGACCTTATCGACCGTGGTTAAGCGCCCAAGCGATGTTTGATAGGGTAAAAAAACCTCGGTTGAAATATTACAACCCTTTTTTTGTTTCAGCGTGTAACAAAGTTACTGACAAGATTTTCAGCGTAATTTTTGTAAGGCCTTTGTAACAAGTAAAATGATTGGAGCCTTTGTGCTTTTTGTTGTAATTATGGCATTGTATGTGGAAATGAATGACTTGGCTTAACTTTTATGATAGCTGGCAGAAAAGGTGATTAAGGAATAGATATTAAGATTGCGTATTTTATTTATTATATTTCAGTTTCTCTCATTCACAGTTTAAAAAGTTTATAAACACAGAAAGATAAGTAATATTTACATAAAAAAAAATAGAATACAATTTCAAACAATTCAAATTAAGAAATATAATTATTTCATAATTAATTAAATAAAAAAATAGTTATAATAGGTATGTATGTGTGCTTACAACGATTAAATTAATTCAAGTATTCGAGACAGTATCGTATAAATTTATCTAATGTATTATAAAATAATATATATTTGATAGCTAAACGATCAAAGCGTTGAGCTGTGTTAGCGCTTGTGGAGTAAGCTACTGTTACCATCTTATACTACCCACATGAGCTTATTACTTGTAACAAATTGGTAATTTTCTATTATTCGGGTCTGTTGGTCTTCATTATTATAAAACTTTTCCATGATATTATAACTATTTTTATATTCTCTCATTTGCAATATCACTATAATTAGTTCATGCACCATCTCGTTTGAAAGCGTCCTACGTAACGGTAATACAGTTAGTAGGTACTTGCTTTTCAACAAACTTCCTTAACCGTCAATTGCTTTCTATTGGTCATAAGTCTCTCAAATGCTTATCTGTTAACTTTCCATAAACTACCTACATTCAGTTTTTCTACGCAAACTGCGAGCATACTTTTTGTAATTAAAGCGAACAGAGAAATTCATAAAATTTAATCCACAAGCAGCAAAATCAATGCCTCTCGTACGAACGATGAACATTTTCCAATCTATCTATAATATGTTATTGATGAGAACCCCATCTCGAAGCTTAACGTCAGACAAAAGTTTCCTCATGCAACCCGGATGGTTTTTTAACCTATCTCTTTTTTCAACTAAGGCCGATTGCACATTTGTCCGAATTCCACTTGAGTCCGGTCCGTTTGTTAATGTTACGGCCATTGCTACTGTTTCCTAACGGCAATGTCTGCAAGACGGGTAAAAGCAACTGTTTTAATAAATACACGAATAAAGCCTAATTATGAACGCTACAGTGACCAGTGACTTTGACATAATATATTATCCATCCTCATAATCTACTTCTTGTAATTAGATTTTACATGCAACAAATAATGCTTAACTATTATTTACAAAACATTCATAAATTCTGAATATTTATAATACAAGTACTTAACTTAAAATTCAAATAACGAATACATAAAACAACATTCACGTTTTTGCAATAAACCGGACCTAAAACCGGAATCACTTTTTGCTGAATCAAAATTTGAATTATGTGCGATCCCTTTAATCAGATTTTTTTTCAACTCTAGACGTTTTTTAATCAGCTGCTGTTGGAAAATGTCCAGTTGCCAGTTATCGGAAAGAGTTTTTAATCAGAACTTTAGCGTATGTGCCAGTGTCTGGAACTAAATCAATAGATATTTTCAGCAAATTAATGGGTTTTGTTTGAGATTTATGAACGTTACTTATTACCATATACGCTGTGGAAATTCGTTGGTTTTTTGCCCTTATTACTTAAATTGTTGAATATGAGATTGTTGAGTTGAGTTTTCCGAAATATTACGATCGTGTTACTACTCGTAAATGATGTCTTTTATGTTGTTCTGTAGATGTTTTATGAGTTAATTAAATTTCGTTTAAAATCAGGAGCGATTAAATAAGTATAATTAGGTAGTGTGTTTGGTTCTGAAAGCATACAGGGAACTTGATATGGAAAAAGGTGTTTTGAGTTGTGTATTTTTAAAGAAATACATATTATAGAATGAGATAAAAAAAAACGATGCTTCATTAAATGATGACACACATTCCGAGTCTATAACTATTCATCTCATCTCATCTCAGCCTATTGCAGTCCACTGCTGGACATCGGCCTCTGCTAACACACGCCATAACACTCAGTTCTCCACCTTCCGCATCCAGTCAGATCCAGCGACCTTTTTCAGGTCGTCAGTCCATCTAGCTGGAGGTCATCTTACACTACATTAACTATTATTAATTTATAATTATTGCTTGTTTCAGGTACCATATTTTTTTAACCTTAACAAACTTCTACTGGATCTTCGCCAAGCAGGTATTATTAGGTAGCCTAGATTACTATTTTTTAAAGATTTTTAAACCAGTAAAACGTTAGTAAGTCTTAGTACCTAGGCTTCACAGTAAATTGAATAGCTCGTTTTTTTTGCTGACAAAATGGTCGCTTAATGCTTTAGCATACCAAAAGCAACAAGGGTATCAGTTCGGTGTCGCGACAGTACGTTATCTGCTGCGACTGGATAAAGTCTGCTGCATACTGATAACTTTAAGGATGCACCTACAGTCAAGTTCGGTATCATCACTGCAACAATATGATACGATATGTCACTGTGACATAACGTCCACGCTATTACTAACCTATTAATAGAATGCCTTTAAATTAAAATGCTTCCTGCTTAATCAAATTTACTCGCTTCCTAGTTAAATAGGATCTCAATTCGATCATTCGGTAAGATGAGCGGAAGCTTCCGAGACTAGCTTTCTCAACTCGATAATAACTCATCTAAATATCTAATTCAAACAACTGATCCTTGAACCAACAATAAAACGAGATTATACAGAGCTTGGAAGTTTAGAACAAACGTACAATACCTATTTATTTAGATTTAAAGTGGTGGCGAATAAATCTCGTGATGTTATTTTCTACTTCACTTATTGTCTTCTTCTTTCTCGTCACTTTCCGTTTCACTGGATCAACCATAGAATTCTTTGAACTGACTCTCATACTGATTTCCGAATTACTAAACCTAGAATAACGCTACCACGAAAATATGCAACCGCGAATAATTATTCTCCGAAATAACTTTATCACGAATTTTCATACAGCGAAATAATGCTGTAACGAACATTTATACATCGAAAGAACATTATCCCTAATATCAGCACTACAATTTTTATATAACGAAATAATGTTGTAACGAATATTAAATTATCCCTAATATCAGCACACGGATCCAAGTACACAAATAAAACACCAGGAAATCAGCAATGATTTTTTTGGTGAAACTTTTCTGGTACATTGAATTCATCAAGAGTGGGAGGTAGTTTAGGGATTCCCTTTGATCTTGTTCTACTTATAACCATTCTCATTGCGCTAGTACTTGGCAAATAAGGAGCACTCGATTGTTCAACTTTCTGTAAATCACTTTGTATGATTTGGGACGGAGTATCCAAACTGTTTGTGGCCCTTGATTTTAAACCATTTAATAACTGTAAATTACAAACTTTTTCAGGTTCAGGGCTGTGACAGTGGTCACAATCACTTTTACGCAATACGTCACTTTTACGCAATACGTGTACACCATGTTCATTTATTTTTGTAATCGCTCTGGAATTACAATTAACTGTCCATTTTTTCGTGCAGCACCAGTAACACACACTATCCACTTTTCTGTCCATACTGAACAAATATCCATCTAGAACAAGATGTTTTTTATTTTTCTTCGAAAATACAAAACTTAACTCCGTCATTTTGCATAACGTTAGTGACATGATGGACATACAATTGTCATTTTATTTTTATTTTTTCCTATACAATAAGACTTCATCGTAAACAGTATGTTATTACAGTTCGACCACGAAGAATATAAGGGATAATAAATATTTGTTACATACAACATATTTCGTTATATAAAAATTGTAGTGCTGATATTAGGGATAATGTTCTTTCGATGTATAAATGTTCGTTACAGCATTATTTCGCTGTATGAAAATTCGTGATAAAGTTATTTCGGAGAATAATTATTCGCGGTTGCATATTTTCGTGGTAGCGTTATTCTAGGTTTAGTAATTCGGAAATCAGTATGAGAGTCCTTTGAACTAGAATACCTTTCTTTGCAACACTAACTTGACGATGTATCTTGGTGATCTCTACTATGATGGCTTTTCTGTGTGTTCTCCAGTGTAGAACGAGAAGAGGAAGATCCGATTGCACCGTAGATCCTATCATAAAAGTACAGTTGAGTGATACACCATTCGCGTTGTTACAATACCACCCGTAACTTTGTAGTCTCTGTATCAATGGAAAAGCATTAAAATTAAACAATGATAAAAACTAAATCATAAGAAACGAATTACAGTCATACTTCACCAGCTATTTTTGATACTATGTAAAAAGGAGAAAAATAGAATAACGTTTTTGGTTTAGTAACTTCATAAAATGAACCCAGAACCTCTTATGTAACAGCCGCATACACTTGTCATCGAAGCAGATTAATCGTCATAATCATATTAGCCCAATAAAGTCCACTGGTGGACATAGGCGTCACCTAATTTCCGCCACAGTGAGGAGCGTAGTTTTGCCGCTTGCAACCAACGGCCACCCGCAACCTTTACGAGATCGTCGGTCTTACACTGAGCTTTCCAATACGAGCCCGCCACTGGCGAACCTTTTTCTCCCATCGACCATCAGTTAATGTAGCCTACCGAAGCAGATTAATATGATATAATATCCTAACTCCATTACTAAAATAATACCCATAATAGGATAAGCTAAAGACAAATTACCGCTGCCGTGTACCATTTGTTAGTGTCGTGAAGATATCGAGTTTTCAATAACAGTAATAGGTACATTAACTGGCCGACTTGTACACCTGAGACTGCTATGATTGGACATCTATTGTGTTGTTTAGTATACGTATATACATTGCTTGTGTAGAGTCAGTAATGTTAAGCCATAAATGATTATGTTGATGAAAGTTTACAAGAGATTTTTTTGTCGAAAACTTATTTAATTAATTTTGTTTATTTAATACTTCTGTATAAATTTATACACTGATCAAAAATATCGGTAATTAATGCTCAAACGATTTTAAGTAGAAATACATACATACATATAGATCACGCCTTTTTCTCAACAGAGGTGTAGGAAGAGACCATTTCCTTCCACTTGCTACGATTCTGACATACATTTTTAATTAAGTAGAAAGTTTAAGAAAAATATGTTTTTAAACTTGTTTTTCGAATCTGATTGTATTTGAAAGAAAGAAAGAAATTGATTTATTTCTTTCATTTCTTTTATTTCTGTATATATTGTTTTCTTTTTTTCTATGATTTTTTCTTCTAAAAGATAGCACCCACACCAGAAATCAATTTCTGTAGCACACGGAACCCAGCTATAAGTCACAAATTTGATTTTAGCTGCAATTTCTGTTGTTTTAACCGTGAAGTAAAATAAATCAAAACAAAAACATTAATTAAGTAAAAAGAAACTTAAGTGTAATATAATTAATCAAATTTTTTACTGAAAATATTTTAATCTAGCACGACTGCTGTTTATCGATTCTCACCACGAACGTGCGTACTCAGGGGGCAATGTACGTCAACCTTATCGTAATCAACATAATGTCTCATTACCCCAGGGTTCTATATTGAAATATGATAGGGCCCCAGCTGCGGGTCCCCCGCACTAATTCGAGCGTTTAATCGACCGGCGACTGGTCTCCCAAGGGACGGCCACGTGGGATTGACAGACATGATGTAGCGATTCCGAGTATTTCCACCAGTTAATATTTTGGGGATTTACAGTGACATGTTTACTTGAAATATATTATGATTGTATTTTTATATTTGGACGGCTGATCTAGCTGTATGCAACTGTGCATGAGAAGGCTTTATAGAGATTGCGTCGCGCATTTTATCCCCAAAGGAGTAAGCAGAAGTGCATCACATTCACATTTTGTGTAGCACAGCCATGTCAAGTGTCAACTTATAGTAATTAGTGTTATTACACTAATTACTATAGAAATCATGTCTTATAGGATTATTATCTAATTTGTATCAGGTTAATAAATTAATATTAAAACAGTCTCCCATTTATTTTTATATAAATGCTAAACAAGTAATGGAAAAATTCAAACCCACGACGGGACTTGAACCCGCGACCCTGCCATTCCGTGTGCAGAGCACTGCAGCACTGCATGGCAGGAGCATGAAGTGCAGAGCACTGCACACGGAATGGCAGGGTCGCGGGTTGAAGTCCCGTCGTGGGTTTGAATTTTTCCATTACTTGTTTAGCATTTATATAAAAATGTTAAACCAAAGCGAAGGAAATTGCTTAATATTTAATGTAGTCTCCCATTTAGTTCAATATAGACCTGTTTTGCACATAGGCCTTCCACATTCGTCTCCATTTCTGTCCAAATTGCTCCAGTTCATTTCAGCCTCGTTATCTGAAATGGCCAATAGATTAAACTGTGTAACTGAATACTGGCAAATGCAACGGCTAAATTTAGTATCGACACTAGTGATTTTATTGAGACGAAGTTTACACAAACAGTAGGCAGTAATTACTTCGTGTTTCACTCACTAGAGTTTAATACTTTTTTTATTTATGAAGGTGTGTGTTCAGCCAGATGTCTATAAACTCAAATAAACTTTTCAGTTACTATCCATTTGTTTACAAAGAGTGGCCTTTCTTCAAAGTTCTTCTTATAGATCCACCCCGTCAGCAAACTGGTCGTAGGCAAATTTGGCTGACACTACTTTTCGGATAACGTGTTACATTCTTAACTTGTGACTTTCATAAGTGTTATCTTGTAACCTAGATGAATAAATGAGATACCATTTTATTTGAGTTTCTTTATAAACAAAAAGAGAACATTCACTATAAGCAAATAATCTTCCAAATCTGGAGTCTTTCTTAATTAGACTTACAATTTGTTTTTTAGCAGTCGTTTATTTCAAACACTAGATCAATAATGCAATTATTCGTAATGAAGAATTTACCGTCAATACACTGCTTACTTTAAAATTAAATCTTTGAGTGGCAGTCAAAGAGCCTAAGTGAAAAATCACTTTTCATTTTCCCATTTCTTTCATCACGTATCATAAGAATTTTTATTTTATTTATTTGAATATTTAATTCATTTGGTGAATATTTGATCAGAAATCACAGTAATCATGTTAGCGATATATCTGTTACATTACAGAATTTGTATGACACGTAACCAACTCTGATTCCGTGGAGTCTAACAGTAACTCCGGATTGCTGTCAAAACAGACCTCAATCAAGGCTTGATCGTATAAATTTTGATTACTCTGTACGCTTGCAGAATACGAAATTACCGAAACGAGACATCAAAGAGTACCACTTTATATTTTTAACGAAAAAGGTGTGTACAGTATCAATATTCTATCAAGCTAGCCGCTATAAGTTTGTCAAAGAAATATATTATATCAAAAATTTAAAAAAAGAAAGTTTTCAGACGCTTTAGAATAAAATATTCGCCCCAAGTTTGTGTTGTTTTAGGGTGGTAGTTTTCTCTTTACCTTTACTCAGTTTTGAAGGTCTTTCTTGAAAACTTATTATAACTGTTACTTTTATAAAAAAAAAATTAAGCGTATCTCAAATGAAATTGTAATCAAAATTGGTTTTACAGTTTACATGTTATATAATGTAAGAAAGTGTGGCATTAATTCCAAAATAGTTAAGTTCGATATTCGATTTATTTTAAACAAGGTAAAATTATATAAACTTGAACTGCCTCGGTGGCGCAGCGGGAAGTTTATACGACTGCTGTGCAAGAGGTCCCGGGTTCGATTCCCGGGTCGGGTGAAAATGGTATTGGGCTTTTCTAACATGAAATTCCAGTATTGAGATTTTCTCGGAGTTTGGTAAAAAAATGTTCCCGGTTGATGACAATAGGCTCGCCCCCTATTTCATGGAACCAAACATAGCTGGTGAAATGTGGGTGTGAAACACCTCTGCCTACCTTCGGGGAAAAAGGCGTGATGCTATGTTATGTTATGTTACATAATGTAAGAAAGTGTGGCATAAGTTACAAAATAGTTGTTTGATGTTCAATTTATTTCAAAGAAGGTAAAATTATATAAAATTGAACAGAACACATAAAATATTTTCATACTCAATCTACAAATGATACATATCAAAATACAACTGCATAATAGCCAAATATTATGGCAGATACAAACAGCCCAGACCACATTTTTTGACTAAGATAATCCGTAGTGACTTTCGTAAATGTCAAAGCTATTACAAAAGAAACTAATCCTCGTAGAATTGGCCTGGAATGCTGAATCATGATTATAATGTACAGCGAATCCTCGGGAGGAATGGAACTGACATCTTGCTCGCATGTGCTCTGACTGTATAAGGCAGTACGAGGCACTTGATACAAAAATAATGTTCCTATTTTCCTTGTGAGAATAAGTTGACGATATTGAATTAATTTTTCGTCGAAAATTTTGTAGAGTACAGTGGAGTTAAGTTCTTTTGGGATTGGAATATTTCTGTAGTTACATCTTTCAGCAGTTTTGACTGCGTGTTAGGTATTGATAAAAATTATACAGCACTCACAATATCACTCTCCGCGCTTCAAATTATTTTTATGCAAATAGTCACGTTGATTGGTTGCTCCACTGTAATGTGAAGGAATGACAAACAAATAAATATGCTTTCGAAATTATAATAACTACTTATTAGTCAGGCATTTATAAATCAAATCTATACTAATATTATAGGTCATAACATTTTGACTGGTCTGGGGGTCTAGTGGTTAGTGACCCTGGCTGCTAAGCCGGAGGTCGTGGGTTCGATCCCTACCCAGGAGAAATTTTTGTGTGATGAGCATAAATGTTTGTTCTGTGTCTGGATGTAATTTATCTATAATATGTATGTATTTACAAAAAAACAATAACACAAGTAAATATTATTGCTTACTTTGGCACTAGATGGCGTTGTGTGAATGAAGTAGAATATTATATTATTTATAAAGCTGAAGAGTTTTTTTAGTTAACGCTAGGATCTCAGAAACTACGGGTCTGATTTGAAAAATTATTTTAGTGTTCGTTAACCTATTTACTGAGAAAGGTTATAAGCTATATAACATCACGCTATGGCTAATAGAAGCTGAGCAGTGGCCAAACAAAAGTGACGGGAACAAAGCCCTGCGTGACTTCTAGTAAGATATAAATATAAGATTATATATTTACAAAAAGTTTTTAATTTTGAAGTAATAAAAATGATGTATTTATATAGTATACATCATTGCTGATATTGTTTTCAGGATTACAAAATCTTGGTTATTAATTTCACTATGTATGTGTTTATTTTACTTTAGTTTTCCACGCAAAATGTTGATCAAAGGTGTAGTTGTTTTTGGTATCCTATTAAATACATGGTAAAGATTCCCTCGGCACATAACTTTCAGGGCCCATAATTCATCCTTCACCTATATACCAAGTAAATGTTTGAGAACACACCACAATACATCAAAACGTCTGAAACAAACTGTTGAAGCTTCACCAACGTTACACGAATGTTGCCATAACAATATTTCACATAAAACTTAAACAGAATCTGTTCGTTTTAACGATCTGCACGTCGACTGTCGGAGGGTAGACGCGTCTTCGCCGCGAAATTTCCATAAATCAATTTCAATACAAACACCTCTTAGTGAACTCTGTCCGCGGTCTTCATAAATTTGGGGTCTGAGTGACTGCGGTCGCGTTATGGTTGAGGAAAATCAAGTAGTTGATTTATTAAACGATAAATAAATTTAGTTGGTATGGTATTTTTGTCTTGGAATATTAAAAAATACAATGATTTCATTGAAATGAAAAAATCTGAATTGATTATTTCATTGTCTGGTTATAAATAACTTACTTCTTGCTTATCTTGCATAAGTTATAATTGCTAAAGTTAGGATGGATGGTTAGATGGATGTATGGATGGATGTTTGTACTTAATCGCGTGAGAACAGCTGTAAGGATCTGTATGAAATTTGGCACACATTAGTCTGCACATAGGTAAAGACTACCCTCTTTACTTCTGATTAATTTCGTTGTGAAGACAGAAGCTTAGGCATTTCCTGGGTCTCCCGAGTGATAAAACTCGATGTTTGCAAGGGTCATTGCTGCTAATTCTTTTTTTTCTTTTTTTTTCTTTTTTTAAAAGACAACGCCCGCCCTAGGGAACAAGCCCTGTGTCGCGGGGAGCTTTACAAACATGAAACTAACGGACACAAAGTACACCCAGACTAGAAACAAATATCTATGAATTACACAAATATTTGTCTCGTGTGGGAATCGAACCCACGTCACCCAGCACGGCGATGTAGTGGCAAGGCGACCACCTTAACCACTGCGCCACGGTGACAGTCAAAATTCTGGTTCAAAGGAGTTGCAGTGGTGGGCATGAAGGTGGGATTGTCCCGTTGCGCATAGTCTCCGTTTTACCGACGTATATCCTTTTCATAATTAAGTATAAATATGGGCTAAGAAGATCGTTGCTTCACCTAATTAGAAGCATCCTATACTATGCATACGTTACGCTTACTGTGACTGAAAAGTTCTTGATGAGAGTAGTCTCAAATCATGCTCAGTGCCATCCTATTGGAGAGGCATAATATGTACAATACAGGCTTGAGATAATAATTATTGGCTAAGAGAAAATAAAGAATATTCTCGATCACCGCTATTACTAATTCCTCACCCTAGTCCGTGACTTGGATGGTGAACGGCCCGCGGTTACTGGGCGACAGTTGGAACGCAGTTATACTGATCAAATTGAGTCAGTTGCTGAAGTAAAGTCGAATGCGGGGTGAGATTTGTATCGCAGATGCCTTCGAATTTACTCGCTCATATTATTTATTTATTCCCATCATTTACTTTAAAGGTTTCGTTCTTGTTATTTTTGTATTTCTGACTAGATTGACCGTTTGCGTTTCAATGATGCAGACCAAAGGTCGTTGGTAAATAAAAATGAAGTCAAATTTTGTTAAGTGACCCTAAAATATATTTTTTATTTATGCTTTTCCTAAGTGAATTTTATATTATTTTTAATAAATAAATGACAGAAATAATAATAAGGAGATACAAATAACTTTACCAAAAGTAGGTTCTATTATGTAATACAATTTTGATAATCCCTTTACTCTAGGTGATAGAAATTGAAGATAAATATATCTCAACACTATTTTATTCTCCCGACTATGTGTCTTCGTAGGTCTCGTGAGAGGTACACACTGCGGATTAAACAACGTTATTCAACTTAAATTTGGATATTGTAAGCTTGAAATATATTTTACTAAACTTATGAGCTTTAGCCAAGTGGTTATGCAGGCGAACATTTCAAGTACATTTTTCTTAGATTATACGACAAAAGAGACAGGATACTTGTCAAGAGCAGGTGACTTGGCTACCGTATTCATAATTTGATAAAAAGTTTGCTTCACAAAAACGTTTTCGTTTGATTTATTGGTAGCTACGTGAAGGCTGCCTCATACAAAGACCTTTTGAGACATATTGTTATATTTTTAACCTTTGCTCTAAGTGTATTGTAAGTTGAAGAGAAAACGTGAGCTGTAATTGTAATACTAAAGATCACTGGTTACTTTTAACAAGTCTGGTTTATGAGTTACCGAAGTCTTAATAATTCTAGTATTGTGTCGCTTCTAGTGAGTAGTGGTCTTAGTGTTAACCAGGCTTATTGAGGAGGGAAGTGGTTGGCAACACAGTCGTGATGCTTCTGGTGTTGCTACACCTGTTTTCTACCGATATGGTATTATTCTTATTTTAATAAAATAAAATTTTTGTTTTAATTTTTATGGTATGATTTTTAAATAAATGTTTTTCTTTCTTTCTTTCAAAAAAGTAGACAGTTACATTGATATAAAGTGCTGAAATAATAAAATGCTCAACACGCCAAAGCTGCTGATACAGCTAAGGGCCCCAAATCTGCTAATTTACAAATGGATCAATTATATCGTAATTGGATCTCAATATCAGTTTTAAACATTTTTGGTAATCTGCTAGAAATTTAAGACCAATATATGAATGAAATATGAAAATATATAAATGAATGAACTGTTATTCAGTTTTATTCGTAAGAAAATTATATCCCGCCGAGAAGTGATATTGATAAATTTAATCACCTCACAAAAAGGCCAGCCTTTCACAATTTTTGAAGCAGGTGTTATAGGATATTTACATAAAGCTTGTGTCATATGTAGCCTATTTTTCCTAAGAGTTGTTGACAATAAATGGCTCCACTCTGGGACCTTGGGAACACGGTAAAGCCCAAAGCATTGCCTCTTGAATGAGCTAACCTCTTACCCGAAACGGATTTTTCACTTAGTACCACAAGCCTGACGTGAATTTATATATTTGGAAGAGAGTTTACACTACAGGGAATATGTAGGACTATATCATATAATATTTCGGTCAAAAGATCTGGTTTTATAAAAACGTAATTTTTTTTTTTTTTTAACATTTACACAGCGCCATCTAGTCCCAAATTAAGCAATTATATTGGCTTGTGTTATGGGTGCTAAACAACAAATTTTTTTTTTTTTTGTAAATACATATTAATAGATAAATTACACCCAGACACAGAACAAATCTTTATGCTCATCACACAAAGATTTGTCCTGGGTGGGGATCGAACCCACGACCTCCGGCTTAGCAGTCAGGGTCACTAACCACTAGACCAACAGGCCAGTCAATTATGGTTGCGTAGTTTGCTTCTCATACTTTGTTTGTTTACGTGTTTAGTAGCGGTACTTATTTTAAAAGACCACTTCATCACCATTAGTAACATATTATGTCCCACTGCTGGACTCGGGTCTCCTCTACTCTATCTAGAAAGGGGTTTTAAATATAATCCACACACACTGACCTAGAAACCAAAAATAAAACAATTCCACATTTTATTTGTAAACCATTACTAATATAATTATCTTTTGAATTTCAAATACATTTCAAACTACATATTAATCCTGCCTTCCAAAAAGCTAAATGGAAACCTATTTCAATGTCTAAAGCAGACCCCAAATCTTATTTAGCCTGTCCATCCACTGATGGGCATAGGCCAAACCCGATAAACAAAAACCGGGGGATCCAATCACAAAGTTTTGCGAAATAAATTTTGGTTTCGCATGAAGTTTAATGGACAAAAGGGCTATTGTTTTATATTTATGTATAAGCCTTCCAAGACCAAAGGGCTTCGTAATTTAGCCATCCCTTAGGGACGGGACAAAACATTCGGGATTGTGAATTTACCTGGCTATTCTTATATTACGATAGGGTTACGATAAAATACTTTGGTTTATCATTTAATGATTATAGAAAATGTCATTTGTATTTTGAAATTTATTTTAACTGTTGTAAATCGTAGTGGCATTAGCCCACTTGTTACTGTTGTCCTTTTAAAACAAGGAAAGAAAGAAAGAAGAAAAAAACTCTGTTCATTTTCAGACTCTAATTTACACAAACTTACACTGTAAAGAACTTGTATTAGTCCAAAAAATAACAAACAAAACAAAAAAACCAACGCTTAAGATACAAAAATATTGAAGATTTTTTTTTTAATTTAAATACAGGAGGTGTTTATAAACAAAAAAATCCGTGGACCTTTATTTGAACACTCTTTTTTTTTCAACACATTCACACAGCGCCATCTAGTCCCAAATTAAGCAATTATATTTGCTTGTGTTATGGGTACTAAACAACTGATATAGGTACTACTTAATTTTTTTTTTTTTGTAAATACATTCATATTATAGATAAATTCCACCCAGACACAGAACAAACAATCATGCCCATCACACAAAGATTTGTCCTGCGTGGGGATCGAACCCACGACCTTCGGCTTAGCAGTCAGGGTCACTAACCACTAGACCAACAGGCCTGTCAAAACACTGCTCAGCTTCTATTACATAGTGTATAAAATTCTTCAATAAATGGCCTATCTATCACTAAAAACTATAAATATTCTATATACACATTACTTACTTTATAAATCCCGCGCCTTCTCAACAAACAAACAGAAAGTTCGGGAAACAATTTCGATAATAGCTACTTGGAACTTGTGGACATTAATCAAGATGGAATTGTTATTAATTACGTTAAACTTACATCTTCGTGATTAGTGCTGATTAAATTATACTTTGCTGAGGATTTGGCTAATCTCGACGTAAGCTTTGATCAAGGATTATATCGGTAGTTATTATATTATCCCTTTTATTCGTGAATATTCGTGGTATTGTGAGTACATATTGAGATAATATAAATATCTCCGGGATCGTAGGCAGTATGTTAAAATGGGGAACTACAGATCTCAGGAGTATTACCCAAGGTCAGGCGTGAGTCAGGGTAGCACGATGGGTCCGACTCAGTTTCTCATTATGATTAATGATTTACCAGCCATCTTTTCCAAGTCGGAGTGCCTCATGTTCGCCGATGACCTTAAGTTGTTTATCTCTATTACCGATGCTGATGACTGTGCGGCATTACAGTCGGATATTGATGCAGTAGCTAAATGGAGTAAGGAAAACAAGTTACCATTAAATGTTTCCAAATGTAAAACAATCACATTTACTAGATCTCGTTTCCCAATTACTACAACTTACGAACTAACAGGCACAGCGCTTGAACGTGTCAGCTCAATTAGAGACTTAGGGCTTAACCTTGACACTAAGCTTGATTTCCACGGTCATATTAGGGACGTATGTAAAGCTGCCAATAAATCTCTGGGTTTCATAATTAGAATGTCAATTGATTTTCACAATGTCCAGGCTATTAAATTACTATATAATGCATATGTACGGAGCAAGTTAGAATATAATGCAATTGTATGGAATCCTCAGGAGAAGCTATATATTTTATTGGTGGAGAAAATCCAGAGGAAATTTTGCAGGTATTTGTACAAGCGTGAATACGGATTCTACCCACATCTATATCCTTCCTTGTTTGTATCTGGAATGGTTGGTCTAAATACATTAGAATTCAGACGGAAATATATGCTTATATTGCACTACTGGTAATAATAGAAAAAGTGGATAATCCATCGGTGCGCGAGTGTATCTATCTATATGTACCTAATCAATACGTGCGTGGAGCAGGAAGACGGCGGCACCAACTGTTTACAGGTCCGCCGTCAATGCGCTCTACTCAAGTCACTAATAGTCCCACTCTCAGAGCCATCCGACTGACAAATGAGTTTTTGATGAGCTGTCCTGCAGTTGACCTGTTCTTTGACAATACTAATACAATAATTTGTAATATATTGCTGTACTTAAATATGTAATTTGTTAATCTGTTAATATTTAATAATTCTAAATTTCTGACATTAGGTACTTATATGAACTAACTAATTTGTTAATTTTATTTTCATACATTTTTGACATCATAATTTTATTAATCCTAATATTACCTATATTAAATTCTATTACTGTCTACTTATATTTCTATAATTATAATATGTCACGGAATAATTAGACTGAAATTATATTTATCTTTATCTTCTGTTTGTATTAGGTTTAATTGAAATACGTTAAGCATCTTGGTGTATACTGTAAGCTTAGGTATGTATTGTTATAAATAAATAAATAAATAAATAAATATATTCAACTTTATTTTTAACCGACTTCCAAAACAAATGGAGGAGGTTCTCAATTCGACACGTAGGTACGAGTATGTTTTTGTATGTGTGTGACGCGATTTCTTAGCCGATCATGAACTGTTTTTGTTTTTTTTTTTGTTCGATAGATTTTATTTCAGTATTGGTCCCATATAAAATTTTATGAAATTGATACAGCGATATTTGAGTATATAAAAAAAAAAGAACATTTTTATCAGTCAATTTGATAACACGACGTTGTTGTGAGGGTCGCCACGGCTATCAGACTACTATTGCTACTGCAACTACTGATCTGACTTTGCATATATGTTAGCCCATCTAATTATCTTACCCTTCATCATCATTATCATCATCATCATCATACATCAAACCAATGACATCAGCCGCGGGACATAGTCCTTACCTAACTGCTGCCACAGCGAGACCTTTCAACTATTCAAAAAACACTAGCACCGATGCGTGAAATAAGCACTCAATGACAAATGAGCACACGTTCACATTTATATTTTCTTTTTTTTTTCTTTACTTTTATTAAAATAATGAATTATTAGTTAGTACTAAAATAAACTGTTTCAGTGATGCGTTGGGTCTATATACAACTCTTTTTCAAAAGGTTCAGCCGTTTTCAAATTTTGCGCTAAGTAACATTTTTTATCATGCATATTTATGTTATACATTTATTAATGGCTATTAGTTATCTTATTTAAAGTTTTAGTTTTATCACTGACAAAACCCAAAAGCTTTTAACTGTCAACACGTAAAAAAATATTTCTGAGTAGAAGTCGCGCGGGATTTCACTCCCGTCGTTCTTTATTTGCCCACTGCTCAGCGGCTATTGGCCGTAGCGTGGTGTAATATAGCCTATGTTACTTAGTGATAACGTAGCTTTCTAACGGCAAAAGAATTTTTGAAATCGGTTTAGTAGTTTTTAAGTTTATGCGTTACATACAAAAATACAAATCTTTCCTGTTTATAATATTATATTTGTAGTAGTTGATGTTAAGATGAAAATCACGTCCAAGTATTCCTATAATTAGAATTCTGCGGTATATGAACATCAAGATCAAAACATAATATTATTATACCGACAGTACCTAATTCAATCCATACATTTTGTCGGTAACACGATTTCTTTTGGTGGACTGATTTCTGAAATGATACGGTACTGCTTGGTCATATATTTTTGTAGAGACGCTATGAAATATTTTTGGAAACCAAAATATTTTGGCGTAAGACTCAAGTGAGATAATAGATATAGGTTTCAACTGATTGACTGTGCAAGGTCTGATTTAAATATGCTAAAAGTAATACCCCTTATTACAAATTTGGACTAAGTATTAAACCAGGTTTAAATTGACATAAGCCATTGTTTTAGTGTCAATTTAAACCTGGTTTAATGCTTAGTCCGCATTTTGTAATAAGGGGATAGTGAAGAACATAGGACCTTACAGAAAAACTATGTACATTGAAATAATTCTTATACATTGAATTAAAATAGATTGTTTTTTAGATTTGTTTTTTTTAGTAGATATTATCTACTACGAAACAATAAATTGATGCCCAATTTTATTTTATTGTCACATAAAAGCAAAACAATCGGGTGACAAGGATTGACAGATTGAATTTTGCTTAGTTTTTTTTTACGAAGATATTTGAGGTTAAAATGTTAAATGTTTATTCAAGGGTAATAAAGAGAGATTGTTTGATTGATTGGTACGACTGGCAAACTGAAGGGTATTTTTTTCGCTGAAACAGTTAAATCCTATATTTTTATTTGAAATTCTTTAAAAGGATTCATTGGGTCAGAAGGTTACAGAAGGTTGATTAAGTCAAAATAAACAAAATGTATATTTATCCTATATTTAGTATATTTTACGTGAAAAATAAGTAATTAAACAATGACGCATGCTGATTTCATATCACTATGGAACTGCGCTGAGTACAGTAGGTTCGATTACCGCATGAATTAAATTGTAAATATTTGTGTTACCAAAGATTTATTCAAAGATATTATACTTTAATTTTGAGTCACAATAATGAATGATGTATAACTATTATTTAAACTCTCACTACCGTACTCAGAGACGTTACTTAAATTTAAAGTTTATTTGGTAAAAACGTGTAATACTTAAGTCGATACGCAGAAAGACTATTATTCAATGAAAAAATTGTGTTAATGACAGATTACTGCTAATTGACGTCTCTTTAGTGTTTTAAAACTCTCAGTAACATAATTATTATGTATTAAGATTATAGAACTCACATCATCATCATCATCATATCAGCCCAATGACGTCCACTGTTGAACATCATCATCATCAACCCATTAAGTCCCTCTGCTGGGCTCGGGTCTCCTCTCTTCTAACTAGAGAGCTGAGAGGGTTTAGGCCATAATCCAAAAAAAATCCATCAAAATAAAAATTCAAAAAGTCTCATTTATCGATGACAACTGTGACTGTACCGATGTCATTTGCAAGCAAAAATATACATTATTGTTTTGTGATATGCAAACGACTTTTACTCTAAGGGTGATAAAGCAATATTATTGTCAACTATACTATTCAAGTGACTTACCATCTGCTAACGGTGAAGGAAAACATCGTGAGGAAACCCACATACCCTAGAAGAAATTCTATGTGTATGTCTGATTCACCAACCCGCACTAGGCCAGCGTGAGTGGATTATGGCCTAAACCCTCTCAGCTCTCTAGTTAGAGGAGAGGAGACCCGAGCCCAGTAGTGGGACTTTAATGGGTTGCTGATGATGATGATTCAAAAAGAACGGGACACAACTGCGTTTATTACAGTGCTCAGCCATAAAATACAAACATTCTTTACTCAAATACAATATTAAGTTAGTAAACAAAGCTTATTGCCTTCCCCGTTGATTAACACTTTTTACCGTTCGCGCAGAGTATACAATAAAAGGTTCAGGCACCGTCCGTGTTGCAAGTGACGACGCGGTAACGAGCTATGCCTGAACTAATTATTGGATGACCGGGGGTGAAACGTACGCTGGCTTTTATTTATATACTCTGCTTGGATTTTTCTAGAAAATTCTAGGTATTTTCACTTTGCTTTTAAAAGAAAAATGTATTTATGGTGCTATTTTCATGAAAAATTATGACGATTGAAATAGGCTGACTACTTCTTTAATAAAACTAAAGCGTTATTATTACTAGAGACTAAGTAATATCTGTTTCAATAACAATTTTACAATTACGTCAGCCGCTTAGCTGCTATTTAAAATAATTATTAAATCAATGGTTTCTGGAACGATTATTCCAGTTCGAATTTTTAGGATATAAATATCGGGTTTTACAACTAAAATTAAAACATATCAAGTGATAGCCACTATTGTCCTAGATATGAAACTATCGGGCCACAGCTGAGCGTATATTACCTACTGTCATGCGCCGTTATTTATTGCTACGTGCAGCACTACAGCAAGCCTTTATATAGAACTCACGCGTTGAGAGCGTGCTTGTTTTAAGTAGTAGGTATCATAGTTTTAACAACAGATATGTGATATTTCTCAGGTGTTTATCTTTTATGGTTGTCGAAAGCAAATTGTGTGCATATTTTTAAGGTAGGCCAGGCCGCCTTATACGGGTTTTTTTATAATATTCTACCACATTCACATAGCGCCATGTAGTCCCAAATTAAGCAATTATATTTACTTGTGTTATGGGTATTAACCAACTTATATACTACTTAAATACATTTTTTTTTGTAAATACATAGATATTATATAGATAAATTACACCCAGACACAGAACAAACCTTTATGTTCATCACACAAAGATTTTTGTCCTGGGTGAGGATCGAACCCACGATCTCCGGCTTAGCAGTAAGGGTCACTAACCACTAGACTAACAGGCCAGTCAACATTTTTTTTTCTGATAATAGATATTGTATATTAGATTTTATGAGTTTTGCTTTGGTTATTAAATGAGTGTACTTGTTTATCCATATAAAAGCTAATAAAAATATGCTTTATATATTAGTATTTTTATGCGATCGTAGATCTGTTGAAGTATGTTTGCATTCATAAATGTTTTATTTGTTTTTTTTTTATTTTAGCTTCTGTTACATGTATGAAGTGCCCTCCTTCGCTTTACTTGCTACAATATTCACACAAATCTCACTAGATATTTCTATACTTTACGAGCTATTAGCACAATCTTATCTATCCTCATTTAATCTTTGGTCATCGCGTTAACTGAGTGACTGCAGTCAGCAAGAGACTTATTTCAACGTCGAGTGTGAACCGTGAAACGTTTAAAAAGTTTTTTCAAAGCCACGATTATATTGCATGTGAGGCTTTGACGTTGGTGCATGACACCGTTCTATGAAATAGGCAGTCGAATTTGATGCCAAAACGGAACCAAATGGGTTTTACGTGCAAACATTTTTCAATAGTTCACGGAATAGAAATATGAAATATGTTATCACTTTTAGTGTAGCTACTTGAGCAAATTCTTAGGGATGTGTGAATAGTTTTGTTATTTATTTTAAATATTGAATTTTGCATTTTTATTAACAAAATTTTTTTTTGTTCATTGTGAAGTTTTAGATTATTTTAAAGTTTCAAAAAGTTAAAAGAAAATAAGCGTGTGCCATCCACATTCTTATTTATATTTCGATACTACATGTTATGTGGTTAGATACTACATTATAGTCCATGCTTAACTGTTGAATAGTTTAAAAAAAAGTTTTTAAATATATAATTTTTAAAATAATATTATAAATAGCTAGCTATTCAAGATAAATATGGCTTTGGCTATAAAAAATTTAAAAAAAAACGAAACAAACCAATTCATTTTAAAATCTCAAAACAGTTGAAGAAATCTGATTCTTTAAACAATCACAAAAGTAAATAAGTACATATCATTTAAAAGTGGACTCTTTAATAAACATTCTACATAATAAAAATGCCACATTCCCTTAGCGAACATTCCAGACACACCCCACAACAATTTCCATAATGGAACCGTTCTACAATACATTTGAAACGTCACATCTGTACATAACCCATATTGATTCTATGACGGCAGTATCGGCTGACTACCTATGACAGCCATTTTGTTCCGTACAAAGGTGGCGACACTTGGAACAATTAGGTCGTCGGCGTGTAACTATGTCCACGCATACGATACTCTCCGTTCATGTGTTTGTATCTCGCTTTTGACAGCATAAGCTGAAGTAGCAATAGTCATGTTTGAAGTTGCGAGCCACGCTTGATATAAATACGAGCGCGGATTCATGGCGATTGACGTTTCAAAGCTATGCTTTGAGCAATTTGATGGCGTGTATTGGTGCTTGTGTAACTTATTGGCAAATGTAATTGAAATACGTTGTTTCTAAAACAGTTTACAGATAAAAATGTAAGTCGTTCTAGATGCCTACGGTCATTTAAGACAACTTGAAGAAAAAAAAATAAAAAAATTACATACACTCTTTAATGTTTGATACATATAGTAATACAAGGTACAAGAATACAAAGTCAAGTTGCAGATAAAAATAAAAAAATAATTTAATTTTTATTTTCTGCAAGTTGTCCTAAATGGGCCGTAGGTGTGTAGGACGAGTTAATGAAATACTCAAAAATGTATTTGAATAAAATAATATGTCTAAAAGAGAGTCTTTTAGACATATTATTGTCATTTGTCTATTATTGTCAAGCTTCTGTTTTGAATCGTTAAAGCTAGGTTGATCTCAGCAATATCTAATTTTTTCTTGTGAACGTAATTGCAATTAACTTCCAAGGCTCACATATAGTAACAACATCAAAAGAAAAACACATGCCATCATAATATAAACAAGGATAATGAAAATATTATCCCTATTCCGACCCACGCAAGCGCAACATCAAACTAACACAACAGTTATGGCACAACTTTGATGAGCACAGCTATAACGACATTAGCATCTTAACCCAACAGCCAATGAGATCATATATCAGTGACACCCCTACAAGATTTAGTTCTGAATTTGAATAATGTCCCCGTGAGCTCTTTCTCTTCCGTCCGGAACAACAAAGCCGCGGAAATGAAGTCGGCGCGTCTCTAATTGTGTTTTGATTTTGTTTTCTGCAGTTAATTATTGTACGTAGGGGTATTTTTGCGATGAAAAAAGGGATGTGTTATAAGTTTGAAGTGTCTGTGTCTGTCTGTGGCATCGTAGCTCTTAAACGAATAGTGATGTGACTTTTTCTGGTTTGAAAGCTGACATGAGCGTGATGGTTCCTAGACAGAAAGACTGATTTTAGAAATTTTCAATTTTATTTTTGTTTTAACACTTTGACAGCGTATTCAAACAAGTGTTTTCTCTGCACAACGATTCTTCTTTTGACCATAATGCGTATACAGAATAAAAATATATGCGTGTCAAAACACTCTGACACTCAATGTGAACAGGATTCAGCCTTCTGGTTGAGTACTGCACTGCACTATACTGACTTTATACTCAATGACCTCTAATTTTTGGGATCACTAGTCCTTAAAATAAAACACTGGCTTCTGAACTCTTCTGGATTTTATATTCGTCAAACTTCTCGTCATTCGCTCGCGAAAAACCTTAACACCGCCTTTCAGGAAATGACGTAATTAGTACAACTCCATCTATTGGTATATATTAACTATAATATTAAATTATAATTATTAAAAACTATATTTATTTTTAAACACACTGATAGTTACAAGGCTGCCTTTTTTTTTGGCGACTTCTTCTTTTTATGTGCCTACTTGTCGTTTTTGGTTCAATGATTAATTGTTTGCTGTTTGTAGGTTCTTAAATGATAACATAATATTTAACTTTCATGAAGATCGAACTCACAATACTTTGCAGTTTATTGCCAAGGTTGTTCCAACATATTTGATCAGTGTAACTGATAAATCGTTTTCTCAACAAACACAGTTAAGTTTCTAAATTTTATCCGTAAGTATCTAAACCAATTTGGTTTTTCTATTGAAACCGAGCATTTGACCACTAGACCTAGATGTCCAGTATAAGGTAAATATAATTACGTCATTTAATTATACCTAGCAACCGAGAAAAGGCTCGTTCTGTTCAACCGTACTCTGCGGTCTATATTCAATTAAAAAGTCCTTGCCTTTAAAATAACTCTGTTTTTTTTTACATTTTATAATGAATACACGGTGTGTGCCGACTTCAAATTGGCGTGTAAGTGCGTCGGGCTCGTCGGTACCTGTCTTGAATAATTTAAACTTACAGTGCCCACAATTTGAGCAAATTATAAGCTGACTGAGCAAAATTATGCGTCTACAGTGGTCGCCCTGAAAAATATTAATTCTGTCATTCTCGCGCACATTTAAAGAATTCTTTGATTTGTTAATTAGGGGAGTTAGAAATAAGTAGGTGAATTAACAGTGAAAGATATTAATTAATGTGAGATGAAGATAAATCAAATTTGATTGACCGTGTTATCTTTCTTGTATAGGTATCTTTATTTTTTTTATTTTAGATAAATGCTAATTATTGATTTGCTTCTACTTAAGAGTATTTGTTCAAGCAAAAACCTAGTATTGCCATTATTGAAAAAATAAAATGTTGCTAACTAATTAAAAAATATAAAAACAGTTTGTCTGCACCACCAATTACGTATGACTTTACATAGCTTGTGAAAAATTGGTATCATGCACCCTGCCTACTCCTTTGGGGAAAAAGTACATTTTAAAAGGTATAAAAAAGATAAGTAAGGCTAGAACTCACTTTATCATTCCTAAACATAATTACTATTGTACGGAACATAATTATGTGCGACGCGTCCAAATCAACGCGTATGTTTCATTGAGTCGGACTCGGATATATTCCCGTGATGACATAAGGCCGTCTGCACGTTTGCGTACGAACCCGAGAGCCGGGACACGTTACGCGTCGCGTCCGCGGCTCGCCGGTAATCGATCGCTGGTCATCAATCACGCTTGTCGCGTCGCACTGTTGCCAGACGATGGTTTTGTGCGTTTTATTAGTGGCCGTCCATCGGCTATGAATATTAGTCATCGAGTGACACGAGTGGGGTATTGTAATTCGATAATTTCACTGTTTATTTAGGAAGGGTGATAATGTGCTTTGTTTTTTAGAATATAAGAGGGTTTATTCCCATTTGTTAATTGTTGTTTAAGTTTTGAATATGAACGTTACTCTTAGAAATAAATTGAGAAAAATTGCACTCAGGAAATTTAACGCTGTTCATATTGCATTTCAAACTAAATTTATAAGCAAGTTATAATTTAAACGTAGAAATTAACTAAATGATACAAAACTAAACGTGTTAATCTTTGATTTAACGTCCAATAGTTTACTTTATATAATTATGAAAGAAACTACCTCAACTTGTAAATATCCTTTCACCAAAATCATCTCAAAAGCTTCAGTTTTAAAAAATTAAATACAGCCAGTATTTGAACACGAAGCAATCAAAATATTTAAAACACATTTTATAAAACACTATTAAACTTAAAAAACCTCACATTTCATCTCGGTAACGTAGGTGTGCAGGATTAATTAAGTGCTGGTGTTGCACGCACGACACGCGACAAGGAATGTCGCTGGCGCGTTGCCTAGCAACCGACATCGCTTTGAAGCGAATATTGTTCACTATCGACTGCACAGTTAACTCCCACTACGTGACACTTTGATTGAGTCGAATTATTTTGTGAGGTAGCTATGTGGTAGGATGTTCTCGAACGGGGAAACTGGTGTTAATATAAATTGTTCCTGGTAAAATGTACAGGTCTATCGAACGCAATGTTGTGTATATTAAGTTAATTTTGAATATGGAAATGATACATTCAGCATAAAACGCACAGCTTTTGAAATAAAATAAAAATGTTTTATACATACATAACCTAACGTAGGACCAAACAAACAGTAACTGCGGCACTCAGAAACAATGAATTACTCAAGCGACGTCTAAATGTAAATTTAGTTTTTTAAAGTTATAACATGTAAGGAAATATTGACCATAAGTGATGGTGATATATTTATGGTACCATCGCTAAATACTACCATTAAGCGATGGTGGTTGAATGGATAAGTGAGCGGTGTGTGAAACACGCGGTCTGAGTTTGATTCCGACCAGCAGTTTCTATACTGAGCAGCAGTGTTATGTATTTCACTTCGTGGAACATAATATATATGCACTAGTCATGTGACTTACCATCTGATGACGGTTAAGAAAAACATCGTGAGGAAATCCACAGACCCTAGAAGAAATTCTAAGATTATGTCTGATCCACCAACACGCTTTTGGTCAGCGTGTGTGGTTTATGGCCTGAACTCTCTCAGCTCTCTAGATAAAAAAGAAGAGACCCGAGCCATGCCGTCATGGGACATTATTAGGTCGCTATTATTATTATTTATTATATAAATTATTGTACAAACTCACTATTACTGTACTATGCTACAAACTCGTCAAGTGCAAGTCGATTCTCGCACTTAGGGTTTCGTACTAATTCTATTTTGTAATATAGCTAGAGAAAACGTTTCAAAACTATTTTTCCTTTGCCATATTAAATACGCAATTATCATATTTCAATATTAAAACCTGTTTGTATTATGAAAACCGTCAATAACATTATCATTAACAAAATGTATCATATAATGCGACCTCATTTCCAATCGAATGCGGAGTAACATCTTAACAAAACACGTAGTGTCGACGCGTCGATTCTTGTTCATGTATTATTCATTGACGAGTCGATTTCGTTTCCATGGCAGCTGGGACTAGTGACACCTGTGCGATGGCATTGAGCGCGCAATGTACGGTGAAATGTGTGGGATTCTCACAAGTGGTACAAGAATATGTGTCAGAGGTATTGTTCTGAATTATATTGTCAGGATAGAGAGTTTTAAAGTCGAACTAATTGTTATTATTTTCATTGACTGAAGTGGCACACGAGTAAGAGACACACCTGATGGTAAATGCCAGCTGCCGCCTATGGACATATTAAATATTAGAAGTCAAACGGGGTTACGCTCCTGTCAATCTTTATTTGGCTACTGCTCAGCTCCTATTAGCCGTAGCGAGATGTTATATAGCCTATAACCTTCCTCGATAAATGGGCTATTCAATACTAAAAGAATTTTGAAAATCGGTTCAGTAGATCCCGAGAGAAACTTACAAACTTGACCTCTTTATAATATTAGTATAGATGACTATGTTCACACACAACCAAGTCGCCTATTGAAAAGGAAAATTGGAAGGAAAAAGAAAACGATGAGGATTGAGGGGAGGAATTGGGACGCCTGCGCTCCACAATCACCGGACGAAACGCCCCTACATACTGCTATTTTTAACGTTCATACTCGTATTCTGTGGGAGGGTAGTACTTCTCTGGATGTGGCGACAAGCACATTCTGGGATGCAGGCATGCCAATGCCATGGAAGGCACTTGAATAAACGATGCTTTGCTGTTTAGATATCATCATCATCATTACAACCTATAAATTAATGACACGGGTCTCCTCCAAACATTCTTGAGGGAATTTGGCCTTGTATCTGGCTAGACGGGTTAGTATAGGGTTTTGTTTGGAATTTTATTATAGATAATATAATAAATAAAAAAAAAATATCCTAATCTTTTAATGCATAGTGAAATCTTAAATGTGGATGCCAAAAGTTCAGGCTGTGTGTGTGTGTGTGTGTGTAAATAGTGAGTGTGTTTGGTAATATTATACAGGGTGTATACGACGATACGACATTAAATGAAACCACGTGTAGTATGTGATGTTAGAAGGCTATACCAAAAAAATTAAACAGAAATTTGCAATAGTTTAGACGCAAATGTACTTTCTTTATGTCACAGTTGTTCACAGTTTTAAACAACCTGTAGGTATTTACGTTGATCGTATGTTGTCATTACGTCATTCAATTCATTTAAATATCTCTGACTCTTTCATATTATCTTATCTCTTACTCTGTTCCGCACTGTTGTCGTCGTCATGTCGAAAACGTCATGATAGAAAAATAATGTGTAGTTTTATATTCTTAAATTTTTCGACTTTAAATAATGTGTAGCTTTTTTTTTTTTTTTTTTTTTTTTTTTTTTTCTTTTTTTTTAAATAACTTATATTAGAATATGTTTATAAGGGTTAACACTGGCTGCCTTGTCATTTAATGTCGTATCGTCGTATACACCCTGTATAATAGGTAATAAGTCTCGTAAATACTTGTACATTAATTAAAATAAGAGCTCACAAAACTTATTGTCATAGCTTGTCCCTCTATGGTTTGAGAGGTGACAGAGGGATTAATTAGGGTGCGCACAAAAGCGCCCTCTTTATATTTTTTAATTTGCCAACTGTGATCGTGAACCAAGCGAGTTGTTTAATTAAATTGAAGTAAAATTTTATGTACCTATTAAAAAATGTATTGGATCATTTTCTGGTGGGAATTGTTATAAAATTACTTATAAGACTGAAAAGTACTACGGTGCTGTAGTTTAAGTTTAAATTACTTTTTATGAATCCGAGTGTAGTTTAAACTATTTGAATGCATTAAAAACCTTTTTGTTCGTTGCCTATAGAGAGTTATTAATGGCTGTAAAAAAGTGCTTCTTTAATGTTATAAAAATACCTTATGTTTTATTAAAATATGTAGAACTCTACTAATTCTTTTAGATAATTAAGTAAGTATCTATTTTTCTGCTAAATTTCATATTTTTAATTTGTTCTTATGAATATTCAACATATTAATATAATATATTGATATGTTGTGGGTTCTCTGGGATAAAGGTACGAGTATTATTAAAACACTTGAATTCTATTTTTTTTAAATAATTATTTTTTTTTTTTTTTCATTTTTTTTTTTTTTCGGTTAAAAAGACAACGCCCGCACTAGGGAACAAGCCCTGTGTCGCGGGGAGCTTTACAAACATGAAACTAACGGACACAAAGTACACCCAGACTAGAAACAAATATCTATGAATCACAAAAATATTTGTCTCGTGTGGGAATCGAACCCACGTCACCCAGCACGGCGATGTAGTGGCGAGGCGACCACCTTAACCACTGCGCCACGGTGACAGTCAACTAAAAATTAAAATTTATGACTACTAATAATATATTATTTTTTAATAATATTTCTAAGGAAGGTATCGATTTTAGCTTCATAATTTAGCTCACCTTCCTCAATAGTTTACTATCGAGCTACAAATGGTAACCTCATATAATAGTATATAGCAGTTTTGTTACAAAACGAAATAATTAATTAACTGATATCACGCGACTGATGTTTCGCGAATGTTGAAATTAAAACATTATTTAATTTCGTATTGACTTTGGACGTGTGTATACGCTTTATTTTAATTATAACGAAGCCAGTTAAATATTAATAATGTGTTGATATCGTTTGATGTTGCTGATAGGTTGTCGGGGAAGCTTGACGTCTGACAATCGTACGTGAATGTGATTACGTGCGTGGTATTAATTTAGGTATATCGCCTACCGTTACTTTGTGTGCTTCTGCATTGCTATTAGCGATAATAGCGATACAGCATTTGGGTGATGGTATATAGTCAGCGACAGCGACTTTATCCTTGAGATTACGCGATAGCATCGCTAGAAAAATTGATTTTTGTTGCGATGCTGTAGCGATTGCCGTGGACAAGGCCTCTTAGGCCCAGAAAAAATGATGGGGTGCCGTGGGCCGGTCATTTTCACCATGATCTATAGAACAAAGAGAATCCTATCTGCTAACGCACACGGCGGCAAAAAAACTGCGCCACCAGTGACAGCAGCGGCTGACCGCCGTGAATTGAACAAACCACTTTGTATGCACCAACGCAGACAGCGACGCGGCGCGGGCAGCCACGGTCAGACACGTTTGGGTCTCTTCGATCGCGCCACCCCGTCGTTTTGGGCCTAAGTTGTAAACTATTTGTAGTGTGTAGACAGTACTACCAAGACAGTCTAGGTGCACGACTGTGCCAGAGGTCTTAGGTTCGATCTACGGGTTGGTCATAAATAATATTGGGTTTTAATGTCCAGTTAATGTCAATAGACTCGCTCTTATTACATTAGACTTAACATAGTTGAAGAAACATGGATACGATGCACGTCTACTTTTCTCTGCCGGGGAAAAGGCGTGATGAGAATTACCATGAAGACTATTTTTGCTTGACCTGGACATCGAATCGAGACTTCTTGCACTGCAGTACATACATACTCCCACTGCGCCGGACAGTCAGACTGGTTCAGTACAGTGATGCACGGAACCTGTCTGTCTAATTCTACATAAAATACATTGATATTACTAGTATTTATTAATAATAGCAATAGCAGCGTCATCGTAAATCAATTAGGTAATTGATGATGAATTTAATAAAATATTGTCGAACATCGTGGCTGTTAATAATATAAGGCAATTATGAATTGCGGTTATTTGATGTTAGGGTAATACAACGCATTAGTTTATAGATAAGCCGTTTTCAGAAATGCCGCGTTTCAGAAATCAAACCCCTGCTCTAATACTCACCAATCAGAATATGACATTAAAAATTATTCTTTAATCATAAAATTTAGACTATCTCTGTGGTGTAGCAGTTATAGTGGTTGCTTCGCCATTACATCACCGCATCGAGTGACGTGGGTTCGATTCCCACACGAGACTAATATTTGTGTGATTCATAAATTTGTTTCGAATCTGGGTGTACTTTGTATCCATTCATTGTATGTTTGTAAAGTCTCCCATGAAAGGGGGCTTATTTTTAGAGGGAGCAATGGACTCGCTTTTGTAGTTTTTTTTAAGTTTTTTATAACAAAAACAAAAACTTGAAGAAGTTTTTCCTAATATTCCTTTTTTATAAAATATTTAACACTAAATTTAGTCCCTAATACTCGTACCTTATACAATTAATTGGTTATCGTTAAGAATATCTCACTTTTTCTAGATGTCATAAAAACTAGATTCCATTTCACAATACGACAAAACAGAGCTAAATACCATGTAAAAGGAATCATACATTTTATATCACGCAACTAGTTTTTGTCGCATACAATAAACCAAATACCATTACTAATAGTCACAACAACACCCTTGACAAAACACTAATAAACAAAAACAAAACACAGCACCCTATACAACATTCACAAAAACAATTATCGCACGAAAATTATTTCGTCACAAATCAATTGACGAAGAAGATCACGGCACACGGAGATTTGTTTAACACGGCGCGGGGGGTGATGGAAACAAAGAAAGGCCTGTAGGGCGGGCGGGGGTTCGTTGGGCGGGCAGACGGCAATAACGGCAGTGCTTGCCGAGAGATCGGCAGAGACGGACGTGTCACACGATCCCACGACCTCCCGCCATAAGGCTCGCGATAACAAGTGTTTGTTGTGTACATCAATTTGTAAATTAAAACACGTTATTAAATCCTATATGTATTGTTTAAAACAGTGATGTAACCCGTTGCGATGTTTTGTTCGAGAATTCAGTTGATTTTTGTGTATGAGAAATGACCGGCTTGATAAATTAACTAACGGTGAGTGTAGTATATTTTCTTTATACAGTAATTGTTTAAGTTTTTATTGTATAATAATAGTAGTCACGTAGGTAAAGTTTTCATAACTACGAGGTTGCATTGTTGGTTGTTTTGTAGGACGAGTATAAGCCACTGTAGCTGCGATTACACTTTGTCATTTGTTAAACACGATAGGAGCTGTCCTTTCCATAACATTATTATAAAAATGATATTATTATTTATTAGTCATGATCTTACTACGTACTACGTATACTATATGACTTCAAATTTTATCAAAAGTTTTGGAATTTTGATATTTTAACGAACATTATTCAACCATAATATATTATACATGATAATCAAAATATTGGTAACGTTAAAAGATTTTATATAACATTTAATGAGAAGAAAATAGGACCACCAAAATTGTAAGTCTAATTCTAAGCGACCACAGAAATAAAGCCTATTCATGCCTATACAATACCGGAAATGGAAACCTATAATAAAAGTATAATCGCTTTATGTATCTACAATTACGTGAAAGTAAATATTTATACTACTGACCTTGAAAATTGGTTGATGTCGTTATCTTGATTTCAAACATCTGTGGGTAGATTGCCCTTTGTCAAAGAATTATAAAAAATACGTTAAATTCATTTATAGAAGTAATGTTACGTTGTTTTGATTTTGAGATATGTTTTGTCAGACTAGTAAATCTGCCTTGTTTAGAGTGCAATTTTCAAGTTTAGTATTTTCACTTTTTTTAATAAAATATGCATGAAATATGAATTTTACTGTGCTTTATACTCTTCTTTATTAACTAAAAATCTGCATTGTACCTCTTAGCAAAAGTAAGTCATACACTTAGCAAAGAAAATTTGCACTTTATTGTTTTTATAATTTATTAAGATTATTTGTAGCGGCATTAAATAGTACATAAACAAATTGTAAGCACACTACATACCATCATTTTATGAAAATTATAAATTATCAATTAATATTTTGATATTATATCATCATCATCATCATATCAGCCCAACGACGCACGTCCACTGCTGAACATAGGCCTCACCTAATTTACGCCATATTACATATTTTAACAAAATTCATTGCCCAGTTGATGCAGGATTTTATATCAAGTTCTCTTCTTGCACAGGTGCATTGTGTGCTTACTTTTGCAATAACTAAATTAATATAGCTCCCCTCACTGGCATACTGGTAGGCTTATATCTTGACAGGTAGATAAGTAATCATAGTCGGATGATCTCGGCTATGGGTAGTCTGCTGTCAGTGTTCTAGATATAATCTCTTAATCTCGAAGGCTCTCTGGTTATATGATAAGATGCACTATAGTAACTATTGATAGTATAGGTACTGTACACACAGTTTAAACTAAGATAATATAGTTTACTATAACGTAATCCATAAAATTAACAGTTAAATTTAAAGTACCTAACGTATGTTTTATGAAAAAAAATATTAAGTAGTTTATCAGTTGTTTAGTACCCATAACACAAGCAAATCTAATTTTTTAATTTGGGACTAGATGGCGCTGTGTAAACGTGGTGAAATATGGATGGATGGATATAATGTCAGTCTATTACGCTAGGACGGTTGAAGAGATCTTTATAAAATTTGGCACACAGATTATATTATCTGGAATAGTATATAGATTACTTTTTAAACCGAAGGAATTGACGGCCTCAGATGGGAAGCACAATAATTGTATATTACAGAGACCGTGTTTAATAATAAATCATTTATTTCAAGCATACACTTATATAATAAACATACAAATGGAATATTAGCATAAAAATAAATAATTTAAAATTTATAAAACTACGAGTAGGTGGAACCGCGGAAAATAGCTAGTAAAGTATTATATTATCTTTATTTCAAACTAGAAGTCGAGGGCTTCGCTCCTGTCGTTCTTTTTCCGGCCACTGCTCAGCTCCTATTTACCGTGGCGTAATGTTATATAGCCTTCCTCAATAAATGGGCTATACAAAACTAAAAGATTTTTTCATCGGACTAGTAGTTCCTGAGATCCAGGCATTCAACCAAACAAACAAATTCTTCACCTTTATAATATTAGTATAGATATAATATAGAAGCTCGAACGCATGTTATAATACACAAGTATATTAAATTTATTCGTAAGCAAACAAATTTGTTTGTATTGCTGTTAAATTTGATCCGTTTGTTTGTTTTGGTTCAATATGAAAGTTTAATCTATTCAAATGTAAATTAATATTTCGTGTTGCTATTAATCGTATTATTGTGTATTTTAGATGTTTTGATCCCAATAATATAATCGGGCTAATATCTGTTTTATTTTTTGAATATTAATAAAAAATGTTCGCGTTGAGATAATAATACTAAAATCTTTGTTGGCAAAATGGTTGGTGCGTTGAGAATATTATCTGACTTACTGTAGATTTCAATCACATTTATAGATATGCAATCTATAGTTTTGAATCTTATTTAAGTTAAGTTTAAACTTATACATTGCCCGGGCAAATTGCATTAACGCCACCTTTATTCTACGCAAGGGTACACGGAGGTACATCGAATCTAGCTGATCTCAGCAAAAATAATCTGATAAATTAAGGTTAGATTTCATTTATCATCATCATTAGCAACCCATTAATGTCCCACTGCTGGGCCTGGGTCTCCTCTACTCTCTCTAGAGAGCTGAGGCCATAATCCACACACACAGGCCTGAGAAGGGTTGGTGGATGGGTTTCCTTAGGATTTTTTCCTCCACCGACTAGTACAATGACATATAAATTCCACATTGTTACCGCTGATTGGATTTGAACTCTGAACTCATGATTTGCATGCCGGTCACTTAACTAGATTTAATTTCGTGACATAGGGTTGTTCCTCAGGGCAAAAGTTGTCTTTTTTAACGAAAAAATTATAGAAAAATCTCATACCGTTTTTCTGACCTGAGTATTGAACTCAGTAGTTTAAGTACACCAGTAGTTTACACACTCGCTACACCATTAGGACAGAAAATTCATATTTTTTGTTATTTATTAGCTTTTTGGTACAAATTTATGATAAATCTATCTTTTAATCTAAAAGTTCTAGAAATATAGTTTATTAGGTACAATATTGAGTGGCACATTGTAAAATAACTTTATGAATTATGTCGTAGTTCATACATACAATTCTTCTTGTACACTAAACAGGTTGCTTGAAACATGACTATTCATAAGTCCATCTCAAGTTTTGAACGTCGGCTCAGGTAAGTATGTTTGGAATTTGAACTATTCGTTCATAAGACTCAGATTTACGAAGAGTTTGTCCCAATTCCATGCCACTTAGTGTCATGTCGCAACTTTAAGACTTAATGTCACTATGACTATTATATTTTACTATAGTTGTACGATATGACGGTTTAGCTAATTGATATAATATTTTTTTTTTTTTTAAATAGATTCCACTCACGCTTTTAACCAAGTTTTATTTTATTCTGTTTGTGTTAGTCCGATACAAAATGCAAAGTTTCATGTCATCATTTTTGCGTGCAAAAGTACTAAATATACCTAAATAGTCATTCATTTTCTCCAATTTTTTTCTTCCATTTTGTATATCTGTTACTGTAAAAGTCCAAATACTGGTTAATCTTAGTTTTTACCAGTAGCTAGATCTTAAGATTTACCAATACGACTTGGTAAATGTAGGAATTATTAAAGCGCATCAAAAATTTGAAGTCGAATTGCAATCCATTTTAAATATTCTCTTCTCTGTGAGAGTACCTTTAAAAGGTATCACCTCTAAAACATTTTATAAAAACCCTCATTCAACTTTAAAAAGCTTGTTAAAACATGATGAACTGAAAGTTCAGAACCTAAAACATTCTACTTCAGTTTAGAGAGTAGAAAATATTCATGTTACAATCTTGTAACCCGAGATGTATAGTCTGTACCATGCATAACTTAGTTCAGACACAGGTAAATGTATCCAATCAAAAGCTGGAGATAGAAGGGAACTATCCAAGATCGTGCTTAAGCCCTGTATACACCTGGAAACAAAGCGTTGGTCGGAGTATGTTTAGCAACGTTGGTGGATTTTGATCAAATATTGGGGTTTGTTTTCTTCGTGTATCTAATGATATAGAATAATATAGAAAGTTTTGAGCTTCAGTTCTATAATATTTTTTTTGTTATGTGTTTATAGCTAGGCTTCATATAACATTCATAAAACCCCTATTATATAGAGAGATAAAATAGTAAGGATTTAAAATAAAAATTGTAATTTTAAACTGCAGTTTTTCCGAATGTTGATAGAATAGGTACTATCATTAAAAAAGTACCGACTCTACGTTAATTTTCTAAGAAGAGGTATGAACGCAACGTGGCACCGGAATGGCATTGTATAAGACGGATAAATAACGCCCACTATTCATGTAAAATTAAAGTTAATGGTCAACGGTAAGGATCGATAACTAAACCTATTATTTTTTGCCCGGCCCAGGAATAGAATGTAGGACCTCTTACACAGCAATCATGTAGGCACACACCTGCTACTACTGCTACTATACCATTACAACTACAAATATCATAAAAATAAGTGTATCCTAATACCAGTATTCAACAAACTAAAATATGACACACGCTCAAACAACATAATAAAAATATTTACTAGCAACTGGTAATGCAACTAAAGAATCATTAGATATCATATCCTTGTCGTACCAGTTCTAAATTTAAAATGTATCGTCCGTGTTCCTGACAAAACATGGATCAACATTGTCATAAGATAAATTTTGTTAGACGTACTCATTGTATAGGATAGTACCAATGTTTATGTTTACAACTCTGACATTGCGTTCAAGTTAGATAGTTTCTGCTGCTTGCAAATATTGGACCAACATGCGCCAATGTGGTACACAGTATAGTTTCATTAGAATAAAAAGTTTGTAAGCTTGATAGTAGTTCTATCTACTATTATGAGTTTAGGTATACTGTGCATAACATATTATGTTGGTATATGTTGGCCTTATGTCTGCTGGCTTGAAATAGGAGACAGTATTTTTGCTCTGAACTTGAATATGTTTGTATAAATAAAAATATGATTGTTTTATATTACGTTTCCACAGTGTGGGCCGTTCTATTTTTATAAAACTGTTGATTCTCATAGAAACGGTGAATGGATATTGTTACTATTATGTTGTGTTGGGTTATATTTTCAAAAAAATACTGCAATTGTTTGAATGTGCTGTATTATCTATAGAGAGGAATATTTGTGTGAGCTATGAATGATTTTATGTGTGGTTAATACAAGATTGTTATAAAAGATTAAGATAAGTGATAAATCCCTCTTAAGGTGTTGATAATATGCGTCACTTGTTATGAGCATTGGTATTGATTTTTGGCTCTGTACGTTGTTCAGTTGACGTTCGTTAAAAACGGTAAATGCTGGATGTTCTACTACAAGTGAATGTTCAGCCCTATCAGCACTATTATGTGAAAACTCAGAATAAAATTGCTTTTCTATTATAATTCACTTAAAACTTCACTTAACTTATAAGTGCATAAATAAACAGAAAACAAGTTAAAACCGTTCCCGAACTTGGGGATAAATACTAAAATTTCAAATGTTCTCATCTTGTCCCTTTAAAATTGAGTTCGATCGGAAAAGGTTTGGGCGTACCCCAGGGAGGCGACCTGGAACCATTGTCTCAGAGATTTAGCTGCGAGACAAAATTAGCGACGTCGACTATCGGTAAACAATATAATATCGGTAACTGCTGTACTTAAATGTGAGGGTTAACGATTTGTAAACGCTATCTTATGGGTAACGTTATACACAATGACAAAAAAAATTAAGCAATTTTGTTGAAGGTATAAAAATGTAAGTTAAATATTAACGTCTGCTCCACTCCATTTTAGGTTGGTCTTAATGGCATTTTAACGTAGAATAGATACTTCCATTTATACTAAAAACATGGCCAATGCTGTTTTTATTTTTAAATCAAATTGCTGTAATCTTATCAGAAGAAGCAAACTTCTTCTTCTGCTAAAACAAGGCTTCCAGAAGAATATTTACAGTAGTAGATTTCACATTCATTACCACATAATCTATGCAAGAATTCGTGTAGATTTGTTAACAGCCAAATTGATTTATTGCTCCCCAGTCATAACCAATTTGGATATCACAATTACAATTCGGAATTCAAAGTACTAAATCAACTCCATTCCATGGTTCGTTTAAAACAAAATCGCATCAGAACTTTTCTTATTTTGGCCGAAAAAAATGCAAACATGGCTACAAACGGCCGCTGTAAAACGCATGACTACATTCATTAGGGTAGGGTTCCGTGTGCGGTTTTTTGTTCTACCCTCATTAATTGTTCTTTGATGAGGCTCTCGTTGTGGTCAAGGTACACTTTGTATTAATGCACACTGATGAAATTTATGTTTTTAATGTACTGGCACTGATAGGCTGTGGGCGCTGTAATACCACTTTATTTAACATGAAATCATAAATGGCTGAACAGGATTACATGCTTAAAACCTATGCAGATTTATTAAATGTGGCCCGATTTAAATATCTCATTTTGGGGTGATTCTATAATAATATTCGTAGTCAATTTAAAATTGTATCTTTATTACAATAAACGTTATATTTCTTAATGATGATCATTTTTAATTATTGTTTTTTATATTAATTTGTTGAGTCATCCAACATGACGTCTGCGGGGAGCGGGACGCGAGGGAGCCGCGCGGCGGCAAACCGGTCGTCAGGCCGGCTCGGGCATCGTCGGCGAGCACACAGCTGACAGTCGCTTTCTACACTAGCTACAACACACGCACGCGCTCGCGCATTCTACTTAACCACACAATTGTTCGCGCAGTATTTGGAATTATTTATTATACACCTGGTTAATTACAGTCCACTAGTATTTTAATTTAATCACCTGAGCTTCGTAGGAGTAGGTAAACATAACCCTCGCAATCTACAATTATACTGATATACTCCAATGATGTGAATTTAATACCTAGTCCATTCGGTAGAAACGTCCAACAAATCGGTTTAAGGGTCTCATTTTACACTCAATAGACTTTATCCCCCAAATGGTCGTTTTAACAGACTTTTTTTCACCAAAATCCGCTAATCCTAAACATTGAGAGACCGCAAAACATTTCCGTACCATTTGCAAAAACATCAAAGCGATCAAAATGTACGTCAAAGTCTACATTTTGCCACCATTAATTGAAATCGAATTCTTATATTTTATTTGCTTTGTAGAGGTTTTTTTTTTCAGGAATTTAATTTGGGCACACGGTATGGGGCAAATGCGTTCTTTTTCAATTTAAATTTGAAGTGATTTCCCGAAATCTGAACCGTCACGTGTCCGTCTGCTGTTTAATCACGATTTAATGTATGAAATAAGTATTTGCGAATACAAAAAAAAAATATATAATTAAAAATATAACAGGAAAACATCATGCTGTTTTGTTTGTATGTGATTCATTCAAAATTAATGAGTGCTCCCAAATTATAAGGGATTTTACGAACATAAATACTGTCAAATAATGTTATTTTAATTACATGAAATTAAAAATAGCTCTCGAAATTTGGATGTGATTTACTTCTGTCTACCAAAGAAAAAAGAAAGAAGAAAGCGTGATGCTATTATATATTTATTTTTTAGTAAATAATTTCTGAAATCTATTTAAAACATTTTCTACCACAGAAAATGCCATGCAATATCTTTCAAATACTTAGGTACTTTCTATTAATCGTAGGGCCGACAAACGCAATTTCGAATGCACCTCAAACGTTTAAAGAAACTAAACTAAACAACGACTCCTCAAATACCCTACCAAACAAAAGAAAACGCAATACTTATAAGCATAAAGTATTTTTAATCACTAAAGTTGGCATTATTTAGATAACGTTTACTGCGATATTGAGCCACATTCAAAACATTTTAGTTCAACGGTTCTTTGTTTAATATAATCATTGCGACGCGTCACGACATTGGTGAACAAAGGGAATAGGCAAACACACCCTTATGTTCAACTTACGATGGTTCTGCATGTTGTTTTGGAGAATACTCTGGAATTAACTGACACTGTTTGTGGACAGTTTTCACGCAAGAATGTGTTGTGATTGCGTTGATTGACGAATCAAATTTACATGAAATAAATGGTTTCAATGACGTCATTTCATAAACAGCTATGATGGGATTACAATTGAAATATACTTATATTATAAATAAGTATCTCATTAGTGATTTTCGAGGTAGGGGGTAATCACCGAAATAACTTATCTAATCTTCATGAAACACAGAAAGAAAGACCTGGAATAGGATATAAGCTAGTAATAGAACAATATTTGTTTACCGTCAGTCAGGAATATTTACAAAGGATTGTAATCGTTCATGATGGAATGCGATTGCCGTTGAATAAATGATGTTGACAATCACAACTCACTGTGTATAGGGATGACGAACGAAAAAGAAGGCCATCTTATTTTTCATAATCCCAGTTGTTTAAAAATACCCCTAAAGAAATTGTTTTTAGTTTAATTACTTACTTTTGAAAAAGATTCACGTCTTAAATCACCGCGCCTGTACCAGTAAAATTGGAATTGCGTAGACGACCAATCTTACTGGAAAGAATAAATAAATAAAAAACAAATATTCCATGGATAGATTATTCCAAATGCATTCCTATGCTAAATTGGACTACTGGACTAATATGTGCACAGGGCACAGAATCAATATATTAGATATTGGTACTTAAATGAACAAAGTGGAGCGTACACTGTATCAATACGGTGCTTGATCGTTATAAGTTAGCCTATTTCCTTTCAAAGCTAGGCAGTTAAGCTCGAATGGAAGTTAGTTATAGTGTGAACTATTTGGTGCATACTCCACTAAATTTATGTAAAACTGTAATGAATGTATTTTAAGGGTTAACGTTTGAATATTTGATCAAAAGGAATATGCTTTTCTGGTAATTAGTAGTTAAAATGATTTAATGCTTGTTTGATTCTTAATTTGGATTTTCAGCAAACCTCAAAATAGGAGGACGTTCTTAATTCGATTGTATGTATTTTTGTAGCGTTTTTTCTAATTATGAAGAGCAGATAATAATAATATGTATTCTAAATAACCAAACTTACTCCTATCTTCTTTCTTTGTTTTGGTAGAGTCTGGGTCTAAACCATAAATACTTAAAACCCGCATAGGAGTATTAATGGTGAAATTGCAATAGCTATACAATATTTTTAAACATATTTTACCGCTGCTTGCTAGTATTTGTAAAATCGATACAGAAACAATTTATAACGAAGAGGTACTTCAGCCTTCGTAAGCTAGAAACGTTTATTCAACACAAACTAATAATTTTAATACAGCGACTTCTGTTCCCACGTAAATAATAAATGACCAACTACAAAGGACAGTTCGTTAAGTACAGGCCACACTGGAAACGAAGCGGAACGAAGCTAATGGATTACAGTATGGGTTTCTTCAAAAAAGGAGTGAATAGGTTTTTTAAGGGATGACAATGGGCTCGTGATACTCCTGATATTGTAGGCTATGGTCTATACCATATCTATAGCTTATGCTAGGATAGGCTATGGTACCCACCTACCACCACGCGGGTCGTAGTCTGTTGAAAAAGCTTAGTTTTTTTTTAAACTTAGAAGATTTGAGAAGAAATATGTTTTAAATGAGCCTTTTTTAAATATTTAAAAAATGCTCATGACTGCCTTGGTGACGGTATGGAAGTATATAATAATATGACTGCGGCGCAAAACGGGTATAGGGATTTTTTTGTCATGACATTGTCAGTATCATACTAGAGTGTACTTACTTATGGCAATAGGCTCCCCCTCTAGGAGTACATCATTTGGACTAAAAGTAAACCCGGCAAAGACTCAAGTGTTTCTATATTGGCAGCTCCAGAATATTCTTCAAAATATAATGGGCACATATACCTCAGGATATATTCAATGGAGCTGTAATACTTTTTCAACTCAAAGACTTGGGCATATTTTATTGACACAAAATTAATCTGTTCACAGAGATTGTAAGATGTGAGCTGGAAAGCTTGCTAGCTTATCAAAATGCACTCATTTTCATTTCGCTACGTTTCCAGTGTGTCCTATGCTTTAGTTGTGAGAATCTAACAGTTGTTTCTTTATGTCGCTGTTCATAATTAGTATGTCATCGGAAAAGTCGATACAGGCAAGGACAGCTTGAGAATGATAAAAGAATTATAGTTTATTGATTACTGTGTTGTAGAATAATTACTAGATGAGTCGATTTGTCGTATCGAAGGCAGAAATAGGGGAAAACATTTGATGTTTTGTATTATCTGTTATTTAATTTAGAATTGGTATTATAATTGTTTCATTAAATCAAAAAGTGTTTTTACTATTGTACCTTGTCTTTTATTTTCTTAAAACTCTGTTCTTGTTATTCGCCATTACACGCCTATTTACCACTGTCGTGGTATAAAAAGTCAACGGAGTTAACTAAAACTTGACGGGTATACAGATAATTGTGTGATTCTCATTTTTCCTATGGATCATCAAACAAATTGATTGTTGTTTTCTTTTCTATTTATGTACAGATTATATCCAAAGACGTCATGTAGAATATATGAAAACTACCCAGATAAATAGTCTTGATACTTTTCATTAAAAAAGTGCAGCTGCCTAGTAACTTATTTTCAAGTATCAAAATTGAACCAAAAACGTTTGGTTTCAACATTAAAACCTGTTCTTATTATGTAGGAACCAGAGTGAACACGCAGACAAAACTAGTAAACATTTTATACAGAGTCATTCTAAAAATAAACTTGAATATGGTCATAAACAGTAAGTTCAATTCTATGTAATAGTCGAGACTGGCTGGTATACTCGTAGCAATAGAGTGAAGTCGTTTTGCTAATTGCTTACCCGTTGTGTGGCCTATTTGCTACTAACACGTTATAACAATATTCTTTGAGATTATTTTGTTTAACTAGTTGTTTTGTTGTATACCTTTTATTATAGGGCCATGATTTAGGCTGGTTTACTCGTTCTATATATGATAAGAAGCCTTTTAGACTTAATATTCTATGAATGATAAGACTTATTATATCAACTGTTTGTAGGAGAATCGTGGTAGATGAAAATTAATATAATTATATATTATTATAAAATATTAAAATAAACATGAGTTACCGAACGTATAAAAGCGTAACTATAACTTCAGACCAGCTAGATGTAAAAAAATTGTGTAAAATTTTATAAAATTCGCTGTTGAAACCACACATGACAATATTTTTATTACAGTATTTATTATACATTACCTACATTTTATGTGAAGGAAAACATCGTGGGGAAACCCACATACCCTAGAAGAAATTCTAAGTGTATGTCTGATCCACCAACCCGCACTAGGCCAGCGTGTGTGGATTATGGCCTAAACCCTCTCAGCTCTCTAGTTAGACGAGAGGAGGCCCGAGCCCGAGGCCCAGCAGTGGGACCTAATGGGTTGCTGATGATGATGATGAATGACCTATATTTATAAGGCATATATCTACAACATAAATTATGAGTGCAGTCAACACCAAAATAATTTTACAAATCGGACCAGTAGCTCCTGAGATCCTAGCATACAACTAAACAAACAAACAAACTCTTCAGCTTTATTTATTTATTTGATAAGGTACACCAACAACGTATTTACAATAAAATTACCTATAGAAAAGTACCTGTCAGTATTACATAGAGGTTCAGTAAATACATCAATTATAGGTATACACATCACTCGCACTCCAGATTACAATAATTCTAAAAACAAAATATAAAAAATTGGTTATTAAAGTAAAATTGAAACAATAAAAATAAAATTAATTAATTAGCAAATAGATAGAATTAAACTTTATAATAGCTTTATAATATTAAGTATAGATTAAAATGTTCTTTCTCGAAAAAAACGTACCATATAACCTCAGTAGATAACCAATTGTGTCAATCTTTACAATGATATTAACAGAGATATAAACCAACTACACGCATCCATCTGTCCGCAGAGTTGACCACAGAAACCATTATGTCGTCCATACATCGCTACATTATGCGTTCACTTAACCGCCATTGGTGATTTATACACGGCAATTGAATCACTTGCTTTGAAAGTAAAAATATAAAAAGTTATTGTCAATTTTGAAAAAGACATAAATTAATGCATATTACATGAATTATTGGGTATTATTACGTCTTATCTACATACAGTTTTATCCATTTTTTGAAATCCTTTTTTTTTGAGTGAGTCAATTTCCTATTGAACACGTGTCACACGGTTATAAACTTGCCTTCCAACAGAGATGAACCTTGGTGGACTCCAACCGCCTAGCCGGCTGTTATAAATCAAATTTCATACAAACTACACGGATGGCAACCAAGCTCCCTCCAAGGTCACCTCTGTGGACAGTAAGTTTACAACCGTGTGGCACGGCTTTTACATGACATCCACACGAGACAAATATTTGTGTGATTCATAGATATTTGTTTCTAGTCTGGGTGTACTTTGTGTCCGTTAGTTTCATGTTTGTAAAGCTCCCCGCGACACAGGGCTTGTTCCCTAGTGCGGGTGTTGTCTTTTTAACGAAAAAAGAAAAAAAAAGAAAAGTGATATGATGCATGACAGCCTACCCTATCATAGAAATACAGCGTGATTCTATGTAATATTAATAGTAGTTAATGTATAACACTTGAGAAGCTCATTATTATTGATCACAATAGAATCACAGGATGCCCCGGGACAAGTCGGGCTCTATGAATAATTTACACCTACCCACATTTTGGGGCCACCAGAAATTCTCCTAATAGTTTACTTTGGTTAATTATTTTGTTTATGCTAATCACATTGTGTTTGAATTTGCGCTTGGTTTGCGTACGTGATTCTCGAATTTAGTGATAATAATATAGGTTCGTTCTTCAAAAATACGTTGTGTTGAAGCTTCTCTTAAAGACTTCCATTAATCTATTAGCATCCTTTTTCCTCGATTATCATAGTTGAGTGGCCAAAAAACTAGTCTGAAATCGAATAAAATTTCAAATACAATTTCTATTTACTTTGCCAGCAAAGTAAATAGAAAATGTATTTGAAATTTCAAAAGCCAACTTCAAATTAGTTTTCTATTAATTTGCTTCTTGCTATGTTTTAATCCATCAGGATGGACCTATTCATTGCTCAATCTTGCTAATAAATCACACATTTTAACCAAATGGTCTACCCTGCAGCGAGTACTCGTACAAGCTTACCGTAACTAAGACTGTTAACTAAATATTAAGTCTACTTCAAAAATTTGAAAGAGTCCCTACATTTTGACGTATAATGTTTCAAGTCTGTAGCGCCTCTACGTTCTCCCTACGCCGTAGCACGCATGCTACGCGGTCTGGCGTAGAATCCAAATTAAAAAAGTTTTAGCCGTCTGTAACTTTGGTTGTAAAAATTAAAAAAAGGCCTCGATATATTCGCTGGGTTCATTAGAATTGGAATCGTTGCAATCCGATGCTGCATATGTGGTATTGTTGAGAATGATGTGAAGTGAAATGTACATTTGGTATTACCGGTTGGAATCGAACTTGGACTCTTTATTTTGCACGAGGGTCGCATTCTCTTTCCAGCATCATCGTTTATATATACAAGAATTAGTTTTTTATTTGGCCACAGCTCAGTTCCTATTCGCTGTAGCGTGATGTTATATAGCCTATATGTTATATACCCTATGTTATTTTTCAAATCGAACCATTAGGTTAGGACCTAATGGTCCGATTTGATGATTTGTTCAACCAAAAAACCAAACTCAAGAACTTTACAATATTGGTATAGATTTTAAAAGTTAGCCTATCAATCAATCAATTAATGTTGATTGACATTGCTTTAAAACGTTTGCCAAACGTTATCAAAACCAATCTCAAATCGATATATCAGTGAAGTATCGAGTAAAAATCGATTGATGGATGTCATTCTGTCAGCACATACAACATTGGTATGTCTGCGTATTCGTTCCAATAATACTACTAAGAGATTACTGTCGGCGCTTGCGACGTTCTTGGCTAGTTATACGACACTAATAGCGTGGGATGGACGATCGTTGCACTTGTTTTCAATGGCGGGCATTGATATAATTAAAATACGATCACTTACTTCGGAAAAAGTAATTATTTGTAATAGGGAACAAGCTCTTTGTTCCAAATCACTATATAAATTAACAAACTTACAAAATATATGCCACAAGAATTTGTTGCCCGAGTCTGCGTAGGCTCGGGCTGCAAATTTGTGTCCCATAATTTCTCATATGTGGGAATCGAACCCATAATCTTGTTTACTGCAATTGTTAACCACTATCACTAGATTGACAAGGCACTCATGATATAGGTATTTTTAGTTTAGACATGCCATAAGAGGGTTTACCACAATATGGTTTTAATTAGTACACAATCATTTAACTATTGAAAATCATCGCATAAAATATACAGGGTGTATACGACGCGGTACGACTTTAAATGAAACCACGTGTAGCATGTGATGTTAGAAGGCTATACCAAAAAAATTAAACAGAAATTTGCAATAGTTTAGACGCAAATGTACTTTCTGTATGTCACAGTCGTTCACAGTTTTAAACAACCTGTAGGTATTTACGTTGACGGTATGTTGTCATTACGTCATTCAATTCATTTAAAAATCTCTGACTCTTTCATATTATCTTATCTCTTACTCTGTTCCGCACTGTTGTCGTCGTCATGTCGAAAACGTCATGATAGAAAAATAATGTGTAGCTTTTTTTCTTTTTTTTTTAATAATTTATATTAGAATATGTTTAATGAAATGAAATGAAATGAAATGAAATGAAATGAAATCTCGTTTATTCATCTAGGTTACAAGGTAACACTTATGAAAGTCACAAGAATGTAACAGGTTATCCGAAATGTTGTGTCAGCAAATTTGCCTACGACCAGTTCGCTGACGGGGTGGAGCTATGAGAAGAACTGGCAAGAAACTCACGCCACTCTTTTTAAAAAAATGGATAGTTACAATCTTTTGTAATTTACAATTTGGGTAGCGTGTAAAGTGATGCAGCAGAGCACTACACCGTTAGATTAACGAATTATAATGAATGTTTACAAACTAAATATTAAACAGAAAGTAAAAAGTAAGGCTCTGTGGTTGCATCACTTTACACATTGCTATGCAGCCATTAGGGACAGTCTGTGAATAAATATGGTTTTAATTTTGTAAAAACATAACTTAAAAAAAATGATACACAAAAAAAAAAAAAAATCAAGGAAATGCAAGAGAAAACTGACATAAATATTCACAACGTGCCCCCACGTCACAAGTGTCATTCTACACAAACAAGATAAATCAAATCAAAGATAACATTATTCCCAAGACATTTTATCATCTAAAAACTCATTAATTGTATAATACCTAGGGCATCGAGAACCGGCCATATTTTAAGAACCGGTTCTTTCGGTTCCAGTGACAACACAGAACCGGGTACCCGGTTCTTTCGGTTCTTTTCGGTTCTTTTGCTAATTTATTAGAATTTTGTTCGTAAAGTCCACACCCAAACCTGTAACACTGTTACTTGTTGAAAAAAAAATTCCCATCATGTCACACTGTTACTCGATGCAACTGCTTGCAATTTTTTCTCCCAACCAGTAACACTGCCAAATATTGGTGTTACTGGATGGGGAAAAAAGTTGCATCAAGTCACACTGTGTCTTGTTAGGAAAAGTAAACATTTTATATTCTCATGGAGTCACACTTTTTATTTTCTTATTATTATATTAGTGATTGATATTTTTATTATATAGAGCGTTGCTAGTTGCTACTAATCGTTAGACAGTTGCCATTCATCGACATCGACATTTTTTAAATAAACCTATGAATAGGGACATTCTGGAAAAGCGACATTTTAAGTCGATGAATGGCATGATCGTTTTCATTTACGCAGTTTGTTCTCACTGGATAGGTGACCAGCCAACCTGATGGAATGATACATCACCTCAGAAAGTAATTTATTTTAAAAAATGTCGGGGATAGAAACTGTCTAATGATTAGTAGCAACTCTCGATATAATAAAAATATCAATCACTAATATAATAAAAAAAAGTGTGACTCGATGGGAATATAAAATGTTTACTTTTCCCAACAAGACACAGTGTGATTCGATGTAACTTTTTATCCCATCCAGTAACACCAATATTTGGCAGTGTTACTGGTTGGGAGAAAATAATTCCAAGCAGTTGCATCAAGTAACAGTGTGACATGATGAGAATTTTTTCCCAACGAGTAACAGTGTTACAACTTACAGGTTTGGGTGTGACTTGATGGGAATAAACCCTTTTGATCAAATCTATAATCTATTACGATATATTTTGAATGAAAAAAATTGAATATTTTATTTAATAAAATTTACAGAATTATTGTATAATAAATACTTACATCTAATAAGTATGTAGTACTGTCGAGTGCCATTATTAAATTTGGCGTTGGTTTTGTATGCGAGCGTGTATCTAGTGCTTATTTGATCGAAGTTGATCGGCGTTAATCACCAATTTGTAGAAGAACCGAAAGAACCGAAAACCCGGTTCTTCATATTTTGAGAACCGGTTCTTTTTGTAGCCCCTAGAACCGGGAATTCCCGGTTCTTTCGGTTCCGGGAAAAACCGGTTCCGATGCCCTAATAATACCCCTTACGAATAAGATGATCTTTAATAACGGTTTTGAATTTAAGTAAGGGTAAATTCATAATGTCTTCGGGAATTTTGTTAAAAAATCGTACACCGAGTCCCTCAAAAGTATTATGAACTTTATGTAAACGATGATATGTGCCCACTAACTTATGTTTACTTCTAATGTTAACACAATGAATGTCACTATTCTTGGTATATAGATGAATATTTTGTTTGACAAGCATAATATTTGCAAATATATATTGGGACGCAGTTGTCAGAATACCTATTTCTTTGAATCGTTCACTCAGGGAAACTCGTGAACCTAAGTTATAAATAGAGCGAATGGCTCGTTTTTGAAGAATGAATATTGTTTCAATATCAGCAGCCTTGCCCCAAAGCAAAATACCATAGGACATGACGCTGTGAAAATAACTAAAATAAACTAATCTCGCGGTTTCCACATCAGTAAGTTGTCGTACTTTTCTGACTGCAAAAGCCGCAGAGCTAAGTTTACCTGCGAGACACGATATATGGGCTCCCCACTGAAGTTTACAATCTAAAGTTATACCCAAAAAAACTGTTTTGTCAACAAGGGTGAGAGTTTCATTGCTTAAATTAAGATTAATACTAGTACTTTTAACATTTGGCATTGTAAATCTGACACATTTTGTTTTTTTGGAGTTTAGCAATAGATTGTTTGCCGTAAACCAGTCCAGGACTTTCGCTAGAGAACCATTTACATCGTCAAAATTTGTTACTTTACGATCAACTTTGAAAATAAGAGACGTATCATCTGCAAATAGTACTATGTCGCAAAAATGCTGTACGTAGAATGGCAAGTCATTAATATAAATCAAAAATAGAAAAGGACCAAGAATTGAGCCCTGAGGGACGCCCATTTCTACAGGTAGTCCTGAAGACCTATTTCCTTTAATATCAACGCATTGTACCCTATCTCTTAGGTAAGAGGCAACAAGATCAAGTGCAGCGTCCCTAATGCCATAGTGACTGAGTTTTCGCAAAAGTGTTTTATGCTGAACACAGTCGAATGCTTTCGAAAGATCGCAGAAGACACCAATGGCATCCATCGAATTCTCCCAGGCGTTAAAAATATGTTTTAATAGAGTAACACCTGCATCTACAGTAGAGCGACCCCTTGTGAAACCATATTGCTCACTGTGTAATAATTTATTTAAATGAAAGTGACTCTCTAATTGCTGCAATATGATTTTTTCAAACACTTTACTAATAGCTGGCAATATGGAAATTGGTCTAAAGTTAGTAGGGTCACTCTTAGATCCATTTTTAAACAAAGGTATAACTTTACTATGTTTCATTAGACCAGGAAACTTACCTGTATCTACACATCTGTTAAAAATTGCAGCTAGGTATGGCGCTATATCAAAAATTATATTTTCAACTAACTTGACTGAAATACCCCATAGATCACCAGTTCTTTTTGAATTGAGCGACTTGAATGTTTTTATTATGTCGCTGGGGTCAGTATATTTAAAACTAAAAATGACACTACATTCTGCCGTGTTGCTCCTAACCAAGAGTTCAGCTTTAACCGGGCAAGAATCTAAGGAGCTGGTTGTGTTTACCGGTATGTTAACAAAAAAGTTATTAAATACTTCAGCTATATCTATATTATTCGAGATAATGTTATTATTAATGTTTAATTGGATATTATTATCTCGTTGTTTAGTCCGACCAGTTTCACTATTAATTATATTCCAAGTAGTTTTAATTTTATTGTCGGACTGTTTAATCTTATTACTTAAATATAAGGACTTGGCGGCAACACAAGTCTTTTTAAAAGTTTTAGAATAATTTCTAACATATTCAACAAAAGTAGGATCAAAATTATAACGTTTCATACCGTAAAGTTCATACAACTTAGCTCTACTTTTGTATATTCCGGATGTTGCCCAATCACAGAACTGAATTTTAGTACATTTATTGAATGTTTTAACTTTAAAAATATTTTTAAATTGCAATTCTATAATACTAAACAAAGACGCGTATAGGTCGTCTGGACTATCCTGGCTAAACTCAATGTTGGTGAGGTCATCAGCAATATTATCACTAAAAAGTTTTAGGCGAGCAGAGGTCATTGGCCTACATGTGATCTTATCCACTTTAGTGGTTGTGCCTAAAGGGAATATTGCTTTTTGTCCATAGTGATCAGATGTTAAGTCACTTATGATAACACTATCCAAGCATTGACAGTTGCAAAATATGTTGTCTAAACATGTAGCAGAATGTGATGTAATTCTAGTGGGTGCAGAAAATAAAAAATCTAAATCAAAGGACTTGTATAAGCTAATTAATCTAGTACTAGTCTGTGATTGCTCTAATAAATTTACGTTAAAATCACCGCATACTATAATATCTCTCTTACTACTAATTAGGCGTTTCAAAACATCTTCCATAACTGATTCAAATAAACTGAAATCACTCTGTGGTGGTCGGTATACGCAAACTATAATATAACGATCAATCTCTACACAAGATAGTTCGATAGTGCGCTCGATAGAAAGATTCACTATGTCATTACGAACTTTAGAATTTAAATTATTACATACATATATGAGAGAACCACCATGGATAGCAGTCTTTCTTACGAATGCACTAACGACTGTATAAAATTCATTGTTAAATAATGATAACTGACCATCCTTTAACCAATGCTCAGTTAAACACAAAACCTGAATATTGTGTTTCTTCAAAAATAAATCTACCTCTAAGTCTTTGCTGAATAGGCCCTGAATATTCTGATGAACTAAATTGAATGTATGCCTATCCTTTGTCACACCTATTAGTTTAAACTAACAGATGTATCTAAACTAGTGGTTGTCCTATCACTACTATATCCTACCAAGTCCTTCAATACCCTACTGGTACCTGTGTCCGTAAAAACCTTCAATACCCTACTAGTACCTATGTCACTAAATAAATTGTATGCTAACAATTTAGCAATAAGTCGCTTAAAATAAAAAGAAAGATAAAGAGTATCTTTTGTTAAATAAAAATTATTACTAATAAAAATATTAGTGTCAAAAAATAATATATAATCGTTATATCGACATGTACTGTTATAAAGTAATAAATTCAATTTCCCTATGTGTCTATTCTGTTGCTCGGTTAGTGCATATGAATATGGTAAAGCACAAGTAATAAATCTACATCCTATTCTATTATGAAGCATAACCATAACTTCAGTTAAATCTAATATGTCTCTTTTGGTGACTGAGAAGCAATCACCATACATAAAAACTACTGTAGAATTAGAATCTAGTAATGAACTATTCTTTAATTTATTAACTAAAGTACTGAACTTAACTCCTGGGTAGCAATAGTTTGTAATAGGGCACTCAGTGTAACTATTCATTATCTTACCTAAGCCCGATCCAATCAGGTCAGAAAAAATCAAAACTTTTTTATTAGGAATTAATTTTAATGGTAAATCTGGCTCAAGAGAAGTTGGACAGCAGTCAGTTAAGTTGTTGGGATAATAATGAACCCCACTTGGACTACTGAGTGGATTTGATTGTGTAGTCGGTGATGTCAGAGTATCAGGTGTTGTTGTTGATGAACACATTGAGCATAAGTTGTTCTTGGTCAGTAAGTTAACACGGTCTATGTTTTCCCTACCAACTCTGGCTATCTCATCGTACTTGAGAATGTATTCATAAGTCTCTTTTTCATGTTGAAGAGTTATATTTGTTAAGCGGACTTCTAACTCTGACATCTGTGTTTTAAGTTGTGTAGTGTGAAGTTCATATTGTGTTTGGCTGGTGCAAATTTGCTCATGACAAACTTCTAGCTCTGACAGCAATGTCCCACGTTCCCTGACCAACCTTGAGTTATCAGAAGAAAGTTTCTTGATTTTCCGTAACCTGACAAGATCGGACTGAAGTTGCTTAATTAATTTATTGACTTTAGCATACCTCTTGAATTTTCTATGTGATGTAACAATAGACCTGGCTTTGTAATTTACATGAAACCTATTCCCGCTATCTAGTTTTTCTCCAAGAAGCTCAGAGAAAAGATTCTGAGTCGCATTACCGTTGGATACCTGAATACTGTCTTGTAAAGAATTAATTAATTTATTAGCATGATTCAGGTCCACTTCCAGTTCGGTATTACGGCTCAATAATCTTTCATATTCTACATTACAATTGTTAAAAGAATGTATCTCTTCTTGCATTTGGGATATCTGGTCACGATACTCTAGGTTCTCCTTGTGCAGCTCTAAGAGTTGGCCCTTCAGCTCAGCTACCCTATCGTTCACTTCTCTGATCTCCTCCTCGCAGTCACAGCGATCTTTCAGCAGATGTCTATTGTCCTCTTGACATTTTTTCAATTCCAGTAGCGCTATCTTGAGTTTATTATCTGTGTCCTTGGCCATGGCTTTACGGGTCATGATGTATGAGGTCATCTTGCCAGATGTAGCACCAACAGCTGGAATGTCAAGAAGTACAGCTGAATAGAAGAAATAAAAGAAAAGAAAGAAATAAAAGAAATGGGGAAGGGCGGTGAATTGATATAAAATAATTGAAGTTTTAGAAAGATTAACAAAAGTAGGAATAAAAGAAGATTGGAAAATTATAACTTAATTAATAGTTAAATATTAGGCAAGGAAATAAACAATTAAGTACATTAAATTTATAATTTTTCTACAAATGAGGGTGGAGATACTTTTTTATTGAAAGTTAAAATTTACTCAAATTAACTATGAAAAGTAATATGTTCAGAAGTAAGGATGCGTAGTCATGGAAACAATAATAATTAGTGTAATTTGTACAGTAATAGTGCAGTGTACTGTTGTATGTGGCGAATGTTTAGTCGTCGATTTTGCTTCCACGTATTGTCAAGCAAAAAGAGACAAAAACTATGCCGATGAGTACTAGACGAAGCTCACACGGTGTTGAGCTGTGTATTTAGATGTTGTGGAGTGTTGGTTAGTAATAAATAAGTCTTATACTCCCCAGGTTTGATGAAGAATTTCGAATTTCGAAATTCCGTTGACACTGCAAGGTGGCTGCGCAGACCGACAAGTTTTTAAATGTCATTCAGGCACAACATACACCACTTCTAGCACTTGTGCACAATTAAATACACATAAATATAGTTTTATTTGGTAACTTATACTACTAAATATAACAAATACAATAATTTAAATTAATTTAAATACATTAATTTAAATAAATTAATTTATAAGGGTTAGCACTGGCTGCCTTGTCATTTAATGTCGTATCGTCGTATACACCCTGTTTACCTAAGCGCTGTCAATAAACAAACATCAAAGTGAAGTAACACACATTTCCAAAACAATAACGTGTCAGTTTTATACCCTAACAACTGCTATTTATTTCACATGACTGCGATCATAACGCTACTATTTGCTTAAATTTATGCTAAACACTGCAAATTATATTCGATTCGTAGTTGTGGAGCGATAAAACACTGATCAATCGCGATACGTTACACGAAAACATGTGTTCGGGTAACGTTATTAGTAGTGGTAGATAATGACGGTATAGTTCAGTTGAATATATGTTTTGTGATAGTGTGTATAATGACTGTAATTGCTTGTACTTTGTTTAATTGATTTTCATTCTTGTTATGGCTGCTCTACGCATATGTCTCATTCAGTCAGTCTCATTCAAAATGTTTGAACACGTTAGTCTTCAAAAAAACTAAAAAAAAACATGCAAATCTCTATGATTGATTGCTGTTAAAAAAATAGGATAGTTTTGGAGGACAACGTCTATTGGGCCTGCTCGTATTACTATAATAATTCTACCTAAACAAAAAGAACAACTCATATTAGTTAGATATAATTATGTTTTCGTATAACACAATATGTCTGTACAACTAACAACGATACCTCACAACTTTCATAATAACCTTTATAATTGCCTCCACAAAATATCTGGCTACAATCTCCGTACAACTTACCGAACGAGAGCAAAAGAAAAAAGCTAACGCACTCGCGTTCCCTCGGCAATTAAATAGGATAAGTACCAATAAAGGCGGGTTTGAGTTATAAATTGATCAAATTGTGAGACCACAGTCGATTTATTGGCGTGTCGTATTATAAGGTATTTAATTTTTGACAGGTGTGGTTAAGTTTGATTGCAGATATTCTCAAAAAAAACATAGGAAAATCACCTATAACACAAATTAAATCTTACTTTGAATTCCAGAGGTCAACATAGTATTGATTTAGCTTGTATCGTATACATTTGTACTATGATCACGGTGATTGTAACCTTTTAGGAAATAAATAGATTTTTAACCTTAAAAACCGTCCAAATGCGAGTCGGACAACGGAGTGATCCTATAAAGGTACCGTTTTCTTTTGAGTACGGAACCCTTAATATAATAACACATTGACATGACAGCCCATTCTGTTTCGAATGCAGCTCTACAATCAATTGCTACCTATCACAGTACTCTTGACTATTTTCATACGAACAACCAATTATCAGAAATTCAGATCAATAGTCTAAGGTTACACAACCTGCTGGTGCCTGTATGTTGGTCACTTTATCCTCTATACCACCACACTCCTGATTTAGTACTAGCGAGTAAGTATGTTGAGTGTAGGGTTGTCAAATATAAAGAATTGTAAGCTTTAAACATTATTTTTTATACTGCCGAGCTTTTTTTTTTAAAGACAACACCCGCACTTTATAGCAAGTCCTGTGTCGCGGGGGACTATAAAAACATTCAATTAACGGACATAAAGTACACCTAGACTTGATTATCACTCTACTGACAATGCAGTTGCCATCACTAAGTATGAGCCGATTGAGTATAAAGGATTTGCTTTCGACGGGATAAAAAAAGAAGCTCATCATTTAAAATTTTCGAGGTCCACTTCTGAACAAAAGCGCAAGTTGGACGAATTACCAAATTGAATATAATATCTGTCAGCTCTGTTATTCATGATGAAAGTTTTTGCTTTAAAACCAAATATTTTTTCGGCTTTTAAAATAAAATGCGGATGAATTAGATAGTGACAGCCCTAACAAGGATGCTTCTAAAAGTGCATCAGCCCCCCTCCACCCTTCACGGCCCATTAGATGCGTCCGCGGGAAATCGTCATTTGCATAAGCGGCTTGGCTCTCTGCACATAGTAATTGGGATCACATGAACGTGACCAATTTAGTTAGACACTTGTCCCCTCCCTGTCACCTTGAATTGTTAGGATTACAAGGGACAATTGTTTTCCCTGTCAGAGTTCTTATTTAACTGGACTGTCCAGTATAGGTTTAAGTTGGCCTGTACCAATGTTTGTTCAACACTTACGCGTTGCTCTTAGAGCTTTTAATCGAAGTGCGAAATTTGAATGTGATTTAAATTCGTGGGTACTTGTTACAAATGGGGGGTGAATGAGGGAGGGTTAAATGGCTGTTCAGTGCTGGCATTTCGTACGAATGCTACTTGAAATTTGCATTAACTTTGGAACGGGCGGTGTATTGTTTCTTGACTCAACATCTGGTTTAGTTTAGATTTGTGAATAAAACAGTCAAAGATATATTTGTATGTGTAAGTAACAGAGCGAGAAACAACCGACTCCTTGTTTATAAGGAGTTTGCTTACTGATTTTAGAATGAGGGTTGAGGAGGGCCGAGTGCATTTGTAATATAACATGCTGTTCAGGCTAATTTGCATGTTGTTTTGTGTACTTAAGGCTTAATTTACTATAACTAGAATGATGATGTAATGTGCACAAATAATTTACAAGGGTTTCGTAGAAAACACTGCTCCGGCTTCTTCTTAGACGTTGGAAAAAATTCCATTGTCTCTTTACTTTAGAACCGTAGGTACTTTTAAACCCGTCTTTTAAGAAATGAGTATGGTTATGAGCTTATAGAAATTATTATTATTATTGTAAGTAAACGATTGTATAGTGAAATAAACTGCTTGTGCAGTTTGGCGATTATGTATAAAATGTAAAAAAATATGTATCTGAAACTTAATAAATATATTTAAAAAAAAATACAATTGTTAATCTTTTGCTTAAGTTAGGTCTGGCTTATTTCCAGCAGTGCACGTCATTTCAGCTGATATGATAATGTTGATAGTGAAAAATACTATTTGGTTCTGAAATTATTTATCTCTATATATCGCATAATATCAGACAGTTTCTTTACTCAAATAATACCACTGCCAATACAAACAGATAAATTCAGACCGCATTCGCAGAAATTATTCCTTAGATAAATGAAAATAGATTCAAATATTTCAGTTTAACAGAGCAACGCTAATGAGGCAGCACATCCATTAATATTCTCTCTTGAAATAGTTCACAGAATTTCTCAGTTTAATAGTTCATTTGAATAAATACTCATTATAATTAACAATTTCATCAGTACAACCCATACTCGTAAATGTCCCACTGCGGGGCACGGATCTCCTCCAAACATTTGGGAGGGAGTTCAGCCTACTATTTCACGCTGGCCAGACGGGTTTGTATAGGGTTTTGTATAGAATTTTCCTTTTTTTCGCAGTGCTCTTGTCTGTTTAAATTTTTTTAATTATTTCGTCGTCAATATATGCCACAAAATTGTAGCATAAACGTCTGTATTTTTTGATTGCGTTTACTTAGAACTGTGATTTTTTATTTGATAATTTCAGCTTGATACCTCTATGGGTTATTGAGAAAAATGTCGGGTTGTGAGACCATCAACCATCGTGAAACTGTCAGATAACATTTTTGCTTAGTGAATTGTATAAGATCCTTATTTTAGTACCTAACTGGCAAAATGTGCCTTGTAAAACCTCTGCTTGCTTCTTTGTTAAAACATGAGGATGCTTGACTAATAAGTTTTCTTGCTAATTAATTATCAATTCATGAACTAACAAGTAGGTGTATTAATTTCACCGCATACTTGATACTATAATATTGTAATGTTCTCGTACCTATGCTAATTACTTGTAACCTCTTGTGTTTATTAATTAAAACATTATTAATTAACACTAATTAACCTGTTACAAAGTTGTTCAAAATGTTTTGATATTAAGAACCTTAATATAATATTGTTTACCTTTTTTTCCTCGGCCCGACTGGTATAAAGTATTAGGTAGTTGTTCCCTTAGTTATAATAAGAAGTTATTTATTTATTTATTTACAATGTACAATTTGTGTATACATACAAATAATAATAATAATATTCTACCACATTCACACAGCGCCTTCTAGTCCCAAAGTAGGCAATTATATTTGCTTGTGTTATGGGTACTAAACAACTGATATACTAAATACATTTTTTTTTTGTAAATACATACATCTTATATATAAATTACACCCAGACCTTTATGCTCATCACACAAAGATTTGTCCTGGGTGGGGATGGAACCCACGACCTCCGGCTTAGCAGTCAGGGTCACTAACCACTAGACCAACAGGCCAATCGTATATATAGATCACGTCTCTTACCCAATAGAGGGATAGGCAGAGACCATTTCCTTCCACTTGCTACGATTCTGACATACATCTTTGGCTTCTTCAACATTCATCAGTCTTTTCATGCATTCTCGCCGGTTGAGGGTACTCATGATCTGTCCCTTCTTTAGAACATCTCCTATTTGGTCATGGTACGTTCTTCTAGGTCTTCCCCTTCCGACGTTTTCTTTCACATTCGCCTCATATATTTGTTTTGTCACTCTTCCTTCATTCATTCTCTCGACATTTATATATAGTTATGTAGTATGCAAAGGCTGTACCACGAAGACCTCGCGAAATTGATCTGTTCTGTTTATCAGTTTCTATCTTTTTGTATAGAATTATAAATATTACGTGTATTAGTTTGATGGTGGCTTAATAGATAAGTGATCGGCGTGCTAAACACGCAATTCAAGGTCGATTTCGAAATATTATCCGAATTCGACCAACTACGAACTAGTCAAAATAGATTAATACCACACACAAACGTGCCTATCTTTTAAACATTTATTTGGTATCAAGTTAAATTGGTGCTCCAACAAATTAAAGTGTAGTAAGCCTCAAATTACTTACACTTGGCATTTGCTAAAATCTTGATTCCCAATTACCTGTCATACAACGATAACATACCATAAACTTGGTAAGCAATCGCGAAATTTAATAAAGCTGGGAGAGGTTGGCGTGTATAGTCATTTACATTTAAAGCACCAATTATTTGAGGTCATTAGCGCCCTCTGTCGGTCATAAAACGCACCCAACACGCGCTACCGCCCCTCTTTCGTTTATAAATTAGAAATAAAATGGTGATTTTTAATCTGTATCCTCCTGAATGGCCCGTTTGTCTGTCGTTCGTTACTTGAATTAATTTGATAAATTTTTGAAATGTGTGTGATTTTTTTACGTTACGAGTGAGGATGGGTTATACGTGATTGTCGACTTATGGATTTTCGGTGTGAAATAGACTAGTATGTGAAATAGAGTACAGTCATACAGTCCATTGGATTGTTTATAGCCACTTGTGTCAAAGTTTTACCATGGCCAAGTTCATTTGCATAATACGTATATCACACTATTTATTCAAAAATAAATTCAGATTTAACGTAGACTAGGTTCAAATTTGACCGTTTGATATTATAATCAACAAATAGGTAGTTCTTTTTTTTATTGAAATTTTTACAGGATCGATTATGTTTTATATAGCTCTAGATACGTCTTAAAACATATTGAATTAGGTTTAGGATTTTTAAAGTTTTATAGGTATCTTTATTAATCAACCACTAATGTCCCTTGGGTGTTATGTTTCTCATAGACCGTACCTAATTAAATAATAATTCCCGAAAAACAGCTATTGACTACACCTTTCGTACCAGATCAGTATACAAATAATGTTAAAATGTAATTTTGAGTGAAACAACAAAGGGTGCGATTGGGGCGATTCGCGGCAGACAAGATTGTTTCCCTTTATATCTATTTGAAGATGGGAGACCCGTTGTAATGGCCCATTGTGGGTTCAATATGGTACGTAATATACCGAATGGTGTACCGTTAAAATTTAAACTTGTTACAATTATTTTTTGTGGTAAGGCGGAAATTAGTGAATGGGCGAAGATTACTTTATGGTATTGTAGGCTAAATTCCCTCCACATTCTTTCGAGGAGACCTATGCCCAGCAGTGGGACATTTATGGGTTGAAATGATGATGATGATGATGATCGAAACCCAGTTAGATTTTGGCATAATTTATTTGCGGTTATTCAAAAGATTTTAGAGATTAACTTAATTAATTTTATTTTTTTAATTAATTAATTAATTTAAAGGTATTTTTTTTATTTTTTTTAGACGACAGAGTGCAATGGCGCGTGTTAGGTGAGGCAGCAGTGGACTGCAATAGGCTGAAATGATGATGAAAATGATTTTTAACGACACTGACGGTCATTAATAGATCCTGAGTCTAATTTCCCGATTCAATATTAAAAACTATCTCGGGGCCGCAAGAGTGTATACAAATGAGAGGTTTTAATTAACTTAATAGCTAGCGAAAAAGGGGATGAGATGCACTTCAACCTCATCATTAGGGATAAAAGGCGTGATGTTATATTAATTCACTAATAGGTTTAATATCTGTGTAGTGGCGGATAAAAAATACGTAATGGTTGCGGAAGGCGGAGGATCGAGTGTTATGGCGCGTGTTGGGAGAGGCCTATGTCCAGCAGTGGACTGCAATTGGCTGAGATGATGATGATGAATGTTACTACCCTATTTCAACCCGTGGGTGTCGGAAAAGGCGACTAAGGGAGTAACCTTAAGCAGAGAAGAGCACTGCGAGAAAAGGAAAATTCGAAGTAAAACCCTATACCAACCCGTCTAGTCAACATGGTATAGTAGATTGGAATTCCTTCCACAATGTTTGGAGGAGACTCATGCCCAGCAGTGGGACGTTTATGGGCTGTAATGATGATGATGATTAGGTTTAAATAATTTATTTCTCAAGAACATAAGTCCACTTTTTTTTTATACCAAGACGGTGGCAAACAGACGTACGGTCCGCCTGATGGTAAGCGGTTACCGTAGCCTATGGGCGCCTGCAACACCAGGGGCATCACGAGCGCGTTGCCGACCCTTAAGAAATCTATTCACTCCTTTTTTGAAGAACCCCATACTGTAGTCCACTTAAAATGAGATATCAACATACATAGTTACATTTTACATAATTACAATTTTATTAAGCTTAAGATTGATAGAATAAGGTAAAATTATCAAAATTTACTTATACTTAGGTTTATACATATTTGTTTATAAATATATTGAGAGGCTTTCCTATGTAATGGGTTATAATTTCCGATATGTGTTGCTTGAAATTGTTGTATTGAGATATCAGTCAATTGGCTTGGTGACAATGTAGTTTGATTTGGCGACTTTGATGTTGATATTGTTGGCAAGCTTGGCTGCAGGGTATTGAGTATTATATTAACTACCAAAGCTCAAAAATTAGTGTTTTAATAAAGCTATCATAGAAGTGAAAGTTTGGGTGTAATTTATCCATAATAATATGTATTTATTTACAAAAAAAAATGTATTGAAGGAATATATCAGTTGTTTAGTACCCATAATACAAGCAATTATAATTGCTTAATTTGGGACTAGATGGCGCTGTGTGAATGCGGTAGAATATTTATTTATTTATTTATCTTACCGAATGGCACAAAAGACTTCCAACTTGACTACCTACCATATTAAGTGATAACCGGAATCAACTACATTACGTCCACAGAAACGGTCACCTATCATGGACTGACCTTTTTGAACGTTGCTTAACCGTAACGAACGTCTCAGTACCACAAAGCTACAAATGCCTCAAATTTCACATTGATTGGTTTTATTATATTCGGTAGATATTTTATAATTTAAAATAACTGTGATTGTATTCATGTATGGAATATGTGTGGCCGTTGGTTGCAGGTGGCAAAAAATCGCTCTCGTAGCAAAAATTAGCGGAGGCTAAAGTCCAGAGACATCATTGCATTGGGCTGATATATTTTGATGATGATAATTGTATTATCTTTTCAAATTACTACTAATGCTAGAGTGAATTTGTCTTTCATAGCTAATCTGCTTTTATAGACATAGCAAAGACATAACATTACATAGCATCACGCACATTTCGCCAGCTATGTTTGGTCCCATGAAATACGGGGTGACTCTTTTTTCATCAACCGGGAACATTTGTTTACCAAACTCTGGGCAAATCTATATACTAGAATTTTATGAAAGAAAAACCCAATACCATTTTCACCCGATCGAACCCGGGACCTCTTGCATAGCAGTCCTATACACTTCCCGTTGCGCCACTGAGGCAGTAGCAAAGACCTGGAAAAGAAAACGCTATTTATCGACATAACACGTGAGCAAAACCACGAGCTGTGCTAATATAATTGTATAAAAAATCTAGCATCATTAAACTTTATAAAGATTGCAGTTACTTTAGATGGAAATTCTTGGAACCCGCCGAAGAAACCCTCGCCATCGTCGTAAATAATTATAATGAAATGCAAAGCAAAGTCAACATTATTCACCGACTCACAAAATACAATCGTATCAAATACAAATTAGGTAAATTCCACGAGAGACGGGATTATTTTTAATTTAATTAAACTGATTTTGTCAAAGGGGGAAATTGTTCGCGATATTTCCTTTTGTTTGTTAGTAATCTGCTTACGGACGATATTCTTCGAGGCTAATTAAGATGATTTCACACAAAGGGAGTACCTGTGTACTTTGTACACAATGTTGATGCATCGTTTGATTGAAGGGCTTCGGTGGGTATTGTTTGAATAAGAAAGGGACGCGGGCTTGCTAAATACTGTAAACTTTTGTTGTAAGTTGATGTTTTTAGTCGCGTGATATTGTGTTAAAATGCCATAATTATAAAAAACTTGTACCTACTCGTATTTATCTGTACTAATATTATAAAGAGATAAAGTTTGTGAGCTTGTAACGTTGTTGGCGGATAATCTCGGGGCTCTAACTCTAACATCAGGCTATGATCAAAAGAAGCTGAGCAGTGGCCATATAAAGAACGACGAGAGCGAAGCTCCTCGTGACTTCTAATATATTGTAGTTACAAGTTGTTATTATAAAGTACATACTTCTATATACCGATTCTAAAAAGCTGTTATTTTAATATAAGAAACAGACACAACAATAAATTATATTTATTTTGTAGATGCACTCTTGTTGTGTCACGGAGTAAGTTATATTTTCATCAATATTAAAATTTTACCATTGCTAAGTAAACTATTAATTGTTTGGACGTACCTTTAGATATTCAATCCGGGATCATGATGATCCTGTTCGAATATCACGATTATTAATTTGCAATATGATTCATGACAATCAACTCTAAACGCTCCAGTAGATATAATCCTGGACGTATAATTGCATACACTCGACTGGTTATTCATCGGTGATTATACTAATCACTGTACTATTAACTATCGCGTAACTTAGGGTTGTCAGTGTTTGTAATTTTGTGTTGACACCGCGCGACAATTTGCGCATTAATATTCATGGGCTAGCAAATTAAAAAGTAGCGCGTTGGTAGTTTAATTCATTATTTATTGGAATTAAACATTGTTTTATTAGCAAATTGTGTTTTTCATTGTATATTCTATGATTCTTTCATGTTTCAATGTGAAAATTTATTTCATCCACTTTCAGGTTTCGCATTAAGTAGGAATAAAGATGAATAATATATTATGTATGGCAAATGAACCTAAATAAATCCTAAAATAGTGAAAAAAATATTAAGAGTAAAACTTAGTACCTGCAGCTATACGCTTAGATTCAAGCCCGCGTCGCACCCAAGCAGGCAAATTTTAGTCTAACACAATTATTACTTTACACATATCACGATATGAAATCCTATCTTAATGTCTGCTTCACGAAATTTAATTCACAGCAGCCCTATGTCTGTCTTACCTTGTTGAACGATATTACTGCTCTCATCATTATTAAGTTACACACAATATCTGCCAAATTGGTTAGCGATGAAATAGCAACTTTAGTGCGGAGTCAAGTAACTATACCATAGTTACCGTGTGCTTAGTTAGTGATTGCTTATTAGTATTGTATTATCTGGGTGTTCATTTTCGTTCGAAAACAGTCAACAATAGTGCGGTCTAACGAAACTAGTAACTCGATAAGACGGTATTCCCAGACAGATACGACTTAACCACCTTTAGGAAACGAGCATACCTCTTTTTAGGGTTCCGTAGTTCTGACTAGGAACCCTTATAGTTTCGTTATGTCCGTCTGTCTGTCTGTCTGTCTGTCCGAGGTTTTGCTAAGAGATCGTTAGTACTAGAAATCTGTAATTTTGTAGGAGTGTGTATACCAATTACGTCGACAAAGTGGTAAAATAAAATTTTGGAAAATATTTTTTTTTATGGTAGCTCCCATACATGTGAAGTGGCGATGAATATTTTTTTTGTTGTCTACCCCATTGTGTGGGGTATCGTTGAATAGGTCTTCTAAAATGACTTGAGGGTTACTAACATTATTTTTCGATTTAATGGTCCATTTACGAAATATTAAACTTAAAAGCGCAAATTTTTGTTCCAGTAGGGCGTCCCCCCCCCCTCTAAAAGCTAAACTGCTGGCTTGAAAAATCTAGAAAAATTCATGATGATAATGCATTTTATGAACTTTAAATGAAAACTATAGCGGTTAAGATAACTTTATTAGTTTAGCAGTAATAGTCGTTGAACTTGGGTGTTGGATAATTTTGTACCAAATACAAAATCCTTAGCATTAATCCTTTATAGTGACTAAGATAAAGTAGTTGCTTGTTTATAACGGGTAAAGACTTGCATTTAAAAACAAAATATGAAGTAAATAATACATCCATACATATTATAAAAGGCTTTGTCCTACCTGACTGACTGACTGACTGACAGACAACGCACAGCCTAAACCGCTGGTCGTAGCGACTTGAAATTTGGAGGGTGTATTTGTCCTAATGTCTAGAGGTGTAAAAGAAAGGGTTTTTTTAAAAATCAACCCCTAAGGGGGTGAAAAGGGATAAAAACGATTGTATAAAACTTCTTTGTTTTTTAACTTAAAGATTTGAAAATTTGTTATGGGGTAATACTATCAAAATAAATAATACCCTCATCAATATTTTTGACAAGGGTGGCTTTGGAAGGGTGAAATTGGGGATGAAAAGTTGTATGAAAAGATCTTTGTTTTGAAGTTAACGTTTTGCAAATTAGTATTGGGATAGGAACTTAAAATGTTGTTTTTAATGTTTTTGATAGGGGGTGAAATATTAAATAGACAGTTCTTTGTTTTTCAAGTTATAGGTATGTTTGGTAATACGCAATTAGAACTTCAGTTAAGATGTGAGTTAATGGGTTGTTTTTGGTGTTTGAAAAACTTACCCTAAGTGATGAAATAGGTGTGAAAATTATTAGAAATTGATATGGATGTCGTTTTAAAGGTTTTCAGGGACGCTGATTACGAAAATGTTATCTATATTGACGTAAAATGAAATTCAACTCCTGTAGTGGGTTGTTATAGAATTCGTGAATTGCACTTTAAACAAAGATCTATGTAATATCGAAATCTACGCGGACGAAGTCGCGGGCAAAAGCTAGTGATATATAAATTTGATTACTAAGCAATTGAAAAACTTACTTATCTAAAATTAAAAAAAAATAACACCCTGTACTTTTATGGCATAGATCAACCATAAGTATTGAATTGTCTAACAAATGTGTTGAAATAAATAAGAATAAAACCAAAATTCCACTCTGTATGTGGTCGTTATCCTACCAACAGCGCCACCTATCTCTCTCGAAATGATCCAATCTTTCAAGCTGAAACAATTTAACAGACTCATGAAATTTCATTAAAATCGGTTGGATTATTTTCAAATACTAGTGTATATATGATGAACATCGTAGCTCTTTTGCTGCGGAACCCTACATTGAGCATGATCCGACATGCTCTTAACCGGTTTTTTTAATAATAATATAATATATAATAATATAATATTCTACCACATTCACACAGCGCCATCTAGTCCCAAAGTAAGCAATTATATTTGCTTGTGTTATGGGTACTAAACAACTGATATACTACATAAATACATTTTTTTTGTAAATACATACATATTATAAATAATTTACACCCAGACACAGAACAAACCTTTATGCTCATCACACAAAGATTTGTCCTGGGTGGGGATCGAACCCACGACCTCCGGCTTAGCAGTCAGGGTCACTAACCACTAGACCAACATGCCAGTCGAAAGTCGAAAGTTTTTTAAAGTTTGGTAACGCATCTATAACAAATAAGGAGGTTTTATACATTTTGTCAGTAAGGGCCGCTGTCAGTGACGCGGCGAGCACTTTCAGTGTGAAATAATTTGAAACTTAATCTACATAATAAAAAGGCCAGTATCGCTTAAAAAGTTTGAAAAGGTCGCGCGGCCGTCCGCGGTGTCGATCGTGGCCTCACGGCCACGCGTGTCTTTACGGCGGTTTTGCCCGCGACGATACGAAACCAATCGTCGCGCTATGTGGGAACTAAACTGCCCAAGAAAATACTACGCACGTCACTACCGGCAGCTACCATTTCGGTACGAAGCAGCCCTAAAAAAAAGACAATGCTCCTAATTTTTTTGCTTGCTGAAATTTGGCAAAGTAAACATTAATTGAAAGGGTTGAAAGGTGACAGAATAGAAAAGAAAAAATACCAAGTAGCCGTGATTGCTTTATTGACACAAGTTTCTTTGTTTTATCTCGACAATACGAGGATTATATGCGTAGATTGTTACATTGTTTGCTATATGTCTGCTCGAGTGAACTTGTTGTCAGAGCAAATGGAGTAAAGTATCGAATAGGGCAACTGTTTAGTTGTAAAGAGATAGTTTCGTGTCTTCGGGTTGTTGCACGAGGCTTTGCTCCCGTTGTACTTTGTTTGCTCACTGCTCAGCTTCTACTCGTCGTAGCGTGATATTATATAGTCAACAGCCTTTCTCGATAAATGGGCTATCCAACACTAAAAATATATATATTTTTAAAACGGACCAGTACTTTCTGAGATTAGTACGTTCAACTAAACAAACAAACTCATCAGCTTTATAACATTAGTATATTAATGTTCCTTTTTAGCCCCCGACGTATAAATATCATAAGCCTTTGATAAATATAAAATTCTATTGATTGTTTACAAATGCTTCTCTTCGTTGATTCGAGGAGACTAGATCTAAATCAACCAATTTTATTTTATAGAACTGATAATACATCTTGATTATTGTTTAATATAATAATATAATATAATATTCTACCACATTTACACAGCGCCATCTAGTCCCAAAGTAAGCAATTATAATTGCTTGTGTTATGGGTACTAAACAACTGATATACTACTTAAATACATTTTTTTTTTGTAAATACATACATATTATAGATAAATTACACCCAGACACAGAACAAACCTTTATTCTCATCACACAAAGATTTGTCCTGGGTGGGGATCGAACCCACGACCTCCGGTTTAGCAGTCAGGGTCACTAACCACTAGACCAACAGGCCAGTCAATTAATTCAAGATTAATCATTTTTCTTCTCTTTTGCTTTTGTCAAATAGATCGTCTTCTGAGGGTGATTTGTAAAAGCAATAACCCCAATTTTCCACTATAGACACAAATATATGCCCGTTGTCATTTAACTGGCGATGGCGCCCTGTCGCATCGGTAACGATGCGCGTGACGTGGCAGTCTCGCTCAACCGTAAAAAAAGCGAAATCAATTATAACGAAATGGCATGCCCGCAGCATGGGACCAACCAATTTACCATGGCCCACCCCCATGTATCTTGCGTAACAAAAAAAGACTAAAAAAGCCCATATCACTCGCGCGCCGCAGTTCAATTTACGTTGGACGGTGTAAGAATCTTTTGAAAGAACACAATATGTTGTCTGGTCCCTTTCAAATTGGTTCCTAATTAGTGTATTAAGCAAATAAAATGCGACATGGAGAAAATCTTTTTCTCCATTACTTTGTGTGTAATTTTGTATCGAGTAATGAGGCAAGGGGAATAAAATTCGAAGAAAAGAATCTTCTCAATGATGACGAGACTTTTAAATTAGGAATGTACTCATGTGTAACTTTCTTTATTGTGTTTTATAAATGTATTTTGTGCCTGTATCGCAATGAACTTCTCATTACAACCTCATTAGTGTGACCATTGACAATTGACATTGAAAAAACTCAAGACGTACAATCAGCGATCAAAAACCAAAACCCACATGGGGTTTCCTCACGATGTTTTCCTTTACTGTTAGCAATTGGTAAGTCACTTGACTAGTACACATTATAAATTCTACACAGTGAAATCCACATTGGTACTGTGATGCCGGTCGGAATCGAACTCGGACCACATGATTGCATGCCAGTCACTTAACACCTACCATCAACTTAACCAATGTACGTCATTATACGTAGCCCTAAAGCTTATTTGCCACACTTTGTTCACATAGTAAGTAAATACTTTGAAATTTACTCTCATATAACAGTGGAGGCATCGTCACAGCGTTCGACGTATAAAGCTTAGCGCACATGAGTGTGTTACAGTGTCAAGTAGAGCATAAATGAAACGGTAAACTGAACACTGCAAGGTGAAGACTACTCGTTTAGAATCATCACATTTTCTATGTGAATACACTTGCGACCAGTATTGTGTGCACAGCGCTTACAATCTGTGTTGCGTCATATGAACTTATTGTTGCGAAAATTTCGTGCGTGGTTTTATTTTACGTTTGTGGAAGAACGATGTAACATTTTAATAAATGTAGTACTACTCAATAATACTGCGAGAAAAGGAAAATTTGAAACCAACCCTATACCAACTCGTCTAGCCAGCATGGTATAGTACGCTAAATTCCCTCCACATTCTTTGGAGGAAACTCGTGCCCAGTAGTGGGACGTTTATGGGTTGAGATGATGACTACTCAATATAATACTCAATCACTTATTGCTTCCATATTAGGTGGTAGGTATAGTCTAGGTTACAATTATGGACCCTGTCAGGCACAGCACAATTTATTAGAAGAGAGGAAGTGAGCTAGATTTAAAAATAGCAATTTGCTTATTATTATAATTGTTTTATGAAATGTATTTTATTAATTACGTTTACTGTAAGTTCTCTATTAAATTAGCCATTCCAGATAGTGTTCCCTAAATGTACACACAAACATATAGATCACGCCTTTTTCCCAATAAAGGGGTAGACAGAGACTATTTACTTCCACCTGCAACGGTTCTGACATTCGCCTTTCGCTTCTTCAACATTAAATCTATTTTTTAATTAGTTGTGTGAATTTCTTTCAAATACGAATGGGTAGAAGGGTACTTTGTAGGTAATGGGTAATGCTTTTAATACCTTTGACAGACGTCGCTTCACGTTTAAATCTGCTATGGATAATGGTTGTACACTGCACTTTGTTTTATGATTGACATATTTTCACCATAAACATATTCAAAGCGTAATTCAATCGCGTCAAACGCAGCCACTACAAGCCGCGCCCAACTAGACTGTGTACTTTTTCTCGGCCTCATGTGCACAAACAGTGTTTAGTTACCAGAGGGTGTATTTTATCTTGTTGTGCTTGTTTTGTAGCGTAGAACGAGAGGGGTGAGGGGTGGCAGGGGCGCGCGGGGGAGGGGCACCTGTTGCCCCGAGTTTCGATGTGGGAAAGCCTAATCCTGGCTGAGATGAAATAAATACAACATTGGCTCGACTGTACCGCTCTTGAGATGTCTTTTGATGATATTCACCAAAGCTGCAGAAGCGCGCGATTTTTGGGAATTTAAAGGAATTGCCTTTTTTATTTTATTGGTAGCTTTTAGACTGAATTTTTTGATCAACAAGTGGTTTTATTGTATTCGATGTGTTAACGAAGCTCGGTTGATTATTATTTGGTGAATATTTTTTTCTAGACACTGGCTCAAACTGTCTTTCTTTACGAAGTTCTTAACCCAATAAAATTAAACATAAAACATAAAATTAAATCATCTTATGTTGTCTCCATATCTATGTATTATTTTCTTTAAATTGAATCTTCAATACATAAATCCAGTCACGGCAATGTAAGCAGCATTTTATGACCAAGTTTACCATTCTAGTTAATATATGCGTTTTTCAGGTAATCACTTTTGGAATAAAATTCAATGGCAATATTTAAAAAAAAATTGTACAAATAGTTTCTGTTTTCTTATTCTCCTTCTTTTCTTCTTCTCCGTACAGTGATATGCACAAGAATTGCGTGTAATAAATACGTAAGTAAAAAAATCATAAGGATTTCTATATTACGTTGGAACTGAAATATAAATCTTTGAAAATAGAACAGATTTAAAAGAGAATAACATGTTATTGGCAGTGATAAGTAGCAGTGTGGCCCCAATCTCGATCATAAATGTTTACATACCCTCAAATTGATGACAGTTTGATGACGTTTTTATTTTTTTTATTTAAAATCACTATTTTTTTCACTATTCTAATAAATATTTATTATTTTTGTTACAGGTATGCTGCAGTTTGTTTGATCTTTAGATACTGGTAACATTGAAAATTTATTATTTAATAATATATTTACGAGTATTATTAAGAAAGAAAGTAGATATGATGGATTAGTTATATTTCTCAGCATCAATGCCAATTGCAAAATAGTATCGTTGCTATGGTGACAATACTGGTTATCTATAATTATATATATATATATATACAAGAAATAAACATTTTTTTAAAATCACGTAACCATGCTTCACAATTAATTGCTCTATGTGTGAAATATTCATTCAATATAAAAATCTTTGGAGCTCCTGGGAATTAATGTAGAGAAAAAATATTTTTTAACCAATTTCTTCCGAATAAGCCTTTCTTTTAGTCATTGATATCGTTTGAATATGAGTGATGTTTCAATCTCTAAACGATATTCACCGCCATTCGTTAAGAAGTCAACTTTAAAAGAAATAGTTATAACAAGTAAGTACCTTTTAAATTTTCATTGGATGATCTTTAATTTAGTTCACCAGAATACAGTGTTGTGACAAATTTTAATATAGACTGACTGTAACTAGTTTTCCGACATACAATTCCCAGTATCAGTTCGGATTTTGGAAATATGGCAAAATAGGTTCACCCTCTACATGGGACAAAAAACTATCAAAATGTCAGTTTGATGTATCTCTGCCAACCCCTTCGAGGATGAAATTCGTGAACTATGTATGTGCAAGTAAAGACGTTCATATTCACATGTTAGACCCTATCTTAAGTTATTTTAGGCGTCTGCCAATACGTAGTCATGTCCAATAGAGATATTTTTAGAAGTGCACTATTTCCAGACGGCCGCCCCGTATTTTCTATTTCCGACGTCAGACATTGACATGATCACATGAATGTGTTCTCACGCGTTGGCTTATTTTGACATTTGAAACTATTTGATATTCGCTTACGTAATTTATAGAATGTATTAATAAAGTTTCATTCAAATGGACTTTTAAATTTATTTGAATAGGATGAATGGAGCGGGATGATTCAAGGTTTTAGTGTATTTTTGTTTTTTAAAGATACTCGTATAAAAATGTCATATGTGTCATATGCTTTAATATTTGTCTTGATTTTTTTACTTCATTGATGTTATTTTATATTTTAATCACTTGAGTACATTTTAGATACCGTGTACAATTGGTGAATTGAAATTTATAAAAAGATCAAAGTATGATTGTAAAATCTTCAATATTTTATTTCACGAGATCATTATTAATAATGCAATCATCAACATTGTGTCCGTCACATTTTTTTTTTAATGCTAGTAGGGATTTTGAGAAATAAACAAGAAATTTATAAATTTTGATCTCCATTTCTTTGTTAAAACAAACCACATAATACCTATCACTTCAATCCTTGAATAGAATTAATATTATCACTGGTTCAAGTTAAATCAATTTAATTTAGGTATGTTATCAAACTTTTCTTATTTATCAAAAGAATGCAATAACTCTAGAAATATATTTAATTTCCATTCCATTTCAAGAATATATTAGGTGTTTTTTTTTAAACGTAATATTTCCATTTTATAAAATACCTTACAAGCTAATGAACCCATAATCTGGAAAGGTTGTCATAAATCATGATAAAGAACGCAATATGAAGTTCGTTCAGGAAGTTATAAAAATAAACATTCATAATCTTTAGTTTTTTCCGACAGTCGAATGAATGAAAGAGTTTTGCATAAACAAACTTTTTAAATTGGCCGTAACTGGAGAATTAATCATGTCACAACAAGCTCAAACATTTCATAAACAAGATAAATATAATATGTAGTTTACATCGTTGGGTAGAGATAACTACGCTGTATTTCCGAGATTAATATATCCCATAACCCTTTAATGATTTTTATGTTCAAGTTGTTTTGAAAGGTCAAATATTGTTATTATTGCAGGGTTAAGGATTCTTCTTACTGTAGTTATTGGACAGTGTCCAGTGTTCTTTTTCAACTTAAAATGTTAACCCCATAAATATTTGAAAAATAAATCCTGAAGCGAAACAAAACTAACATTTCTCTCGCAGAGAACGCTAAACATGAAATAAATCATACGCCAGTGTAATATTGTATCACAATGGCTCGTCGACATGGCATTGCCGTCCGTGGCGGTGTCGAGATGCGGCCGTGGCGTTGCTGTGGCGTGGCGTGTGTCACACAAAGCGGGCATAACGAGGGCAGGCCGGAAGCGGCTCGCTGGCGCCCATGCAGCATCCGCCACTAGAGGGCGCCACTGGCTATATTTCCGTTTCAAGTCTGCTGTGTGACGTGAGTCACGTTGGCGAAGGCTTCTCATTTGATGTCACGTATATATTGATAGTTTAGAATGTGAATATTTTATGGGTGCTTTTAAAATCGATGTTCTATTAAGATGCGGTTTACTTTAATTCAGAACATAATTTATCATTAGGTACAGTCGAGTTCATTAATATATAGGCACCATCATTAGATATTTTTGTTGAAAAGGGTGACTACAAATTATGTAACTTAATGTACAGCATATTTTATTGAACCATTGACATGAGGACATATATTTGATCCATAGGTTCTATAGTATGTATTGAGCTTTTCAACGCTCACAATATTTTGAATCCTTGATGGTGCCAATATATTAATGAACTCGACTGTACCTACATAATTTATTAGTGGAATACTGACCTTACTAAAAATATGCATTTTATTGGGGAATCGCAAAAGAAGATCTTGCTTTGAGGACTCATTCTACTGGTTGAAGCATACAATTAACACTGATATAATAATTAATCATGGATGCTTGTATTTTAATAGAGAGAAATTAGATAGTGCTAACAGGAGCCTGTCTCTGTACGTACTATCTCAATTCTATCCTATCTACCAATGGGTCAATTTTCATAAAGCATGCTGGGGGCCGTTGGATGCGGGCGGCACAAAATCGCTCGCTGTGACGGAAATTATGTTCGACAGTGGACGTCATTGGGCTGATATGATGATGATGCTTTATCAATCTCTGCTTTTTTCTGGAAGGGGTAGGTTGATATTGTGTAGGTATACAAAATTCATAAGCAAATATTTACCAATTACAATATTATTATATAACAATGTATGATACTAAAAGACACTCAAATCTTGATATTATGGTCTACGAAAACGTGTGTCGAAATTGAACGGACTGTGAACCAATTTGTTTTATGAGCTTGAAATCCGGTTGGTATCAATGAGTAAGCTTAACGAATGGTTAGCTCACAAATAAATTACAAGATAAATGATAAAAATTCACCCGATATTACGCTTAATAAAATCCCATGATGTGGAATAAAGATTTTAGGCGACGTGCCAAAAAATAACCAAATTATTAATACACGATATCCTCAAATAAAAGGAATTAATTTGTTGTAAATCCAGAAGACTAATATTGTTACTAAAATAAGTGTATCTTGGTTTAAAGCTTTAAACCCGGACCCTCTTATTACAAAATATGGACTAAGCATTAAACCAGGTTTAAATTGACAACTTTGACACTAAAAACAAGTCAATATAAACCTGGTTCATATTTGAACTTAGTTCATATTTTGTAATAAGAGGGAAAATGTTTCCAACACACACTCATACGCACATTGCACGTTTAAACTAGAATAGCTTCCTTCCGCGTTTGTCAGTAAAAAGCAGCCTATATGCTATATTCTAGACTATATACATCGGTATATTATTTATTTGTGCCAAATTTCATACTGATCCTTTCAAGTCAGGCCAGATTGAGTTATGAACATCCAAACATACATTCATCCATCCTAACTGTCGCATTTATTTGTTATATTATCTAGACTTCCGCCCGCTGCTTCGCCCGCGTGGTATGTATTTTATAACTATAAACCTTCCTCTTGAATCAGTCTATCTATTAAAAAAAACCGCAAAATCCGTTGCGCAGTTTTAAAGATTTCAGCATACATAGGGATATAGTGATACTAAAATTATAAAGCTGGAGAGTTTGTTTGTTTGAACGCTAGGATCTCAGGAACTACTAGTCCGATTTGAAAAATTCTTTTAGTGTCAGATAGCCCTTTTATCGAGGAAGGTTATAGACTATGTAACATCACGCTACAGCTAATAGGAGCTGAGCAGTGGCCAAACAAAACCGACGAAAGCGAAACCCCGCGCGACATCTAGTATTTTATATTTGTTGATATTTTCTAGTATTCAGTCTACGCAAGTCTTTACATTAATCATCGAAATGGTGCTAGAAATACTATTTCGAATGTATGCCGTGTTTATTCTGGATTTGTGTCGTGGTCAAGTTTCGGTTTGATTAAATTAATGCAACACATTTATAAGACGGTAGTAATGAGCTTTTAAGATCTGGCACGAATAAAACAAGTAGGTAATAGATTTGTAATAATAAAACTGTGTTATTAATAATTACATAATAATAATATATAATCAACATAAATGAAAACTACTAAAAAAGCCCTACTGTTGTTCTTAAATAAAAAAAAATGTTCATAAAATGAAATCTACTGGCAACTATTCCGCAACAAACTAAAGAAGAATCATGTAAATCAGATCATAAATCACAGTAAAGTCAGTGTACATAATTTAAAATATAATAATATAATATTAATAATAATAATATTCTACCACATTCACACAGCGCCATCTAGTCCCAAATTAAGCAATTATATTTGCTTGTGTTATGGGTACTAAACAACTGATATACTACTTAAATACTTTTTTTTTTGTAAATATATACATATTATAGATAAATTACACCCAGACACAGAACAAACCTTTATGCTCATCACACAAAGATTTGTCCTGGGTGGGGATCGAACCCACGACCTCCGGCTTAGCAGTCAGGGTCACCAACCACTAGACCAACAGGCCAGTCAAAAAAAAAATACCATTCGAATTGAAATCTCCTTTTCGTAGTCGGTTAATAAAAATAAAAGGACGTTGTGATTACAGTGACGGCAGAATACTAACTCCCTATTCACAGGAACATCTAATTTGGGGTTATTTATTATGAGCTACACCATGTAGTGTAAATTATACTAATGATCCATTAGTAAATAAAACTACACGGTGTTCAGGAGCTGCCTTAAAGGGACCCTGAATATGTGTAATGTAATAACCCCTTAAATTCTCTATAACAAATATTTATATATATTTATATTATTATATTTATTTATTTTTTATTTATATTTCTCTAAATAACTATCAACAATGGTTGATAGTTATTTGGATTAATTCAATTCAAAATATCTTTTTATTTTAAAAAATAAATATAAAATAATTAAATGTTTAAATGCCTCATTTATTAGATTAACAGATTAGTCGTGGTGGCGGTAAACATTGGGTGGAGTTTTTTTTTTTTTTGCTTACGTTTATCAATTGTCTAAGTAAGTTATTAACTGCCGTACTCAGAGACGTGGTAAAAACGTGTAATACTTAAGTCGATACGCCTAAAGACGATTATTCAATGAAAAAATTATGTTAATGATAGATTACTGCTAAGAAAGAAAACTACGGAGCTGTAAAAATGACAAATCCTTATCTTTGGACTGTGATGCCTCATACAATACTATTGCCAAAAAACTTTAAGAGATACGTCCCTTTTATCGTTTCCTTTACCGTGGAGTTATTATTCCGTGTCATGATTTATGTTACAAGGGTAACTTTATACGGCTCTTGAACAAGTTTAAGCCTTGCTTTGTTATAGATTTCTTTTTTTATGTCTTAGGAATTCAATTTAGACGAAAACTATTGAAAGTTTTGGAGGTGAATGTAAAAGTAAGAGTATGTGGCTCTAGTGAACTAAAAACTATATTAGACCCGGACTATAAGAAGAAGAGATGTGTTAAAATCCAGAAAGTACTATGTGTGTTTAAATTTTATGAACACTGAAATTATACTGCCTTGGTGGAGCAGTTTAGTTTCAGTGTTTGCAGGTTGGATTTTCGGATCAAGGTTAATGGTATTCATCATCATCATCTTCAAACCACATCAGAAACAGAAAGAGAAGTATTTATTTGTCAATGTAGGTAGGTTAAACTTACGATCTAGCGCTATTAAAAAAGTGAGCACTACATTGCACCCATAGGCATATAAATATTACTTTAAGATTAAAAAAAAAAAAAAAAAATTAACTACAGTAGTACAAACTAGACAACAAACAAAATAACAAATGTAAGGTATAACTATTTAAATCTAAAAATTCATCAAATTCATCCACGCGCTGCTGGTCATAGACCTATAAATTTATTAAAATTTCAATTTCAAACTATTTATTTCCATGATTCAATTAATAAACTAATTTCATGATTCAATTTGAACAAAGTCTGACTTTTATAAACCAACAATAGTGACTGCTGAAAACAATATGGTTATAAGTAATCAAAACTTTTTGATACAAACCATTGGTAAATTAAAAACTTTAATTCATTTTGTACACACAACAGTCTGTCTATTGACGGTCTCTGACGTCATTTGAACCATTTGTTTTTGAAATTTGTAACTTTTTTGCACAGGGAATAGATTGTTTTTTTTCTTCTGTATACATTTTTAACGAATTCTAGGTTTTAAGGCTGCGATTCTACCAGAAATGTACAAGGATGCTTATGGATGTTTATTATGAATTACTAATAGACCCCGAATACATGACGTCAGGTAAATGAAAAGATTCTATTGGTTCATAATAATCATCACATCACACCTCTGGTAGAAACGCAACCTAACTGTCAATGCCAAAAAAACTTTAAAAAAAGTCGAGATGTTATAAGCTTAGCTTTTCTGTTAAAATTTATTTCTATTGATTTATAATATTTCAACTAATGGATTGTTCCAACCATTTGGTAGGTATAACTATAATATACATTTTAGTATATAATAATGTAGGTGGAATGGTTGGTGTGATTTGGTATGTTAAGGTGGTCCATATAATCATAATTTAATTAGTAATTGTACAAAAAGCGGGCAATTTGAAATATTCGAGGCTACATAATATCTAATAAATCACGAACTTAAAATTATTTCTTAGTCCAAAGGGGCTAGTCATTATTTATAATATTATCATTTTTTTTTAATTTATACTAGTAAAGACAATACAGAAGAAAACTAAAAAAAGGTTTATATATATTTTTTTGTAAATAACACAGAATATTTTATAACACGTTTACAAGTTACGTCGTAAGTTACATGTGATGGATTTAGCTACAGCTTACAATGAATACGCGAGAGGCGCAGTATTGTTTGAGTTTTTATTCAGGCTGTTTGATTAAAACGTGGAGCGAGGAACTGAACTATTGATTTGTTAAAATACCAACGTGAAGAGTAATGGTAACTGGTATATTTAGCGAACATATTTTTGTTAGACCCTCATACCTATGGACATAAAAACATTGGCGGTTTACACTTTCCACTGCGCAAGAAGTCCCTCTTTCGATTCCCGGGAGCCTGGAATTAGGAACAAATGTACTTGGTTGAGGACAATAGGCTCACCCCCTATTACAGAGGAGCAAACAAAGCTCAATGTGAGTCTGATGCATCTATTAAAAAAAAAACATTTAATTGTAAACTTTTTGTGTGTAAATGTTACTTAGAATAAAGATGAAACATTAATTTGAATGGGAATTAGGTCTTATTGTTTTTTACCATTCGGTGATGTTTTTGACTTTATATACGCAAACTATGAATAACATTAAACCAAGTGAACTTGCGCTCTATGACATAACACGTCCACGTGTCAGCCGATGTTCGTTGTCTAACATTTTTGATTCCATTGCACATTTTTTTTCTCTTTTCTTTTTTTTTCATTGAGCATCGACGCCGCGCCGGTAACCCTGCCAGTCAATTCGTTTCGCGATACGCATCTGCAACGAATTGGTGTGTTCCACGGCCTATACTGTTTCTTTTTTATTTGAAATTTGAAAAAAGAAAAACAAGAGTAGCTTACGACCGGACCCTAGGAATATATTCATGGAGTATTCGTTTTGAGTACGAATTTGAGGTAAGTTATTTTTTCCTGAAGCCAATCAAACATAATTTTGAATACCAAACTGAATGCTTTCATGAATCAGATTTAGCAAGAGAAATGGCCTATAGAAATTTATGGGTAAAGAAACTCTTTGAGATACTAAATTCAGATGATTAACTTATAGTTTATGTACTATATAGTCATATCCCTAGACAGAAATCCATGCTAAAAATAAACCGGTTGTATCCAAAACTTTAATTTGTGGCGTTCAATTTCAATTAATCAATTACTACGGTCAACAATACGTTTGCCAACAAAACCCCACGCATTCAGAACCCATATCCATCACGCGATGTATCAAACTTCGGAAAAATATAATGTAACCCAAACAAATATTTTCTACTTTATTTACGCACTCGTATCGTAAATTATATATGCTGTTAGAATCACCACGGCAAACAGGCATGGAAACCCTTTGAGAGTTTCACATTTTTATCGTTTTACAAGGAAAACATCTCAGTGGTAACCAGTGTACCTACTCCTACAGTCGTACATATAACACCTATAATTTACAAGAGAGAAAAGTAATAAAACTTAACGCGTCTCAGTCGACGGTGTTTGTCGAAATCCGTAAACACAACCAGATAATTTGAGCTGTCTGTTGCCGACTTTTCTCACTTTTGTCGTGTGTTTTAGAGGATGTTGCGGGGGATGAGGGAGGTCTTGTTTGGTGGTCGCCAGGTCTTGCATGTAATGGTGTAAACACATTAGCCGAGACGGCATGAGACGCGGTTTCTTCGGATGAGGGACGACACCTGTAGGAGATCTCTGTAAGATTTTGTTTTCCGTATAGTTTAATTAAAGACGTTAACGTATATACGTTTTCATTTGAGACTCGTTTGAGTTGATAAGTTGAATTTGCTTTGGTTAATCTGCAGTCTGGTTTTAATTAAATGCACAGGATTATTGTTGTCCTAAACATACTGAATGGCTTTGCGAGAAATTAATTAAAAACGATTATAAGCTAGATGTAACTCCTTTATTCCATGAGTACCTACTAATAAAACCTTTTTTCATAGAGCAAAAAAAACATAACATAAAACGTTAACATAGCATCACGCCTTTTTCCCCGAAGGGGTAGGCAGAAGTGTTTCACACCCACATTTCGCCGGCTATGTTGGGTCCCATGAAATAGGGGGCGAGCCTATTGTCATCTACCGGGAACATTTGTTTACCAAATTTCGGGAAAATCTTAATACTGGAATTTCAAGTTAGAAAAGTCCAATACCATTTTCACCCGATCCGGGAATCGAACCCGGGACCTCTTGCACAGCAGTCGTATACACTTCCCGCTGCGCCACCGATGCAGAGGCAGAGAGCAAAACAAAAACCTTATAATTAAATGCAAATACGTATAAATTAACCTATCTACTTGAAAAAAAAAACTCAATAATTTGCAAAATAAATACGTAAGGCTAATAACAGCATAGTTGATAAAGTTATGTCACTTAATTCGATAGTTAGGTAACTGACAAAAGCTTAGTAGGCTGCATGTGGCCCGCTAATAGTAGAACTGACTTTTAGAAGAAAAAAAAAACACTGTATTGAAAAAATAAACGTAGGTATTTCTTTATTTCACGAAACAAAATATCTAAAGTTCTTTGTCACCGTCTAAATGAATATAAGTTTTATATTACTTCTACCGCACAGCTAAAAGCCATTTATATATTATTCCTTTTGTAATTTCCTTTTTTTTTGCCCAATAACGTAGCACCTGCCCCCATATTACAATAAATCCGCATTACACAAGTCATTTAAAACAAAAATGGCAATATGTTGCCGTATCAAATCTACACGCGGCGTTATGTTTCGCCCCTCAACAATAGGGGGCGAAAAATAATTGTTTCCGATATTGCTGATGTGTGTGGCTCGATATTTGTGTACGGGAGCATCACGGTTACGTACATTTTTAAGGGTAGGCAGATCGGCTAATGATATCGCAAGGTTGATTGGTTTTAATAGAAATTTATGATAATTGTTTTCGGGTTTTTGGTTGCGTCATCCTTAATTTTTTTAAATAAAGAATACGGTGTTTCGTGATAATGCTCTTTACAAACATGCAATGAATCTCTTTAAAAAAAATATTATTTTATTGATATAGAAAAACATTACATAGTTTTATTAGAAAGAAACTTTAAAAACCTCTTTTATAATAACAACTACGGTAAGATATACAAAATATTTACATATACCAGGCGTAGGGAACTTACCATACCCTATGGAATTGGCTATTACACTGAGACATTCAACAACTCAAGACTTCTGTCCATAGAAACTAATTAGTAAACATAATGTAATAATGAAATCATTATAAAATGTATGAATTTAAACTGAAAAGTTTATCAGATTCAATTTCTTTTTGTCAAGCCGACATCAAAAAATTCTAAAGAATAAACTGAGAGGACCGACCATAACTCTCACCAATTTCAACAAAGGCGTGTGGCCGTAATAAAAGTAAAATTATGCAAATTGACCCCCCCCCCCCCTTTACTCCTCTTCCTTCCATTCCCCTGCATGGTGGTAGTTTTATTGTAATCATTTACGAAGGGACGAGTCTCTTTATGCGTCACCACGTCGCTTCTGTCCCCTAAGGGCAGAATTTTTGACATTTCGCTTTATTTATAACAATAATAATGTTCACTTTTCAAGCCCCCTTAAAGTCTAATATTCGCTGTCGAATAGCAAATATTTTTTCCCTAATTGAAAGACAAAAATGGGGATATATTTTTGGCGAACGATGTAGCATATTCATTCTTTACGAGAATTTTAATAAGAAAAGGAATTATTGTTATCTTAACGTTCTGCCATTATTATTAAGTTTAATATAAAAAATATTTTAGAATAATATACTTTGCCATAAACATTATATTAAAAATTCGATGTGCCCTCGACTTCATTCGCGTGGCCAATGATGTCATGTTTTTTTTTTTGTTTTCCAAAAGAATTCTGATATTTTCCATAATCAAACTAGTCTAAGTTACTCCTTTTGACATTATATTATGTCCATCCAGCCAAAGTCTGTCAAAATCGGGTCAGGTGTTTAGGAGATTACCTCAAGCAAACAGTCAAATAGGGCAGGGGAGCAAAAATTTTAATAAGCGTGTTTTTGTTATATGTGACGTCCATTCTTTCACTCAGTTTAAAAACTAATATTTTTATATTACAAACAGACAATTCAATGTTATTTATTTGTATTGATTGACTTATAACTCGTTTACTGGTTTAAATTATAGATAAAAGAAAGGAAGCTGTTACCAGAATTTGGGTGAATGGAACCTAGCTTTCGAAATCAGTGTGTGACACACCTTCCCCTTTGGGGAAAAAGGCGAGATGATATTTATGTTAAAAGGTATCTTAAACATGTATACAACAAAACCTTTACCAGAAACTACCACACTCTGCTTACATAGCGGCTTACTATGTAATAGCAATTCTCACGTAGATATAAGGCGACAATCAATTGAGTTTAAAGCGGTGCCCCACTATTGTTTAAAGTTAAATTGCTTTCGCGTCTTCAGCGGCAACGTCATAGTAATGCCTTCTATATGAGGTGTAATACGGTACAAGATTTAATAGTCTGTGGTATCGTATTATGTTTATATTGATGATGTTTTGAATTTATGATGACATGTGTGGTTTCATTTTTGTTTTTGAAGTTCTTGTATTTGTTGTAATTGAAATAATACGTATTTCTACTACTTACATGTACGATGCAGTAATTCCAGAAAATCTAAACTAGATGGCGCTTTGTGAATGTGGTAGAATGTTTATTATGTTCAAAAAAACTGTATCATTGTCTATTGTAGTGGCTGTTTAGATTGTATTCCAATTGCGCGTGAGCTTTTTTCTGGGGCACATTTTCCAAACTCTGAGTTGAAACTGAAAATTTTATGACAGATAATCCCAATACCTTATTTGCCTAAATCGAGCCTTGAATACATACCTGCTACGCCACCACGACCATCAGTCTAATCAGGTTTATTTATAATATTTATATCTTTGACTATGATGGTTTTACATAAACAGGTAGGAGCGAACAAAGAAGATAATTGTACAAACTATACACTTACTTGTTTTTTGAATATTAATTTATAACACCAATAAAACTACTATATCATACTAAAATTGACACGTATTCAGTCACTCTCTTTCAGTAATATACATTGAGTACATTTTAAACTAAGCTATAACAACAAAGTCATAAAGTTTAAAATACAATATTGACATTTATATAGCACACAAACTAATAACAACGTTGTCACCTAAATAATAGAGTCTAAATTTGTTAGTCAAGTGTCACGTAGGACCGGGAAAGTTTTAAACGGTCACTATTGTGAGTATGACGAGGTGTCGGCTTTGGTGACGCGATGACGGCTCTATTATTGCATGGTTATAGTTTGACTAGAAGTCGCGGGCTTCGCTCTCGTCGCTTTTGTTTGGCCACTGCCCAGCTCCTATTGGCCGTAGCGTGTTTTATATAGCATATAACCTTTCTCGATAAATGGGCTATCTGATACTAGAAGAATTTTTCAAATTGGACCAGTAGTTCCTGAGATCCTAGCATTCAAACAACAAACTCTTTAGCTTTATAATATTAGTAAAGATTTGGCTGTATTCGCACTATATTCAGTAGAAGTGTAATGTTTGCTACCTATATAAGTGGCTTTTTGCTGTGTAATTTTAGCCTATACCCTATAGCCTATAACATGCACTAATCTCTAGCACTACTGAACCGAATAAAAAAATATTTGTGTTGGATAGCCCATTTATTGAGGAAAGTCATATGCTATATAACATCACGCCATAACCAATAGTAACTGAGTAATGGCCAAACAAAGATCCACTGGAACGAAACCCCAGGCAACAGCTAGTATTAGTATAATTAGAAACATTAACAGAGCCGAATTGTGGTCACGGTATCATGTAATTAGTACATGGTCGAATACTCTTGATCATTCATAAATAATGACTAAATTGGGTACCACAACACTATGTTATTGAGTACTAGGTTGGTCAAATAAATCCGGCCGCTCAGATATACATAATATGTATATTGTATGATAACAATTTTATTGTTACGGTTCATTTCGGATGTGGCAAATTTTATCCTGATATACAACATACATAGCATCACGCTTTTTTCCCCGAAGGGGTAGGCAGAGGTGTTTCACACCCACATTTCGCCAGCTATGTTTGGTCCCATGAAATGCCCCCTATGGGCGAGCCTATTGTCATCAACCGGGTACATTTGTATACCAAACTCCGGGAAAATCTAAATACTGGAATTTCATGATAGAAAAACCCGATACCATTTTCACCCGACCCGGGAATCGAACCCGGGACCGAGGCAGATATACAGACCTGATATACAAAATAAGAAAAACAGTCAAATCAATCGAGCCGTTTTAAGTCATAATCATCATTCATCATATCAGCCGCAGAAGATCCACTGCTGGACATAGGCCTCCTCAAGAGATTTCCAATAGGAGCAGTTGTATGTGGCTTGCATACCGTTGCATGCCGTTTTAAGTAATTATATCTTAAATGCGAAAATCTTTTGAGGAGACCCGTGCCCACTAGTGGGACGTTTATGGGTTGAAATTAATGAATGAATGAATGAAATGCGGGAATAGATGTTAATGAAATTGATTTATATCTATCAACTAGAAGTTCTAGAAGCTCAGCTCTTACTGGCCGTAGCGTCATGTCATATATTATAGCCTATGTAACTTTTCTTAATAAATGGGCTATCCAACACTAAAAGATTTTTTTTTTCAAATTGGACCAGTAGTCCTGAGATTCACCCAAACCAAACAAACAAACTCTTCAGCTTTTTAATATTAGTATAGATAAAGCCTTGGCAAGTATGCTAATATTGGTTATAAAAGTGATTAATTTACTCAAGAACTCATTTGAGAAAAGAAAGAACAGACAGTGCGGTATTTGATAACAATATAGTACTTAAATAATTATAATCTTAATTAAAACAACAGTTTGGCTGTTTCTTTAGAATAAGTGCCTTTAGGTACCGCTTCCCCCTTTACCATATAATCATCATCATCATCATCATTTCAGCCCAACGACGTCCACTGCTGAACATAGGCCTCACCTAATTTACGCCACTGGGAACGGTCCTGTGCCGCCTGCAACTAACGGCCGCCCGCCACCCTGACCAGGTCGTCGGTCCATCTGGTGGGGGGCCGTCCCATGCTGTGCCTTCCTCCCACATAATGGGGCTATTAAAATTTCTGAAACGTTTGTCAATAAAAAATAAATTCAGAAGAGAAACAAATGACGTACCTACCATCACAAATTACATTTCAACATCAAAACAGCAGAATATGCAAAATTCAAGATAAATGATTAAATAAGAATAAAATAAAAAAAGGAAAGGAAAAAGTAACCCTGTCAAGCGTTTGGACCTGTTCCCTGTAAGCTGATAAAATTCGCGCACGGCACAGTTTTCAAAGCAAAAACGGCGACACAGCCCGCTGATTACCTTCATTTTCTTGGGGCACGCATATACCCCTGGGGTGAGGGGGAACCCCACAATTTATTTCGCCTCATCAAAACGTCAACACGTTGACGTGTATTTTAGGGATTTTAATCGGGCGGTCCCGCGCTCCGGGCGTCCTCGGCCCTCTATGTAAATGCTTAGCCCGTTTGTACCAGTAATTGTTTTCGTTGAAAATTGACACGTAGCCCGCTTTAGTTGTGAACCGTGTTACAAGGTGTTTAGAAGCTCGAGGTGCTAAGAAACGAGACCGGCTGATTTATTTGCATAATATTTATTTATTTATTTATTTATTACGGTATAAGAAACATACAGTACTATGATAACAATAGGAAGAGAAACAATAATGCTAGCAATGTCACCAATTAAGTTTCTAAAAATTAAATTGCACTCGACGGTAAGTTGCACATAAACCACTTAATAAACTTTAAAAAAACAAAAACTAAATAACAAAAATTAAAATTAAAAATTCTAATGATAAGCAAGTTAACAATCTATGTAGCTACATTAAATTAAAACCAACATTTTAGAAAGAAAAAAAAAATAAAAGTAAAATCAGTACCTAGGTACTTAAATTAACAATAAACAAAGGGAGAATACAATGTTTAGTTATTCCGTATTTTTGCACACTTGAGATCTGAATCTACACAGTTTCTCATGAAAAATGTCAATACTGTTGAATTTTGTATTATAGCAGTTACATGCTCGTATTATAAATCTATTTTTCCCATATGAGGTTCTTGCATATGGAACATCTAAGACGGTCATAGAACGTGATGAAGGCCGCATACAGTATAAACCTATGTGGTTTAAGAGATATGAAGAATCAGCAAGACTATTTAAAACTTTATATAAGAAAATTATGTCGTGATGCATGCGACGATCCTCTAGAGAAATAATATTAGAAAGTTGAAAATTAAAGTTGGGGTCTAAGTTGTTTTTGTATTCAAGATGCTTAATAAATTTGTTCTGTATACGTTCGATGCCGTGATTATGTATTTTAAAAAGAGGGTTCCAAACAGTTGAGGCATATTCAAGATGTGACCTAACATATGCATTGTAAAGCATCATGTAAGTTTGTTTTTTCTTAAATTCCCTACTCTGTCTCAGTACAAATCCCAGCATTTTATAAGATTTGGTTATGATATGGTCATAATGTGCTCTAAAAGTTAGTTCACTGTCCAGGATAACACCCAAGTCTCTCACCTTACTCACCCTCTTTAGATTAACACCAAATAGCTTATAATTAAATAATACTTGATTAGTTTTTCTTGTAAAACTGATAACACAGCATTTATCAATATTAATAGTAAGGCCATTATCTTTACAATAATATTCAAGGTTATTTAAATCATTCTGAAGGAGGCTGCAATCTTCTAGGTTTTTAACAATTCTAAATATTTTGGTGTCATCAGCATACAACAAACAAGATGAGTTTAAAAATTCTTTAGTTACATCATTAATAAAGATGTTGAAAAGAAGAGGGCCGATATTATCCATTTATGTCCCTTGGACTTGATACTATTATATTTCCAACAAAGAAGTAAGTACTATTTATTTTTTGTTACGAAAAACTGAAAGTATACTCACTCAATAACTCTAAACTCAGCCACTAAAAACTCAACACAAAAACAAAAAAAAACATATTTTTTATTGTTATTAATAAGTGCTTACTACAATTTTGAATTAAACGGGTAGGTATATCTATTCTAGGTAAATATTTTTATTATTTATTTATCAAAACACACGCTAAGCGATTGTGGCCAAACGGATAAGTGACCGGTGTGCAATTCATGCGGACTGAGTTCGATTCCGACCAGGCAGTAGGTACAATGTGGGCGCGCTGGATCAGTGACTGGTCGATATAGCAAAGAAGCCTCTAAAATTTTTAAATGTTTATTTTAACAATACTAGTTTTTTAAACCTCTTCATAATGTCAATAAACAAACTAGTCCAAGTGACAAATTCCACTGTTATCACTCCCGAAGCAGTGGGACTCATAATTGCCTAGTCATAAGTTATGCAAATCGTGGTCACGTGGGAGAGGTCATAAACCGGCGCAAACACTCGTAATGGCAAGTCAAATCTAATATAATATACTTGGTCAAGTTTTAATTGTCGGATAAGTTTCTGGTAAACGTTCTTAATTCAATTTATGTATTATGTAGTTACCCATTTTACGTAATTTATAGCCACGAAGTCAACGAACCGGGCTCGCATTTCTTCTCTAACTAATATAGGTACGATCGATGTGCAATTACATATCGATCGTATCAGAATCGAGATTGACTATCGATTACCACTATAATAAAAAGTTGGTCAACTAAATTAGAAAAGTACGCAATTTAGTTGTTTCATAGTCGGCCAACTTATCAATCGTATGTCTGTGAGAGCTCTAATAAATAATTGTCTTCTAGAATAACTTGTCTTAGAGAAACTTCTGATGTTATACACAATGTTGCCCCATTTTATAAAAAGCGTTATGTGAACGATATTTGATGGAGCATATCTTGTAGACAGCTGGCACAACGTAGTACGTGACCGAAGTACCGTATGTGATATGACCGTACACGCGTTCAGGATTCATATTCTTGTACGAACTAGTTATTCTTGCTCTTATTGTTATAGGCTATAGATACATTTACGAGTTGTTATTGGCATATTGTTTTGTTGAATTTTGAAGGTATAAAAGTGTGATGATGCATAGGTCATCATCATCATCATTTCAACCAATAAACGTCCCACTGCTAAGCACGGGTCTCCTCCAAAGAAGGTGCAGGGAAATTAGCCTACTATACCACGCTGGCCAGACGGGTTGGTATAGGGTTTGTTTCGAATTTTCCTTTTCTCGCAGTGCTCTTGTCTGCATACTCCCTTAGTCGCCTTTTACGACACCCACGGGTTGAGATGGAGTAGTAACATTATATATTCTTAATTCGTCACTACTGATAATATTATGCATAGGTGATCGTCTCGAATTCGATTAACACACGAGACATTTTGTGATGCAAAGTTATTAGTTTCGGGTCTGGTAGAGAATGTTTTTGAAATGAAATGAAATGAAATCTCGTTTATTCATCTAGGTTACAAGGTAACACTTATCATATTATTAAATTAAGACATTACAGACATTATATTTTGAAATTAAGACTACCTTTGTGCATTTTTTTGTGCATTAAATTGTTAAATAAATGCCACAAAACCTTTACGACTTTGTTCTTATTACAAATATATATAATCAAATGATTTCTATCATCGGGTTGATATAAATTGAATCGGATTTTTAGACGAAATATACTCAGTATCAGTCCGGAAACTGTAATTTTTCCAGGATAGCAACAATCTAACTCCTTATTACTTGAGACGTTACAATATTCATTAAAAATTATTATGGAATACCCATAAATATATTTCTGTCCTAAATAAGGTTATTACGATCGCAAACAATTAAATTGAGATACAAGCAATAAATTACATAGGTTACATTCTCGTGATATTTCAGCCAAAAAGAACAACAAACGAAAACACTTTACAATGACTAATTCAGACCACTCGAAACTCACTTCAAGTAACCGAAACAATGCATTACTAATTCACAAGAAGAATCCACTACCGCCCTACTTTCCAATTCCTCGGAAAACGATACCAAGATATAATTATCTCAGTGCTTGGTATACATTAATTATTCAAAGTATTTAGTGGGTTTATTAGCTTGTACGTAACCAGCAATGGATGCGGCGCTACTGAAACACACTTTTCCCAAAGGTACTGTGTAGTACAGAAGTTGTTCCCGTGCCTTGGATATGTAAATCAATGGATATAATTGGGAGAGAGTTTCGGGTGCAATTTCAAGTTTTAGATTATTGACCAAGTTTGTTCGGGCTGGTGGCAATTTGAATAAAACTTTAGATTGTCAATTGTATAATTCCCTCAACTCGACATACATACTAGGTATGTCGAGCTGAGAGAATTAAAATAATTTTGTTCAATACTGCACCGGTAATATTTTTAATGCCAACGCAACAGGTTCAACGATGTTTAATCTATTCTGTGGTTTAATGGTGGCTTCGTGATTCATCTTGATTTTGTGAACTTGCCTAGGTCATGATCTACTTGCCTTCATAATATGTAGTCTATTAAAAGAACAAAAGGACTTCGCAATGACTTGCATATTCATTATTGTAAGAGTTGCCTAGGTCATTATTTATTTACCTGTCTGTTTGATAAAAGAAGTAAAGTAATTGAGAAAATATTTTACTATTATTGAATGGCCTGTAGATCCTGGTGTTGAAATAAATCAAGTCACCTAGAAAGCTTCTAACTTGACTTAACGACTACCTCACTAAGTGTTAAAAAGGGCTTTTTGTGCCATCCTAAGCAAAAAGATGTTTGAGAATGAAATTGCCACAAACGGTCACCCATCTACGTACTGACTTTGCTGAATAGTGCTTAACCTCGATGATCATAACGAACATCTCATTTACCACAATGCTACGAGCACCTTACATAATAAATTTAGGGGCTATTTTTTCATTAAAAAGTAAATAGAACCGCGCGAAACAGTGAACGAAAGCCTCAGAACATTTAACTAGATTAATCTATTCAACACTAATGACGTAATGGTGTTCTTTTGAAGATAACGCGATTAAGCTCCTTGCCGTGTTGGCTCACCAATTATGGCAATTTCTGTCTTCGGGTCGCGCAACTTGCAATTACACTACTAAATGTTGTTGAAGAATAAATGGTTTTAATTTGCTTTTTGTTCTTATCAAGGAACGCGGCCGCGTATCAGACAAGTTCGTTTGTGCTTTTGTAGAATTGGAAAACTGATTATGTAATGTTTGGGTTTGGTCATAGTCTAGAATATATCCCAAAAGGTACTCGTCCTGATTGTTGTCGTGTGGTTGGTACAATTTCGCAGCCAACTGTTTCGTTCTTCCTTCTATGTCTATTCATCATAAACTACCTAACTAAAAGCCCGACAATAAACGTTTAATATAATAATTTATATTAGCTTTATGTCACTTGAAATTTATTTTTCAATCGCTTCATTTTGTCGAAAAAGATGCTAACATAAATTGAAGAAAAATAATGTTTTAAAATTAACGGCAAACGAATGTGGTGTAATTTATCTATAAAACAAAAAAACATTATTAAGTAGATCAGCTGTTCAGTATGTAATTTACAGCATGACACAAGCAAATATAATTGCTTAATTTGGTACTAGATGGAGCTGTGTCAATGTGTGAAAAAAAAATTTAGAAATTACCTAGGTCTTATAAAGCCTTTATAATACTAACAACAATACCATACAGCTTCAAACACGCCCACAATATAGGATAATGAAGAACTCGAAGCTTTCTATGAATAAAAACTATTTATTTTCTTCACTCGAAAGTGCCAGAGAATCGTTGAATGCGAAAGGACGACGATGCGCGTCCCTTTTGACGTGTTTACCTTTATTTGCGTACATGCCCTCATATTTCACTTCGTTCAGAATAGCCTGAGTGCGACTGCGCTCCTCGCCACCCAGAAGACTTGTATTTTTTGGGGTTATATCTTTTGCTTTTATTACACTCAAGATGTGAATGGAACGCTTTCTATAGTTTATTTGATATAAACTTGTAAATCAAATAACTTAAAAGTAATCAAAGGGCTTTTATATTATGTATGTTTTTATTGTTTTTCAAAGATCAATTTACAACTTCATCATTTTTTTTTTATTTTTTTTTTATAACACGACGGTGGCAAACAGACGTACGGTCCGCCTGATGGTAAGCGGTTACCGTAGCCTATGGGCGCCTGCAACACCAGGGGCATCACGAGCGCGTTGCCAACCCTTAAGAAACCTATTCACTCCTTTTTTGAAGAACCCCATACTGTAGTCCCTTGGGAAAACCTCGTTAGGGAGTTCATTCCACAACCTGATAGTTCTTGGGAGGATATTCCTCTGGAACCGCGCGGTACGAGACCATTTCGGTAAGATAGGCCTCACCTAATTTACGCAACAGCGAGCGACTTTGTGCCGCCTGCAACTATAAATTTCTATAATAAATATTAACTGCCGCACTCAGAGATGTCAATTAGCAGTAATCTATCATTAACACAATTTTTTCATTGAATAATCGTCTTTAGGCCTATTGACTTAAGTACCTATTACACGTTTTTACTAAATAAAATTTAAAGTTAAGTAACGTCTCTGAGTACATATAAAAACATAGCATCACGCCTTTTTTTCCCCGAAGGGGTAGGCAGAGGTGTTTCACACCCACATTTCGCCAGCTATGTTTGCTCCCATGAAATAGGGGGCGAGCCTATTGTCATCAACCGGGAACATTTGTTTACCAAACTCCGGGAAAATCTCAATACTGGTATTTTCATGTTAGAAAAGCCCAATACCATTTCCACCCGACCCGGGAATCGACCCGGGACCTCTTGCACAGCAGTCGTATACACCTTCCCGCTGCGCCACCGAGGCAGTTTCTGAGGCAGTCTCTGAGTACGGTAGTAAGTAATTAAAATTGATATTAAACTTTATTCCACCTAATATTACTTTATGTCACCGCCTTAACGTACAATTGAAAAAAATCCTTAATGGTACATTAAACTCAGTCTTTAAAAGTAAGTTATTTAGATATCAAACCCGATATAAACTGAGTGTAAGTACATTTCTATTACAGTAGCCATTATACACAAATTATACACTTAGTACAGTTGTAAATGCAATGCGACTCGACATAGTCAGCTCAGGGTATGAAAATTTCAATTTTAACTTATAACATTTTGCGAGCTTGAGTGTAGGTATAATTTGAACAGTACATTTAATTTTACTTGCTTTTAAATTGTACATCATTCTATATAGTTAAGCTTTGTCACATAATATTATATTTTTTATACAGTAGATCTTAATTGGCCTGAAAACCCTCTCAGGCCCTAAAAACTCACTCAGCTCTCTAGATAGAGGAGAAGAGACCCGAGCCCAGCAGTGGGACTAAATGGGTTGCTGATGATGATGAGATCTTAAGTTTCACGCAACAATATAACTTCACACCTTTTTCATAGGCTCACCACCTCACCTCACCAAATTTCATGACATAAACAAAACACCAATACCATTATTACTCGACCCGGGGATCAAACGCAAGGTATACACAGCCCGTTATGCCCAGCAGTTGTATACACACGCTAACAGCGTGACATCACAGCATTAAGGAATCTTAGGCGTATATTGTGTTACAGCGTTTTGAGAGTGTAGTACATCTGTATGAGAGTGTATGAAAATTTCTTCTTCAATATTATGAATGTTGAAGAAGCGAAAGACGTATGTCAGAATCGTAGCAGATGGAATGAAAATAGTCTCTTCCTACCCCTATGTTGGAAAAGAGGCGTGATCTATATGTATGTGTGTACATTTCACTAGAATCTACTATGTCAACATACTGCTGGTTACAGATTTCTCATCACAAAAGGAAGATTTAAGCCTATTGTTTCCACGCTGACCAGACAGAATGGTTCAGTGTTTTATTTCCAGTCTTCTGTCTTCCCTAGTAGCCTCTTATGATGTCCTACATATTAAAATAGTACAACCACGAGTGTATAAGTTAATCTTCGTGAAATATTGAAATAGGTACTCTAATAATTTTTATCATTGATAATAAATTATGATTGACTAGAAGTCTAGTTAGAGGAGAGAAGACCCGAGCCCAGCAGTGGGACTTAATGGGTTGCTGATGAAATGATGATGATGAAGTCGCGCAGGGCTTTGCTCCCATCGTTCTTTATTTGGCCACTGCTCAGCTTCTATTAGTTGTAGCTTGATGTTATATAGCCTATAACCTTTCTCGATAATTGGGCTATCCAACACTAAAATAATTTTTCAAATAGGACTCGTAGTTCCTGAGATCCTAGCGTTCAAACAAACAAACTCTACAGGTTTATAATATTAGTATAGATTAATTTCCATTATATGAACAAAATTATACTCTAATGTTATAAAAAATACAAAAAATAAACCGTCTATAAAGTAAAGAAAATCTTTCTGAACCGTCTGGCATGTTTCTCGTAAATATTCACAATCGTCAACATTCGAACACAATAGGCGAATCGCATAAAAACGTCGTCATTAGTATAGCGAGGACGCTTGGCTCAAACATCCTGGTGGGACAGTCATAAGTCGAGACTTGTATAGGTATAATGAGTGCGGAGCAATCATCACAATGAATGGGGAGCGAGACGAGAAGCTCGCAGTCTGAATGCCGGCTCCTTCGCCGCCTCGGTGGTTTGCTTATGACCCATAATTTGGATGAAACACGAGACACTTATGGGACTATGGAGTTTATATTCAGTCTGATTATTCTCGGGGAACGGTATTGTTACTTGTTTGATAGTGAAGGTTGTTAATTATTTTTTTTGCGTTTTACTTCATACTATTCGCTTAAACAATGAAATTTTATGTATAAATTTGTTTTGTAGCTCTAAACTTTAACAAAATGCACAATTACTATGCAGACTTTTAGTAAGGTGACTAATATACAAATTGTTTGTAGTCACTAATAAAAAAAATGTTTTTGATCAAAAAGTTACTTTACTCAGCATTTAATGGAGCAATTTTACTTTTACGCAGCAACTTTTACTTATATTTCTACAATGCTGTTTTGAAATTCAATACTTTGTTGTTATTGATATTGACAAACAAGGTATCTATCGACACTGCTAACAAAAACAAACCTTTCTTAAATCATTGTAGCAATATTTTATGTAAGTTAATGCAGTGAAACAAAAAATTTAAAAGGAAAAAATCATGCTTAATTTATAGGTTAACTTTAGTTCACACAATCAAATTAACGTCACGAAATATTATTTCATTTGTTCGTATACAATTTTTTTATTCAAATGGTGTGTGTATTTTAAGTTTATTTTTCTTTAAATCGTCAACATTAGGGATAAATCACATCTTGATAAAGTAATTTCTCATGAAAAGTCATTACAAGGAGGTAACTAGCCGATTAGAGACCGCCAAGTCCTGACTTGGTTTACGTAAGGCATAACATGAAATGTGTCGTGACTCGATCCCATGCAAGCATTACGGCCGAAATTAATAAACAATCTAGTTTAAAATCTATGGATTGACGTTATCACGTTTGTTATGCATTCATTTTGTCTGTCAAATTGTATCGTTGACAGTTTAAATAATTTTCATAGAACGATTTTTACAGAACTCTGTAGTATTAAGATATATTAAGTACGTGACGAGTGACAGAGACGAAATATTTACATCTTTTTCATCATCATCGGCTTAGATAAATATAAATCTCCTTCAAGGACGACAGACAGCCACCAATCTAATGTTCTGCCCCTATTTGATTTCAGTAACGGATCGAAAAAAATAATATTGAGAAGCAGATTTGTATGACAATTTTTATCTTAGGTATATTATTAGTTGGTTCAAAATTGCTTATAAGCGTTTGTCATCTTAGAACATTTTTTTATTGTGAGTGCGATATGAGTCTTATTTTTATATAATTCCTACATTTTATAAGCCAAAAACTTCAAAATTATATGGAAAAAATAAAGCTAAGAAATATTTAATATAAAAATAACTTATTCCATTGTTTGTTACAATATCATGGTCACCCTACAATAGGACTTCTCTTTAATTTGTCTCGCACTCAACAGACTCTGAAAAGATATGACCCCAACGAGTGTAAGAATGCTCCGGTTGCATGTGTGTAAGTAGGTATGTATGTACGAGTATGTGAATGTTTACCTACTTCAATTTACTGTTGTTGACTTCAGGAAATGAAAAGCAAAAAGTAGCCGAAAGCATTAAATTTCAGAGCCTTTCTTAAGAGCATATTTACATCCAAAGTGCCAACGTCGCAATTTAGTGTAATGCTCGTATTTCGTGGTTTACAATTTTTATTATTTAATAGAAGCTATATAATATTATTATTAAAAAAAAATGTCTGCAACAATTTTTTGGATAAATAATTAACGACTAAGAGAAAAATATTATTTTCTCTTAAAGTCGGGTTTGTAGTTGAACTGTGAGAACTCAACAGATAAACTTACATATACAGGGTGTATGCGATGATACGACATTAAATGAAACCACGTGTAGCATGTGATGTTAGAAGGCTTTACCAAAAAAATTAAATAGAAATTTGCAATAGTTTAGACGCAAATGTACTTACTTTATGTCACAGTTTTTCACAGTTTTAAACAACCTGTAGGTATTTACGTTGATCGTATGTTGTCATTACATCATTTAATTCATTTAAATATCTCTGACTCTTTCATTTTAATAATTTTTATTAGAATGTGTTTATCATTATCATTTAATGCCGTAACGTCGTATACACTCTGTATATAAAACACAGTTTTCAAATACCTTAGACCAGCAAACATGATGTATAAAGAGTTAGAATTAGATGAAAAGAAAGATGCAAATATCAGGATCGTAACAAAGGGAAGGCCGCGTTCTTCACGTGCTACCAGTCTGTTGTACAAGAGGAGTAATCTATAAAGGGCCCCACAGTCTTATCAGTTCGCTGGACGATGATAGCCTGTCGGTTAAGTGCTTTGGTCACCTATTGGCTATTGTAATTCGTAGTGGCCAACTGATAGTATGTGGCGCCCTTAAGTATATATCTCATTATTTAAATTGATACGCCATTCAAACGGTGACGAATGGACATAATATATTGTGTATCAACAAACAATAGAACTCCAATATTCACTCTATCTTTAACAGGCTACACTTTGGTGGATTATATGCCACTAGAAGTCGTTCTTTTTTGGCCACTGCTCAGCTCCTATTGTACGTAGCGTAATGTTATATAGCCTATAATCTTCCTCTATAAATGGGCTATCCAACACTAAAAGAATTTTGAAAATTGCTTCAGTATATCCCGCGATTACCTCCAACAACATCACAAGCTCACAAACTTCACCTTTTTATAATATTAGTATAGATAATGCAAAATAGGATTAATAATAACAATAATAACAATATTCTACCACATTTACACAGCGCCATCTAGTCCCAAAGTAAGCAATTATATTTGCTTGTGTTATGGGTACTAAACAACTAATATACTACTTATATACATTTTTTTTTGTATATACATACATATTATAGATAAATTACACCCAGACACAGAACAAACCTTTATGCTCATCACACAAAGATTTGTCGTGGGGATCGAACCCACGACCTCCGGCTTAGCAGTCAGGGTCACTAACCACTAGACCAACAGGCCAGTCGATTAGGAAGGTACTGAAACTGATTGATTAGTGTAAATAAAAACAAGTGACAACAAGACGCAGTGATATTTAAAAAAAAAGTAAACCTTATTAGTCAAACAATAAGTTTCACCATACCTAACAAGTACCCCACGGACCCATTTACCACGGGCCCTTTACAGCTCGTACTAACCCTTATAAAGTTCACGGAACGGTTAAGATTATTACCCCTAATATCACACATCTTCTTTCCACTTCCTACAGAACGGTCTCTATGGAATCACTATCCCGTACTAAATGTTTCAATCTTACGACGAAGTATGTAGGTATAATAAATATATTAGAATATCCCTTTTACTTCCACAAAATAATATATAAGGAAATAATTGCAGCGGGAAGTGTATACGACTGCTGTGCAAGAGGTCCCGGGTTCGATTCCCGGGTCGGGTGAAAATGGTATTGGACTTTTCTAACATGAAAATCCAGTATTGAGATTTTCCCGGAGTTTGGTAAACAAATGTTCCCGGTAGATGATAATAGGCTCGCCCCCTATTTCATGGGACCAAACATAGCTGGCGAAATGTGGGTGTGAAACACCTCTGCCCACCCCTTCGGGGAAAAAGGCGTGATGCTATGTTATGTTATGTTAATAATTGCCTAAAACTTCTAAAATTTCACTACAGAAAATTAAAGTTTATTCTGTAACTTTTCTTTAAATCACGCTCGTATTGATTAAAACGAGTCTAGGAATAATTGTCTTCAAATCTCTATATTTTATATCACTCACTACTCTAGTGATTTGCAAGCCTAAATGGGATTAATGAATATGTTTGGACATTCACACACAGTGCCATCTAGTTCCAAACTAAGCTAATGTTTGTAATATGCATACTAGATAACTGATTTAATACTTAGAGAACTTATTTTTCGTAAATACATACATATATTACACCCCGAAACAGAACAAATATAATTGTACTCAGCACACAAAGATTTGTCCTGTGTAGGAATCGAACCCACGACCTCTGTCTCAGCAGTCAGGGTCACTAATCACTGAGCTACGGAAGCTTCGATTGCATTATCGCGATAAATTATAACCTATGTATTTGAATTACCATCTTTGTACATAAATACTTTAGCCTTCCTACAATTTTCAGGCCATAATCGCGTTAATCCATTGCTCGCCTGAAAAATGGACACTGGATTAGTGAAACATGGTTGTGTTGCACTCCATGCACACACCTTAAGGGAAAAGGCATGATTCTAAATTTAAACGAACATTTTGTATAAATGCTAAACAAGTAATGGAAAAATTCAAACCCACGACGGGACTTGAACCCGCGACCCTGCCATTCCGTGTGCAGTGCTCTTCCATCTGAGCTACGCGGGTAGACGTCCCTGGGATCGAATTTATCCATTACCTGTTAGCATGATAAAGTCATGACAACGTTTTTCTACTTATCACCGTGGCTCGTTACAGAAACCTACGGACGATATTCCTCCATTGCAGGTAGGTTAATATCGTAAAATTTAAACGAACAGCCTTGTATTCAAAGCAATGTGTCGACATTTTTCAGGTAACCGTTCTAACAATTCCACGACTTTGATTTTAATATGCCATGACATTTTTTACACACGGCAAAGAATTCCCAGCAGTAATTTACCTAATTAGGGCAACAAACAGAAGAAATTTAATAGGTCCCTGGTAGCTCAAAGGCCTCCCTAAATTATTTACATTTCTCTAGAGACCCCGTCTTTACCTCTGACCGGGATGTGGACGTCCATTTATTGTTGGTTTTGTCTTTCATATTCAAGTATATATTTAATTGTAATTTAATTCTAGCCTGGAAATTGCAAGGGACTTACCTTTCGCTTCGTGAATTTTTTTTATAATCAAACTGCGCTTTATTTTAAGGACCAGCAGCTGTTGATTTCTTGCAAATTTAAATTTAAATATTAAGATGATACATAATTTGTTTATATCAGTTTCCCTTTGGAGAAAAAAAGACAATGCATGTACAAATGCATTGATTGTAAAAGTTATTTTAATTTCAAAAACTTCATTGTTAAGGTTCATTTTAAAAAAATACAATTTTCGAACACTATCAATTGGCTTCAAAATTGAGTATTGGGTTGCAAATTAGTCACCCGTTTTATCGACTTTTATCTAGTTTAAAATTCTATATTCAATTTTGCCACGTGGAATCAAAACAGGCCTTGCTTACTCTGTGGGAGACATGTAGTACTACATGTAAATAACTTCTACCCGCCAATTCGCCAATAAAAAGCATTCAATGATTCTTAGCAAAATGATATTGATCCGTTCCTCCATTGCATTGAAAAAGAAACACAATTAATTTATTATTTTCAATATGAGAAGATTTGTGATATAACGCTTAATATTATTCACTAAAATAACAACTACTATAACAACACCTGCAGTAATATATTCAAAATAGTAATAAAAAGAGCCACTAACATAGTTTCTACGATGAAAATATAGCCAAAGAACGACTCGCGAACACACATTTCAGCGGGAAAGGATCCCACGTACTAAAATATTCGCTGGCGTACTAAAATACTGACGTAATCTGGTCTAGGCTTGGTGTTATCTTGGCGAAGCTTCGGAGATTATGGCCAAAGTCTGCTTGCCTGATCTTGTGGAGGCTTAATATGACAATGTTGGCTTTACTACTTGTTACGTTATGTTGGCGTGTTGGCTTTGTTGGTTGTGTTGGTCTATATATCTCATATGTATGTACAATGTTTGATTATGACACGTCTGGCAGAGCTTTTAGGTAAATATTTAGGTAGAATGCTAGTTCTAGGTATAAAATGTATTTTTAAGTTGGTGATGGTTTGAAAAATACTCAGTTCTTAGTGTATTAGTATTGTGTAGGTATTAGTGCGATTTATACAATTTTTTTCATTATGATTTCAATTCGTTTATATCTACTGTTATCTTTGTAATTAATTTCACTACCCCATCTCAACCCGTGGATGTCGTAAAAGACAACTAAGGGAGTAATCTTATGCAGACGTAGACAAGACCATCACAAGAAAAGGAAAATTCGAAACAAACCCTATACAAACTCGTCTTTTTTTATTTTGTGCACTGCAATAGGCTGGAATGATGATGATAATGAGTAGAGGTGGTATACAAGAAAGCGGGCAAAGAAAATCCTCGTTTTTTTTTAATAAATAAATTTATCAAGCAGTCATAACAATTCAAAATTGCTTTATTATAAAATACAATAGCATTTAAAAATAAACTCTATATTCTCTGTCTATAGAATATGACTATAAAGCTTCTTACCTGAATATATCGTTTTTTAATAAAAGTAAATACTGATATTTCTATGATAAAACTTCAATAAATAAAATTGAAACGAACTCATTTTATTTATCTTACTTTTCCAATTCAAGTTGTTTTGTCTGCCAACGATTATTATCGCAAAATGAATGTTGCTTTCACAATATTGAACACTTTTATTTTTGAATCGAAATTAAGTTTCGTCTTGGGATTCTTTTAAGTTATATTGTAATAGATTATTTTTTAATTTAACCATGACGTTTATTAGATTATTTAGAGTTATGTAAGTTAAAGTTCAAGATTAAGAAACATATTTGAGATCATATATTAATCAAGAGGAAATTGAGGAAATGTTTTTACATTAATTAATTTTAGTTCAAGACAAAGTTATTTATTAAACATTAATTAACATTAATAAAAAACAATGCACATCTTACAGCTGATAAAGACAAAAACAAAATAAGAATATAATTACAATGGTTAAACACAAATTATAATATTATTGTAAAAACCAATAAAGATATCAAAATAAGGACAGACGTTAAATTAATTTCTAAATTTACAAAATCCAAGGGGTCAAACGATAGGGATCTAATGGCAGTAATTAAAACATTAAGGTGACGTTAAAAGTGTAATAAAGCAAGCAATTTTGAAAAATCACTTATTTTCCACTTGGAATTGAATTTTCGTTAACCTGTTATTTTACAACACCTCTCAATGAAGCTGCTTCTGTACCAATTAGTGAAGGTTCGGAACGTCTGAACGGTTTTATGATTAGACAGACTTTATTTACTCATTTACATACATATTATAATACGCATTAACATATTCATCATGTCAACCCATAAACGAACCACTGCTGGGCACGGGTCTCCTCCAAAGCTGGCTGGGTTAATATAGGATTTGTTTCGAATTCTCCTTTTCTCGCAGTGCTCTTGCCTGTATAAGTTACTCCCTTAGTATTTTTTTTTTTTTTCTTTTTTTAAAAGACAACGCCCGCTCTAGGGAACAATCCCTGTGTCGCGGGGAGCTTTACAAACATGGAACTAACGGACACAAAGTACACCCAGACTAGAAACAAATATCTATGAATCACACAAATATTTGTCTCGTGTGGGAATCGAACCCACGTCACCCAGCACGGCGATGTAGTGGCGAGGGGACCACCTTAACCACTGCGCCACGGTGACAGTCAAATATTCTTAATCCGTCACGGAATGCCACTGCCTACCGAATAGGAAAAGGGAAATAGTAACCGGTCGTGGTAATTCCGTGCAAAATATGAATAATCATCTAACTGCTACACTCAGAGATGTCAATTAGCAGTAATCTGTCATTAACACAATTTTCTTATTGAAAAATCGTCTTTAGGCTTATCGACTTAAGTATTACACGTTTTTACTAAATAAACTTTAAAGTTAAGTAACGTCTCTGAGACAGTAAGAGTCCATGTATCTTTTTGACAGACCTGTTGGTCTAGTGGTTAGTGACCCTGACTGCTACGCCAGAGGTCGTGGGTTCGATCCCAACCCAGGACAAATCTTTGTGTGATGAGCATGATTGCTTGTTCTGTGTCTGGGTGTAATTTATCTATAATATGGTATGTATTTTCAAAAAAAAAAGTATTTAAGTAGTATATCAGTTGTTTAGCACCCATAACACAAGCAAATATAATTGCTTAATTTGGGACTAGATGGCGCTGTGGGAATGTGGTGAAATATTATTAAGTATTAAGTAAGTATCTTTGTGCGATCAAGATTCCAGGTCTATGTCTGATAACAGAAATACCGATGTATGTACTATATCGTATGTTTGTTTTCGCATTCAAGGCTTATAAGCACTGCGGACTGGCTAGTTAAAAATGAAGTAGTATCCAAGTAGAAGGGAAGACAGCGATCGTAAACATTTTCGTATTCAGTCGGTGCTCGGTCCAGTCAAATGTCTACTTTTAAATACGTCCTCCACAGACATTCGTCTCATACATACGAAATAAGTGACGCTCGTAGGTTGACCTAGTTGGATTTTGGGTGTACCGGACGCGTTTAAGGCACGATGAAATATTTATGTGCTGTTCAGCCTCGGGATTTCCCGGATTAAGCAGTGGAAACGAGTTGCGAGTAAATGTATGTTATGCTGTCTCTTGATAATAGTGACCGTGAACTTGCTGTTTGACACAATGCGAACAGCTTGAAAACGAGAGACTACATACTTGAAATAATATTCTGCGAAAAATTAGTTTTTAAATATGTATCCTTTTAAATGTGATAAAACAAGAATAAGTATTTAATTCACCTGACTGTCGTGTATTCGGAATATTAAATTATTTTATGTCCCAAAAATATATTTTATGACTGACAAAAAACTGTAACGTATTTTCGTTAAACAAACATGAGTATTATTACATCACGTTGCTATTTCTCTAACACAAACAGACTGAAGCTATCTGTTTGTCATGTGAAAGCGGCTTACGTATCAAACAGGTACATACATACATACATACTTATTTCATCATTTTTCCTGTTTCAAAAATTTTCCAATCTTTTGCCCGCATGCAAAATACAATCCCATTTCCCGAATGTGTTTTTTACTACTTTTGCGAAGCACCAAACAACTGATGCACTGGGATTCTCTCATCAGCGTTGGAAAATGTTTTACCCTCTGTTCCCCTTTATAAATTTTCTATTAGATTTTCGCAACCTTCTAATTCTGTCCGCTCTGTTGTTTGTGGTCAGCGAAATACAAATTTAAATACAAGATTCTGTTATTAGAGTACGATTCTCGGAATAGAATATGATGTTGATTTTCACTGGAGGCTAAGTCTAAAACCGGCTAGTTTTAGTCTACAGAGTTTTGAATATAAATTATTTCTGATTTTGTCGGCTAAAGAACACGTGAATGGTACGCTGATGATTCGATTCTAATATGATAGCACTAAAGGTTATTTTTGTATTTCATTTGTTTTTGGATGTTTTGGTGGAGCGATGGATAACGCTATAATTATATGTCGCAGGGTCACAAACCTTTTGTTGACTAAGGACAATGACCTTAAAGGTCAGAAAACAATATAATATATAATGCACACATGTTTATAGTACAAAACCTATGGAGGATGGATGGAATGACACGGTGGAGAACAAACCATCATGCTCATCACACAACAATTTGTCCTGGGTGGGAATCGAACCCATGCACCACGACCTCCAGCTTTGCAATCAGGATCACTAACCACTACGCTAACAGGCCAGTCAGTATCTATAGATAGATATATACATTCACAACTTTGTGTTAAGAAATGTGCAATGACGTAAAGTGGGTGCTTCAGACGTTACTTTTATTTTTACTAATACTTACTACTAAAATTATATGCAATTTTAGTCTTTATAATATAGTACTGTAGATATTCAACGAATTTGCGAACAACAAAATCACGTACATATACTGTCATGTTTTATTGTTTATTCCACTGCTAATTTAAATTATAACAGACTAATTTCAACGATGCGTTAAATTAAGGGAATAAAATAAGACAGCTCTTATATAAAACTTGCTATTGCCCAGAGCTTAGCTTTCATCGATCTTTATTTGACCACTATTCATCTCCAATTGGACATAACGATGTCATATAGCCTGCAGCCTTCCCCAATGGACTATCCAACACTAAAGGAATTTTTCAATTCGACTCTGTAGCTCCTGGGATTAGTACGTTAAACAAAACAAAAAAAAATTCAGCTTTATAATATTAATATAGATTAAATCTGGCAAAACGATGGCTGCCAAAACGTTTTTTATAAATCATCCGTGAGATTGCGTAACATCAATATTTTTCTCGTCAAATACATTCTTCTTTTTTACTCCATTAGTCATTTCAGTTACCTGTCGGAACCATATTCATAATTCTTTTCCATTCTCGTTCGTAAACCTCAACCCTATTTTAATCTAGCGAGAAAGCTGTGGAAGCCACACTTTGTCACTATTGCAACTGTATTTCTTTGGCTCAAAGCCTCGAGAGTGTCTCGTTAGCCTGTTTTCAAATAGTCGCTCTCGGCCTCTGACCACTCTATACAATCTTTTCAACTATTATACAGAGAAGTTGATTGCTCTCTGCAGTAACTTCGGGAAATTACCGCACCGTTTGAGAATTTATATTTTCATATTCTTTCGGATTTCTCGAGTTTCTTTCTAATTTAACCGGAATCTCATGCCGAAATAAATCTGTTTTTTGTGTCAGGGTTGCCAATAGTGGTGAAAATGAAAAAGACTTGATTTTTTTTATATTTTAAAACTTTAAACTAAAAAATTCGGTTGTCATTTTAAGCAGCTTAATTTCTCTGTATATTCTTTTGTGTCGTATGCATCGTATTCATTTTGGACTTTATTGAAGTGAAATATTATGAAAATAATTCAATTCTACCAATCATTATTATAAAATGAAAATTAAGTGAGGCCTATGTCCAGCAGTGGGCGTCATTGGGCTGATATGATGATGATAGTTAAGGTAAAAAGTGGATCATACGAAATATTTTATTGCCTAATTTAATATAAATATGAGGTTTTAACAAATATAACAGTTATCCATTTGTAAAGTAATAATATTCACTTTCCCTTTCAAGTTCCCCTTTTGTTTGCTATGCTTACTAATATATTTTCCAAAAATTAATTGCCACCTGTACCGCCTTATTCATGCATGATATTATCAGACAGAATCTAAGACAATTTATTACTTCCGTATTGACACCCCTGCAAACCCCCTGTGTGTAGGGAGCAAAGCGTGAACATAACAATTAGAGTGTACCCAACATCGCAGACGATAATATCTCTTGCATTTCAATACATGCATTGTTATATTATTAACGGGCAGTTTTAGATTTATGACCTTTTATTTAAAACTGAATCATTTTATTCTATAACGATTATTTTTTCAATTACCTTACCTTACCTATTGTAAAATTAAAAGTGATATTATGAAACGATTTAATTTCCGGGTTGTGTCAAAAAGTGTCACTAGGTTTTTTGACAAGAAGTCTTTTGATAACATATCAAAATATTGTCAATTAAATGTCATCAAATGAAAGGACAGACAGAGGAGGACCGAGTCTTATGGCACGTTTTAGGAGAGACTAATGCCCAGCCGTGGACTGCAATAATAATAATAATAATTTATTTATTTCTCTCAAAAGGAATTACACAAGATTATTATAGAATAACATAGCTTATACTAAACCCTTCTGAGAGCTGGAGACTGTAGTAGGTTCAGGACCTGTGTGACAGATCTCCAGGCTCTCTCCCTAGAGATGCAATAATAATTTATTCTCCCCACAATAAGCTGAAATAATAATAATGATAATTGAAATTCGTATTACAGCACAAGGCTATTCTCTTATTACAACGTTTCTAATTAAATGCACACGAAGCCATTAATTAACCGAGTTCGATTGCGCCGACAATAATAGACTAATTAAACGTTTGAACATCTGCCAATGCGTATTTGTTACTTCGGCGAGTTGCAACGTTTTAGTTGGCTAATTTGATCTTACAGTGGCTTGTCGGTAGCATTTTGTGATCGACAGTTGAGGACTTTCTGATTGCTGACATTTGAGTATGATTGGTATTGTGTATATTATAATCATAACATAACATAACATAGCATCACGCCTTTTTCCCCGAAGGGGTAGGCAGAGGTGTTTCACACCCACATTTCGCCAGCTATGTTTGGTCCCATGAAATAGGGGGCGAGCCTATTGTCATCAACCGGGAACATTTGTTTACCAAACTCCGGGAAAATCTTAATACTGGAATTTCATGATAGAAAAGCCCAATACAATTTTCACCCGACCCAGGAATCGAACCCGGGACCTCTTGCACAGCAGTCGTATACACTTTCCACTGCGCCACCGAGGCAGCATTATAATCATATTATTGAGTAAATTAGGTGAGGTCTATGTGGACAGTCAGTGGACGTCGTTGATCTGATATGATGATGATAATTGAGTTCTTTCACTGTCACCAGTCATACAACAAATTTCATTGCGCTAGTAAATATAGGTCTATTTTCATAAAAAAAAGGAAGGTGCAGAATTCTTGTTGAAGTTTTTCATCTCTTCACACAGGGCTTTTGTGATATATATTATGCTAGTATTCTAACTTTGACATCAAATGAAAAGAGAATGTCAACGTTATAATTATTAAAATATTTTGTATTCATAAAAGGTTGTTATAATTAAAGTATATAATTTCCTCTTCAAAATGAAAATAGTATCCGTATTCAAGCAATTAATTGCAATTAAAACTTTGCCCCACACGCCGCCCTTTGTACTCGCATTCCTTAACTTTTCTTCGTCTTTATTTATTCGCATTTAATTTAAAAACATTTCTTTTAATCAATGTACTCCAAATAATCTATGTCGCGACAACAATCACTGAGACAAGTGACGAACGACTCGAAAAGTTCTCGATGAACGCTCAATTAAATCGAGCGTTTCGCGAAACGATTGAAACTCGCTATTCGATTGAATACCGATTGTAATCTACTCTCCGAGTAAATTGATAAGTCGAAGAACCGCACCTAATGAATATGCGATTGAGCTAAGAAAGTTAATATTGAAAATTAAGTCTAGGAGTTATCTCCAATCTATATTTGCATATTTTTCCGACTGGCTACTTTGAGGAAGCGACACTTAGAAATTTGGATTAGATTTTACAATAGGTATTTGAATTCATTTTTGCACATTGCACGCCACTGCGCATGATTTGCGCTTCTGGGCTAATAAATCTCATATCTCATGAGACTAAAGGTGGGATTCCATCAAAGATAAATTGCTAGCTTTTGTATTGTCAAAATGTGTTGGTATTGTAAAAGTATCTGTAATTACCTTGTGTCAGTAACAAAAATGAAGCTTTTACACTAAAAAGTTGGTCATTTTCTGGCAACCCTTAAATCGCAAAAAAAAAAATACAGTGAAAACGCATCCCAATGACCCAAATAAAGACTGTTCTCTGTCCATCATAATTAATATGAATGTTTTCATCATCATCATCATATCAGCCCAACGACGTCCACTGCTGAACATAGGCCTCACCTAATTTACGCCACGTTTGTTTATTTTTGTTTGTTTTTTGAACGTTTTACTAAACAATAACTTATGATAAGAGTACACCTTAAATTGTTATAACATTAAAATAAATTTTCATTACAACATTATTGTGTAACCTTAATACCGCTTATTACATTGCTTAAGATGTTATCGCGTTATACACACTAAGTGTTTAGAGGCACTTGCTTTTAGACAGGTGTCGAGTGGCTATATAATTAACCGTACATGTGCTTAACCAATCTTCGCTGAAAACTGATATGCCTGTGATGTAATTCGTAGCTTGAAGCAGCCTTGTGATCGTTGTGTGCCTTGTCGTAGTTATAATGTATATATATAATAGTCATAATTTTCATCATTTCAATCCATAAACGTCTCACAGCTGTACACGGGTCTTCTCCAAAGAATGTGGAGGGAATTTAGCTTACTATACCACGATGGCCAGACGGTTGGTATAGGGTTTGTTTCGAATATTCCTTTTCTCGCAGTTGTCTTATCTGCATAAGGTTACTCCCTTAGTCATCTTATACGACACCCACAGGTTGACATGGGGTAGTGACAACTTGTAACTAGCATTAATTATTATTTTTAGTCCCTTAGTCGTCTTATACGACACCCACGGGTTGACATGGGGTAGAGACAAATTATTATTTTTGGGTTAGATGCCATGCGAGGCTTCTACATCGACCAGTTACTACTGATCTATTGTAGCGCTCACAAATACACTTAGAATTACTTCTAGGGTATGTGGGTTTCCTTACGATTTTTTCCTTCACCGTCAACAGATGGTAAGTCACTTGACTAGTACATATAAATTCCACAAAGTGAAATCCACATCGGTAGTACCGGTCAGAATCGAATTCAGACCACATGACTTGCACGCCGGTCGCTTATCCGTTCAGTCACCATCGCTTGTCTATTACTATAGTAACTTAATTAGTAGGCCAACAATAGTGTAGCCACTTCATATATGGCCACAGCCATATAACATAACATTAACAATTTAAATGAATGACAACGCCTGCACAGGAGAACAAGAGAGGACTCTATAAACATACAATTAATTTTCTCGTGTGGGAATAGAAACCACATCACTTGGTAAGGCGATGGCAGTGGCTGTGGCGAAGCAACCACTTTAACCGCTATACCACGGTGAAAGTCGCATATCATCACCCCTTTTTGTACGTTGAGGTAGGCAGAGGTGCGTCACACCCATATTTTGCCTACTATGTTTGTTCCCATGTTTATGGTATGTAAGTATAAGGGGACTAGGACTTGGGCCTAAAACTGAGAATTTGAATATGGAAAAATTGAAGACCATTTTTACTTGACTCCGGTGTCAAACCTGGTATCTCTTGCACATCAGTCTTTGAATTTTGCATACAAGTGGATTTTGTTTGCGCTTTCAATTTAAAAGTTGTTACTTCTAAAGCAATTTTTTTTTATTATCAACTTTAGGAAGTGCCTTTACTTACACACTGGCGCTGCGCTACTGAGGTGTAACACGAAAGTAATTTTTTTTTTTTTTTAAAAAGACAACGCCCGCTCTAGAGAACAATCCCTGTGTCGCGGGGAGCTTTACAAACATGGAACTAACAGACACAAAGTACACCCAGACCAGAAACAAATATCTATGAATCACACAAATATTTGTCTCGTGTGGGAATCGAACCCACGTCACCCGGCACGGCGATGTAGTGGCGAGGCGACCACCTTAACCACTGCGCCACGGTGACAGTCGAATTCTATCTTTAGTTGTTCCTTTAAGCTATATTGTATTTAATAATAATAGTTTCTCAAATAAATAACTTAATAAGACACGCACGAGTCAGCTATGTTTGCAACCTTCGTTACCGCAAGCGTACAAGCGAACTCAATTTATTCATACACTTTGTATAATACAATTTCATTGGTGTCTTATAATACAATTTCACCGGTATCTTATACAAAATACATACAATATCGTGTACCGCAGTCAAACGTTATTTGATTAATTGTAGTGATACGATGAGATGTCGCAATAGTATGGCAATTTCATTTATTTGGTTTTAAGTAAATACAGTCGGGTCACCTTTCGGAGGTTGAAATTTGATTTTGTGTTTGCGATTCTTGAAATTAAACATGCTAGTTACATGTAATATTTAAAATTAAGGAGAAATGTGAGTCTACAAGTTGGCAATGGTGAATGAAAGTTAATGTTGAGTAAGGCAATGCATAAGAACCGGCGTGCTAAACACGCGGTCCGAGTTCGATTCCGACCAGCAGTACCAATGTGGATTTCACTTTGTGAAATTTATATGTACTAGTCATGTGACTGACCATCTGCTAACGGTGACGGAAAACATCGTGAGGAAACCCACATACCCTAGAAGACATTCTAAGAGTATGTCTGATCCACCAACCCGCATTAGGCCAGCGTGTGTGGATTACGGCCTAAAACCTTCTCAGCTCTCAGAATAGAGGAGAGGAAACCCGAGCCCAGCAGCGGTACAATAATGGGTTGCTGATGAAGGCAATGTCAATGTTATTATTATTTTCAGGGTTCCATAGCCAAAATGGCAAAAATGGAATTCATATAGTTTCGTCATGTCCGTCCGTATGTTACTGGCATTTTACTCAAAAACTACGAGTAGATCATATGAGTACATCGCGATGTATGATGATGAAATTTGGATAATAGGTGTCTTGTGTGGGCCGTTACTTAGTTTAGTAGTTAAATATAAAAATAAATATGTTTAAAGAGGGCACTCCATACATATTATATTATTATAAATGTAAATTTTTTTTAGCAAACTTTTACAAATGTCATGTAACCGCCGCATAGACCGCACCGGTGATCCCGTTGCGTGCGGTCGCTCGCCCGCAATCGTTCTCGCTCTAGTAAATGACGATTCTTAGTGATAGAAGGGGATAGAAACATAGAAAATGCGATTTTGTACGTCTAGATGTGGTCCAATTCTAATATTCCATTATTAATAGACATTGTTTCTCTCACCCTTTGCCACAAAAACGAAAAGTTATTAATATAATCCGTCAGTAGAAGTTGATCAATTAGCTCTTTATTAATTCAGAATGTACGGGAGGATCCTTGGGAAGTAACGGTTGGTACCACTGTGTTATGCGAAGTTAAACGCTCAATTTGCATAGAAATTATATCGCGTCCGCTTGTTCATAGGAAATTTTCCTAATTAAAACGCCTTCGGTACTGGGATTTTGTTCCAATTAAAAGTTGGCGCGAGTGCGCTCGGGGCGTGCCGTATTGATAAATTTTGCGTGTTAAGTGATTGCGTTCGAATCATTAGTTTGTGATTGGGTATCGATGATCGATGAACGGTCGGTTTTAATTACAATATCAAAACTTTATTCGTTTTACAATAGCGTAATGTTTAATTTACACGGTGTAAGTTTAAGTCAGCGTTAAATCATCATGAAGATGATCGAAAAAAATACAATTTGGCGTGATTTGATATTTCTTTTAATATCTAATAGAGAGAATCTAGTATTTAAACTATTCATGATCATAATTGAGATAATGAAAAACGAAGTTTTTTTATATACCTACTCCTACACTACGGTGTTAATAAAAGAAAGTCCTGTATAAATGAATGTCTACACAATAGATCCCAGAGATCAAATTCCCAAAAAACTTTTCGTTAAAAGTTTTTAATATTTGAAAAGTGGAATATAGCTGTATTATTCAACAACTATGTCAAAAAGTTCCCATCATAAAATAAATGTAAAAACATAATCGTTCTTCTCTGCAAATTGTTCTTAGCAAAGGACATAAAACGCATTAACTCGTTTTGTTGAACTTAGACAAAAGGGGCTGTTTTCAAAATAAAATGCCATCCAAACTCAATGTTAAATGACGGAGGAAAGTTGTTAAATTATATTTTTTCCCCTGCCCCCTCCCCTGGGGGGTTCTTAGGAACTTACTTGTATTACGTTGGGACTCTAGAGGGAACCTTTTGGACAATAAATTCATTAGAACAAGCTTGGATATACACGAATCATTATTAAGGTGGGACACTATTAGTTATGATGGTCAACTTTTAGTAGTGTGTATGACTGCTTCTTGGTGTTCTTTTGTTTTGGAATGTGATGCTACCACAATTATGTATGCTTCTTCGTTTACTTTTATGTGAACTATTTATTATTGGTTGTCAAATGGTGGCCATTGGTGCTGTAGTGGACAAAATAATTAAAAAAAAATCTGTTTGACTGCGTTAACAAAATTAAGCTGTTCATTTTTAGAATTGAATTCTACAATGCTTATAAACTAAAAAGGTATGATATCAATAAAATAAATTTTAATTTAGACATTACTTTCTGATATGTTGAGCTGTGCTGTATACGTTGAGTATTATAATAACATGCAACTAGCATCTGCGTGTCGTTATAGCCACGTGATATTATGTCAGTCAAAAGGAAACTACACCTCTCTCCAAATATCAGCATATAAATATTATCTTTATGTGAAATTAACTCGTTGAACGCCGAGATTCCAGACACAACAGAAAATCTATTGTTTGGGGGACACCAGTGACCTCCGTGGCGCTCAAAGACTTAAGGAACCGACTCTTGTATTTATAATAAAGATATTATGTTTGCTTAAAATTGTTTCTCAACTCACATGCACTAGCTCAACACCCTAACAATTGTAGATGGCTGAGTTGTATAGACCACTTTATGCCACGTCATGACACTAACCTTGAATGAATGTCACACGACCTTTGTAGACCTAAACGAGGTCAAACTAAAAAAATATATTGCCAAGTTAAAATATAAAACAAATTTAAGTGACAACACCAATAACCATTATTATTACGAACCACTAACCAATATCGAGAAATTGTCCAACTTAAAAACTCGATTACACTTTACTCGAGCGAAGGGTCGAACTCCAGACTTCAGAGGTCAGACGTGCTTGTCACTATTAAACCAATGAGGTGACAAATAGTTTTATTATAGTTTTATCGGGTTTCTACATTAGCTAATGTAAAAAGAATACTCTTTTTGATAGGTTTAATTTGAAAGAAAAGTGATTTAAGTGCAGATAATGAAATATTTTAGTGTGTTTCTCCGTGTAGTGATGGATTAAGAATACATAATGTCACTATCTCATCTGAACCCATGGGTGTCGAAAAGGGCGACTACTGGAGTAACCTTATGCAGACAATAGCACTGCGAGAAATGGAAAATTCGAAAGAAACTCTATACTACGCCGTCTAAGCGATAGTGGCTGAATGGATAGGGACCGGCGTGCAAATCATGCGATCCAAGTTCGATCCCGACCGGCAGTACCAATGTGGAACCACCACCACTTTGTGGAATTTATATGTAAGAAAGAAAGAAAAATACATTTATTTGGTACAGACACACACACAAGAGGAAAGCATATAAAGTATAACAAAAGGTAGGACATAACAGTAAAAACTTGAACCAGAAACAGAATAATTTATGTATAGGTATACTACTAAAACAAAAAAACCTAAAAAGATATGTAGATTAAAAAAATAAATTATAAAGTTTATTAATTAAATTAAATTTATTTCCTCCCGTGTATCGCACCAAAAGGGTGTCCAGCTCAGCATGTGCTAGGTTGATGAAACCTAACGCTGTTTTCTGCTGGATCCCAGATATAGGGATCTACGCCAATAATCATTATTATGTACTAGTCAAGTGACTTACCATTTGCTAAAGGTGAAGGAAAACATCATGAGGAAACTCACATACCCTAGAAGAAATTCTAGTGGGACTTAATGGGTTGCTGATGAAACAAAGTCACGAGTACCTAATACCTATTTAATATTTATAATATACTAGCTTTTGCCCGCGACTTTGTTTTTTGTTTGTTTGTTTGTTTGTGGGTGCGAAACACCTCTGCAAAGGGGTAGCTTAGGGAAACTTTTTATTATTATACCCTTATACCCTTAGGGTAAGTTTTTATTATTATATTTCACCCCCTGAATCCATCCCTATCAAAAATATTAAAAACAACATTTTAAGTTCCTATCCCAATACTAATTTGCAAAACGTTAACAATCATCCCCAAATTCACCCTTCCAAAGCCACCCTTGTCAAAAATATTGATGAGGGTATTTTTTATTTTGAAAGTAGTACCCCAAAACAAATTTTTAAATCTATAAGTTACAAAACAAAGAAGTTTCATACAATCGTTTTTATCGCTTTTCACCTCCTTAGGGGTTGAGTTTTAAAAAACCCTTTCTTAGTACACCTCTAGACATTAGGACAAACATCCCTCCAAATTTCAAGTCGCTACAACCAGCGGTTTAGGCTGTACGTTGTCTGTCGGTCTGTCAGTCAGTCAGTCAGTCAGGACAAAGCCTTTTATAATAAATGTATGGATTTTTGTTCCATTTAATTTTGTAAAGCATTCTTGGCGTTATTTGAACGAAAATAGACTGCTTGTCTCACTAATGATAACTAATTGTTTTTGTTCAGTTCACCCATCTTAATTTGTTTTTTCAAGGTCACCTTATATTATGCAAACAACGGAGACTAATGGAAATTTATTACATACTTGGTGTTTATAGGACTTTTAGCGAAACAATATTAATAAAGTATTTTTTATAGTTCGACACTTTTCTAATAATAAAGCTCGCTAAATGGCCATACTGTTTTTGTGACGAAAATTGTACCTATATATAAATAATAGAGATTTCATTATCTGTCTTCCCATTATCTCAAGCCAATAGTGACTCGGAATCATATTAATAATATACAATATTCTACCCAAAACCTTACTTCCTATAATATTAATATATTAATGGTATTGGGAAGAAAATTGTAAGTAGACTAGACAATATTCGGACAAAGAGCCAAATTCACAGTCGTGCCTGTACTTTGCAAAATAGGCTACCAAATTAAACTTACAATGCAGAAATTTTCTTTACTTTTTTAAATTTCACAGACAGTACCTTGCCTTTATTAAGTAGCAAGGGATGGTTTTGGAAAGTATTATTAACTTCATATTGGTTGAATGTTCATCTTTCCCTCAAGCTAAAGTCAAAGTGCGGTTTATGACTCTGCCTTAGAATCAGAACTCGGTCTACGCTAGATACTTGCTACGCGCTCGTAGAATGTAGCTACAGCGCGCTACGATTACGTAGCAGGTTACTCGAGTTCCCTTCCATCCTCTACGCAAACCCAAGTAGTATTCTTGTGTTTAAAAGTTATTTAATCATACATTTTAATTATCTAATGATTTTTAGCTTAAAATCATTAGATAATTAAAATTAGTTTAACGATTACGATTTATAATATAAATTATTCTAAATTAAAGCAAGTGTTACTTAACTGATAAAAAGATTATTATTTACGCCCGGTTTCTGAACCATCAAATAAAAGTCAGTAATAGAATAAAATATAGCTAAAACTAACTAAGAATTACAGTTATATGAATTAAAATAGTTCTATTGTTTTACTTAAATAAATATAAATGGTAAACAATAAAACATACATTTAATTTATGAGATTAGCCGATGATACATCCATATGTTCAACAAAGATGCACAGCCGTCATTCACGTATTCCCCCGACAGGGGAGACAGACATACATACATATAATATAATATATGTACGCAATAAATATTACGCAGATATATCACGACAACCGCCCCGCAGTAAACACAGTAAATTATGCAAATTATCTGTTTTATTACAACACGAGGCGCAATTGTTCGCACTTTGGCACTACAGATCGAAACCATCGTCGGTTGTAAACTTTGACATGACACCGAATTAGTATTGCGAATTGTTGGCTATGATGTCACCGGTTATGCAATTAGCAACTTAAAGCTTCGGGAATTGGATTAGTTTTGGAAAGACGTGTTTCGAATGTTTTGCGTAAGTTTATAGTTGTAATTGAATTAGCACTTTGTATGAAATATTATGACACATATTTCAGCAGCCATGTTAGGTATTATGTTATAGAGATGAAACTCTGTCTAACCTTTTGATTAAAAGACGTGACGCCATGTTATTTCATAAACTTATGAAGGAAACATAATTAACATTTAAGAAAATGAGACGGAAACTTTAGCATCTTATGTTTGTTTGGTTATACAAGAGTCAGAGTAAGAGTGAAGTATATTTATGTATTTAAACTTTGTTGTAACTCGTAAGACCAAATTCTGAGAAATTCAATATTTTGCTTTCGCTTAAGCTACTGTATTTCAACTTCCAAATAATATTGCTTTTTTATCGTAAGACAAAAATATTGAACCTCTAGAGAATTGAGTAACTTACGTAAAAGCACTCGGGTAAAATAAAAACGGATATATTAAAACGAAAATTTACGTTAACAATGTAATTTCCATAATCCAATGTATAGCTTTAACATAACCAACGCGATTCTTAATGCGATCCCCGGGTTATAGCTTCGATTCAACAATTCCCCTACTAAGACTTGTTAGCTCAAGTACTTTGCAGAATATTCATAGACTAAGAGATCCTTTTAAAAGGGAGCGTTGAGTGGTTCTGTTAAGATCTGCGTCGATATCGGGAATTAATTGAATAAAACGCAATGTTGGATGGGAGAATAACTCGTGAGGCATCGAAGACGTTGCCTTCATGAATATGGATTCATGTTAAAATGTTCTCTCAGTAAAAAGTGAAGTTATTAAGTCGATGGCCATTAAATCGGAGGTCAAAGTACTTACTATTGCTGAATAAGGGTCTGTGAGATTTATCATCTTCCTAATTGATAATTTATTACATTGAACTGAATTTGAAATGAAAATTTCGACGTTACAAGACTTTGTAACGATTTATTAACAGAAAAATGTTTGCCCTAAGTGGATTGAAAGTGAAGATGTTTAAGTTTCGTAATACAGAATAAATTTTCCTGTGATGATGTTATTGTTTAGCTTGCTTATTTTTGGGTTTTTGCCGAATCCAGTGAAGTAAGAACAAAAGACTCAATACGTATTTTGGAACATAGGATTCGTTGGATCAACTTTTGGACTGCCGCCAGACGTTATCGTATTCATGTAAAAGATGGAAATTGAGGTGAGAAATGCAAGCAAAATGTGTTTTCGTTTCTATAGTCTGAAACTTTAAAATATTGTGAGTAGTGAAGCGAATAAAAACATTTGTGGAATTTCTTTCAATTTTCTTTTTCTGTACGCGGTGTTTTTTTACCCGACTGCCAAAAAGGAGGGTAATGTTTTTCACGCGTATATATGTAGGTATGTAAGTATGTATGTATGTACATACATACATCCATACAGAAATGCCCACATACATTATGTATGTGGGCATTTCTGTTCCATTGTGACCTTCTGTAGCCTAAACGGCTTGGCTGATTTTAAAGTGTGAGGTGTCATTAGATTCGTAATTTGCCCCCGAGTGTCATAGGCTATGTGACGTCAACAAAAAACCAATATGGCGGATGTAAACTGTCGATACAGACGGTTTTTAGTGTTATCGCAATATGGGTATCAAATGAAAGCTAATTAATAGCCTAATTCAATTATATATGCACTAATTATTGCCCGCGGCCCCACTTGTCTGTTGTAACCTAAATGGCTTGACCGATTTGGAAGTGCAAGGTGTTGTTATAATATTCGTATTCATCCCCGGATCTCTATATCTATACTAATAATAATAAAATACTAATATTATAAAGCTGAAGAATGTATTTGTTTGTAGGCTATATAACATCATGCTATGGCGTGCTAGGTTTCGCTTCCACCGTTCTTTATTTAGCCACTGCTCAGTTAAGTGAAATAGTTTAGTAGACGATTTTTATAGCACTATCGAAATTCACAAAGTGATAATATACATAATAATAATTAATAATATTGACTGACGAAGCCTACTTTTTGGCAAGGCAAGGCAGTGGGGTTTTTTGGTTTTTTTTTAAATAAACCCTTTTTTATATATTTGTTTATGGTAATGCCGTGTATATCAAAGAGTGTTTTATGAGGTGTTTAACCAAACAAACAAAATATTTGAAAGCTATTTTGATCAAAGGTAAGCTAGTAAACCCTTTACTTAGCTTCTGAATAAAAGGCTGAGCTCATAAATACTTTTAGAGTCGACTTTGACAAAACTTTACGCATGAGCTAATTTCTACAAATCCAGTACTTTTCGTTTTGTGGCTCCACATCGAGTCAAAGCTCCTATTCGTAAATCCAAAGTCTGTGTTTTCATATCATGGGCTTATTAAAACACTTAACAACTTTCTGAATTCTATTAATTACTTGGAAATACTTGGAATACCGTTATAAATTACTTCCAAAATTTAAATTCAAGGTATTTCATTAATTTATATTCACTTGTGGAATTCGGCGTTGAGGATTCATATTAATATTCCAAAGTAAAACAATGGCCGTTCAGGTTGTTGTTTGTTGTTATTTATGATAAATTTGTTCTTCTGTTCTTGAGTTGATTTTGTATTCTTCTATAACTTGAAAAGGTCTAATTAAAAAACTTAAGTTTTTCACAAAGTTAAAGTTTAAGTTTAGTTTGAAGTTTTTTTAAGTATTTTTTTTTAATTTTTTCACAATAACTAAGACATGGTTATATTATTTGCTTACTGCTTATAGAAAAAAATTTTGTGTGGGACTAAAATGAAGATGCGTAATCAAGATTAACGAGCTCTCTAAAATAATCTCTTTTCGTGTAGGTAATTTTCAATCTTATAGGTATTTTTGAATTATTTTATTAGAGTTGAGATTTATTTCCGATTCTCAAAAAGTATCTACACTCAATGGTTTGGTGAGGACAAAAATGTACCTATAGAGCGACAAATGAGGCCAATTGGCCCTGAATAAATTTCTATGACAAAGTGTTTGGGTTAATTACTAAAGGTCCAACGAAAATGGAGCAGTGCTTTGTAATCCCAGTGGCGATGACAAATTCGTGAAATTGTTTCGGTTTTGTTTGGGTTCTGAGGTTCAAACCTTACTAATGAGCGCTGGTACGCCGCTACGACATTGTACTTATAGTTTTTACCTGTTCTCTGGTCATATAGCTGGGAGTTTAATGGTGCTTTTCTCCTTTAATGATTAGGTTATTCATATTTGGTTATTTCATATAATGTGGTCGTGAATATCATTTTAAATGTGTAAATCTGTGTCGATTATTATATTTTTTTGTTGTTGTTTGGTTTTATAAATTTATCATTGTGATTATGAAAAGTATTATTATTAATATAACAATTAAAAATAATATAATATTTAATAATAATTTTAGATGAAATCTTGTATTTTGAGAACGCGTTTTTTTGATAAATTAATTTATGTGTAGCAAAATAAGTTGTTTTTTATATGTTTTCCCTAGAATTAGACTTATTATAGTATGTCATTTTTTTACGGCTAAGTATGATAAGGTTTTCTAAAATACTTTTTCCATAAATGTCGTTAATCTTACACAAACACATGTAAATCATAATATTTTGTACGCCAGATTTAAAGTAAACTCAACTAGACGCCTTCAAGTCCATTGCACACATACCGTTCCTCTAAAATAAATACCTGAGTAATATATTTCAATTAACCCGTTGCACACCTTCAGCTAATGTTTCCTTCTCTATCGGCTTCACTTGACTAGTTCCTAGTCTGCACTAGCACAAAATAAACACTGAAGTACAAAAGCAAATATCTCGGCTCAAGTTATGTGAGTAGGAACTTGCCTTGTGTTAATTTCCTCCAGCGTGAGAGTAAAGGAATTTATTGAGTTTTAAAGTGAAATGAAATGGGATTATTTCGTGTATTGTATGTGTCAAAGTCAAATCTTTTTATTCATTTGGATCACATATATGATACTTATGAATGTCATACAAAGCCAAAAAAAAGGTGTCAGTAAATTTGCCTACGGCCAGTTCACTGGCAAGGTTGAGCTCTGAGAAGAACATGGCAAGAAACTCAGGCCAATAAATCAAATATTGTAGCATTACTTTTTTATAGCTGATAGCTTAATTAGTGGCCCAACACTATAGTCGTAGTTATGTCACGTACAGTTAGCGGCACGGATTTACGTGTCGTCCCCGCCACGGTCACATGACACGACGTCCGTCGATACTAATTAGATAAGGTTTTAGCTCCGCCCGTTTTATAGCCCGAGAATTATACACGTAATAAGTTTTGACCCACGGTTTTAGAGTTGGCAATTTTGATGTTAATCTAACTTTTGATCTGATTAAGTGCGAAGTTTTTATTAGATTTCTAACTTAATGATGATATGGATAGTTTGGAAGTCTACGCCATAATATTGTTTGTAAGATGACATACATTTTATTGTGATTAAATATAGTAACTTGTGTAGTCAAGTATACGTAGTAAACGGAAATTGTTAGTTGACTATGCTGTGATAGGAAAAATGCTTTATAATTTAAATTTATTATTGTGACTAAACTGCCTTGGTGGCGCAGTGGGAAGTATATACAACTGCTGTGCAAGAGGTCCCAGATTCGATATCTCATCTATTCTTTTTATTTTTTGCTATGTTCACGGCATCACATGGGAACGGCTGGACCGATTTTAGAAATTATTTAAAGTTTGATAAACCATTTATCGAGGAAGGCTATAGGCTATATAACATCACGCTACAGTTAATAGGAGTTGAACAGTGGCCAAACAAAGAACGACGAGATTGAAAGCCCGGGCAATAGCTAGTAAAGAGGAAAATTAAATTAATACTTTTATGACATCAAGACAGATTAGCTCATTGTTAATAGCAAATAGTAATATCGTCGTGTACTATTTGACCTTTTGTCTGACATTAAGCCTTCTTCAATTTTCCATATAACACGTCTAGACTACTTGACATAATTTTTCGCTGTCATAAATATTCGCGACTAGCTATTTGATGAATGTTATAAGATTGTCTTTTTTTATCGTGATAGAGGATTATATTTAGTGATGTGGATAAGCCATTTTTTGATGTGGATAACCTGATCTGTGAATAAATTACAGCGTTATCTTTAAAAATTTTAAGCGCCTGACTGGCATATTTGTTTCCTAAAACTACGTGTAGTACAAAACAGATAGGTATTTTATATGATACCGTTTACCTGGAAGATACGTGTTCAAAGGAATACTTAAGATAATTTTAACACTGCAGTTACTCCAAATAACATTTCAGTATGAAAAGGGACACAGTACATTTGAAAAAGACTATTAAAACAATCAATTCAAATGATCCTGAAGCTTATTGCCACAGTTTAGTATCTCAATTAACGTGACTTTCCCATGACTAGTCAAATCTCGCAATTACTTCAATAAACTCAGGTATATTACACTCGTCTCCATAGAAATTACGAACAACAATGCTGAAAACGAAACGGACTGCCACTTACCGAGTCCTATTGTCGGGAAGATTAATTTGTGCCCACCTCCACCCCTAGGAGAAAGAAAGAAACGTAATGACATAGATACCGAGCTCTGTCATCTTTGTAATATACACGGAATTCGCAGTTATTAAGCGTGGGGAAATATAAAAGAGACACATATTATTTGGTACAGGGATGTATTTAATTTGTTTGTTCTCTTGGATTTAATTTGAAGAGGATCATAGTCATAATCTTTATTTCATAATACTTATGAACGTCATACAAAGCCAAAAAAAGGTGTCGGCAAATTTTTCTAAGGCCAATACACTGACAAGGTTGAACTCTGAGAAGACCTTGGCTAGAAACTCAGGCCACTCTTTTTAATCATATATTAATGTGGGACTGTGGGACGGCCCTCTGCCAGATAAATAGATGACTTGGTAAAGGTTGCAAGAAGCCAATGGTTAAAGGTGGGACGGTGCCGGACACTGAAGAAAAAATTAGGTGAGACCTATATACAGCAGTAGACAACTACCAGCTGACATGACGATAATGATGAAAATTATATCTTATATCTTATTTTTATTTATTTGTTGAATATACATACAGTTTTATGGCTAGTTTAATGTTAACAGAATAACATAAGCCATTGCAGGTTTTACTGGTATTCGTTTTCGTATTTACTCTTTAGATCTTTATTAACATTATGTGTAATATAAATTTTATTCCACCTTACTTACAATTTACTCCAAGAAAAGAAAAAAAAATCTGTTACCAAGATAATAATTATTTTATATAAATGCTAAACAAGTAATGGAAAAATTCAAACCATCAAAAAAAGGAATGGCAGGGTCGCGGGTTCAAGTCCCGTCGAGGTTTTGAATTACTTGTTTAACATTTATATAAAATGTTAAACCAAAGCAATGGAAATTGCTTAATATTTAATGTAAATAATAATTTCAAGAAAAAAAAATTGTAAAATTAAATACCCTCTTAACCCATTTAGACCCGCCGTCCTCATTTGGGGACATGTCTTTAACTATCGACATTTTTTAATATTAGTAGACCAGCATTTATTCAGATACGAATTTGTAATGTTAAAGAGTTTTACTTCGTAAGAAAAATTATAATTTTGTGAATTATTGGATAAAATGGATGAATTTAGTGATTTTATTTACTGCATCACGCAAATATGTACTTCATCTAAGGTAAGTCATGATTTTTATTATTTACACCACGATTTATTATATATTTTTTGTAAATTTTACATCCATAAAGTAACTACTAGTAAATAATGCTATTTTGTCAGATGTTTTACAGGATTTGGCTATAAATAAAGGCATTTTAGTATGGTGTCCCCAAATGGGTCCAATGGGCTCATTACTAGTAATACATATATTAAATATAATTATTTTTTTCCTTAATATTTACAGGTTTAGTTACAGCATAAAAATGATAAAACAATTTTTCTGTGTTCCTAATGACCATCGAGGACTCGAGGAAGCCATTGAAAGTATTTTGAATGAAGAAGATAATCCTGTCGTAGTTATGATCTTGGTGGCCGTTCCTCCACATCCGACTGTTCTTATCGGTGAAGAAGAAGGCGATGAACACTATATTCAGAAGAATAACCTTCCTCGTGATACCGTAGTTTGAGTTGAAGTTTTTGGGTCCCGAAAATACCAGGAATGGGACAGCAGGATGACAAACCGTTACAGAAACATAGGCGAGTTGAAAACCAGACACTATGACTCTCTTTACCCATTGGGAAAGGTAAAAATATATATGCAGGAGCTGATGGTAGAAAGGTTGACGTTGACATTCCTTATAGCTTCTAAAATTACAACAAAGGTATGGACGGAGTTGGTCAAGCTGACCAATCAAACAGATACAGAATAGCTCTACGAGGCATAAAATGGTGTTGGGAACTGTTTCCTTACATGCTAGATTTAGCTGTAGCAAATGCTTGGCGCCTTCATGCTCTTACCGCTGATAACAGACAAGACCTTCCCTAATTTCGCCGATGTATTGCAAGGGCGTATTTGTGGAGTGTTGGTACTGAGAGAACCGATGGAAGGCCTCGTAAACTATCCTCGGTGGTGCCAGATATCAACCTAGATGGTGTTGGATACTTTCCCCAGATACTACAAAGCCAGCTACGATGCACCGAATGCCACATGAAAGCACGTTGGCAATGTAGAAAATGTATTATTAACATATTGCATCGAAAATAATTGTTTTGAAATATACCACAAATATGCCCATTGGACCCATTTGAGGACGGTGTTTTTTTTCTCATAAGGAAAAATATTTTAAATTCTTTTTTCTAATATAATGTCTAATTACCCACCACTACACATGATAATAAAGATTTTTTCAAAAAAACATCATTAGTTTGTATTTGGGTCCAAATGGGTTAAGAACGTTAAATTTTTCTTTCCATATTCTAGTTTTAAGTTGTATTTATAACAAGCCTGACCAAAATCCCACCAAAGAGATATTACTTCTCGTAAATAAAATAATATGACGCAATTTATTAAAATGTAGCAATGATCTAAATCCATCCCGGCAAAAATGTATGATATCTGTTAATGACAAAATGTTATTAGATTTGTTACTCGTCTTATCCATTATGACAGCTATAATGAGATACGATACGAACGAATAATTGACACGGAAAATGCTACAATTTTAAGGAAAATATTGCTTAATTTGTACATTGTTCAAGTATATATTTTTTGCGTAATTATTTTAGTCATATTTGTGACAAGACGTCGCGTGGAGCTTCGCTCCCGTCGTTCTTTATTTGGCCACTGTTCAGCTCGTATTGGGTGTGGCGTGATTTTATATAGCTTATAACCTTCTTCAATAAATGGGCTATCTAACTCTAAAAGAATTTTGAAAATCGGTTCCGTAGATTTCGTGATTACCCCCTACAACTTCACAAACTTAATCTTTTTATAATATTATAGATTAGTATATTAGTATAGATCACCTTACCTAATTATTATACCTAATACCTAAATGTGAAAGTTTCGCATTTATTATGTTAATAGGATAAAATTATTATAAACACCATTTATCGCAGAGATTCATAAATTTTACACAAAACGTTTGTATTAAAGATCTGTTTTAACTATAACTTTGTATTATTGTAAGTTTCTGAATAAGAAAATGATAGATGAAATCATTTTGAGGATAAATTTAATGCCGCTGTAGTAATTTCGGCATTTAGTTACCAACTATCTTAAACTCCCTCCGTTTATATCCCTTTATACGTAAGTAAAGTTCAAGAGCCCAACAATCGCACGAACACATCTTGCAGCATACATAATTACATCAAACTTTGATACAGTAAACTGTAGGCACGCCAAGTTCCTACTGTCGCAGAGAGCCAAGTTTCATAATCGCATACAAATTCGTCACGTGCAGACCAAGTTAATAACGGCCAAGTGACGCCTCTGGCGATGCCTACTCTGTTGTAATTGTAGAATAAACTAGTTTCTAACACAGAGTAGTTTGATCATTATGTCGATTGTTGATTTGATGTAGATACGACAGTTTAAAGTACATGAAAGCAATGATATATAATGATATAGATGATATATAATGATATATAATGTATAAAAGAAATGCTTATTGTATGTGTGTCCAAATATATAATCACTTACCTACCTCTATAAGTAGCTTGCCATTACTGCTATTTAAAAGGACCCTAATTAAATTACTGCTAACTAAGAATTATTATAATGTAATAGAATACATCAATGATAAATGTCTATAAATTTATTATCATTGTATAATAATAATTTAATCTTATGAATGTGTGTAATAATGACATCACCTACTATAATTTTAGACTTTAGAAATTTTGACATGCACTGATAACCTTATTATGTCTTTGTTTTGACTGCATCATTTCTTTTCTTTGCACACCATTGTTATGGTAGAATGTACCGAACTATTGTAAAAATTATTATCATCTGTATTGTACTACATTTTTGCAAAATAAATGTTTTGATTTGATTTGATAATTGCACTACGCTAGTTTGTTGTAGAATGCCAAATTCTGAGCTATAATTATGTACTAAACGCTGTTCGTAAAAACTGTGAAGGCTATATGAACTAATTAACGTTGTAGATAGTATATCTAAAAAGTAATCTATACAACATCACGACTTTAGTACTAAAAGGAGTAGGCAGAGGTGTGCACACATCGCCAGACATGTTAATTTATGCCCCCTTCGTCCTACTGAGACTTGACCATAAAAAAACCTGCAACGTCCCACCTATTATTGCTCGATCCAAAATTAATTTTTCATTATTTCCGGTTTGACCCAATGTCTACTTCATCCCACTCACTTTTTTACATGTTAAATTATATTTTTGTAGAGTCAGCTTATAAAGTTACTCCTAAAACACTAAACATAATACCTATATTATATCTTCTGCTTTATCACTAAAATATAAAGGTAATTTTAATTTTGCTAAATGTATTTTAAAGACTTAGAGGAATTCGGGATGAACAAGGAATCTGATTTTCATAATTATGGGATGAAGTAGGTATACCTATTGGAATATATATTGGAATCTGGAACAAAATGTTGGGACCAAGGAGGCATGAATCACCATGTTAGGTATCCCATATTAAGGCGCAAGCCTATCATGACATGTCTAAACTTGTCCACTCAGTAACATTTATTTCTTTAAATATCATACCGTAGAGGTAATAAATAACGCAGAGGTTATTGCGATAAATACTGATATAGTTTATGGACACTTAGGCGAGTATTATAAATTGTCTCGTTTGTAAGATTAATAGGTCTATGATTCATGGATAAATTGTGATCTATTGGAGCTGGCTATTAATAATGTCGTTAGATGATATATTAGCGGATATCGAAATATAATCAAGGATTATATGAAAATGGTTGCATATAGGTACTAAAAAAAAGATGCTTAGTTATCTTTTTTTATTAGTAAAAAACAAAAAAAACATGCGGGTTAGTAATAATTTATGATGACCTCGTTGTTGATACAAGTTGGAAGAGTCCTCCTTCGATCAAACCATTGATTTTGTAGGACCATATTTTTTTTACTTACTTAATAGTTATGTAATTGAACAGTCATATTGTCCTACAAATTGCGTGATACGTTATCCCGGTATTTCCTTCCCGGTCCGGTATACCCTTGCTACGTCTGTTAGCTACCACAATCAAACTTTTGGAATACGAAATTGTTGGGCGTCTCATCGAAATGAAGCTACTCACGAAAAATTAGCTTGATAGTAATAAAAAAAAAATTGGACCAGAGATCCCGGACTAATACTTATGTTACTACCGCGTTATAAAATTTAAATGAAAAGTGTACATTTTTCCGATTATTTGAATGACGATTGTTGTAAATTTTTAAGTGTAATATTTTCAGAAACAACATCATAAACGTAAAAGAATCTATTAAACAGTTCAAAATATCCAACACTCAGTAGTTGGAACAGTTAACATCTCTAATTGGATGATTAAAACAAACAACAAATCACGAAAGCTTTAAAACACAAGTTGGAAGTCATTGTGATTTCTTGCATACCGCAATTCGCCACCGCAGTGTTCAAACGGCCCGGTTCGGCTCTCGAACGACTAGTTTTCTCGAGAGCCTTCAAGTCAACCTCTTACCATCACAAGTTGGATAATCTAGAATAACAATCGTCTGGTCGACTTTGGCTTCTTGTGCAGATTCCATTCTATGCAAATATTTCAAAGAAAATATAATATTATAAAATTTTTCAGTGTCAATCAATAAATGAATTAATTTCTAATAAGACAGCAGATTATGCAATTTGTATTTATTTCATTAGATAAAGGAAGGGGTGTGTATATTTCCATAATCAATGATTTAACGAGAGATTTTACTGCCTTACTCAGAGACGTTACTTAACTTAGTTATTGAACAACATATTATTATATAATAATATATATATATAATAAACCTGTTGCACATCCTAAATAAAAACAAAAATGAGTGATAGAAATGAAAGAAGTCATATTGTCTTAACAAACAAGATAAAGACATCAGAAAAAGAGACAGTCTATAAATATTGATAAATATTCAGGGTGGAATCTCAATAGTTCATCTATTTGTAGTTTGATTGCAAAGTTATTCAATTTTCTATTTCTATACGCTGTCCAAAAAGTCAATTCAACTGTCTTATTTATTCAAGAGTCAATTACTTTTCTCCTAAATTCAATTTATTTAGGCATCAAGATTTATATAATAAAATCCACCTTAAAGAGCCATTTTTCAGCAGTAAATACTGCGTCACTTTCCAAATCGATTAGTTTAATCTCGTAAATAGTCTGAAGGATAAAATAATGGCTTCAACTTTGACCTCTAACGTGAAATAGAGTAGGACAGTAGGAGGTCGTCAGAGATTTATTATATTCACTAGCACTTAGCAAGAATCCTCTTGTGACATCCTGCGTGTGTCTTCTGTGTGGTATTATTGTGGCTTACGTGGGTCGTAAGATTTCTTGGCAATGTGTAGTCACTAATAAAAACTTAGGAGACAAATCTTTTTGGAAAAAAATACTCTTGGTTATTTTTTCAGCTATAATTTTAGTATGTTTAGCGGAAAAAAGCCGTAAATGATTATAAGATATTATAAATAATATTTTATATATTTGATAAATGAAATAAAAATACTTGGCTTCATCTCTGCATCAACACAAGGTAGACTAGAAGATAATGCCATTCACATTCAATCCGTCTATACATACTTATTATTTGTTGTTTACGTAAGTAAAATAAATTTAAAAAAAAACAGACAGATGTAACTACAAATAATTTTTAAATATTAGCAATGTATTTTAGATCTAATTGAGTTAAAAATAACGTATATTGTTATCGTGTATTTACTATAATTTGCGTTAAGTTGAACCAAATACATAAAAATAACTAAAAATTAACCCTATCAATGCCCAATGTATCCGGTGTCATAATTATTACAATGCAGACGATATGTTTGACCGTTGACCGATCGATATCGTCAGCCGGATCAACCGTGTTGATTGGCTTGCTACTATCACCGGTCGCGACTGTGTAAACCGTTTGTACGCTCACAGCTTCGGTTCGGTTTGATTTTAGTTTCGGAAAAAATATTCGGTGCGAATATCCTGCGGGGTTAACAATGTATACATCTGTTGCGGAAGGTTTGGGTTAGTAAATTGTTTCTTTTTTATTCATCAGATTTCCGTCAGCACTTTTTCACTATGATAGAAAAAAACATTGAAAAAATTGAAAGAAAAATTGTAATCTAAATTAAATTGAATAATTTACTATAAATATTAAATCATGTATTAATAAGAATCAGTAAAAAAAAAGCATACGTATACATACCAGCAACAAATTACATGCTTATTCAGTCTGTACACACACAGAGCTTCAGACTTTCTCCCTATTTTGATCAAAAACTTGATAAACTTAGTCAGATATAGGTGACTTTCATTGAAGCAGACCAGACAGACAATTTGGTTAATACACCTGAAATAAATAAAGCAAAGGTTTTTTCAAATGTAATTTTTTTTCATTTCCTAGCACTATTTTGCATAATTAAGAAGTAAATTAGTAACATCTATACTTAATATCATAAAGTTAAGTAAGAGTTTGTTTGGTTACGCTAATCTCAAGAACTACTAGTCTGATTTGAAAAATTATTATTTTTTGCCCATTTATTGAGGAAGGCTATATACAATCACGCTACGCTCAATAGGAGCTGAGCAGTAGCCAAACAAATAACGATATGAACGGATATATAATTTAATAAAACCTCGAATTAAAACATAAGAATGCGTCTCCATATAAATACGTGTCTACAGTTAAATTTTTCATTTCACCCTTTTTCTACTTTCTTTAATAATATATACAGCATCTTAACTATAATTAACCATATCCCCGAGCTAACTTACTATGAGTAAGAGCACCTTCGTCGACTAGAATGGATTACAACGCTTTAAAATTCCCTCGTTGCTTCTCACGATCGCACTCTTCATATGCGAGGTCTGACGCAAGACTGTGGCTTTAGCGGTTTAATAATGTAAACTTTAGCTGAGCTAGGTTAGGGCTAAGTGTGAATATTAGAATTTTCGATCTATTTTGGGAAGCTATATAATTTAAAATTTTATATACAGTTTTTTGCGTTGTAATTATTATTCATTAATAACATGATCATGTCTGTGTAGTGACGGATTAGGAATTCATAATGTCATTACCCCATCTCAACCCGTGGGTGTCGTAAAAGGCGACTAAGGGAGTAATTTTATGCAGGCAATAGCATTGCGAGAAAAGGAAAATTCGAAACAAACCCTATACTAACCCGTCTGGCCAGCGTGGTATAGTAGGTTAAATTCCCTCCACATTCTTTGGAGGTGACGTTGCCCAGCAGTGGGACGTTTATGGGTTGTTGACATTATGTATTCTTGGTTCGTCACTACACTTTGCTTTATACAATGTTGATAATACTATAACACCTGAAGACTATTTATATAATGTTCCGTAAAATTTGTTCCTAAACTTTTGTTCCGCTTATAACTTGTACTGTCTGTCTTACCTCTAGCCAGGCTCACCCGGGGGCCTATTTGAGAGCGTATCGGAACTCGTTCGCTAATTGAGAAGACTCGTCTGGCGTGATGTGATTCTAAGCCATAAGAACAAAAGATCCTAAGAAAGATATCTTCATACATTTTTAATGTATCAATTTTGTTTATTATCCTGGTGATAATGTTATTAGTCCAGTCAACGAAGGCTCTAAAAGGGGATGTAGAGTGCGTGAAAAGGAACCTAAGCGATTTCTTCGAAAAGTTTTTAAGTCAAAAATGATACCTTTACCCCCCTCCCCCCACTCCGGCTCCCTTCCGAAACGTCAGAACTATTAGTATGTTCACTTTCTAAGCATCCTTAACAACTTTTAGAAGAAATCGCTTAGGTTCCTTTTCACGCACTCTAAAACCCCTTTGTTGACTGAACTATGTATATGTTATCAATTAGCTAAGTTTTTTACATAACACGTATCTTTGAGTAGCTGAAACTTTAACCTAAAATGACGTACAATTTTAAATTTTATCTTGCCAGCAGCTTCAATTTCTAGCCTTTGTTTTGAGATAGAATGATTCTGTCTCTGAGATAGCCACAATAGATCCGACTGCGCCAGTGACAGGGGCTCGTACCTACACCTTATCTTGAATACTGAAAGTAGAATCCGAGATGGGAGCAGTACCGATAAAAGGCAAGGTCTGCTCCTTATTACATTGAAAACAAATATACTATTGACGGATTGGGAAGACAAGATGAATATTACGTGCCTACCTTACGTATTTGAAATATTGAGCCATCACAATACTTTGATACATACGTATGTTCGTGGAATGTATTGGTTGCTGGTTTCTAGGCAAACGCGTAAAAAATATATTTTTCTCTAAGTATTGATGATTGTAAAGGTTGAAATTAGGTGATAGGCCTCACCTAATTTCAACCTTTACAATCAACCTTAACAGTGGAAGTCATTGGACTAATATGATGATGATGATGATGATGATAATGATTGATGATTATTATATTTTAAGTTTACAAGAAACTACTCTAATACTATGTACCTACATGCATATATTGTAGTTTCATGTAAAATTAAAAAACTGTAAACTTACAGATGAACTAAATTATATTCTCATGATATTTTTTTTTTTTTTTTAATAATTTGCAGGCACATTCGCAAACATAAATGTATGATGATTACTTTTGTAACCTAGAATAAATTAATAAATTACTTTATGTTTGCAATTTTCTGCTGGCAAAATATGTTTTGAAATTATAATTTCATGTTCTTATAGTGAATTTTTTTTATTATAACGAATAATATTATTTTATTATTTATTGTCAATTATAAAAACGTAATAAATTAGATATGCATTAATCAAAACAAACTATTTATATTATACATTTTCTTGCCACTTGATAATTGTGTTTTCTACCAAATTGTGCGCTAGGTATTGTTGGCGAGACAAAGATAAAATTTGCATATTGTTTGTGAAAGCGTTCAAACAACCTTGTTCTTGACCTACATAATACGCGATCATCCCAATATTTCACCGCGCCCACCTTCTGTTATGTAATAAAGAAACCACTCGACCATTTCACCCACATTACGCTTCAAAATTGAACTATACGTTAAAGTAAAGGCTCCTTTATACGGTGCAAGTTTTGTGTTCTTGTCTCTGTCTAACACGTAGACGGAAAGAATGATAGCAACAGACTTGCCTTACAAAACATACCTACACTATGGAAATGTGATTTAAAGTAATTTTTATTAGTTAATTTGAAGATATCTACACCTCTGAAGGTAAATAAAATAAATGACTATTATATATTTACACTAAATTTGTTACCAAAATCGTTATCCTATTCCGAAATCCTTTGAACTTCTACCTCCTGAATTTATTAACATTAGATAATACAAAAATAAATTCGATTTATATAGATGTTATTACATCAATGAGGCAAAAATACAACAGTAAAAATTCTCGTATTTGTTTACCGCTCTAGGGTAACAAGGTTTAACGAATAAATAAATGTTCTTAGCAATAATACTAATCGTAACACTAAACCTGTACAAGTATTTGATTTATGAACAACGAAAATGTACGAAATAAACGCGAAAGTGGTATTAAACGAAGTCTAGTACTCGAAACGTAATCAGCGCGCAAAGATACAACACCAGTTCAAACAAAGAAGCAAACGTTAAGCTGTGTACACACTAGCTAATCCGCTTCGGTTGTAAGTTGTAATGCGGCCTCGCGTCGAAAAGTTGAGCTACTCCTTGATATTAAACCCGTTTAGTGCGGTGTATACAGCTTTATACCGGTTTATGCTTGGCTTTATTTTATTAACGCCCGCGAATTTGGCGGTTTAATTAGAGTTCTGAACGGTTAGAGGTGGAAGTGCGTTAGGCATATTGAGTCGATTGGATTTGTTTATTGCTCTTTGAACTTATACTGTGCATGGTTATTATATACGGGGTGTGTTTAAATTTGAGTCGTAATGTTTTATAAGAATTAGGTCCTGTTTTGCCAAAACAAGATTCTGTAGTCTTCTTTCTTTCTTATCGAATGGGCTGGAGGCACACCTTGGTGTTGGAATTTATCAAATCACCCAGAAGACTTCCAACTTGATTTAACGACTACCACATTAAGTGAGTACCAGGAGCAAGTAGATGAAAGTACACCAAAAAGTTATGATGTTGATATCTCTAAACATTTATGAAACTGCATATCAAAATGACCCAGTTCTCTAAAATACACAACTGTTATGCATATTTTACTATGCAGGAATAAAAATACTGTGTCCGCTGTTTTGCAAGCGAAATTCAACAAAAAGAAAACTGCTTCCAACTCGGCTAGAATAACCAAAACAGGGATAACCAAAACGTTGTAGTTTACATTCTTGTTTTTTTTTTTTGATAATACATCGTTATTATTTCCGTTGTTCTTACCTTTGAATAATAATTTAACAATAACTTTTCATTGCTATTCTAAGTTGCAGTCAAACTAGAATAGGCAGTTCCTTCATGGTAGAAATTCGATTTAACTTCTTTTGCTAAGAAATATAGACTAATGTTATATAGAGAAAAGATTTGTATTTTTGTATGTAACGAATAAACTTAAAAAATACTGGACTGATTTCAAAAATTCTTAGGCTATAGAACACCCCGCTACGGCCAATAGGAGCTGAGCAGTGGTGTATACAATAACAATAGATTTTGAACCGCAAAGATATAAATTTTATACAGATAAGGAGAGCTATTTATAAAACAATTTTCCTCCACAAGAGGCTAAAACGGCTTACGCTTAGTTAGGCTACGTCTTTTATGTCTATAACCGACGTTATCTAAAATATCTGATTCAATGTTCAAGATCACAGGCTAGCAGCACAGCTAATTTTAAATTCCAACTTTTCTCAACAAAAAAAAACAAAACTTTCCCCTTATTCAATGGTAACATTGAAAGCTTTCAAAGCACTAAGTAGCCCGAAACCTTTCGTTAAACTTGTAAATCATATTAAAAGGTTTCATGTGAAACGGTTCACCTGACTGCTATTCCGCGAAGATAAAATAAATATTCCAAAGAAGATGGTGAAAAACCCTCGGTGAAAAAGTTTTCGAGTCGATTTCGATTTGCAATTTCGAGACGTATAGGTATTTATTTGTTTATATTGGTTTGGCTCTCGACTTACTTATTCGTGTGTTGATAACTTTTCCTGTTGCCTTGAAACTGTAATTATTATTGTATAATTGTAATTTGTATTGAATTTTAAAGAGCTAATCACTCTGGTATTATAATGAAATGGAATACAATTAATTTAACTAAATTTGCTAATGAAGATAAAGATTTCCCTTGGATTATTCTTAGAAATGTCATATACCTACAAAGTTCTTTTCAGACATAATTATCCCCCATTTATTAAAAAAAAACAGCTCAATAGTGATATTATCATCATCATCATCATCTCAGCCTATTGCAGTCCAATATTATATCGAACCGTTAATCAGTGATCGTCCAAACTCCTTGGGTCAAATCCTGGCAGGTAATACGAATTGGTAAAATTAAATTGATCTCTTTATTCAAGAATCAAAGTCAAATGTCATATTTATATGAAAAGTTGTCTTTATAGTAAATAATTTATGACTGAGATTCAGCCATTGTAGCCGTATAACATGACATTTGACCTTTATTTCAAGTATACACATAGATTAAGTAGTTATTTATTTAATAACTAATTGAATTTTATTCCAAAAAATTCTACACGCTAAATATCTATAGGTAATAATTTTGTCAATAATTAATTATTACCTACAGGTTCCCCCCTTTCCCATTAAACCACCATCACCAATGTATTTTTCTAATGTTATACACTATTTAACGACTTTGTTTTGATTGTTCCAGGTACATAAAAATACTTGTGATCACAGCGGTCTACTATTTTTATCGTCTAACAGATTAGGGTAAAGTTTATTGTGACGATTAATGTTCTCGTAAAACTTATTAAGAGGGTTTATACAAAGGAATGGCAACGACTTGGCAATTTATTGTAATATTTTGAGGTTTTCGATATTTTGAAATGTTTTCAATACACTTTTTAGAATTAAGTCAAAAGTGTGTAAAAGGTACGAAATCATTGCGTTTACAGTTTTCAAAAAATAGCTTCTGTTAAATAATAAAAATCACAAAAAACTAAATATGGCACTAAATTGCGACAATGTCTGTCCTCTGTATGAACCCTCTTAATGTGGATTAAGTATACGTGAACACTGCTGATAGTGATCCTTTTTATTACTAGTCTAGAAAAATATTGCGCTATATTAGTATTAAATTTATTGATGTCTGCATACAACTGCCTCGGTGGCACAGCGAGAAGTGTATACGACTGCTGTGCAAGAGGTCCCGGGTTCGATTCCCGGGTCGGGTACAAATGGTATTGGGTTTTTCTATCAGGAAATTCCAGTATTTAAATTTTCCCGGATCCCGGTTGATGACAATAGGCTCGCCACCTATTTCATGGGACCAGCTGGCGAAATGTGGGTGTGATACACCTCTGCCTACCCCTTCGGGGAAAAAGGCGTGATGCTATGTTATGTTATGTCTGCAAGAAATGCACTTACGGTGAAGAAATAAAACAAGCTAGTATCCTTTTACTTTAGGAAGGTAACTTAATACTTTATCGTTGTGAGTGTAAATTAAATCATTACATAGAGTTTAGAGTACCATTTCTAATGAAATCAGTGGCATCTGATAAATTTATGGTAGTTTTATTTAAAAAAGAGAATAAATAGAATACTTTAGTTTTACATTTATGTAATATTACTATTCAGAAATATTTTTATGAAATAATAATAAATAGTGTAATTTACAAGTTTATTAATATACTTTACATAGAACATTTTGAGTAACGAATCGTTTATAATTCACGTTAATTTCATGTTACATGTCATCAATAAATTGGTTGTCGTTTATTTTCGAAATTATATATTTCTGAACAGACAGATTTTTTTTTATGTGATAAAAAATGATTATGCTATCAGGGTCTCAAAAACAAAATAACGCATCGACATCACAATACTTGATCAAACAACAGAAATAAATAACAACCCCCCGGAAAGCGGCTCTCAACAAAAGTATCCTGGGATTGTACAAATTACCAAGGAGTATTATACAAACTGTCCAGACGTTTTCCGGTAGCCATCCACTATATTATCTTGTTCGAGGCAATGACTCCTAATGTGGTACATTACGAGAACTAATGTAAATGTGTTTGTATGTCATTTATTGCGCGGCCGGACGTTTTACAGGGGAGCTTTTATGGTCTATGCTGGCTACTTTTTGTGCCCGAATTCTATTTGAGTCATTCTAGTGTATTGGTTGCTATGGCAACGGTTAACTGTTGTCTGTTTACGTTGATGTTTTTTTGTTTTTGTAAGAATATGCTGTAGGAATGATTGTGTTAAAGGGTCATTTACCTACACGGTATAGTTTTGTATGTAAATGTGTTTGTATGTCATTTATTGCGCGGCCGGTCGTTTTACAGGGGAGCTTTTATGGTCTATGCTGGCTACTTTTTGTTCCCGAATTCTATTTGAGTCATTCGTGTATTGGTTGCTATGGCAACGGTTAACTGTTGTCTGTTTGCGTTGAACTTTTTTGTTTTTGTAAGAATATGCTGTAGGAATGATTGCATTAATGGGTCATTTACCTACACGGTATAGTTTTGTAAGGTGAGTTAGTGTTTGTTATATTTGTTTTTCTCACCGCGTAAGAGAGAGACAACACCGGACCGGTATCTTTATAAAAGCAACGAATTATTTTTGTCAAACTAAATGTAATCTGTAGACCAACGTAGAGGTCAAATTAATAATAATTAATATATCTTCTAATACCTAAAAAACTTACGTGCTATGCAACAAATTTAGTGGCAGACTTAACACACTTGTAAAAGGAATTTTTAACCTTATCCTGGTTGTGTTAGAGTTCACATGCTATGACAAGCAATTATACATAATGTTTGATTGCCACCTTATGCCACGTGAATGGATAAGAAAGGTTATTTTACACGATTTTATTTTCCTCGTCAATAAACATTGTTTCGATACTAACTGCCGTACTCAGAGACGTTACTTAACTCTATAGTTTGTTAAGTACAAACGTAATACTTAAGACGATATGCCTAAAGCCGATTATTGAATGAAAAAATTGTGTTACTGTGAATTGACTTCTCTGAGTGCGGCCGTAAAACTATAAAAAAATATTATGATTTTGGGACGTACTTTTTGTAGAGTTTTTCACGTTTGGTAGTCCACAAAATTTATTTATTGGTAAAATTTTCATTTAGCCTACACGTAAAAACGTCTGTTTTTATTAAAACGTTTTGTTATATTGGTATCGTTAGCTGCGGTAGATGTTTTCATTTACGTTTAATTCGTTTCATTTATCACTTGCGTATTAGTTTGTTTACCTAATAATAATAATATAATATTTCACCACATTCACACAGCGCTATCTAGTCCCAAATTAAGCAATTATATTTTAGTTTTAGTTGTATAGTACCCATATACTATACAACTGATATAATACTTAAATACATTTTTTTTGTAAATACATATTATAGATAAATTACACCCAGACACAGAACAAACCTACATGCTCATCACACAAAGATTTGTTCTGGGTGGGATCGAACCCACGACCTCCGGCTTAGCAGTCAGGGTCACTAAACACTAGACCAACAGGCCAGTCAATCAAAGTCAATCAATCAAAATTAAGAGACACTACAATTCGCTTTGATGCTTAAGCTAATTTATGTACCTATAAAAAAATATGTAAAATCCTTTACATTTTTGCTATTTATTATTAATCAATTTATTGAACGCTTTGGTCAATAAATTATGAAAGCACAGCTATTCTGTAGTGATTTTAGATTTTTTTTTAATATGTGATTCTATTATTATCCTAGTACATACAGGCACCGTAAACTGTAGTACTATTTCATTTTTATAACTTTCGATAAAGTTGTGCCTTTTGAAAAAACAGTTTATTTATTATTCTAATTGCCTATGCCTTGTCAATGTAAATTTTATCGATGTCATTTGAACGCCCATGGAGTATCGTCAAAATGAAATCCAATTTTAATTAAATAACATTGTACAATTAAAAACATAGTCGTATATAAAATCGTAGTACTATTTAGTCCCGATTCCGTCCAAAATTCCGTTAAACGCATGCACACATCTCAATGATTTCAATTATCGTATCTGAAATATCCGAGGCTTGTGTGACCACCGAACGTCAGCTATGTGACCACAGTGTATCTCTCAGTGCGTCTGGCTTTAATTAACTAAATGCTTAAGTGTACTGATTTATCATGAAGGTAGTATTGGAGCGTCTATTTATATACACTATGCACTTCACACTATTTACAATTAATAAGGTTATATAATACTTGTAGAATATTGATATTATAGTTTCTTTTATTAGTTTCTTTCTTTAAAACCAGCTAGCACTATTTGTATTCATGTATACATATTTCAAGCATCCTCAGATAATAACTGCCTCGGTGGCGCAGCAGGAAGTGTATACGACTGCTGTGCAAGAGGTCTTGGGTTCGATTCTCGGGTCGGGTGAAAATTTTATTGGACTTTTATATCATGTAATTACAGTATTGACATTTTCCCGGAGTTTGGCAAACAAATGTTTCCGGTTGATGACAATAGGCTCGCCCCCCTATTTCATGGGACCAAAAACATAGCTGGCGAATTGTGGGTGTGAAACACTTTTGCCTACTCCTTCGGGGAATAAAGCATGATGTTATGTTATGTTTTGTCAGATAATATTTTACTCTAGAAAAATATATAACTACTAGATACTACAAGAAAAGAAACATAAAAATAAAATAAACCAACAGACCTTCTTGAAACTGTAGTTATTTTTGCAAAGTTCTATTCCCACGAGATTTCTTTTTTTTATTTTATCAACTTAAAACTCATCCCACTAGAGGTAGATTCTAAAACAACACTTGTTTATTTTCCTTCGAAACAAAGTTCTCGAAAAAAATGGTGACAAGTTGAAATACAACCTTTTTCATATTGTGTATAAACTTGGCTCTTAAATATTATGAACAAGTTAGACAAGTTTTAAGACGGGTGGATCAATATGAAGTTTCCTCTTTGTTTGTCAAATACTACCGTCCTTAGATTGATTAATAGACTCGTATTTTGGGAAGATGAACAATACATTTTTAGGATACTCAAAGAACAACTAAATCAGTCTAGAAAGAAAATAAGATAGGCCAACTGTACCCTTAGCCCTCTTATCTTTGGACAGAAGAGAGGTAACCCTCACCCAGCAACATTAATGGGTTAATATTATTTATAAGGGCATCAAAATTACATACAATTACTACGCAAACTATAGGTTATGGCGATACATGTATGATGTTGAAATACAGAATTGAGATTAGTGTACTAGTTGACAATATTTGATTCGTATCTATTAATGTCATTATTGACAACATTTTTGCTGGTTCTGTGATAAAAATTTTACTATTTTATCAAAACTAAAGATATTTTTACTATATAAATCTCTGACCGCTTTTGTTTAAGTTCTTAAACTTAAAGAAAAAGGCAAAAGGCAGACAACTCATAATAAAATCTAAACGCTTTTTTAGAAAATAGAAATACTACCTCAGTAGTGCTCACTAACAACAAAAAAGCATATTACGGCCCTCAGTATACTATGTCATAAGACAAAAATGTAGAACACACAAGAATATTATATATCTTAATCAACATACAAATAGGTATTCCAGATTCCCCGGCCGGCGAAATTTTAGTGAGGCACGATTGAAATACCGGGACACGTTGAAAGGGAGATGTTTTATACGTGTACAATATTCGACTCGCGAGAAATATTGGCGATGTCGAAAGAATACTCGATGCTTACAAAATGCCGTCACGCGCGGCCCAGGTTTTAATGTTAGCGGCGTTTGAAGCGATTTTGGCATGATATACTCAGAAATAGTTGATATATTTTTATCTTAAATTATTTTTTATTCTAAAGTTCCATATCGCAGGTTCCATGGTTCTTTTTTATACTGTAATTCACCAAAATCTAAATATCAACATATTCACAGGGTAAATCCAGGCCTCCACCGTATATTACCAAAAGTCGGAAAAACCCTTAACTACCTGCGGTAAGTCTAATCAAGGGCGGCTACCACAAACGCCTCAAGAGGAAAGACATCTTCAATAATGCGTAAATACCGGCTTGGCATTATTTAACTAAATGTCACTGCCATCGATGGAAGACTCACTTTGCCTAAAGAAATACTGCTCACATTGATTGCGTAGAGTGAAAAAAACTTCTGTAGGTACTTACAGGTATCTGTATAATCGCCTTGTAAGGTGGTTGCATAAAATTTGGCTAGGTACTGCAACTTTTGCCATATATGGTATTGATTTCCAAAAAATGTTTTCTAAGGCCCATCTAGACGATGTAAGTTTTTCCAGGAAATTGTCTTTTGCTTTCTCTGTTTTTTCTCTACGAGTAAGATAATATCAGTATAAATATCAGTAGATAAGTGTTGGCTTGCTTCATTATTCTAGATCTAAATTTAATGATTTTGGCTCTTCATCATCAAAATTAGTCAGCTAATCACCTCTTCTGTACACTTGTTCTGCATCTGTTTTAACTACAGACTATTTAAACTGATACCCAAATTACAGACAAATTTTAATGTATTTAAATAAAAAATAAATTCATATTATGTTAGATACACATTACCCACGACTTAACCTTTACTTCCTAAACATACTTGACGCACACCAAAGGTATTTCCACAATTTTTCCTCATTCAATGACCTATATAGCAAATTACTTTTAACATTATACCTGCTTCGTGGCTCGTGGACATGTCCTCAGAGACTTTGTTCAAGGGAGTTTCTGTTTCCGTACATTCTTAACTGACTCGCTTCCCCTTGCACGCCATAAAGTAGCTTTAGTTACAACGTTGCTTTTTGTAAGGAAACGTTGGATTGACGACCCGCAGTATGTGCGTTAGGACTGAGAATATACGATTAGTCTAGTCTATTTCTGAATTCTTAGACTATGATCTCTAAATTAATGGCATATTATTCTCCACAAATAATGATAACTATGTAGCGACTGTAATAGGTCAAAATGTTGAATATTTTTCAATAGTTAAATGTGATTTTTACCAAGTAACATTATTATTCTTCTTGTTCTTATTGTGTGGGCTTGACGCAAAACCTGGTGTTGGAATTTATCAAGTCGCCTAGAAGGCTTCCAACTTAATGAGTACCACATTAAGTGGTAATAGGGACCAACGGCTTTACGTGCCTTCTGAAGCGCGGAAAAAATATTCAAAAGTAAAACTATTCAAACGTGTTTTGGTTGGTACCAAAACACGTTTGAATAGTTTTACTTAGGTAAAATTTCAAAGTACTTCTAAGTACTAAATAATTTAGAACATATTATTATTCCATTGTTGTTTGCGAAGCTGAGTTGGCTCCTTCCGGTATATCATAGTGATGAAAGAAATAAAAGCTGGTTTGATTCCTTATTTAAATAACATGAACCTGTCGCCACATACCCTCAATGTAATCCATCGCTTGCAACAACACCTAACCTTTACCCCAAACGTCGCTTGCGCGAGATAAATGCGGTCATACTTTACGCACCGCTTTCAAGGTGCAAAGAAACGGGAGGCTCTGTGGGTGGTTGAAATCTCTAGCCGCATACGAGATTCCCCCACCCGAGGCTACATTTGAATGTGGTGTATTAGTGAATGGTTAGATTTATCGTTCGCGTAACGACAACCGTCCTACAATTTATGGTAGGGCACGTTGTATACCCAAACGGATAGGTGCGCCGTGGATCGTAGAAGCAAGGAAGAGTAATCTCATTACTATGTGCATATTAGTGGCTGTTTATCGATGTCCTCTTGTTGTCGTGTTGTGCAAGGGCATTCTCCCCACTTTTCCTGTTTACGAGTTTTATTTAGTTCCACCCCTCAGTCTAGTCGATTTCCCTTTGCACGTATGCGCGAATACATTTTTATTTTTATTCAATTTACTGCCTGCAATACTTTATGTTCTTATCGCCTGCATTGTAAGGTTGTCTGATTCTTTTTTGTCTACGTTGAAAAGCCAGTCTCGCTATTGTCTGCTTCCTTTATTGAGAAGTTACCGTAATTCATTTTTAATATGCCTAATTAATAAGGATGATGTTTACCTTCTGCGAAATTTTTAATTTATTTTTTTTAATGACATAAACGAATTAAAAGGAAAAAGAAGAATTATTATTTGAATTTATATTAGCTCCTACATTTATTGGACGTAATTAGTCAAAATTATATTCTAAGTCTCGAATATTTGTATGTAATGTAAGAGCATAAATTTAAGTTAAAGAAAGAAACTGTGGTTTTCAGAAAATTCACTTAATTAAGCTTGACAATTCTGTAATTATACCTTAATCTGGTTGAGTGATTTTAAATTCCAGAATACCTATTGCATACATATTATTTAGTTAGTACCACACAACAGCACCAAAAAAGAAGTTCACGTCAAAATACTTCAAAAACACAAATATAAGAATCTTATACCTTCCAACTAACTTATCCAACTCCAACGAATCCAAGTAAACCGCACATACGAATAGAACGCACAGTGTACACAGTGCCACGTACTGTTTTACGAATGTGTACCGGTATTGCTGCGGCTTAAAACGCGACCTCCCGTACATTTAACGTCGCCAGTGATTTATACAACTCGATGATATTTTTATACACCCTCTAAGATATACTCTTCCATATGAGAGGAATTATTTATTATACAATTTATACTTTAAGTAGATTAATAGGGAGTTTTAAGGAACGCTGGTTATGAGGTCATTTTTTGCGGTAGCAGTATATTAAGGCTTATGGTGGGAGTTTCTTGAGTAATTCTCTTTTAGAATATTTATCATTGTTTTTAGGGGAGATGAGTGAGATTTCATTTATTTATTGTGGGTTCGACCTACAGATGATAGCAGAACGAATAATGCCAGAATAATATTCTATAGAGGTTTTATTGGAAACTAGTTCGACTAGTTAGATGACCGACTATTAGGGCCGAGAACATTGCACTAAAGGCATAGGTAAGTAATTCGAGTAATAGCACTACTGGTTAATGGTATTGGCCAGATATGTGATAGAGAGTTTGGAGCCGGGCCAAATACATACAGATTTCATTTATTTATTGTGGGTTCGACCTACAGATGATAGCAGAACGAATAATGCCAGAATAATATTCTATAGAGGTTTTATTGGAAACTAGTTCGGAACTATGCTTCTACATGACGTAGCTGCTGATGTATGCATTTTATCGGCTCAATGACGTCCACTGCTGGACATAGGACTCACGTAATTGGCGTGACAACGAGCAATTTTCAGCCGCCTGCAACCTACAGGCTCGAGCAATCTTCTTTCGTCGGTCTAACTCGATAACACATTTTAATCCTAATGTAAATAAAATTATTGTAAGTTCTTTTTGGTTACTTACATTTTGCGTATCTGACATGGGGCGTATAAATCGTTAATTATAACATAATATATTGCGATTTCAATTCAATTAACAGAGTGAAACAGAGTCGCCGACAGACCTGTGGTTTTGTTTAATTGAACGAAATTATGAACTGTGCTCAGTTACATTAACTTTGAACGTTATTAATAAACATGTAGTCGTATTTACTCATACCTATATTTCAAATGTAACGCGCAGTTTATCTTGTTTCAATTTTACAGCCAGACGGTGTGTCTATTACGCGGATAGCCTTCACAATATAATAAATATTTTCATACCATGTTAACTAAGAAAGAAAAAAGAAAAGAAAAGAAACATTTATTGGTACAGCACAGAGACAGAGTAAAGATACAAGAAAATGATGTAAAAGATACACACAAAAAGTAATAGGTGCAAACAATTAAATATATAAATAAATAAAACAAAATACCATAAAATACAAAAATCATAACAACCACTGTAGTAAATATGTGTCTCGCGACTGCAACCAAAAGGCGTCCAGTTCAGCATTGAAGCCAGGTCACTAGTTATAGGTACCTGGCGCTGATTTTCAACTGGAAGCGCGTTGGTTCTCTGTTTTAGAAGTCCTGGTGTCTGTAATCTGATCTTAAAAGTTAATAATTTTGACTCTTTCATCTTTCATGCATAAATCTTCTTTTGATTTTTTTTTCTACTACGAACTATGTCAGTTTCTTATATCAGTTAAGTGTATCATTGTGATTTATTCACTTACTAGCCCATTACGATATTTAAGAAATATATTGGTGACGTGACTCATCTTCTTTTTTCTCCAGCACTACAAGAAAGTTAGTCAGTTTATTGACTGGCCTGTTGGTCTAGTGGTTAGTGACCCTGACTGCTAAGCTGGAGGTCGTGGGTTCGATCCCCACCCGGGACAAATCTTTGTGTGATAAGCATAAAGGTTTGTTCTGTGTCTGGGTGTAATTTATCTATAATATGTAGGTATGTATTTACAAAAAAAAAAAAATTAAGTAGTATATCAGTTGTTTAGTACCCATAACACAAGCAAATATAATTGCTTATTTTGGGACTAGATGGCGCTGTGTGAATGTGGTAGAATATTACATTATTATTATTATTATCATTAATTTATTATTTATTTAAATAGATATAATCCCATACACAGTAAGGTTGTTAATCGCCAAGTACATAATAATATTTTATTCACAGTTGAATTTCAAGTTTGTGGCCGTTCTTTGAACAGATCACCTGAATAGCGGTAACCATGAAGGCTAGTTATGTAGGCCGGATGACCGACTATTAGGGCCGAGAACATTGCACTAAAGGCATAGGTAAGTAATTCGAGTAATAGCACTACTGGTTAATGGTATTGGCCAGATATGTGATAGAGAGTTTGGAGCCGGGCCAAATACAAAACTTATTAGTAATTCTATGTGTGTAACTAAATATTGTAAAATGTAAATAGTTATTAGGCAATTAGTCAAAAGAAAAGAAAAGACATGTTATGAGTAATGATGTCATGTATGAAAAAATAATTTAATTAATGAACATATACACATATAACATAAATTGTATATTAAACACTGCAATTATTATCATTTTATTCTCATATTTACATAGGCATGATTTAACATCACTTTCAAAAAAAAAAAAAAAAATACATAAAACCTGTCTGGCCAGCATGGTATAGTAGGCTAAATTCCCTCCACATTCTTTGGAGGAGACCCGTGCCCAGCAGTGGGACGTTTATGGGTTGAAATTATCAGATCAGAGAAGATCAGAGATATCAGTAGTACAATAACCAGTTTTTAGTACCAAGAGGCACTCAATTTTCTCTGTTATCGCTAGGCGTTTTCTGAGCGCTTACATGTCCTTCTTCAAACGAGGTTTCAAGGGAGCTATCTTATCTAGATAGTCAGCGGCTATACCATCAGATGAACTACCTGCCCGTCTGCCACATCAGGCTATAAAAAAAAAGTAAAATAAATCCCACGACACGTATGTATGTAGATGTCGCTTGCCATAACCTCTGAAACAGCGCGACCTGAAAAAGTAATAATGGACGAAAGAGGATGGTTGAACTTTCACAGAGCATTACTGCTTGGACATTTGAACATTTTAAATTTTGACCTTTTGACATTTCACGACCATATCTCTTTCTTAATCAGAATAAAATAGCATAACTCAAATCAGCTATTAATTTGCTTGAGATGAAATTTAGTTCTTTTTGCTGGTCTCAGCATGGTTATCGATGAAATAAGGGTCCCTTTATCTCGCCTTGAGCGATATAAACCGATTAACGAATTTGTGAGGCGGGCAGTTCTCTCAGCTGTGAGTTCTATCTAATTACTGCTGTGTCCAATTCATTTAGTTATACGAGGGGTCTGGCTGCTACTGTCTAAATGCATTGCCATATATTTGATTATGTATCTTAGTATTCTGTCGGCATAACTGCCTCAAGGATTTGATTTTAAATCACTAAAGATATTTACATTAAGCCTCCGTGGCTGTGGTTAGTGGCCCAGACTGCTAAGATAGAGGTCGTGGGTCCGATTACCGGGACAAATCTTTGTGTGATAAGCACAGTTACGAGTATTTCTTCTGTTTCTGGGTGTAATATATCTATTAAAAAGTATTTACGAAAAAAAAATGATTTAAGTATTATATCAGTTGTCATATACATAATACAAGCATTAGTTTGGAACCAGATGGCGCTGTTTGTAAATTTCCAAAAATAAATAAAAACAATATCACTAGCTTCTGCCCGTGGTTACTGCTTATCATGGATACGTCAGCTGAACCCTAAGATACGGTGTGATATTCTGGCGAAGTACTTAGTACGGATACGGAACGTGCATTTATTGTCCAAAATCGATGCATCAGAGCCATGTTTAACTTAATACAAACTCATTCTTGCATGCTTTTCTTTAAAATGTTGAAGATACTAACGTTACCTTGTCTATACATATTTGAGGTCACAGTGTTTACTAAAAGTAATATTGACTTGTTTGAGTTCCATACGCGTAAACATCTCTTAACCAAACTGCACGTTGTTCCTAGTAAGACACATATGAAGCACGAAAGTATATTTTGCCTAGCTCCTCGTAAATACAATACCATACCGGAATCAATTAGGACTATCCCAAAAATTTAAAATTTTAAAACCATCCTTCATGAATTTCTAGCCAATAAATGTTATTACACGATGACACAATTTCTAACTGACAAGTCGCTGTAAGTCCACGCTCATTATGTGTTCAGTAATATACTTAGGATGTTCTGTTTAAGATTGTTGTTGTTGCTTTTATTTAATTGTACTGTATTTTATTACCCGACTGTCAGGACGGGTATTGTTTTTCGCGCGTATCTTGTATGTTTGTAAATTTCTTTATTCCCACGAATCTTCCAAACGGCTGGATGGATTTTGACAACTATGGTATCGTTAGATTCGTCTAAAAAACCCAAATGTCCTTAGATAGGATTTTAGAATAAAAAGACTTAAACGGCGGGCTTTTGACGCCATATTGTAAGAAGTTCAATTTTTTTTTTAACCAAGCATATCCTTTTGGGTATCAAAATAAAGAGAATCAAAAGGAGATTACAAATATATACATATGTTATGTATTTAAATTTAATCAGGTATAATAATATTACAATAATTTTTCGGTCTTTTTAGTGCGTTGCTCTCTGTTGATTTTTTGCAGTCGGGCTATTAAATTTTTTTAATTATATTTATTTACTGCATGTTGTTTTAAATGCACGAATAACCATTTTTAAATATTGTATGCCTGAAAGGCGGGACATAGCTGGACAAATTTATGTATATTGACATCTGTATTTTTATACCTATGATCCACAATAAATTTATTTGATTTGATTTGATTTGTGGTTTTGCCTGAGAGCCTGATTCTTTCTTTAAGTGTTTTATGTAATTTGAGTCTTGGCTGTAATGTAATAATTAAAATTATTAATTCTCAATTCGATATCTAATAAATGAAAATGTTTTTGTTTACTAACACAAAATTATGGCGTGCACATAATTAAATTTTAATCTTTTAAAAAGCAATTATTAATGTGTAAATCCTTTTTCAAAAAATAACTCAACATCATGAGTCAGTTATATGCATAAATAACAAGAAGTATGATAGCCGTGAATTGAATCGCGTTAGAGCTTTGATTTACGTGGGTAACGCGTTAATAAATTTCGTCCAACGGTGGGCGGTGTTCGTGGGGTGAGCGGTTACGGCGGGTTCATACTGACGCAGTTTACTTGTCGCGCTTTGGTAAATAGTACATATAGTTTGTATTACAGTGCGTTGTGCTTCGGCAAATAGGGTATTACATTGCAAGTTTTGTGTTATTTCTATAGCAGTTTAAAAAAAAAATCTGCATTATGGAACAGGTCTTGTGTCGCGAGGCCTTTACAAACATAATTAATGGAAACAAAGTATACACAGACTCAAAACAAATGTCTTTGAATCACACAAAAAATTGTCTTGAATTGAAAAATAATTATTAAATGCGAGTCATATTGTATTAGTGAATTTTTCACCAATTGAAATGAACTACTATGAATGATGATTAAAAACAGTGACCTGAGTTTCTTGCCAAGTTCTTCTCAGAGACCTTGTCAGTGAACTGTCTTAGGCAAATTTGCTACACCTTTTTTGGCTTTGTATGACCATGTATTGGATCTATATGAAATAAAGATTATGACTGTGACTACTATGACTACTATGGTACATTACAATGTATAGATTTTGACTGACCTGTTGGTCTAGTGGTTAGTGACCCTGACTGCTAAGCCGGAGGTCGTGGGTTCGATCCCCACCCAGGACAAATCTTTGTATGATGAGCATAAAGGTTTGTTCTGTGTCTGAGTGTAATTTATTTATCTATAATATGTATGTATTTACAAAAAAAAAATGTATTTAAGTAGTATATCAGTTGTTTAGTACCCATAACACAAGCAAATATAGTTGCTTACTTTGGGACTAGATGGCGCTGTGTGAATGTAGTAGAATATTATATTATTATTATTATAGATTTAGAATTTCAGGCGACTCTGTGTAATTGATGTATATATTTTTTGCAAAATTTAAATCTGTCATAATGATACGACACTATCAAGTCACATAATTCAGTATTCAACGTGTGAACAAACTCTTAAGTTATGCTAAACCGGGCCTTATTTCATTTGAAGTTATTTGATTGTAGTAACGCGGCCGCTTGCATTTATGATAGCCTGTGTTAGTAGTTAACACCTTTGAAACGGTTTATATTACTGTACCATTACTCGTATAATTATGTAATATCGGGTGGTAGTGTGTGTAACTATGTTACTGTGACGTGATTTATGAACTGGAGGAAACGTAGATAGATGTAGGAAGAATGTTAGGTACTAAATAAAATTTATTGTAAATAAGAAAAAAAATGCAGTGCATTTTGAAGCTTATGCTTTTAAACAAAAGAAAAAAAATTCTAGAGACATAAAATAATAACTTATATCTATTTAACATTGGCAGTGCAATATGTTCATGGCCTGAAAGTTTACGATTAATAGGTAGATTTTTAGAACATTAGAAATATACCGAAAATAAAGCTGGTGTGATCTCGTATTCTCGACATTCGATTGGTTGATTTCGATATCGGTGTTATTGTGCTTAAATTCCGAATACAAATGACAAAGATTTGTAACTATTTTTTATACTTTACATTAAAACCAAAAAATCCTTATGAAAGTCTTTCACCTATCTGAAAGTTCAGTGGTTATAAAATTGATCTAAGTAAGTGAATACAAAGAAAATTTATTAAACCATAGCTTGTAGCAGGTGCTTCAAAGAAAAAACTTGTCAAAAAGGGGATATCCCCGTTCGATACAATATTCATTTTGTAAATCCCCCCCTCCGTTTCCCTCCTACCCTTCGCTCCGGGGTATAAGTCAACCCTTCAAGATCTTCTCCTAACTTAGATACAGCGATTTGCATAACATGAAAGTTACTTTGTAAACACTTGCCTCTGTTTAATTTTTAGCGGTGGTTTTTGAATACTGATGTCGATTGAAGGCAGCTTGAATAATTTTCAAACCATACATATACATACATAATATTATGAGTATGTATATAATTATATTATAAGGCTTTTTCACAAGAGACTGCGAATCAGCGCGATGCGAATTCGCAACGCAGCAAACTGCGATGCAAGTTATTGCGATGCGATTTCGTGCGACAAGGTGTCTCCCTTCCTCGGGTGTGACCACTTTAAAAGCCATCAACACATAACATCGCAAGTATGTAGGATGTGAATCAATTCGCAAGTTCTTACTATGCGTCGTGTTAACTCGTAAATTATTACGAAGCAATGTCGCATCGCTGTTATATTGTGTTCAGGTCCATGTCAGGAAAAGGTAGGAAACAAAAATGTGTGGGATGAGGTAGACAAATATCACAAGCACTCTACCACCGTAGTTAGCAATCGAAAAGCTTGTAAATAATTAGGGGGTCGTTTGCCCAGCCACGGGATGACGCTAGCAGTAACAGTAACAATAAAACTATTATAAAAAAAGTGATAAAATTAATTGTTCTATGGAAAAAAGTGTTAGAGAAAATATTAATTATGCTCATAAAATGTATGGAGGAGGCGTATCGGCATATCTACCTTAATTCGTTTACATTGTGCATTGGTCAACCATGCAAAGTATCGAGAGGAAGTCAGTACATATTAAATATATTTTATTATAAATACTCTATATTCCACATTGAGATGGCCATTTTTTTTAATCTTAATTTCTCGGAAGCTCGTAATCTCCGTATTGCGAGAGCTTTACATAATGAATGACTGAAATGTACAACCAGGCATATAATCTACAAATTAAGAGAAAATACCATTAATTTTTTCATTCTTATTTTTTTTTGTCGATGGTCTAAATATGAAACAAAATATACGCTTGTACGTAAGGGTTTTTTTATATGAAATATATTTGCTATGCTGAACATTTTCATTTCAAATACCATTAAAATTTACCCTTTACGATTAAAATAAATGTTCGTAACTACCAAAGCACCTAATGCCTCACCTAAATTGTAACGAACTCTCAAAAGTAAGAGTTTGATAATTAGATTTATACTTGCAAACTGTTCCAAGTCCTTTGTTTCATTAGACATTTTGTTTAAAACATTTCGCTTCGAAACCGAAGGAAACGTGACACCACTGTGGCCTTGCAAGTTTTATGTTTGATTTGAAAGTGTTTACATAAAATTTAAGATGCTTTTACAGTATTTGAAATAGCTGGCCAAATCGCAAAATTTTAGTAAATTTCTATTGAATAAATAGATTGGCACAGGCCAGACTACGAAATAAAAATCTAAGAAATTAGAATGTCTGTATTATTAATGCGTATCTGTGCCCTTGTTATTTTCATATTGATATGTAGATCGGATTTCTGATTGGAGGCAAACAAAAAAAGTCTCTTTGTGTGATCACGGCGAGAAAATGCAAAACTTTTTATCAAAAGACTGTTTTGAATATTCTGAATGAATGAACTATCAGTACTTTCAAATGAGAGGTTTATACAAATACTAGGTAATATTTTCATATGATACACAGTGGAATGAATAGGTACTATTGGCAATTTTTGAACCGAGTTCATATAGAAGTTGATAAGAATTTTATTAAGCTCCATAATTACAGTTAAGTTCGCACTCAATTAAAGCGTTGTGTGAAGAGAGAGATGTGATATCTCAAGTAATATCAATAAATCATTTCAACCCATAAACGTCCCACTACTGGGCACGGGTCTCCTCCAAATAATGTGGAGGAAATGCGGTTAATGGCGATAGGCTCGCCTTCTATTAGGTACATGAGACTAAGCAGACTAGCGAAAAGTGAGTAAGATGCATCGCTGCTTACCCCCTTAGAGAAAAAGGTGTAATTGTGTTGTGTCATTTTATTTTATGACTCGAATTATAAATACGTACAGATTTCGCATAGTCCTGTAATCTCAGTTTATTTAGCTCATAAAAGCTATTATATAAATTCCAGTCACAACCTAGTCGGTTTTGGAGCTTTGTCGTTAAAAGCCCAAAATAATAAAATTGTTAGATACAAATCAGAGAGTAACTAGGCAGAGGAAACGGCGGTTCTATGGCCATAAAATGCGAAGGTACTGCTTTATGGCACTACAAAAACATTTACTTTCCTTGGGTACCGAATATATATTTTTTTTCACTTGTCACGTCATGTTTATAGCGCTGGCAAATAGAATTTTGTTTGGTTTATTTTTTCTTCCAATCCATCCCTGTAATATAGGGTGCGTCTATATTGGAAAATATTACACGACTACGCTGGCATGGCTTTTTGCCATTAATGTGCATATTTATTTCTTAGCTTTCTCTTTTTAATTTATGTTTGTTAGAACATATTTAAATGGCACAAAGGCTTATTGAGAATGCTGATATAGTAATAATTTTTTCTACATTTTTTTTGTTGCATTCGTGTAAAAACATTTGGTACAAACCCTGTAACAAGTTTGACCAGCGTAGTTGGCTAAATTTCCCTCCACATTCTTTGTAGGAGACATGCCCAACAATGGGATGGGATGAAAGTATGATGAAGATACGTGTAAACCGCCAATAAAAATAAACGACGGGATTCGCACGAATAAGATATTTAGTTTACGTAAGCGTGGGTAACAGGATTCTTTAAAAAAGCAGTGAAGATGTTTTTAGAGGTAGGCAACGCGTTTGTTATGCCGGTGTTGTTGCAAGCGTCTTAGGCTACTGTAAATGATTATCATCGACGGGCGGTAAGTACGTCTATTTACTACCGCCGTTGTGTATAAACAAATATCGCTTTCTTACAAATTTGAGAACGATTTCTTAAAAAGTTGAAATCATTTTTCAACAATATAAAATCTGTCTTCAAGTTCGGACGATGAGTGAAGAAGTTTTGACCAATACAATATGACTTGACGGCACGTGGAGCTTCGTTCCCGTCGTTCTTTATTTGGCCACTGCTCAGCTCCTTTTAGGCGCAGCGTGATGTTATATATAGCCCATAACCTTCCTCGATAAATGGGCTATCCAACATGAAAAGAATTTTGAAAATCGGTTCAGTTGATCCTGAAATTTTAACCTACAACGTCATAACCTCACGGACTTTACCTTTTTATAATATTAGTATAGATATCAAAACCGTAAAAAAACGTACTCTTGGCCTGAGAAAAAAAAACGCGTTGTAGTTTCACCCTTACTATAAGATCGTTAGTTCTCACGCCAGCCTTCAAGATATCATTTCTTTCGCTTCACTAACAAATATATCTTTAACATTTGATCGCGTGGATACATTTGTCGATCGTGCAGCTCACGCAATGCCTCAAGGCCGAATATTGAGCGATGGATGAATCGCATAATAAAATACGAAAGAAGTAGAACTAGTAGAATACAAACATCCACATTTTTCTTTGGTTTTGTGGTAAAGTGATAAGTATTAGTTATGAAAGAACTTGGTTTGGGATTTGGAGAAGCTAGGTTGTTATATGGAGGTGTCGCGTTGAGTATTTTTGTGGAAAAGTTTTGCTATTTCTATCCAATACAGCTGACATAATAAGTTATATTCGTTTTGGTATTCACTTTGACTTGAATATAGCACAGGTTTACCTACATTTTATTTATTATATCTAAGAATTTCGTATCTTATTTCTGGTACTCGATGCTTTGGAATATACATAATAATTATGTATATTTGTTCTTTACAATCACATTGACTTTATAATAATAGTTCATTGAATTGTATTAATAATAATAATTAAATAATATTCTACCACATTCACACAGCGCCATCTAGTCCCATAGTAACCAATTATATTTGCTTGTGTTATGGGTACTAAACAACTGATATACTACTTAAATACTTTTTTTTTTGTAAATACATACATATTATAGATAAATTACACCCAGACACAGAACAAACCTTTATGCTCATCACACAAAGATTTGTCCTGGGTGGGGATCGAACCCACGACCTCCGGCTTAGCAGTCAGGGTCACTAACCACTAGACCAACAGGCCAGTATTCTAATTTTATAACACAAATACCCCGTAAACTGGACACCAATTGTTACTTGGTCCAATAGCAGTGATATTCTGAGCATGCTTTTCGGTTTTATAATGGAAAATTATTATATTTAACTAAAAAAATCTTATTTATTCTTTTTAACCGAAAAAAAATGTCATCATTGTTTGAGTAGCTATATGACTGCTGACCAAGAGGTCCAAGGTTTGATTAACGGTTCGGACAAAAACTTTATTGGGTTCTTCTTTCATAAAGTCTTTGTATTAAACCAGAGTCTGAAAATGTGCCCAGTTGGTCATGTAATAGGGGGCGACCTTATTACATGGTACTTAGTGTAGCTAGCTGAAATGTGAATGTAATATACCCCTACCTACCGCTTTGGGGATAAGAAGCGTCGCGATGGAGGCCGAATAGATAAGAGCCCGGGATGCATATCACGCGGTCCGAGTTCGATGCCAACCGGCGGCAGTACCAATGTGGTTTCACTTTGTGGACTTAACATCTGCTAACAGCAGTGGAAAACTTCGTGAGGAAACACACACACACATACACCATATACCACCACCACATTCACTAGAAGAAATTCTAAGTGTACCTATGTCTGATCCACCAACCCGCACTAGGTCAGCGTGTGTGGATTATGGCCTAAACCCTCTCAGCTCTCTAGATAGAGGAGAGGAGGCCCGAGCCCAGCAGTGGGACAATAATAGGTTGCTGATGATGATGGTATATCTACACAATAAACATAAAAACGAATTGTTTATCGCGCCATTACAGCAAAGATAAGTAGTAGTATACTAGTAGCTAGCTAGCTTCGCCGAAAATATTCATACAATATGAAACTTTCATATTTTTTCGTATCAGCGAAGTGGAATGTACTAAGAAATGTCGAGGCTTTTACTTAGCTATGGGAATGTCCGCGATTTATCAGTGAAGCTTTCATTGTGCGTGATGAATGGCTGGGTCCCCGTTATCGCTTATGTTTCTCGTCTTCAAGGGGATGGGGGCCCTAAATTCAATACGGTTGAGTATTTTATTTTGATATGTTCGACGGTCCGGGGTGATAGATAAGTTTGTTTATGTATATGTAAAATGTGTCCACTGTCCCATGTATTTATTCATAGAGGCGCTCGTGTTGCTTGTGTTTTTGTATTACATCAGAATATGGAATACAATATTTGTATCGATATGTATAAAATTATATACTCGTATGTATAACACTACTATGCATTGCACTTCCGTTCTAAGGACTGCCGTGTATTTTTTTTGCTTGTGCAATTCATCCTTATAACTTCGTGAGGATTTTTTTTTTTTAAATTTAGAGTTTTCTAATATGATTCTGCACATAAAATGATGTTTGGGATGTTTCAGATTTGATACTGACGGGGAATAATGTCGAGTAATTTAGTTAACTTAAGTAATTATTTTTATAGTTCATTATATTGTATAACGGCCAGCGATGAAGAAATTTCTATTGTTTATTTTGTTTTGCTTGACATCGCTGACTGTTTTTTTTTTCTTCGTCCGTTCAATAGCCGAAATATGTACAGAGAAATAATAAGAAAACCTATCATTGGCCATACCTAAATTATTGTTACCTTTTTGTTGTCTTTTTGTTTATAATATGTATATCGCTGTTGGTTTTGAAAATAAATAAATAAATAAACACATATAAATTATAACCCAACACATAGATTATCAATGTGACCAGTTTTTAAGATTTCCATTAAGTTGTATTTGTGTGTATAAGAAACAATCATTATAATCATCCAATAACAATCTATTTATATCTTTAATTATATATTAAAAAGCATTGCCATACTTACTTTTTACTGCAATGGTAAAAAAAATGTCACATAGAATGAAGGATAGTGTTACAGGTTGTAAGGCATTGTTGTTAGTAACAATATACGTAATATTAAAATTGAAAGAACAAATTCTTTTCTGCAAATTAATTGTAACAACATAAAATAGATATTATATTACTTCCTCAAACAAACAGAACAATTTAATAATGTAATTCGAAAAATAAACACTCATAGCGAAACAAAATGCGTTTGGCTTTATAAAATGAATTTTTCCATCCTATCTCTCTGCCTGTAAATGATGTGCATATATAGAATAACTACCAAGTACTAAGATCTTTTATAGTGGTATGGGGCATCTTATAAATTCATTTATTCGCTTACTTTCCGCTCCATTGCGGCTTGTTGCCCGAAGCGAACCGACGTACGCTCCATTCGCAAAGAAATGAACTTGAAACAAAACAAAAGACTCGGTAGGAATGGACTCGTGGCAAATGAAATGAGGGATGTGGTTGCTTTGTAACAGATTACAGGAAAAATAGCTTCGGTTCTTTGGATTTGAAATATTTAGATGAAAAATATTGCATATTCGAACAATAAGTTCTAAATTATATTACTAGTTGTTGCCCACGGTTTCACACAATGAAGTACGGCACCTCTCACATCACTGGCTTGAAACTATTCCTCTGTGTTTATAGAAGTATAAGTTTGTGTGCCGAAATTCATTAAACTCATGATGTTTGTGCGTGAAAGAGTTACAAGTATACAAACGTCCAAGTAAAAAAAAAAAAATTGAAAGACTACCGTCCGCACTGCTGAAGAAGTCCTTTGTCGTGGGGGTCTTGACAAAGATAAAATGAACGGACGCAAAGTACACCGACCTGAAATAAAAATCTAAGAATATTTTAGTATTTTTTAGGGCCTCCTCTTTTTTGTGCTCATTTTGACATGGCTGTCACCAATTGAGTGATGATTATTAATCATTCCATTCCATTTTTTAATAATTTAAAAAAAAAGCTAATTGTTATGTGTCGTATTCATTATATTAGTCTATAGTTTGGGATGGAAACCCTCCACCAGATGGACCGACGACCTGGTCAAGGTTGCGGGCAGCCGTTGATTGCGGCACAGGACCGCGTGTGGTGGCGTAAATTAGGAGAGGCCTATGTCCAGCAGTGGACGTCGTTGGACTGATATGATGATGATAGATATACTAATATCTTAACCTTCACAGCATGTGACACACGGATTAAGCTATAATTGAATTCCGAAAACATTCAATTATATTCGCAAATTTATTTCCAACAATATAAAGTGTGACGATCTGTATAATGACCAGCGAAATTCACGCTCTGAATTACAACGCAATATATTTTGACAACCGATAAACAATGACGGGTATCCTCGCAAATCCGTCGAGAAGAGACAAGATTAATGTTCGAGTGACATACACATACCTACTGTAGGTAACACCGTCGACCTACATATCGTATGCATGAAATGAGTAGTTCAAGCGATCCCCAGGTACGGACCCTACGTTTGTAACACGTCTGCGATTTAGATGTGCGATTAATTTGTCGCTATTTCTAGTAAACAATCTTACTGCTCTAAAGGCCCCCTGATTCTGAGCTGTCGGAAAATTTTTGGCCGGAAATGTCAGTTTAATTAAAGTTAAAAAAACATAATGTTGTAAGAAATAGATGGTTGTAAGAAAAAAATTTAAATTGATCAGTTTTTAATTTTTTAAACGATAGACTGTTTTCTATCATTAAATAACTTAAGCCGTAAAAATCGAAAAACTATCCGGGAGCAATCCGACGAGTCAGAATCAAGGGGCTGATTTTATAGACGTAGATGATTGTGGTAGAATATCATATTATATATTTTATAAATGTCTGAATCTTCCCTTTGCGCAAATGTATTGTTTTGGTATCAAAAGATAGGTTTACTTAATTTGCATCGAACAGTAACTTATTAGAAAGTGTAATGTAACTTATATATTATTCACTATTTTTTTCACTAATGAACGATTTTTTTCACTGTCTATTTTAATAATATAAGACACTATTCCAGTAACAATCTTACTGTCGCACGATAAAAAAATCGCATCAGGCCAACAGTTCCTAAACAATATACCGTCAGTTGCGGATTTAGCAACGTCACAGTGACAAAGGAAAATGCGCTTCGAGTTATGACCCTCTCGGCTCCCTTTTGTTTGGCTAATGTTTCCGATTCTTTTTTTTATTTCCCCCCGTCCACCTGCCATTTTTATGCCCTTTTTTACGGGGAATAGGAGCAGGTGTCGAGTTCTGTGACGGCCACACTTTGTTTAAGGCTGGAGTGTGTCCGTCTCAATTTTGCTTGAATTTTTTGAAACGCTCGTATTTAATGTTTTATTTTCACGTGTCTGAGCGTCGACTACTTTATAAATGGTGGTAGTTGGTTTCACTTGTTGTGTGCGATTAGGTTTTATTAGCCGTTCTTTGTGGCCAGTCGGTGAATGTGGATGTTTGTAATCTCTTGCCAGTAAACAAAGATTGCAAGTTTGTTTTGAGCTTTACTGTGCGTAAAAGTATTTTTATAATAACATTATGTTCTTATTATATAAAAATGAATCCCTATTTCCCTTGGTAACGGCAACACGTGTGAGCGGCTGCTTCGATTTGAAAAAAATATTTATTGTTTGATAATCCATTTATCGAGGAAAGCTCTATGCTATAAATCATGACGTTACGACATACGTTATTATAAAAAATACCTAAGCATCGTTAAATAAATAAATAATTGATAAATATTTCTATGCGTACCCAATTTTATTGAAAGAAGAAATCTTCCTTAGAATAAAGTCTTTTCTCTTTTCGTTTGTGAAAACCCCTTTTAAAGTTACATATAAATTCACCAATTTGTCTTCCAGCCAACATTTTAACTACCGTTTAAAATGCCATCAACCTTTGATGCCATAACAATTCGTTATTCCACCATAATCATTAATCTATTGTCCCATGGTGGGGCTGAATGGGGAAACAATGGGTCTACCCTCGGGGACATCATCGATATTCAATCAGGATAGTGGCTGGGTGAACAGTTGCCCACACCGTACGGCTGGGTGGTTGCAATTTTTACTGTATTTTCACGATTGATATAGGGGGATTTGAGACAAATGGTGGCAGTGAAAGTTCGAATTGTATAGTTGCGTTTTAAATCTTTATTTTTAAATTCTTCTTTAGTTGATGTGTCTATATTACCGATTACCTTTTGCCCGCGGCTTCGCTCCCGTGGGTCTTTGTTTGGTCACTACCCAGCTCCTATTGGTTATAGCATAATGTTATTTAGTCTTCCTTGCTAATTTATTTATCCGAAACTAAAATATTTTTTAAATTTGGTGCTTCAGTTCCTGGGATTAGCGTGTTCTACCAAACAAACTATTCAGCTTTAAAATATTAGTAGGTATAGATTTTTTGACCAATTGTATTTGCTATTCCATCTTATGTCTAAAGTTTATAGCAGATTCCAAACAATAAGTTAGGTTTTTTGTGTCTGCAGTAATGTCGTTATTAGAGTTTGTAAGGTTTCATAATAATGGATCTAGGACTCAGCAATACCAGCAATCAGCGACAATCACATTAAATAAAGGAAAAATCGATTTGAGATAGAAAGCTATTCTACGAAAGTCATGTTATCATCGTTTTCAAAAATGTTCACAAGTCTTGTAACTATACTTCTTTCATCGCAGTGAATCTAAAACATTTTTAAAGAACAGTATATATTCTAAAATGCATCATTACTTGGTGCAGACGCTGGCTCATCAGTACCAAAGATTGACCAGTCTGTTCAGTTCTCGAGGGAAATTTGCCCAGTTCAATCTAGTAACTAGATAATAAGGAATGCACTGGAATTTTGTACCAAGCAAAAATATCAAAGATAAGTGCTCCATGAAAAATACGATGCTTTAAACAGTTCTATTTACAATAACTCGCCTCGGCACATCGGGAGTGCTATGCAAGTGATCTGGGGCTCGATTCCATTCCATTCTCTTCAGCTCCTCTCCTCTTCAGCTTTATAATTTTAATATAGAGTAGCTGTGCCTGCGACTTCGTCCGGGTGGAATTTATAGAATTTTTCTAAAATAAAAGTAGCCTAAGTTACTCCTTATTACATCAACTATCTGCCAGTCAAAGTTCCCTCGAAATTGGTTCAGTCGTTTCAAAATGTAAAAAAAAAATATTTTGCTATATCGACCGTGTTCATTCATATAAGGTTATTTTAATAATACAAACAGACACTCCAATTTTATTTATTTGTATAGATTACCTATCACAACTCCTTTAGTCGAAAATATTTCTAATGTAGTATCGAGGCTGATAAGGGGATTTAATTAGCTCTATGTCATTATGTATTAATGTATTCATACGAAACCTAGGACTTGATTTTGCTTATTGATACTTTGTGGCGGGGAACATCATGTTACAGAAACACTGATGTACACTCTAAACTGAAATTTTAAACGGAAATGTTACCAATTAAAAAACTAAAAACACATACAACAACAAAAACGATAGGCGCCTATCTAGTTAGATATTTGCAAATTGCATAACAAACACACATTCCATTCTAATCACGGAACAACAAAGTCACTGCTATGCTTAAAATAATATTCAACACAACGTTTTTTTTATGTTCATGCTTTCGCCAATATAAAATTTCATTAGCTCAATTAAAGTATTTAGTCTACAATTTTTTTTTTTCAATCCGACAACTTCGTTCCGACATGTTGAAATAATTAAATTCCATTCCTGTAGCATTCCTTTATTATTATTTATTGGTACAAACTACCTCGGGGGTTGCTCCGCGTGTTATTTTATGAAAATTTTTGCTCAGAATACATTTTAATAGTAGTGTGGTAATGTTGGTTGTTACGGAGAGTGAAATATTTTAATTTGTTATTATTTTAACTTAGTGCTACATTTTATTGTATGTTCTTGTTAAATACAGTTGAATTTGTTGAAGTACGTTGTTATTTTTTATTTGAAACATCAGTTTTGTAGTTAGAAACTTTTTGACTCGGTAATTAACATTTTCGTTCGTTTATTTTATGTGGCAACTGTTATTACGTATGTTATTTAATTTAAAGGGAAACCTGGCTGATTAAAGACATCCTCGCCACGATTACATAGGATTTAAGAAAGCAAGCGGGCTGTAATGCTACTTTGCTCTTTCGGGGAAAAAGGCGAGATACTATGATTATTTGATTATGTTGATTAATTAGAAAGATACTTGCAATAAGGCATTAAACTATACTTTGTAACATAAAATATTGAAGCTATATGAAACAAATTTAGAGCGTATCCGAAAATTCAAGTCGAAGTTATGAGACGTTTGATTTATTCCTCGCTTCTCGTACTCAGTAATAAACTTGAGAAAAGTACTATTAACAGCACTCGCCACTCTTCACCCAATAAACCTAAATGGTTGCTACTTTCAACAGAGTTCCATACAAATCGGAAAACATTTTTTTCAACAACTTTTTTTTTATTTTACCCCATCTTCATTCCTTTACTTAAAGTCTTAGTTTAGTAGTAAAATAACTTTGGCACGAGGGCTGCCAACTTGTGACATAATTTTTCCCGAGTTTGTACAACTGTACCGGTTACAAAGATCTCCCCGAATTTTATGAAGAGAAAACTGAGAGGTATCTTATACATCATAATAAATTTTCAAGAGTGAAGGCATTTAGAGTTGAAGTTTTATTTATCCACGTGTAAAAAAAGTATAAATAATGATGGAAGTTTTTTTTGTTGGGGAACTTTCGAGCGCTGTTCCGACGGTTTTTGGAAGTACAAAGTTTAGGGTCTTAAGTCCTGTTTGCTCGTGTTTGGAATATAATTTGGTTTGCTTCAAAACTTGATTTATTTTTACTCGATTAATATACATGTTTTACATAAATAAGTATATAAAATATGCTTTGAGAACTTTTAAAGGTTAAGTAAATAATAATAAATTCGATAAACAACTGTATTTTAATTTTTATAGCTCTTTGGAAAGCAAGGCAACCTCTGTGAGGTTATTGAGATGGACTAACGCTCATATCATTTAAATAAAACAAAATCAATTCGTTTAAACTACAGTCAGTTACTGACTAAAGAGTTGTGAAGTGTCAATGTGTGACCTGCCCAGTCACATCCTATCTATCCCACTAGTTCCATTGAGTTGTCCCATCATGGGACAACTGAGATTACGTCCCAATAGTTCCATGGGACAATTGAAACTAATATTTTTATCACATACTCGCAGTTATTATATATAGAAAGGTTATCGAGTGGTGACCCATTGGTCATTATATCTTACAGGGCATGGTCCTTTGTAGAAATTTATATATTAGTCAAGTGACCTATCATCTGCTGACGGTGTAGTAAAACATCGTGAGGAAACCTACATACCCTAGAAGTAATTCTAAGTGTATGTGTGGGTCCTACTATAGAATAATAACTGGTCAACGTAGCAAATAAGCTCATAGCATCTAACCCAAAATATTACGATATTATTTGCGTAAAAGCCTTTAGTTTCTTAGATATTGAAACTGGCAACTTCATAAACATTGCAAAATCTCTTGACACTGACAAGAAAAAAGTATCTGGTGACAAACGAATAATTCCCTCGTACAAGAGTTATTTTATAAGCCAAATGACAGACATTATTATAATTTATTCTATTCACTGTACAATAACAGTCAGCCATACAAACATTCATTCGTTCATATTGTACGTAACACGACACTGCTATTTCAGCATCATTCATTTTGAATTTCATAAGTTTATTTCTGTTATTCAGCCGCACAGTGTTATATACACATAAAACATAAGTAGTTGTGTGTATACAATATACATGCTGCGGCGAATAAGCGTCTGCTTAGAATATATTTCTACGGGGTGTATTCTTTACTGAAATGCTATAGGGTTGTACGTTAGTAGAAGTTTGGAAGTATGGTAGTTTTCATAATAATAATAATAATAATATTCTACCACATTTACACAGCGCCATCTAGTCCCAAAGTAAGCAATTATATTTGTTTGTGTTATGGGTACTAAACCACTGATATACATACTACTTCAACGCATTCATCACATCACATCACATCTATATTATGTATGTATTTTTTGACAAACACAGAACAAACCTTTATGCTCATCACACAACTGGATGGGGATCGAACCCACGACCTCCGGTTTAGCAGTCAGGGTCACCCCACTAGACCAAATGGCAAAGAATATTTATAGTTCAATATTATATAAATTAGAAGTATGGTTAATTGTAACATAGATGGAGGTTTGTTTTATGCAGTGAATAGATTTATCAAGGGTCAGCAACGCGCTCGTGATGCTATGTTAACATATGCTAGGTTAACCGCTTACTAACAGGCGGGCCGTACGTCTGTTTGACACCGTCGTAGTATTAAAAAAATATAAAAGCTGTTATCAGAATTAAAATAGTTTTTGGTGCCGACAACTACAAAACTAAATCTAAAAACGCTCAACACTCATCATAAAAAAATCACACACACCCACACACACGTAGGTAATCCAAAAGAATTTTGCTAAACAAGTTTTTATATAAATAAAGCCATGAGAAGAAATGACAAGAAACTAAAGGTTATATCCATTTCGTTGAATTAAGTTCGTTTAATACGTTAAAGTACGTAATTTTTTAAATCAAAGATAATAAAAATTTCTCATCTCACCTAGAAAAACAGTAATATCGACAATTGACAACCATACACATCGGAATATTATAACTTATACAACCCCTTCCTTCAGACCTTATGTACTTGTGGCGTTAATCAAAAAAGGCTATTGCGCCCTTCACGGCCGAAATAGCGTGGGGATTTATGTACTCCTTATAAGTATATATGACACACGAATGACGAAATTTTGGCACAATTTTGATAAGTTTATGACTGATATGATTATATCTATATTATTCTACATATATCTAGCGTCTCCACCGTCCCCTCCAGTGGGCGCTAGGCAAGAATATGGTAATAGGTAGATCCGGCTATATATGGGGAAGGGCGTGGTGCCCTCAAAATAAAACACAGAACTGATCTTATAAACTTATAGTAATAAGTTAAATGACAAGAAGAGCGTGCACTGCACTAGAAATTAAAATAGTAATGAGCCTCAAGTCTTCGACGGATGCTCCGACAAAGACTCGGTTCGAATTTGAATTTGAATTAATTTAGGATTTTGAATTTTAAATTATTAAAAGTAAATTAAAAAGAAATCAAAAGAGATCCAAAAGGTGGTCAAAAGAGGTGCATTCGTGCAGGACGTAGCCTGCAACGGGTGCAACCGTTACACATATTTACATTTGTGTTAAGAATGGCTGTATTCATGTTTATTGTTGCATTTTAATGTTCAATTTTCCACTAAGATATTCATCATTTCAACCCATAAACGTCCCACTACTGCTACTACATAACGGCTACCTAATTAAATGATAACTAGGACCCTCAGCTTTACATGCCTTCCGAAGCTTGAGACGCTTGAGAATGAAAATGCAACAAACGGTAACCCATCTACGGACTGACCTTGCTGAAAGTTGCTTAACCTCGATTATTGTAACGTATACCTCAGAACCACAAAGCTTGGGACACTAGTTACTACTTTAGACTGTAATGCAAGCATGCATTAGAGACTGACGTACAGAACATTGTAGCCGCACGCTCCGGGACTGGCAATCGATTCCCGATCGCAGAAATAACAATATAATTCAACTGTTCAGCCGACTATCTGCTCACCCCACCTGAATTTACCCCTCCCACTTCCTTATACTTCACCCCCTCCGTGGCTATCCCGCAGGAGTACCGCAGAAGCGTAAAAATAAAATCGAGGAAGTGCGAATTCGAGTTGCTTGTAGGTTCCGTATGCGCTACTTATTAATCTCTAAAACATTGACCAGTTTCAACATTCAAATATATAATTATGTACCCGGCATTGTCTTGAAGTTGTTAAAATTATACCGTTCGTAGGAGAAACAATATGGGCGCCATGACGCAAGGTCAACTTACAATTGGAATTGAAATAAAATCATTAGATATTTTGTATTCTCCACACAACTTCAGTTTAATGATTTTCGACATCCAATTTCGGATTATGTCCACATGGTACAAATGTTATTTCGACATCGACCCCCTTATTACAAAATACGGACTAAGCATTAAACCAGGTTTAAATTGACAACTTTGACACTAAAACAATGGCTTATGTCAATTTAAACCTTTTTTTTTTTTTTTTTTTTTATACTTGGGGAAATGCCTGACGCATACCCCTCGGTCTTGGGGAAAGAACCGAGGGGTTATGTGGGGCTTGCACCCACTAAAACCCCAAGGTGTTCCTCTCGTCGCGCTCTGCTGTGGTCACGGGAGCGCAGGAACATTCATCCGCGACATGTCAATTTAAACCTGGTTTAATACTAAGTCCATATTTTGTAATAAGGAGGAATATGACTTGATGAGGTCTTGCCAACAGACACATTTGAAACATTAAAAACAGACCGCAAAACATGCGTGTTTATTTAAATTTGACTCGTAAAGTTTTACGAAGTAAAATCAGTGTTTCGCAAGCACATCGGCGGAACCCTAAAATAGGTGCAAGAGGGGTAAAATAGTAAAAGTTGAACTGCACCATAACTCACCATGAGTAAGACGTTACACCATTATGGACCATGCTCGATGAATTTAAATTTATATTATGGCGGCTTAATCAAAAATAACTTGGCACAATTTATGGGTTTCTGCCGTGTCATGGTAGTAATGTAGAAAACTTAGTTATGTAGCTATTTGAAGTGGGGAATGTAAATATACTGTGGCGGAGATTTTTGTAAACCTATTTTGTATAAATGTCGTAGTATGATTTGATAATTCGATTTTTTTGATAATATCATTCCCTTGTATGGAAAAAATTTACATACACGAGAATGATGGGGAACTTTTAAATATTATTTATAATTATGTTTTGAACAATTTTACTGATTTTCAGCTTGTTGGGGCTTTATGCACCTTCAAATGTCTAAATTTACTGGATTATAGGTACGTTCACAAAGATTTCGCAAAAAGAGTTGTGGCATCTTTTTGTGAGAATTCATGAATAAACATTTTATTGTGAAAAAATGTCTTCTAGAATTATTACTATCGAAGTGTATAAAATACAATCAGTGTCTATACAAGCAATGTGTATTGTAAGTATAAGTCATAAGATTTCCTTCTTACTACATTACTTATGCTTTAAATATGACTGTAGAAACAGGAACGCCTAACATAAACTTGGACAAACAATTCTTACTCCTACTCATACGAGTATAACACCTGAAGATGAGAACAGCACCTTCACACATACACAAATATTTCACCTAATATAACTGTTTTGAACACAATTCTCGCATAAACTCTTCATATATATGTGCATAGTTGACTATTCTATCCACAGCCGGCACATATTTACGTTACACTTCACAACATGACGCGCTTCCCACCGTAGAACAATCAAATCAAATGAAAATTAAATCGTGTACGGCACGAATGCGAAGACTTAACATTAATTATTCATTAATCCGACACCGCATAGAATTGATGATAGCAAAACACGTGCGACGGGTGTCTCGTATTGACGTATTGTAGTTATAACAGAACATCACTATGAATAGGATTTCAGCAGCACAGCTAGCCACAATTCTCTATTGAATGTCAACAAATGCTTATCTGTTTTGCTGATGGTGAATTGAAATACTCTTATTACTAAAACAGGGTTCAACTGCATAACATTTCATTTTATACGAGTATTTAATTGATGTTTGTCGTTGTTTTGTAATTTGGGGGAGAGTGATTCGTTTGAGTACGTCTATACGTAAACATGAACCGAAATGAATTTCTTTTGTAAAATGCAATAAAGTAAATTATGTTATTATTTAATTGCATAGGACTTTTACATACCCATTAGCATAAGAAGTTCATTTTCTATTTCAAGGTTCCTTCAATTATAGAATGATTAAATTTATTTGTATTTGTGCCCACTGTCCAATCGTTAGCTCAAATCTTTAAAATTGTTATCATTATGTTTATGAGTACAAGCGCACATAGACTAAATTTAAAATATATTAGTGTGAAGAAATCCCAACCGGGCCAAACACAATTACAGTAATCTAATATTTTTTATTACAGACGATTGCTGAGCTAGGAAACATTCACAATCAACTTGCAATTTTTACAAAAACAGTACACTTGAATCAGGCATTTTAAATTTATGACTTTTATAGGGCTTCTATATTACCTGAATGAATAAATGAAATGTGATAAAAATGTTGTCTCAATATTTAGATGTGGTTAAAACAATACTGTTTGCAGTTCAATGTTGGAATGTTGGTAACGAACACATAATACCCCGTGTGTTATTCAATGTCCAACTAGTACCGGTTAATGATGACGGATTCATTACGTGCATAACACGCATTGTGGAAGCGTATTAGTCGCATTATGTAAGTCTTCTATATAACTGTTTGTTTGATTAAAGTCACAAAACCATCCTTACTATAATTCTAAATGAGAGTGAACTTGTTTTTTTTACGTTTTCACGGCTTAACTGCTGAATGAATATTTATGAAAATTGACAAAAGACAGTCTAGATCTTTAGACCCTCAGAGAGATGGTCACTGGATAGTTTTTATTGATATTATTATGAAGATGAAAAAACAGGTAGAAACTACTATTTATTTAAAATAATTATCATTATTTTATAAAGGTAATTTGAGTAAATGTCAGATTTACCGCTACGCTCTTCCTTAAATTAGAAAAAAATACACAAAAACATAAATAGGCACTACATCTAAGAAACGTCATATTAACTTGGATGAGCTTCTGATTTATGTGCTCATCATTTTAGCATTAACGTTAACAATATATTGATTGCCTCCAAGGTATTCATCGTAAAACAATACTATGGGATACTCGTAAGAGCTAATTACACGGTTCACCTGAGGGCGTGTGTTGTTTGGTAACGTATACTAATGATGTTTTTTTTTATTGTTTCAGGTGGATTTCTCATCCAATATTAATCGAGTTACCCGATAAGTATGAATCAAAGTATAATTTTATTAGATTATATTACACTATAGTTAGCTATATTAATCTACGAATAAAAAAGGCTATCCCTTGGTTACTATAAAGGGGCTAATATTTATTTAATGTCTAAAACATACAGACGTTAATTGAATCGTTTTAAATACTTATTTGGAGATCCGTTAATATTATGTATGTAATCGAAAATAAATGGTTCAAAAACAATGTTACATTCGAAATGAAATTAGCAATTTCAATGCGTGCTGCAATATAAATTTAATTTTCGCTCGACGATAAATTCCACTATTATAATAAATTATTATTATATCGCGTATAATTGTTGAAAATTATAATACATTGTCAACATTCACAACCGAATAATACAAAATAATACAGTCTTCTGTGGTTTCTGCTGAAAGATAATTTTTGTCACCATTCCTTGTCTAACAAAATTAGATTGTAGCGTATTATAAATAGGGTCGACATTTGAGTTATAAATTTTGGAGCGCTAAAGTGTCGTACAATGAACGAACTAATGGAGCCTCATTATGGCCAAATTAGTTTTATGAGCGCTGTAAACACGATCGAGATAAACTGCTCGTAATCCGCACTGGACGCCATTTAAACTTACCATGTACTAGCTAAATGCACTGAGACTGGATAATTATTGTTACATGCCCCTAAATTATAAAGTTTTTGGTTAATTTTGGCTTTTTAAAAGATTTATATTGGGCTGTTATAGTGGTGAAGCGGTTAAGAGGGTTCAATTGCCATTGTGTGATTCATAGATTTTGATTTTGTTTCGAGACTGACCGTATATTTAGAAATTTCCCCGCGACAAGACGCTTACAAAAGAGGGCGAAGCCTTTTCAAAAAAAAAAAAAAAAAATTTGTCTGACTTGGTTCAATCACAGACGGACTTCTACGTTGACTATATTTTTACATATTTATTAATAAGATCAATAAATAACAATATTGAAACAACTTGGTTTACAGGCTAATTTAGGTATAAGATGTAAATTTTGTAATTTACTAATTAATTTTGTTAATTTTTAGAGATTATTCTATCTCGAAAAATATATTCGGCCGCTCAACATGGTGGCTGAGAAAGTTGACTTGTTTGGGTGCACCCCCAAGAACTTTTACATAAGGATATTGCATATACCTATATATTTTTGTGTTTTTCTAATATTTTTATTTGTAGTAGTTTTATAGCATTAAGATTAAATACTGCACTATCGCATTAGGTTAGCCTGTATTGGTAGCTGTAAGTTTGTAATAAATAAATACAAAAATAGCATCATATAAATATACCCAGCAAATAAGTTCAGGCGAAATTACATCTCCATATTTTGTGGTTTTCCTCCTACCATCCCTCGTATTTAATTGCATCCAACACATTTCGGGACTCTTTAATTAGCAGAATTTCTCATTAAGAACGAGACTGCCTTTAATCTTAATTTGGCAACGGACATACGGACAGACAAAAAGAGCGTTGGTTATAAAATTTTCATTTTAGAAAGGTATTGCACCCTCCCAATTATAACCGCAAATATTAGTCATCGGTCAACGGCCTGTGAATCGTGAAGGGTGGCCGTGTATTGTGAATTTTGATAAGTTTTTCATTGGTTTTAATAAAATGTTATGTTAGATTAAAGTATACAAACACTATTATAAAGGTAGCATGCAAAATAAACAACAACCAGGTTTCAAAGTTCATGACCTGTGACAGTAAATTATAAAAATTGTATCAGAGACTATAATAAACCATTAAAAATGAATATATATCATAAATATTACAGATTTAACTGAAAATCGTATCTATCGTTGTTGAAAATTCTTATTATTAAGCAACTTAATTAACAAACGAATTCAATTTTGAAGCAATATGATTACATATTAATACACGAACGCTTATTGGATCAATAAATCGATTTCTTTTTGTCACTACTTATACGTACTAGTATCTACGTATTTGTCACAAGTTCACACCACGCTATTGCACTCACGCCAACCCTCAGTTCCCCCACAGACGTCCCTAACGGTGTTACATTACACTGGGGTCCGAAAACCAACAAATTATTCCCCGCGGGCCTAGCCGACGTAATTACTGTAATTCGTTCGCGCAGTTTACTGTGTGCGGGATTAGCAGCCGAAGGGTTACCTTCCTTGATTTAATCTAGAGAAGTGTGTGTTTAGTCGAAGTCGATTTTGACGATTTGTTCGCTGCGGTGTCTGCGTGGAAGGTGGTTTACGTGATAATGAGTGTCAACGATAAAAGGGTTGAATTTAGATGCGTTTTGGTGTTGTGTTGCACGATCGTGAGAATAAAGCAACTTTAGTTGAAATGTCTTAAGGGCCTGTCTTGATAAGTTGGTACCAATGTATAGAAGCCGTGATTGAAGTAGTAAGTCAGTCACGTTTTACTAGCTTAGTACTTGTATGTGTATAGTTATGTTCGCATAGTGTCATTAAAGAATGCCTAGAAAGCTACTTGGATTGCTATAACAAAGATAGGAAGCTTTGTCCAACAGTGAAGCAGAATAGAATAAGAAGAAAAGTGTAGGTACAACAAGTTTACTATCAAACACATATTTCACATTAAATTAAGTACCTACTAGCTCTTGAGCCGCAGCTCCTGAACTTTTCCTGAACATTTTTTTAACCGGATTTTGGTCCAGCCATTCTCGAAGTTATAGTGCTAAACACTTTTGGTTATTCATTTTAATTTATACGCCGTGCAAATTTAGTCGTCGTACAAACTTTGTCAAGGTCAAAGTAATTATATTTAGAATACATCTAGCCATAATATTCAAAATAATAATAATAAAAAAATTATACCAAGAATCTTTAGAAACAAGCCGCGTTAAGGAAAACATTTTATTATTTAATATGGCTAGCTGTGCTGTAGGTACCTATATCTGATTACTATCACCTATTCAAAGTTTCAAGACTAAAAATGCACGGTGCCTATGTAGATAGATTACGACTTTAATTAAAAACTCGAAACATTTGAGTCTCAATTTCATTCTGTCGAGTTTTTGTACTAACATTACTAGGGTGAATGTTCTACGCCATACTGCCCTTTCGACTCTTTATTACTATTTGTCTAAGTACACTTTATGAGATACTTAATTTTTATTATGATGGACATTTTTATTATGTACTTAATCAGTTTTATCTTATAACTACGTTATGAGTATGTTTAGTGTTAATTAAGATTTTTAAGAAAACATATATGTTAGGCCATGAATGTTTTATAACCATCATGCAAACCGTATCGATTTAGCTTATGAAACCTAGTGTTGCACTTTATCAAGTCGTCCTCAAGGCTTCCAAACCAAATAGCTTACCATGTCTTCCTATAAAGAGACTCTCAATGGTGTAAATGCCACGAATTTTTAGGTATATTACAATGCCACGGCGTAGTAGGCAGAGCTGCTGGTGGTTATGTTCGGTCTCTAGTAATACATTTCTATACATTTCTTTTACTCCGGGATGATACAGACAATTTCAAGACAAATAAATGCAATCAAACTCGAACGCAGTAGGTACATACTCAATCTGCAACACCTTATTACTCTTTTAATAGTATGCTTAAAAATAGATGTTGTGACACAAATAGAGAAAGGAATGTTAAGCTGGTTTGGACATGTCGAGAGAATGAATGAAGGAAGAGTGACAAAACAAATATATGAGGCGAATGTGAAAGGAAACGTTGGAAGGGTAAGACCTAGAAGAACTTACCATGACCAAATAGGTGACGTTCTAAAGAAGGGACAGATCAGGAGTACCCTCAACCGGCGAGAATGCATGAAAAGACTGATGAATGTTAAAGAAGCCAAAGATGTATGTCAGAATCGTTGCAAGTGGAAGGAAATGGTCTCTGCCTACCCCTCTGTTGGGAAAGAGGCGTGATCTATATGTATATGTATGTATATATATGTGTGTATGTATTAATAATATGAGATATTTGGGGCACTTTTTTGTAACACAACGCTATAGTAAGCTTTAATTTATGCTTATCTTCTGGGATAAATCTAAGTACATAGGTACATACATTTCTAAATACATACATATTTATATAATTATACATAGAAGAACACCCAAATTTCGAAACAAACAATTACAATTAATTATTATTATTACAATTTTTTTTCCGACATGGGGATCGAACCCCACACGTCAGGAACTGCAACCGTATACAAAACCGCTGCACGACCGTGGCAGTTAATTTATTACGTTAACTAGTTCGAGGCTACTTTTCTAACAAACTTCTTCATTCAATTAACCCGAACACCCTAAAAACTGGGAAATACATTTCAAGTTTATTGCTCCATATTTTTTTAATTGCGTCGTAAAAATTTTCACCTCATCTCAGGCGCTCGAAAGAAGCTCTCTTAAATCTACGTCTTAGCAAAATTAACATTAATCTCTTGTTAAAATAACCGTGAAACGTTAATAGAATTAGCTATTGGAGACTCTAATTAGCCTTGCAATGATACGAGTAACTATCTGTTTACAATTTGAGGTAAGTATAGCTTAATTTTTCATTAAAACATTGACCTTGTTATATGAAATCGAAAGATATATTAAAAACATTAAATTCTGAAATCGAAACATATCAATTTTCTTTTTTAAATCATAACATTACGCCTTTTCCCCGAAAGGGTAAGCAGAGGTGTTTCACACCCACATTTCGCCAGCTATGTTTGGACCCATGAAATAGGAGGCGAGCCTATTGTCATCAACCGGGAATATTTGTTTACCAAACTCCGGGAAAATCTGAATACTGGAATTTCATGATACAAAAAAAAAACAAGTAGTTGTCATTGTTGCGGGTGGCCGTTGGATGCAGGTGGCACAAAATCGCTTATTGTCGTAGAAATTAGGTGAGGCCTATGTCCAGCTGTGGACAAAGAAAATACGTCATGTCAATTATAATTTGGCCACTCATCAATGAATAGACCTCAATAAAAATGTTTAACTATACAAACCTTACACAAAATAAATATTTTCTCCATTTGCCTACATCTCTGTTACATAATTTTAAAACCAATTTTCAATTTTCTTTTAAAGAATATTCCAGAATATTCCTTCGTATCATTATTACCATGTAAGATGGCGCGGCTCATACACGTCTTAAGTTGTGTAATACAGGCATCAAGCCTTACCGAGGTTAAAACCTTCAGTGTTATATCGGTGCCTTGAAATTCAGTGGAATTTATTTGGCTAACTATAGAGGTGTTTCAGATTTCTTGAGAATCGTAGCGAGAAAAATAAAAAATATTTTGGAATTCTAAGTTAAATAAGTCTTTTTATTCATAAAACCTATCTAAGGACACTTGGGTTTTCTAGACGAATCTAACGATACCCTAATTGTCAAAATCCATCCAGCCGTTTGGAAGATTCGTGGGAATAAAGAAATTTACAAACATACAAGATACGCGCGAAAAACAATACCCGTCCTGACAGTCGGGTAAAACATTATATGTCTTGATTTAATTTGAATTGTACTTACGTAATAATATCACTTAGTTAATGTTAAGAATATTATTAAGTATTCGCTTAGTTAAAATACACGTTTTAATCTCCTAAAAACAATAACAATTGAATCAGTAATGATATTAATTAAGTTACCCTCACAATTATTATTTGTTTGTCAGCAATGTTAAAAACATGAACTAAATAAATACTTTAATATTATTATTTATTAAAAATAGTTATCCTATACATAATTCAATAACGTCAAAAATATATGTCACAATCATAATCGCAATATCAAACAGTCGTCAATCTGAACGTACCCTATATAAAAGCCTCGTGAAATTTGATCCTATGTCGTAGCTGTATTATTAAGGAGCAAACTAGAACGCGCACATCGGCGCATGTAATAATGTCGCGCATTGTCGCTACCGTGGCTCTCTCATATTTCTTACATCATTAAGTCAACGGGATGTTTGAGGCGACGCCTCACTCGCAGCGGGGAGCGGACTGTTTCGTTATTTATAGTGTATAGATTTAAATAATGATGTTGTGAGTTGTTCAAATGGGGTGAATGAAAATAATATGGTTGTTAAATTGAAACAAAATGGAATATTGATCGTTGTTTGCACAGACGATTTTCTAAAATTGTTTTCAATAACTTTGTGTTTATTTTTGAGCCTAAATGACTGGATTACCGATTCAATAACAAAAAAAATATTTTTTTTACACTAATTGGTATATTAGGCAATTCTTAAATCAGAAACAATAGACTCATAGTTTTAAAACAAGAAAGATTTGTTACTAATAATATAAAAATAGCTAAGATAACGTGAATCTTCCTGATTATATCAACATTAAATTTATAACAAATTGAAATCACAAATGTAATTGAACAAAAATAGTACTTAATGCAGCTGCTTCTAAGCTTCAAATTCACAAACACATAAAGATGTCAAACTTATACCACCATTCCGACATCAGGGGTTAAAAATATAATAACATTAATTATCCTGTTCGCTGTCAATAGCACTCCACCTCAAGTCACGTATACAGTGAAGACACTCCTTAATAATAAACCGCGCGTAATGACAGGGTGCTTTAATAACGAATTTCGTTTCAAAAATATTTAAGAACGCAATTTAATACTGCATAACTTAACAGACTAATATAGTCAGGAAATATGATTCGACATTTATTAGCCATTTTAGACTTTATTTTGTAAGATATACGGGCTTAGTTTGCATTTTATGTAAATTTAATTTTTAGTTTAAAAATGACGATGGAGTAGTATCATCATCATCATCATATCAGCCCAACGATGTCCACTGCTGAACATAGGCCTCACCTAATTTCCGCCACAGCGAGCGATTTTGTGCCGCCCGCATCCAACGGCCACCCGCAATCTTTACCAGATCGTCGGTCCATCTGGCGGGGGGCCGCCCCACGCTGCGCTTTCCAATACGTGGCCGCCACTCGAGAACTTTTTTGCCCCATCGGCCATCAGTTTTGCGAGCTATGTGGCCTGCCCACTGCCACTTCAGCGATGCGATTCGGTGAGCTATGTCGGCAACTTTAGTTCTCCTGCGGATCTCCTCATTTCTGATTCGATCACGCAGGGAAACTCCAAGCATAGCCCTTTCCATGGCTCGCTGAGCAACAGTGAGCTTATATATAGTAGTATACTCATATATTATAATACATAACAATATAACAAAGGGGAATGAATGAATATTTTTTTAATAAAACAAGGCGTACTAATATTCCGTAAATTCTTAAGATTGTACAGGGTGCTTAAAACGTCGAAGGCAAAGGAAAAATAGAAATAAAATTTCCAGTGTAGACTTTCAGCATTTGAGAAATTTGGAAAATTTTATTTCTAAATTTCTCACAAAAAAAATAAACCGCACTCCATACAAAAGTACGCACCAGCATTTCATATAACACCTCTTCACGAAATATAAATATCTAAATAACATCAGTATATCACTTGAGTACATAAAGCGACCCATTCACGCCATAAAGTGGTCCCCAAAAACCGCACAAGAGATAAGTGTAGGTGAATGTAAATTGTAACTGAGACTAGTGGAGTCTACCGAAAGTTCCCCTTAACTCAATACCTGCGCTATCTGTGTACGCCTATCGGAGAGTCGCGTGTGTCCCGAAACAATATTTCTAAATAAAATACATCCTTTGGGGACTTGAAGTGATGTGTGGTTCGGGTTACGAGCGGAGAGGGCAGTTACAAAAATAAAATATAATTTTTATTTACTTGATTAGTTTAGAGAACTTTATGTAGACAAGAGCACTACGAGAAAAGGATAATTTGAAACAAATATTACACATTTGTTTCAATTTTTTTCTAGTATTATGAAATAAACATCCTATGACATTATTTTACATTTATAACGTTACTGATAATTTGGAAGCGAAATTGTATGCCTCTAAATGAGAAACAGCAAGCGCCTTAGTTTTATTAGAATTTTTTCTGTTTATAACTTCTTACACTTTTTTAAAACAATATTTATTATATAATATACATTATTTTGTTTTTGAACTTTGACTGTAGCAATATTATTATCAAGTAATCTAAAAACCTCACAAAATTTTAGTATAGCTAAACGCTCTGCTATATAAATCGCTTTTTCTTACACTTTAAGGCCACAGAACCCGCGAATAAAAACGCTCTGCCGCTCCCCGTATCGCCCGCATTATATTTAAGTGGGTAGTTTGTGAGAAAAACAGCGTATTGTTGTCGGAATTGAAAATGAACTCACACTAACCTCCAGTTTCTGGGGATGTGTGGATTGTGTGGCCCCACCTCTTGTATAATATTTTGCTAGAGGCGATGTTTCCACGGCGTCAATGTTTTAAATCTCATCATGTTTTCCAATTTTTTTTTTTGATACAACAATTCTAGAGAGAGATAAAACCATTGGACACATACTAAGAGAAGATAAATAACTTTTAGTTGAATTAATGCTAAAATTAAAAGGTTAATGAAGTTAATATAATGAATAAATAAATAAAATAAAAAACCTAATGAAATTTCCTTTGAAATTTAGAGCTATCGAACGTGCAAAACATGCATTCATGCACACCTTCAAATACATGATAAAAATAAAGTTACATTAAACCTAATCAGTTCCTGCCATTAAGTTCATTTTGCTATACTCCATAAATCGTTATCGAACAACCAAAGTTCCCGTGACGATGTCTATTCCACTCCATCTATTCCTGTACTGACATCAAAGATATCACAGAAATCGTGCGCAATGTACTGGAAAACGAAAATAGAAAAGACACACTTTTATTTTTGTGACGTATGCATATTTGCTGACAAGTGTTTTCCCCCTTTAAAAGGCTTAGATATAGAGGCACTTTGCTTACGTCATATATATTATTTATATATAAGCTTGTAATAGTGGTGAGATGGTGTTCCGATGCTTCACAAGATTAGTTTTTGTCTTGTATTAATTGTGTAGAATTAAAGTGTGTATTTATGTAATTATTTTTTTATAAAATTAGGATATTTCTGTATAATTTTATATTCACTATATATATTTTACTTTTTTATTCATAGAAAGACAAAGTGAAAGTCTTTTTTCACTTATTAAATCTTTGAGCGCCATGGGGATCACCGTTGTCTCCCAAACGATAGGTTTTTCATTGTGTTTGGTAGCATGGCGTTTAACGATGTTTCGTTTATAAATTTAATAATATTATAATTTTTCCATTGACATTCACATTTTAGTTATTTAATCACCATATTTCAAAAATAAATTCCCATTGCAATAATACTTATACTAGACGTGAACTTCTTGCAATTTTTTAAAGAATGAAACAATACAATTAAATTTATTGTTAACGCGAACACACAAGATTGATTGTATATTTAAGTTAATCAAAATCTTTCAAGTAGATCAATAACAATCGAATCAACTCGATACAAAACTGTGTACCTACAAAATGAAATCGCTCTCATTACCTTCGACGCTCCGCGCCACGTGAGAAGGGTAACCATTACGTTTGTGTGATCTGAGACATGTCCAATTTCACACGTGTTTTCACGGTAAATCGTTGATCGAATTAGATTTCATGGAATCAAATTTTGACATATGATTCAGAGTATCATCATCATCATCAGCAACCCATTAAGTCCCACTACTGGGCTCGGGATCTCCTATCCTCTAACTAGAGAGCTGATTCAGAATATACAAAAATATTATACAAATAGCAGTGATCCAAATGGCATTAATCGATTCCATCGATTTTATTCGATCGATTCATTGATTTTTAAATATTTGTGTGATTCATATTTGTTACGATTATACATTATCGGTGTACTTTTTGTCCTTTAATTGTATGTAAAGTCCTCAACATTAGACCAGTGTGTGTGGCTTATAACCCTAAACCCTCTCAGCGCTCTAGATATAGGAGAGGAGACCCGGAAGTTCCCCGTGACACAGGTCTTTGAACCTTAATGTGGGCGTTGCCCTTTTAAACATGAAGGGTCCGTTAATTAAAAACTCAAATCGCTCAAATGATATGCATCCTCTCATATTTCTGATGGAAACGCAGCCTTAGATATGTCCCCATTAAACCAGCTCTCATACTCACCCTGCACTATAGTCGGCAGAGAGTGGCTGCTCACTCAATCTGTCAATTACCGTGCGTTACTTGGATGTTACACCGTGGGCTTTTATACGCTGTGTTCGTAGTGGCTCGGCGCATTGTGGTCGTCATTAAGCGTGTGTGCGCTTCATTTATTCTATTACCGGCTGCCGAGCGTCTGGTTGAAGAAATGTACGTGCATTTGCAATATAAACCTGTACCTATCTATGTTGTTGCATTTGTTTTTCGAATGCAACCACATTATACAGTCTTCTTTCTCGGCGAAACGTCATGACTGAGGGTCGTGACCATCATAAGTCACCTTCGATTGCAGTACTCTCCAAACTTCTGCCTTCCTAGAAATTTTGTTTGCTACGGGCATTCTGGTTTATGTATATTATATAAAGTATCATTATAAATACACGTTTGTTTATCCTGTCAAAGAAAAAGCAATGATCTGACACAAAAAGTCATAAAATGAATAATGGACGCGGTCTAATTTTTGTTAGGCTATCTCTATCTTAATTAATATTATTTATGGATTAGATGCCATGAAAGGATTCTTTGCTACGTCGACCAGTTGCAGATCTATTGTAGCACTATGTATGAATAAATAATGTTAATATTGAAATTCTATTGGTTATTTGAAATTCATCTCTTCTCGTCTCCACTTACACACCTTCGGGCCTTAAAGTACATCAATCGAATGGTCCCATTTCATGTGAGCACAAGTTTATTATGAACCACATAACTTGAGACCTAACAACTAGTAATAACGAACTAATTCCAAAAACTAGAGCCATAATGACTTTGTCGAAGCTAACGCGAAGTTTATCTTACTGTCGAGTCGAGACGAGTGAGGGAACCTCGAGCCATCAAATCACTGTACCAAACTAAACCAACTTCACTGGAAATAGTTTCATTCAATATGTGAATATTTATGTAACTGCTAAACGGAGTTTATTTAAATATTTGGTTACTTAGCATTTAACATATTTGGAGTGTTTAATGTAATATGAAGTTGGTGCTGACATGAGATGAGATTTAATGAGTTTTAATGACAATCATCATCATCATCATATCAGCCCAATGACGTCCACTGTTGAACATAGGCCTCACCTAATTTCCGCCACAGCGAGCGATTTTGTGCCGCCCGCATCCAACGGCCACCCGCGAATCGCATCGCTGAAGTGGCAGTGGGCAGGCCACATAGCCCGCAGAACTGATGGCCGATGGGGCAAAAAAGTTCTCGAGTGGCGGCCACGTATTGGAAAGCGCAGCACGGGGCGGCCACCCACCAGATGGACCGACGACCTAGTAAAGGTTAATGACAATGTCAAGATTATACTTAAGTTTTTTTCTTATTCAAAAATACGCTCTATATTTTCGCTTCTTATTACATTGGACTTAACATAGCAGGCAAAATGAGGATGAGATACAACTGTCCCAACCCCTTCGGGAAAAAATAACTTGTGAATCTGTTATTGTTACCAATTTTCTTTTCATCATCATCCGTCCAACGTCATCCACTATTGGACATAGGCCTCACCTAATTTATGCCACCACGAGCAATCCTTAACACAACCTTGACCAGGTCGTCAGTTCATCTGGTAGGGGGCGTCCTACGCTACGTCCTCCAATACGTGGCCGCCAAACGAGATTTTCGTTTACTATGCTCTTAATACAAAACAGAATTCAAATACCTATAACACGGCAGAATAGATAGACTATCAGAACTCTGAGCTAGCCTTTTAAATAATTATCATTGCATACATTCCATATAAAATGTAATCACAAGTTAAAGATTAAATCAGCTGGTAACCTTGTACGTACCAAAACAAACAAGATTATGGGGTCTAATTGAGTCGTTGCCCAAGTTTGAACCCTCTTCATATGAAAGGATTGGACTCATTATTATCTGTTCTATTGTTCTTTGTTGCGTTTATTTGTTGTTATTTAAACAATATAGTTGACTTTATATGTTATTTTGTTTGGAGTATTTTTTAGACATTATCTAACGACCACGGTGATGTATAAATTAACAAAGTGGGTGCAAAAATGTATTATCATCATCATCAGCAACCCATTAAGTCCCACTGCTGGGCTCGGGTCTCCTCTCCTCTACCTAGAGAGCTGAGAGGGTTTAGTATTATATTTAATAATATTAATTAGGTATTCATGATTTTATTTTAAGATAAAAAGTTACAATAATTAATATTATTTTCACTATTTTCGAAATACTAAACAGAATTTTAAAAGTCGTTTAGGGTTTCTCTTACTTCCACCGGTTCTAATCTAGCTTTTACAGTAATACTATTACAGTCTAAAACGTCTTATTTAGCTTACAATACTTCTTCTCTCTATTAAATTTTATTCTTGTAACTGACTTCACTATAATATTGTTTTTTGACGTATGAATTCTCTATGACATCACTTTATACAATAATTATATGAATAACAGTTCTCTTTATCATTATTTTCATGATTATGATAAGAATATTCCGTTATTAATTTAGTAAGAAATATGACATTTGTAAAACTATTAAAATTGCATGCCGTCTGGTAAAATGTATTGGATCATTATGTAAAACCATAACACCTGTATTCTCTGTACCTACATTTATCGCAATAAAATATTCTGATTCTGATTCTGATTCTGATTCTGATTCTCCATAGTACATAAAATATGCCTTATAATTATAAACACCAACACAATGCGAACAGAAATAAGCGTCCGCAATTACTTATTAAAAATGAAGCAACTCTATCTTAAGGAATCAAACGACTTGTTCCAGAACTATTCGAGTAAACCAAAACATTTCGTTCAATGAAGAACTATAACTTATTAAACGGATTCAATCACGTCGACAGAAAACAAACGACAAAAATTAACATAAGTTGGACAAAAGCGTCCCGTTTGATAGTCCACTGCAAAGAATTCCGAATAAAAAAAAAACTGACGTTTCGCCTTACCTACTCTTAAATTACGTACGAGACAGGAATTTTGATAGCACACTGAAATTCTACGGCACCATTAGGGCCCATACAGACGGGAGACAGACATTTTTATCCGTTAAAGTATAGTTAAAATTGCATCGAAAAAATTGCACGAGACATGAGTACTTTTATGTCTGTTTCAAATATAACTGCATCTGTGATTCAGTATGATTATATGCAGCGCAAAAGGTCCTAGTTTTGATTTCCGACTTGGACAAAATAAGTTTAGTTACAATGACATGAAATTTTATGTAGCCTAAAGCTTGTAGTAAGCCCGGTTAATAGCAATAGGCTCGTTTCCTATTACAAGGCCTCCAAACAAAGCTAGCGAATGGTTCGTGCAATACACCTCTGCCTATCCTTTCAGGGAATCTGGTATTATATCTGATCTATCTTATCTTAGGTTCTTTAAAGGTTGGTAACGCGCTCGTTTTGCCCCTGGTGTTGCAGGCGTCCATAAGGTATGGTAACAGCTTACCATAAGGTACGTCACCGTCGTGGTAAAAAAAATCCTTGAACAAAGTAGTAAAAGTAGTGGAGCATTTAAATGCAGTTTTACTGCAATATTGTGAATAGTTTACGTGTGGTATTTGAAGCAGATGTTGCGTAGTACCACAAGAACAGTGTTCCGTCTGTGCAGACCTTTAATGTTAGGGTGCCAGAGGGAAAAACTCATCAGAAAGAATCACCTACCCTCTTTGGATCGACTATCTGCGTGGACGTTAAAACTGTGATTTGATTTTGAATCACTATTTGACGTGTTTAATGGTTTATCTATACCGTGGTCCAATATCAGCCAACTGTACTCAAGCTTGGTAAAGATAACATAGCATTACGTCTTTTTCCCCGAGGAAAAGAAGTGCTTGAGATCCACGTTTCACCAGCCATATTTTTCAATTATTTTTCTTTACTTGTGCAACTTGATATTGCTTCTTACCAAATTTCATGATTCTAGATCAACGAGAAGAACTCTATATTTATTTATTCCCTTGCGATTCTCAAAATATGCGATAAAAATTAAATGGCTGTATATTTTGATTTCATAAACGCAAGTAGCAAGCAGTGAAAAAATCTACTAAACTAAGAACTCTGATTTTTGCACTGCTCCATGGAACTACAGACCCTAGTATTTGATATTAATTTCAACCTCTACGCGTTCCTGGGAAAAATGGTTCTTTACAAACAGATAGACAGACAGACGGACAACCTGATCATACATAAGGGTTCTGTTTTTCCTTTTTGAGGTGATTTTAACCCTTAGAACAATACCGTTTTTGACCCACCTGGAAATTGAACGTGGGATCTTACGTAGCAGTCGTATTCAGTCCTCAATGCATCACCGAGGCAAGTTAATTCCAACCTGAACAAATCATCATATAATAATAATATATCATAATGACACACTCGACTAATACGCAAACATTTACAACCACTCTCTATCTCTCTCTGTGTGTGTCTCATTCTCAATCTCACTCCAACACACGCACACGCAACACATAATCTCGTACATCCCATACAACATCCGTGGATAATTAATTCGCTTAGCTTTCGCGCGAAGCCACCAGGGGAAGGTTTGAGAGGGGGAGAGAGGGGATGAGCGTCCATTTGTACCATCAATTATTCGTTTAGCGTCCGCCTGATTTATAGCGGTTCACGCTTGACCTATTAATCCCAACTAGTTGCGAATCTAGATTATTTTTGAGACAAAAATTAATTGGGTACAATAATTAATGCTCGGTGTTTTTGTGGCGGCCTCTTTGGAGTTTAGTTTGATTAATTGAATTTGTTAATTGTTAATTTTGTGTTAACGAAACAATCGTCTTTTTCGATAATTGATGGTTTTATCGGTTTGGTTGTTAGTAAGTTGCTGATTTATTTTGTTGGCTATTTAACTTGTAGCTTAGCCTCCTTGTTTCTTGTGATTTTTTTCACTGCATCATGATGCCTATTTGTAAGTTTCATCATCAGCAACCCATTAAGACCCACTGCTGGGCTCGGGTCTCCTCTCCTCTAACTAGAAAGCTGAGAGGGTTTAGACCATAATCCACTCACGCTAACCTAGTGCGGGTTGGTGGATCAGACATACTCATAGAAGTTTTTCTTGGGTATGTGGGTTTCCTCACGATGTTTTCCTTCACGGTTAGCAGATGGTAAATCACTTGACTAGTACATATAAATTCCACAAAGTGGAATCCACATTGGTACTGCCGGTCGGGATCGAACTCGGACCGCATGATTTGCACGCCGGTCCCTTATCCATTCAGCCACCAAGTAAGTAAGTTTGTAAGTTTATTATATTATTATTATTATTATGGGTCAATCCAAACCACATACATACATACCTATCACTGTGACTCCTGTTAGCCAGGATTAAATATTATGAACCCATGCGCACATCGAGCTACATAATATATCACTTGGAAGTCACAGGGAAAACCTAACTTACTGTTGAAATAAAACGATATAAAATCGTTTATTCATCTAGTTTACAAAGTTACTCTTATGGAAGTCACGAGTTAAGAATGTAACAGGTTATCCAAAAAATAGTGTCATCCATTTTGTAGGTTTGAATAATTTTTTTCCTTAGTAGTTTCAATTAATTAGTATAGTGATGATTGATATTGACGTTGTTGCTTGCAGAACATTCGAGTGGTTTTTAATTTTAAAAAAATTTCTTAGTGTCGCACTAGATCTTCTATATTTTCCAACCCTTAATCTTTCGATCTGTGCATACTTCAAAACACTAAACAAAAAACGACCAAAATTAATGTTGAAAATTAACTCAAAATTAACCAACACCACACCGAAACAGTTCAAATATACCTAACAATCGTCCCAATTTATAATTGTATTTTCAACCCTTAATTAAGCTACTATTTATCTATCACGATTACGAACCAAGAGTAAGCCTCATCCGTAAAGCTACCACCGTAAAACGGTAAGCGTCCGATAATTATTCATTTATCGCAGTGGCCCGGTTATTTACGACAAACCGTTTAACGGTAGGCCGCCTCTACGAGCGACCGTAGCGCTGCTACAGCGTAGCCGCTACGCCGTAGCCAGTGTGCACAGCAATAAAATTCAGATTAATATTTGTTTTTATCTGACCTCTCGGAATTGAACGATCAAAGTTTTATGATTATTCCCGAATTTAATATACAGACTAGAGATGTTGTAGTTGTGATGATTTTTTATTTAACAAGCCCGGGGTTTCGCGCCCTCCCATATTTCTTTGACCACTGCTCAGCTCTTATTAACCGTAGCTTAATATTGACTGGCCTGTTGGTCTAGTGGTTAGTGACCCTGACTGCTAAACCGGAGGTCGTGGGTTCGATCCCCACCTAGGACAAATCTTTGTGTGATGAGCATAAAGGTTTGTTCTGTGTCTGGGTGTAATTTATCTATAACAATGTATGAATTTACAAACAAAAAAAAGTATTTAAGTAGTAGTCAGTTGTTTAGTATAACCCATAACACAAGCAAATAATATTGCTTAATTTGGGACTAGATGGCGCTGTGTAAATGTGGTAGAATAAAAAAAAAATTATGACCAGCAACCCATTAAGTCCCACTGCACTCTCCTCTAACTATGGAGCTGAGAAGGTTTAGGCCATAATCCACTCACGCTGGCCTAGAGCGGGTTGGTGGATCAGACATACTTATAGAATTTCTTCTAGGGTTTCCTCACGATGTTTTCCTTCACCGTTACCAGATGACACAAATAGATTACTTACTTTACTTTCGACTCTCGTTAATGTAAAACACACCAGCAGCAATGTCATAGTAAAATAGCAAGCCGAAACATAAATAAAATGTAATTTGAAATGAAAATTTTAAAATTATGGGTACGTCGCAAAATTTAACTGATCCACGACACTATCTCACTGTCCCAGACAACAACGTGTAACAGTTTCGTACATTAAACGCTTAGATATACAAATATTTTACTACAGAACATTTTGAACAGCCGGCTCACTTAAAATGTGCTGCCTTTTTAATTTTTTAAGCTGGTGTTTAGTGTTGCAAGCTTCATGCAAAAAGAAGTACAGTGGTGCTCATATCCATATGCGTTTATCCAGCAGTGTACTGATGTATGATATGTATGATAGGTCGATGATAATAATACAAGGACTGTTGACCTAGTGGTTAGTGACCCTGCCTGCTAAGCCGGAGGTAGCCGGTCAAATCAAATCATTGAGTTAAGAGCATAATTGTTTGTTCTGTTTCCGGGTGTAATTTAAGTATGTAGGTATTTAAAAAAAAAGTATTTAAGTAGTATATCAGTTGTTTAGTACCCATAACACAAGCCAATATAATTGCTTAATTTGGGAATAGATGACGTTGTCTGAGTGTGTTAGAATATTATAATTATTATTATAATAAAGTCTAGAGAGAGTTTTATCGATAAAAATATATGGTGTCACGCTTTTTCTCCCGAAAAGATAGGTAGAAGTGTATTACGCCTACATTTTGATAGTTTCTCTAGGTACCATGTTTCCAGGCGCCGCGCCGGCTCATAGGCTACGGTAATCTCTTACCACCAGTGTAAGCTTTTTTGCCACCGTTGAGGTAAAAAAACAGACCTCTCTGAATTCACGCCACTAAATTTACATAGACATTATCAAAAATTGTTCCTAATACGATTAGTGCGCGTAATTTAGAGCGTGACATTATCAACCGTCCACAGACGAGTGCGTTCGCCGGATCTCGCTTAGTTAGCTCGTTCAGCTCGTGATGTCACACGAGCAGAATGATATCTGAGCCTGATTAGTGAGCTTCATTAGCTCCGAAATTTTACAATGTATTATTAGGCTTCTGTTTACTTTGTGCGGCGGAATCAAAGCTCTGAGAATGACAAAGGATCAGGTAACACGAGAAAGGATAGTGTTGAACAAGACCTCTTCATCATCATCATATCAGCCCAATGACGTCCACTATTGAACATAGGCCTCACCTAATTTTCGCAACGGCGAGCGATTTTGTGGCACCCGTATCCAATGACCACCCGCAACCTTTACTAGGTCGTCGGTCCATCTGTGTCAATCCGTCTGGCCAGTGTGGTAACAGTAGGTCAATAGCTACCTAAATTATGAACGGCACAAGACAGTCGTAGGCAAATTTGCTGACACTACTTTTCGGATAACCTGTTACATTCTTGTGACCTTCATAAGTGTTGTTCTTGTAACCTAGATGAATAAACGAGATTTCATTTCATTTCAGACCTCTTAAATTGTCTAAATAAATTAGTGATAGTAACTGATTAGTGGTTTTATTTAATTTAATAATTTTAGGTCTCGCAACACAAACAAATAAAAAACCGATGCACAAGAAGGTCAATAAACAAGTGTGTATTTTTTCTTAAAGATGTAGTGGCATAGACAATTAAAAATGTTAATAAAGATTAACGTGCTTGGTCGTTAGCCACCTCAATATATATCATTGTGATTTGCGACTAACTAATATTGACTGACTGGTGGAGAGAGTCACTATTCTCAGCATTGAGAGAACGGACTAAGAGGATACCTTACCATAGTTGTGGAAATATATTATATACTAATTATCGAACGCTATCTCTTTGGGAAAATTAGCGTGTAGTTATACTAAGGCTCTGTTTCACCACTGGCAGATAAGTGTCTTTTAAAATACCTGAGACGTTTTGACAGATTTTATATGTAAAATACGTCAAACATCATTAAGTTTCATATGCATAATATGCTTATTCTTCAAATACTATATGATCTATTCTGTATCTAAAAATTTTTCAATAATATTTTTTATCTCTTCGTTCTAAAAAACCAATGCCTCAGTAGCACACAGTAAGCAATATTGATGACTTACAGAAAAGTTCACTTTATAAATGGACTAGAACGTTTTATTATTGAATACAGCGCAGGATTGTTACGCTTTGAGTCGAGTGACGTTTGCGTGACCATAAATCAGAACTATCAAAGTGAATCTATCTGGCTGGCAGCTCGTCTCTCAATATACGAATAAGCTTGGAAAAAATATGAATTTTGAACTGAAAAAATCAATACTTCAACACTGGATTGTTTTATATATATCAATAGATGTCGCGCGGGACTTCGCTCCCGTCCTTCTTTGTTTGGCCACTGCTCAGCTCCTATTGGCCACAGCGTGGTGTTATATAGCCTATAGCATTCTTTGATATCGATATCCTTGCTATCCAACATTAAAATAATTTTTCAAATCAGACCAGTAGTTCCTTAGATCCTAGCATTGAACCATACAAACTGTTCAATAGGTATTAAAGAATAGATTAAGTATAGATAGGAGAATTTGATAATTAGGTTAAAAACACATCAACGCATCGTTCCTTTTAAATACATTTAATATTTTTGATAAAGCTATTCATAAAACTTAATAATAGAAAATCACTCTTTCTTAATAAAATACGTTCGGTGTCTTTTCTCTGCTTGTTATTTCGTTATCTGCGATTTATTAATAAATTCTGTTATCGTGTTCGGTGAACCATTCGTAAAATATTCACTGCTTTACTCAGTCTCTTGATACTATCTCGTTCAAATTTATAACCTTAAAACGTAGTGAATAAATGTGATTTTTCATTGTATAAATAGAACAGTGTGTATTACATAATAGAGTATATAAAAATAGAATAGTTTTTGGATTGGAAGGAGGCATAAAAAGAAGAAGATTTATTGAGATAAGCTTTTCTTACTTCAATGAGAACCAAGTGTCAGGTCACTTTTTTGTTAAATATAACTTCTGCCCGCGGTACGCCTGCACGGTGTGCCGGAAAACCAGTAGCATATGTGCTATTCCAGGTTATAATCTATTAGCTTGCCAAATTTCATACAGGTTTCAGCCGTTCTCGCAGGATTACGTAACAAACATTAGATCCTACATACATACATACATATAGGTCACGCCTCTTTCCCAACAGAGGGGTAGGCAAAGACCATTTCCTTCCACTTGCTACGATTCTGACATACCTACATCTTTGGCTTCTTCAACATTCATCAGCCTTTTCATGCATTCTCGCCGGTTGAGGGTACTCCTGATCTGTCCCTTCTTTAGAACGTTACATATTTGGTCATGGTACGTTCTTCTAGGTCTTCCCCTTCCAACGTTTCCTTTCACATTCGCCTCATATATTTGTTTTGTCACTCTTCCTTCATTCAATCTCTCTACATGTCCAAAACATCCATCATAGATCCTAACTTTCCTATAATATAAATAAGTAAGATTTGTCCGTGTAGTGATGGATTAAGAATACATAATGTCACTACCCCATTTCAACCTGTGGGTGTCATACAAGGCGACTAAGTGACTAACCTTAAGTAACAAGAACACTGCGAGAAAAGGAAAATTCGAAACAAAATGATATGATATGATATAATGATATAGTAGGCTAAATTACCTTCAAAATTTTTGTAGGAGATCCGTGCCCATCAGTAGGATGTTTATTGGTTGCAATGATAATGTTAAAATTTATGAACAGTACCTACATAAGGTATACCGGTACCTTATGTAGGTACTGTTCACAAATTAAACACATATCTACGTGGTACATCTAATTGTAAAGTTACATTACAATAGTACATTCTAAATAGACGCTTTAAACCCAATGTCCATGAGTGACATTTTAATCCGTCACCGTATATCTTGTTGTAAAGGCCAGCACATAACAGCGACGCGTAAAAACGTCACGTATATTAACGGCCGTCTGTACCGAGTTTTATTGAGTGCTAAATAAAATAATAGCAATGTTAGCTGCCGTTAAGTGCTTGTAACAGGTGTGTAAAAATAATGGCATTTTATTAAATCATTTTGCTTGGTACGCTTGTGATTAATGAGTACGGATTTATTAGAAAATGGATAATGCAATATTGTTGGATATACGTATACGTAGACGTAAGTTAGACCTAAGTCACTCGTGGACATTGGGTTTAAAGAGTATAATAGCGATGGTGGCTGAATGGATAAGGGACCGGCGTGCAAATCACGTGGTTCGAGTTCGATCCCGACCGCCAGTACCAATGTGGATTTCACTTTGTAGAATTTATATGTACTAGTCAAGTGACTTACCATCTGCTGACGGTGAAGGAAAACATCGTGAGGAAATCCACATACCCTAGAAGAAATTCTATGAGTATGTCTGATCCACCAACCCGCACTAGGCCAGCGTGAGTGGATTATGGCCTAAACCCTCTCAGCTCTCTAGTTAGAGGAGAGGAGACCCGAGCTCAGCAGTGAGACTAAATGGGTTGCTGATGAGACGTAAGTTATAATATTGACTGTCACCGTGGCTTAGTGGTTCAGGTGGTCGCCTTGCCACTAAAATCGAGTGACGTGGGTTCAATTACCACACGAGACAAATATTTGAGTGATTAATAGATATTTGTTTATAGTCTGGGTGTATTGTTGTCCTTTATTTGTATGTTTGTAAAAATCCCGAGACGCAGGGCTTATGCGTGCCGGGTAGTCCTTTTTAAAAGCTAACTAAAAAAGACAAAAAATATTAAAGCTTTAAAGACCAGTATTCGTTAATGGCCGATTTTTAATAAACCAAATTAAATTTATGTAAGGAACTCAAATTTTATCAAATCTATGTATTGTATCTATGCAATTTTGACAAGATACAATTTTATGTCAAAATGACTCAAAACAAATTCATAACTCACGTCACAAAAACTAGCACATTTAATTTTATTCCAAATAGAATTAATGTCTTACTCAATAACCAGCAAAACATATTCATTCTTTATTCATTCATGATTGACTCAAGCGTAAACAGCAATATATTTCCCTATAGTGCTAGTTACACACTGTTATTACCCACTTACCCCTACCGTAGGCAGTAAAGATTAAATCTAAAACATACAAAATCTTGGCAACCTAATAAATAACGCCAAGTTGATACACCGGACGCACCTTTTCCATAAAATCGTGTCGGTTGCTGTCGCAATATATCACGGGGGCGTAAAGGCGGGTACACAATAGCGTTACACCGTAAAAACGCGTAAATTAACACGCGTATATTAACGTAACGTGTTGCTACATGTGTACTTTTTACGGATAATTATATATATTTTGTGTGATTTGTGTCGAATTCCCCTTGACTCTTGTTTAAACGTTGTCCTGGTTGGTTTATTCTGTTCTTTTTTTTATCTGGATATTTAATTTTATAACCTTTCTTGAGTGGTTATTCTTATTTACTATTTGGATTTTAGAATATTTGCTTGTTACATTAAATATTGGAAATAAATTAATTTCAAAAGTAAACAAATACAATAAAATGGCGTTTATGGCTAATATTAGAATTTGAAAGTTAATTGAAGCTATAGCCAATTAATTAATAATGTTTAAATTATATTTATTTTATTTTCTTACAGTGTGATCTAGCCCTAAGACTTATATCAAAAGTATTGCCCTACCACTTGACGAAGGTGTACTCTAAAAACCACTATTATATTCCCTCTGTAATCGTATCTAATAGTAATAAAAAAGCAACTCTTTTATATTTTGTATAATTCATGAAATTTAAACGGTGTGATGGCTAAACATGATTTCTGAATTCAATTCCGACTGGCTATGCCATTGTGAATATAACTTTGGAAGATTTATAATGTATTTAAACTTTTACTTCTATTTATGAAGTTACTGTTAAAATTTACTATCTGCTAACCGTGAAGGATAACAACGTGATTAAGCCCATATATCCTAGAATTAATTATTTTGTATGTCTGACCTACCAGCGTGTCTGAAATGTGGCCTAAATCCTCTCAATTTTTTCATAGTACAGGAAAAGAGATCCTTGCTCAGCAGTAAGACATTTTTGAGTACTCGTTCTTATAACTTTTAACACGATTATTATGCAATATTAAAATTTATATCTCCAAGTTTATCTGTACCGGTGTGGGCATACCTTGAAAATTTATAAAATTTTATATAATAATATTATTATATGCTGCAAGCACAATGTAGCCAAAAAATTAAATAAAGGTGCTTTGCAAAAAATAGTTAACCACCATTCATAATCATCATCAGCAACCCATTAACTCCCACTGCTGGTCTCGGGTCTCCTTCTCCTCTTCTCTATCTAGAACTACTACTACCATTAAAGTCAACCAAATATTTTATTGTTAATATTCTGTGCTTATCAATTCACATTTTTGTGAAGAGTCATTTTTGAACATTTGCGTATTATTTAAAAGATAAAACATAAAATTATGATAAAAAGGGCAACAGAAAACCGTTAGTTAACTTAAGTTATGACTTAACGTTGTAACAAGAATGAAAATTAATTAAATCTGACAGCCTTTCTTGTACACACGAACTATTAATATAAATTATCTAATCGCGTGTACAACACAAAGTTAATTATTTTAATTACAATTTAATGTAAAGGGTATCTCTTTTGTCTATTATTACGAAGGCATATTAACAATGTTTGTTGTATTATATTGTGTATTCCATATTTGTGTTTTTAGTTCTTTCGTTTTAATTAAACAGAACTCATAGTTTTAACTTATAAAATGTTTACGTTGAATTATATTATAAGTACACAATCGCGTCAATACCCGTAATTTTTTAATAAATGACGGGTATAGACGTGATTGTGTGTCGCCTCTAAATTGCTTAACATTTTGACCAGTAAAACTATCGGAAATAAATTTCCGTAAATTGACATTTTAAAAATCTGTTTGTTTTTAATGAAGGAGAGTGATCCCTACCCTAAAGTATATTGTAAATACAAATAAATTCAAATCCCTTGCATAGAATAAACTGTGCATTACAAAACACAACACTGCAAAAGTTAAACCCATTAATTATCCATGACGTCAACCGATTCTCCATAACCAGTGTTCCATTGCACATAACAAATGACGTATGATTTTCAGTAATAAATAACATTGGTCGCGGTCGAAGAAGCCTCATGTAAATAATGTAAGATATGATTTGCGGACGCGAAGACGTGTGTGGTTGGGTCATTTGTTAGCTGTACATTCGTGTGGTAAAGTGTTTTGTTATTTTGGATTTTTTTGAGATACTGCTCAGTGTAGGGGATTAAATTTATTGGTTAATTTGTTATAAATGCATAAGATTGTTTATGCGTTGGTTTCGAGTTTGTTAATTTTAAGGAGAATTAAAGAAAATATAAATACGAATGTATTCTTGTATCTCTCTAAAATAAGAAATTGCGTACCTATGTAATATGTTTTACACTATAAGAAACATAATCATTATCATTTCAGTTTCCACTGCTGGACATGGGCAATTATAAGAATTTAGTAAATAAATTTCCACTCTCCCATTGTTATAAACATGAACGAAACAATGATGACTAAAACCTTGTCTACACATGTATGCTAAAGAAAAAGATTCCGACTAATTGAGAACCTTTTTTATATGAAGTCGATAAAAAACGATTCGAAAGACTGGCTTCTTATAGCAATATTGGCCTGTTAGTCTAGTGGTTAGTGACCCTGACTGCTAAACCGGAGGTCGTGGGTTCGATCCCCACCCAGGACAAATCTTTGTTTGATGAGCAAAAAGGTTTGTTCTTTGTCTGGGTGTAATTTATCTATAATATGTATGTATTTATTTAAAAAAATGTATTTAAGTAGTATATCAGTTGTTTAGTACTTACCCATAACACAAGCAAATAAAATTACTTAATTTGGGACTAGATGGCGCTGTGTAAATGTGGTAGAATATTAATATTAATTAATTAGTTTTTTAAATATATCCCAAAATCTAATACTAAATATTGAAATAGTAAGGTATTTTTTTATTTATTTCAAATACAAACATTAACTTATTTTATGAAACAACTCGATTACGTAAACATTTGCTAACACTTGCGCGCACACATATACGTCGGGCCCTAACTATGCACCGAGTCTGAGCGTAATATTGTAGTAACAAACGACCTGTCGTTTGTTTAACGACGATATTAATCGTTGTTTTGTCTACTATCCACTATCCAACATCCCACCATCCATACAACATCCACCGACGGAGAGGGATTTATGAAAACTTGTCGCGATCGATCACCAAACAATCTTGTATTATTTGAAGAATAAGCCCAGTTTCGTTTTTCGGGACTTCACTACCATCTTTCTTTATTTGGCAACTGCTCAGCTGCTATTAACCATCCTTAATGTTATATAATGGTAATCCGTAATGGTCTCGTACCGCGCGGTTCCAGAGGAATTTCCTCCCAAGAACTATCAGGTTGTGGAATGAACTCCCTAACGAGGTTTTCCCAAGGGACTACAGTATGGGGTTCTTCAAATAGGGAGTGAATAGGTTTCTTAAGGGTCGGCAACGCGCTCGTGATGCCCCAGGTGTTGCAGGCACCCATAGGCTACGGTAACCGCTTACCATCAGGCGGACCGTATGTCTGTTTGCCACCGTCGTGGTATAAAAAAAAATATAGCCTATCTAAAAATATAACCTCTCTCGATATGTGCTATCCAAAACTAAAATAATTTTTCAAATCAGTCCTGAGATCCTAGCGTTCAACCGAACAAACAAACTCTTCAGCTTTATAATATGAGTACAGATAGTAGAAACCTATTAATGTCCCACTGCTGGACAAGGTTCTCCGCTCCTCTACCTAGAGAGCTGAGGGGTTTAGACTATAATCCATACACTCTGGACTGGTCGTCTTATGTGTTTACATAGCTGAATAGACCTTTTTTTTACATAAATTTAATTTTAAAATTAATATCGTAACGTTCAGCGATACTAACTATTAAAAGCACAACAAAATAATTCAGTTAAAGGAATTTGTGAAAATTTAATTGAGACTGTAATTTAATTACAGATGTAATCTTTTGAGCGATTAATATCTAATACTAGTTTATTCTCGTGAGTCTGTTCACTTGGAAATTTAAGGCAATTTTACTTCACTCCACTTTAGTAGAATCCGTGGCCAGAAATAAAAATTGCTGTTTTATTTCTCATAAGTTACCCAAATCTCATGTTATAATTAAAGTCATATCAAAGTTATAAGAAGCATGCCCTGATCTTGTATTTAATAAATTTGAAAAATTGAATAAATTTGATAATTTTAATGGGTTTTTCCGTCTTGAGATTATTAGAAAAAATGTGCCCATATGAAGACAGTAGGTTAGCCGTCTATTACATGATGTGACCAAACGTAGTTGGCGAAATGTAGGGTGTAATGCACCTCTGCCTACCCCTTCAGTGATAAAGGTGTATATTTCTGTTAGGTTTTGTTATATTTTTGTTTAAGACATACAAACAAACATCTACTTATATATAACTAGAAGTCGCGCGGGGCTCCTCACCCGTCGTTCTTTTTTTGGCCACTGCTCAGCTCCTATTAGCTATAAGGTGTTGTTAATATATCTTATAAACTTCCTCAATAAATGGGCTATCCAACACTAAAATATTTTTTCTAATCGGTCCAGTACTTCGGAGATTATCGCTTTCAACCAAACCAACAAAAAACTCTTTAGCTTTAAAATTAAATATTAGTATAGATATTTTTTATATAGATATTAGCTATATATTCCCAGTGACAGAGATGTATTTTTCAATTATAAACGGATTATTTATTTCGTTTTCAATTTACTGTTGACATTTAAATTTTAAGTAGGCTGTACTTAATTAGATGAAGAATTTTGTATCTCGGGACTTTGCGATTCATTCTCTTGGAATATAATATTTGTGTAATTGAATATCTTCTGAATGTTATGATTAAATTTTGTCTTATATCAATAATACAACATCAAAGCTAAATAATCCCTATGTTTACTTGTTCAGTAATATTATAAATACGAAAGTGTATTTATTTGTTTATCTTTTATTCACATTGCAGCGACGAATATACATTATTTTTTATTTACATAAATAGTTGGATGATCGAAAAATGGCACTACATACAATGCGGTCAAAATTGCGAGCAATAACATTTAAAAAGTATATGTATTTAATTCCTAGAAGAAATTCTATGAGTATGTCTGATCCACCAACCCACACTAGTCCAGCGTGAGTGGATTATGGCCTAAACCCTATCAGCTCTCTAGTTAGAGGAGAGGAGACCCGAGCCCAGCAGTGGGACTTAATGGGTTGCTGATGATGATGATGTATTTAATTTACTTTCGTAAAACAAAAATGTTATTATTAATTCCGGATTGGGTTTCCGTAGTTATTACTACCAGATGTTAAGAAATATAAATATTAATTACATAGGTACATGAAAATTCACCGTTTTAGTAACCTCATTACCAGTGTCATAGCAACATTTTATACACTCAATAACTGATCATTATTGTTCACGCAGATTGTTTCACAAAAGTCTCAAGTAGATAGTAAAAACAATAAAATAGGTATTGTTAAAGTTTCTTCGGTGGCGGTATCTTCGCTAATAAAACATCGTTTTAACAAAGCGAACTCATTGGCTTGCGGCCGTGTTAATTGGCTCAGTTAACGCAAAGCTATTGTAGGTATTCTTTTTTAATTCAACTGTTTTAGTCGACCAACTTGCTTTCTTTTAAGATAGGAGAAAATAACGGTGGACTGAACAATAGATAGGTTAACATATCGCACTAACAGTGAAAAAGTATTGTAAGGTTAAAATGCGACTGTGCAATTTTGAACCTTAAAATAAAGTATAGAAGACTAAGATTGCTAGATATAGAAAACTCATCTTATGTCTTATATACATTACTTAATGAAATGTTTAAAACAGAAAATAAACATTGCACCTTAAAAACAATTATATCCTTTGTATAAATCACGTTTAAAGTTCATATAAAACTGGTATTGAGACACCAAAAATTCTGTCAAACGCTTATCTAGCATTTCAAAACTAACCTCATAGAATTTTACAATACGTATTTTTTGCACAGCAATATGAACAAACATTTCGCGCTAGCCCAAAACTATTGACTACCACATATTCTCCCTGTAGTACGACTATATACGTACCTATAAATATAGGTAGTATAGGATAACTCACAGCAAACGACAAAACCCGTAATTAAATCACGCACCCGCTCTACGCATAAAGCGATACAGGGTGGAAGCGGTCTTCGGTCTCGGTACCGAAAAGTGGATAGTGTAGTATATAGATAATCTTATACCAAAGATAGACATCAGACATAGGCATATTGGTTTAGACCTTTAGAGTAAAAAACAAAAGAAGAAGTTGAATAAGCGATAGGTGAAAGACATCTCTATGATAAATACTATTCTAAAGACAATTAATAGGGCCATCTACCACAGTAGCACCACATACACATGGAAAGAGAAAAGTACTTACTTACTTTACCACTACTTTCCATGGAGGCATGAAAAGTACTGGTTATTGACTCTCATTTCTCACGAATCAGCTGATTTTTTTTCCCAATTTTCAATGCTAATATTAAGTAAATTTAGATTTATTTTCCAAACAATTAGGTTTCATACTGAAATTAACGCCTGATAGAGCAGCCCTTAAAATGCGTACAATTTTTATGGCATTTTTAGCGTCATTGTATCCGTTATCAGCCGCATACCTACCTCTCTCTCCACCCAGTATAACGAGAATGTCGCGTGTATTTTGAGAGCAACAACAGTGTCACTCAGCCACGGTACGCTTTGAACTCGCACGTCGCGTCGAGGTACGACATGTCGCGTTTGCCACGTTGCACGTAAATCACGCGCAGTCTGACGCGGTACTATTCTGATGTGGGAGATTAGAGGCAGGTTTATACCTAAAATTCTGTACAGAGAAAATATTGCTCTACTTATATCAGTAAAATACACTGTGCAAGTCGTCTTAGAAAGTTTGTCTAGACTCTAGAATAGATATTAGAATCAGATGTAGAATATAAATATCTGGCCAAAATGAACAAAAAATATTATTTTAAAAAAAATCCCAAGAATCGTATTATAAAGATGAGTCGTGTAAAGGAAAACCATTTATCTAGTTAAATTGCATATCTAATCATGACCCTAAAAAAGTTTGTAATTAATTTTTTTTTTTCATTGTTTAATTTCTTATTTTTGTTTTTATACCACAATAGTGACAAACATACTTATGGCTTATGGCCTACCTGATTGTAAACGTTACCGTAGCCTATGGACGTCTGTAATACCAGACGTATAATACAACAAGTACAAGTAGATACAGATTAGGTGGGAATCCCACCCACAAGAGAGTAAAAGAGATGACGAATGAAAAAAAGATACAGTATGAGGAATAGAAGTGCGAGAGGCATAACAGCGAGAACTGGTATGAATGAGAAGTAGTAGTAGAAAAGGCACCGACTCCGTTCGTGATATGATACGTCTGGTTTTTTTTTTTTAACTATACAACATAGTTAAAAAAAAAAACCAGACGAATCATATGTGTTACCGACCCATTTAAACCAAGTAGCAGGAGACTCCTGAACACAAAGTTGTGGATTGGAAGAAGGACAAAGGATAGTTGATTTGGAAATAGGTGTACTCTATCTAGTCCACTAATTGTTTATTAATGAAGTTCCGGCATGAATGATTTAATACTTAATGTTAGCAATGTGTTTAATTTTTGCTACTATTTTTTTTCGTTTTTTAATAAGCCAATACAAAAATGGTAGCAACACAACATTGCGATGCGACATCGCATAGTATAAATTTACGAGCTCACACAATGCATCACACTTACACTCACACATTCCTGTGATGTTGTTGACGATCGTCGTAGGAATGGTGACCCGAACCGTGGAAGGAAGACGCTTTGCCGCACGAAATCGCATCGCAGCAATTTACATCGCAGTTTTTTGCGTAGCGAATTCGTATCGCACCGATGCATGTTCAGTTTTGTGTTCAACTTTGTGTTTAAGCCCTTAGTATTTTTCGCTAACAGCATACAATTCCGGAAAAAGGCAAAGGTAATATCAATGATATAATGCAATTGTCTTCGTTTATGACGCAAAGTTCTCAACAAAACGGTCACTAACAAACAGCACCAATACAGTTAAGCCTTAAACTTGTACGATAAAAACTCGCGACAATCTGATTAGACTTATAAAAGACAGAAAAAGGATTTTTATCTCGAAATGTAAGAAAAGTTGGCTAATTGCGTTTGTGAAAACGATGAAAATGTTCAATTTTACTTTGATTCGAAGTAAAAAGTCTAAGTCAAAATAAATGTTGTGTCTCTAGGGCTTTACGCCGAATTTTTCGGTACATTCGTTTTCATTCACGAAAGTGATTTCGAAATATAATTTTTATTAATGTTTTTCATTTTTCGCATCTAATGTCTTATTTCTTTGCTAGATAAATGGTTTTATGTTTTTAGTTGAAACTAGAAACAGTTTATCTTCATTTTTTCGTTCTTTCATGTTCAAAATGAAAAGTTGACCTAAAAATCAAATCATTTTTGTTACTTTCACTAGAAAAAAATACTGGAGAAAGAAGTAGGTCTGTGAAAATATCTAATTATAAATAAACACCAAATGTACGTTGTCGTTACTTCTTGTATTACAACCAAAACTAGTTTTGTGGTATTAAATCCTTGATCCACTTCATTGTGTGGGTTCTCGCTTGAAAATGTTCAAAAATAACCATTTTTATGGTTAGACTATATGTGCGTTTGACGCGTAAAAATTAAATTAATATTTCAAACCTACTTAAAATAATCGACTACATTTTGATCTTTACTTTTAAACTTTCCAAAGCATGATAATATTCATTGATTTAAATCGGGAATTCACTTGAGTCAGCTTGTGACCACGGCCGGTGTAACCTGTTCGAAACGTCAAGCACCATAAGGTATGTAAATACCTAAATCCTAATCGCGTGAATTCCCGTTTTAAAATAAATAAATACATTTTGATCTTATATAAAAACTAATATCAAACACTGAATAATTCCATACTTATTTTGGAATAATCCCCAAATGGAAAAAGTGGAGCACTGAATACATTACCATAGTAAGTGTGTTTGTTGCTTGCCAGCACGACAGAACTTTGTTTCTAATGTCTGTCCTTTCGTCCTTTAATCCTTAAGTATAACAAATTGTACTGAAACAAAAACTCCCTTAAGATGTGAAAACTCTCAAAACGACGCCGTCGATGCCTTCAAATCTTCACTTCAAGTCACTGTGAAGATTTGAAACAGTAGACCAAATTTACTGGTTAAATAAATATTTAAAAATTGATAAGCTTCTGTATTTCAATTTTCCAAAATCACGTTGAGTTCTAACATAATAGTTACATACTATTCAGATCTTTGACGATTTCTTCTATATAAGAATATTAAAGCATGATGTAATGGAAATTTATGTAACAAAATTGGCAAAAAGATCATGTACTTACCGTTTATTTTTTTCAATAAAAACAATCACACATAAAATTTACATTTCTTCCCAAACCTTCATGTACACAATTGAAATAAAAATATCTAAATAGTAACTTTATATCTCTACTTGGTAGAAATGTATTAAATATATATATAATATAAAATATACGATTCTACCATATAACAATGTAAATGTATTACGTACCTATGTATATAAACAAGACGCCCGACCTCTGTTTCCAATAAATCTACTTGTTTCTTGGTCTTAGAACTTCTGTACATTTAACATTTGTCCGATACAAATCTTAGTCGACCGTTCTCTGTACCGCACCACAGAATACCTAGTACGGCGGACTAACTTTAGCCATAACCATTATCACTGTCCCGCCCTTAGAACAAGTCCAATGGCGCAAGTTACAAGAGAGATGCAATTATCGGTACACTTATTGGATGGCAGTAAATTGTTTCTGTATGATATTTATCCCTCTGAAAATTATTGATAATGGTTTTATATTCCTTAATTTAACACATAGACATATGAATGAATTTTGCTAGACGCTAATTAAATACCTGTGTGTAAAGTTCCTTGTGGTTTTCTGTGAAAGAGAAGACTTTTTCATTTTTCATTGCATTTGATTTTTATTTTGTACGTATGAAGTGAACTTATAAAAAGGCCTATTACCATGATACTTATGACAGCAATAAAAAAAATATAAGGTTAAAAATTGTAAATTAATATTTTTCTCTCAGTACCGTATTTTATATAATTATATACTCGTACCTGTGAATCGAAACAAACATGACGCTTTAAAGAAAGTTGCTATAAATGCCATTTGTAAATATTTCATGAAAATCCTCCACAAAATTCTATTTCCGGGCCAACTTCGTCACCAAACACTCACAATATCAAACACCTGCCTTCCATTTACCACCAACATTACATCCAAATCCCTCGACACACTAGAGCTCATTTCTTCCAAGAACATATTGTCACATCATAAAAAAGAAGTTGGCACATTAAGCCAAGCGGCCACCAACCTTGCCAAGTTTATTACTTGGACCAAACTTCGCAACAGTCATTCAGCTTGGCGTAGATTTTTATACGACGTCCCACTCCGTTTATTGCTTAAATAAGTAATTTGGTAGGACGAATCTGCATAATGTCGAGTTGAAAAAACAACTTGTTTTCTTTTTTTTCGAATTTCTAATGTAAAAAGGTCTACGAATGGAGTGAAATCAATGCGTATTGTGAATAATTTATTTTAGAGGTATGAGTAGTCTCTGTCATGAAAAATGCGCTTTTGGATTATTATTAGGTTAATAAAGATCGGTTAGTTGTATTTGACTCTATGTACTAAAACAAATATATTTCGGAATTTAAACTCTGTATTAATCTATACATAACATATAGCATCACGCGTTTTGCCCCCGAATAGGTTGGCAGACGTGTTTCACACCCACGTTTCGCCAGCTATGTTTGGTCCCATGAAATAGGGGGCGAGCCTATTGGCATCTACCGGGAACATTTGTTTACCAAACTCCGGGAAAATCTCAATACTGGAATTTCATGTTGGAAAAGTCCAATACCATTTTCACCCGACCCGGGAATCGAACCCGGGACCTCTGGCACAGCAGTCGTATAAACTTCCCGCTGCGCCACCGAGGTAGTTAATTACACAAATTAAAAAAACAGTAATCTATACATTTAATAAAATAGTAGCGAGTTGATGTCTGTACAGTGGATATTGAAGAAAAAAAATATAAAAAATAATGTGAGGGTCTTTTAAAGACATAGAATGTTTGTCTGTCTGTCTATAAGTTAGTACGTGCATCACCCAAAAAACTACGGCTTGGAATTGAATCCTGTTTTCACCAACGAAATGTATTGATAGAGATCTAACTTAAAATATAGACTACTTTTTGCTGGCATACCACGTGGGTAGAGGCTATTTATTTATAAAAATAATGTTTTTTTTTTGTTATAGACAGTACCCATTCGATAGAAAAATCCCGGAATCTATATGAGATTTACAAGACCCCTATTACCTTTCCTTAGTGAAGAAGTTCTTCTCCAGAAACCGCATTCTAAAGTCCACTATTCACTTTGACAGTTCTTCAAAAGGAACAAAGTATAAATTTACTACTAAAAGTCCTTGACAAATCAGTATTCTTTATGTCTGAGCCAAACCTGTTCATGTAAGGTTTCTTAAATATTTCTCTTACTGAGTAAATAAATTATTAGAATAAAATAAAAATGAAAGCTCGCATTTTTTCTTAATCATTTTGAGTGATTTGAGTTCGTCAGCTGGAATGTCCGTTTGTAGACAAGTACCTATATAAGTAGGCCCTTAAATTAAAAAAATATATTGTCAAGCACTTTTGTCCTTTATAATGATGACCCATATTATTTTTTACAAGAGGGTCCGAGATTTTATTTCAATTTGTACGTTTCTGATCGGCCAAGGAGTTTCGTTCAAAAAGCGTAATCTTTTCTCTGTCATGCATCTGTGAGTCAAATTAAAAAGGAATGCTTACTGATCAAATTTAAGGGTCTATTATATACCAATACTAGCTCTTGCTCGGGGTTTTGTTTTTGTGGATTATTATTTGGCCATTACTCAGCTCCTACTATTCGTAGCGTAATTTTATAAAGTCCATAACCTTCCTCAAAAAATGGGCTATCCAACACTAAACGTAAAAAAAAAATTTTCCACAATTTTTTTTTATTTTAATTTTCTAATCGGACCTGAGTACCTGGCTTACATTACATCCAAACAAACTCTACAGATTTATAATATTCAATTATAGAAGTATAGATAAATCAGAACTTTATAAATTGGAACCTATTAAAAGCCAGCAATAAATACCACTGACTTTTGAAACAGCGCACAATTTATATGCCTTCGTAATTAGTTTAGTTGAAGCCATAAAGAGCATAAGTTGCGAAGTCACCAAGTACTTAGTAGGTAGTTAGTGACTCATGTAACCTATACCTAGCAGTTATAGTGAACACCTAGGCATCGAAACTGCAGTTTTCTGTCTCTGTAATAATTCGAATAATCTGACAACATAAACACGTAAAAAGAGTTATATCCACAAATTAAGTAATTATCAAAACTTTAGCCCGCTTTATCCATATTTATAAAATGTATTAAACCTATTTTATTCATATCTTGAATTAGCCCATAGTTTAAACAGACAAATATCTTATCATTATCATCATACTGCTGGGCACGGGTTTTCTCGAAGTAATGTGGAGGTAATTTAGCCTACTATACCATGCTGACTAGATATAGGGCTGGTATAGGGTTTGTTTTAGATTTTCCTTTTCTTGCAGTGCTTTTGTCTGCATATGGTTACTCCCTTAGTCACCCTTTACGAAGCCCACAGGTTGAGATGGGGTAGTGATATTATGTATTCTATTTAATCCGTCACTACACGGATTAAAAAATGATAAATATTTTAGCAATTCATGAATTCAATGTGAGGGTACCAGGTCCATCGTGTAGTAGAGCTTGGAAAACAGGCAGTGCCTTGGACTTGCGATTTCAGGAGTAGGATTATGGGATCCCTTTCTGTGTAGACTACATTTTTCACTATCTGTGTTCCTCTCACCACCTAGCCAAATTTGATAAGAACCTACGATCACACATTAGGACACCCTTTTCAGTAACAAGCGAGTTTTGTGTATTATGAAATGATGCCTCTAATAATTTCCTCTATAAATATAATACGTTATGTTTCACTGAAATATATTACAATGGAAATTCGATCCATACATATATTTTTATCTACATATAACATCGTAACAGGACCCTGCATACACCCGTATGGGGTGTAACATGTGAAAAGACAACGAATGTGTTTATTTATGTTCCTATAACGGTACCAATAAAGGCAATAAGAATAATGCGTACGCATCGCCCTTCATTCCCCTAAGGGGATGAAAGAGCTTTAAGCCGTTCTAAAACGGTATCGATATGCAATAATATAACGTAATATAATAAATATCTGTTACGGCCCGTTTTTGGAACATTTTCTTCTGTTGGTGACGGCGAAGGGATTGTTTCGGAAATGACAAGTTATTGCTGTTGGTAATGCATATTGTGGGTAAATGGATAGTTATGGTGTTTTGTTCTTGTAACATAATTCGATATCAATAAAAAAACTATTATAACTATCATCATCAGCACGGGTCCTTTAAACATTTTGGAGGGAATTTAGCCTACTATACCAGGCTGGCCAGACGGGTTGGTATAGGGTTTGTTTTGATTTTCCTTTTCTCACAGTGCTCTTGTCTTCTTAAGGTTACTGCTTTAATCGCCTTTTCGACACCCACGGGTTGAGATGGGGTAGTGACATTATGTATTTTTAATTCGCCACTACAAGACTATAGGTCTCCTCGACCTCTTATTACAAAGACTTCTTCATTTTTTGACTGACCTGTTGGTCTAGTGGTTAGTGACCCTGACTGCTAAGCCGGAGGTCGTGGGTTCGATCGTGGACAGGACAAATCTTTGTGTGATGAGCATAAAGGTTTGTTCTGTGTCTGGGTGTAATTTATCTATAATATGTATAAATTTACAAAAAAAAAATGTATTTAAGTAGTATATCAGTTGTTTAGTACCCATAACACAAACAAATATAATTACTTACTTTGGGACTAGATGGCGTTGTGTGAATGTGGTAGAATATTATATTATTATTATTTTTATATATATAATTCTTCTGTACGTGTGTTGACAGTGAACTCCTCCTAAACGGCTGAACCGATTTGAATGAATTTTTGTGTATGTATTCAAGTGGATTCGAGGATGGTTAAGATTCACAAACAAAAAAAAAATGCTATCGATTGGTATATCATGCAGGACAACGTCTATCGGGTCCGCTAGTTATCTTATAAGTTATCAAAACATTAGTGAGCTAGGAATTATAGTATTTTATGATCGTTAAAATTTAAACCTTAACCTTAACACAACATTTGCACCTACTTCGATCATGTCTGTATCACCGTGGTTGACTGGTAGAAAATGCATGTGGCATTAAGTCCGCCATTGTACATACATATGTGCATTAAGTTTGAAATAAATAAATAAACATCTATTTTGTAAAAAACATGAATGTACGTACACTACATACTACTGTATTCTATCTCATTATAGAGGTATAGTCTAACAAAATTTGGCTGAATATCAGTTTTTTCGGGGACGACCTACCATCTCAACAATGCGACCCGAGGGGACAAAGATATTTACGCAAAGGGAAATGTAGTAAGAAAAACCGACATAACCCACTTTATTCTTAGAATTCCTCAAATTACCGACTTCCCTGATCATAAGACTTGCCCTGAATAGATAACATTTTTGGTATTGAAGGTACTATACAACATTAATAAGCTAATTATGTCTCACAACTAGACACGAGTTATAGCTCATAAGACTGCATTTCCCAGTATTTTTGGTTTTGTAATTGGTAAACGGCAACCTATATGTAACGATTTACCTATACGAGCGATGGTGGCTGAATGGATAAGGGACCGACTGCAAATCACGCAGTCCGAGTTCGATCCCGACCGCCAGTACCAATGTGGATTTCACTTTGTGGCATTTATATGTACTAGTCAAGTGACTTAACATCTGCTAACGGTGAAGGAAAACATCGTGAGGAAACCCACATACACTAGAAGAAATTCTATGAGTATGTCTGATCCACCAACCCGCAGTAGGCCAGCGTGAGTGGATTATGGCCTTAACCCTCTCAGCTCGCTAGTTAGAGGAGAGGAGACCCGAGCTCAGCAGTGGGACTAAATGGGTTGCTGATGATGAACCTATATGTTGCATTTATATTTACAGAAGGAACGTAACGTTTCAGACAACCTAATAGTTTCTATAAAATTTTACAGCTTTTGTTGGTCCGCATCCGTGAGGCCACGTTGCGATAAATATAAATGGGTTAGTACACACTTTCATCATAATCATCATCATTTCAACCCATAAACGTTCCACTGCTGGGCACGAGTCTCCTCCAAAGGATTTGAAGGCAATTTAACCTACTACACTACGCTGGCCAGACGGATTGGTATAGGGTTTATTTCGAATTTTCCTTGTCTTACAGTGCTCTTGTCTGCATTAGGTTACTCCCATAGTCGCCTTTTACTACACCCACGGGTTAAGATGGGGCATTGACACTAAGTATTTAAATCCGTCACTACACGGATAAGTACACACTGTATGTAAGTTTTTTTTTTGTCTGAAATGTATGCCGTTGAAACGTTACCTGTGTGTATAAACGCATTACCAGTTCGTCGGTCCATCTGGTGGGGGGCCGTCACACGCTACATATAAATAAAACAAATATAACAACAAACACAATAAGATCTAAACAAATATAAACTATCGAAATTACTGCTGCTAACTTAATAGACGCGTAACAAGACAAACAAATCAGCCCGGGACCGTTTGTAGATATCTCGCAACTTTGCCCGCTGTAGCTCCGGGACTCGTTAATCCCCGGACCTTGCTAACTAGTGATGCCGATGTAAAACTCGACTCTTGATATTCGAGTCGATTAAAGTTCAGACAGTTCTTTGAAAGATCAATAAGTATAATATTCGATTAATATTTTAACGTTTGTACTTAATATTAATATTTTAACGTGTAACTTAATAGGTACTTAATGAAATTTTGAGTCTTTTGGAATTTAATTGACTGCTTCAAGGTAGAGGAGTTCAATATTGAGTAGTAATCTATAAAGCGAAGTGGATGTAGCTACTTGGTGTCATGTCGGTTAATTAGATATTCGTAAAGATCCCAGTGAGAAAGAATATGAATACTAGTGCATGCGTTGTGTTTTTAAAATAAGCTTTTAAAGCAAATTAATTAGCATTTCTAAGTTATCTTAATACCATCTCACTGATACTGTCACTCATTCAAACACAAAGCATATTAAGCAACAATGTTTATCGATTCAACAGTCACATTAGCATCTACACCGATTCATATTCGATTATCTCGATTCAATAGTGCGATGCCGCCCTAGTCTAGGACAGCAAACAATACGACCGGCAATTAATACTGCCATTATACTAACGAGCATCCCACTATCCGGGATCGGACGATTAGGCGACGGGAAAAACTCGGGAGGTCGAGAAATGTACTTGAAGTTGGCTTGTATTTAGTGTTTACCGTCTTAGTTTAGGATCAGTAGTGTATAAATAGAATGAAATTCGAGGATGTTTACTTCTAGGTATTATAAAAACAAAAATTTACTTGTTTGCTCTTATTTAAAGTTTCAAGGGCACACTGAATCAACGTGATTCTTAACAGGAATAATCGCAAGGCCGTAGATTGCCATAGGCTTCGTCCACGTGACCTATGGAAACACGTTTTATGAGTACACAGAAGGCCTATGACTGTTTCTTGCTTTAAAATAACACTTAAGCAAAAAGTATTTATTTATTTCTACATTGCAAAGTAAAAGGAAAACACCAACTCAACACAGTTTCACATTCACTTCTACATAAATATCCAAGAAATGAACTAAAAAACAAACATAATGATAATGTTGCCATCGTAAAATCGCTATGTCATGATTAGTTTTTATTTCTTTAATTAATGCAAAATTATTTACATCACGTATTAGTTTTATAATATTAAGACTCTTTAATATTCAACATCAAAAAGAAGGTTCTAAAAGTAAAATACACTTCTTTGTAAGAACAAGTTCTCCGCGAAGCCTTTGCTCTTTGTAATTAAGGCTCTATAATTAAAATACCATTCGTTCCAAGCGGAAAAAGAGAATAATCTTTGGCATATCTGTCTGGGTAGCACGGTCTTTAGCTAGGATATGTTAATGCAATACCTACCTATTTAGCTATATTTTAAGACTGCCTTTTCAAGAAGAGTTCGTTAATTCCACAACAATTATAATTTATCCAACAGACGATAGTTAGTATGGAAAGGATATTAATTGCTACAGAAAAAATAACACTATTGAAATGTGATTTAAAAGCACATAATATATTTTAATTAAAAACATTGCGTAACTTTTATGCAGCAATACCATTATTGTAAGATGTGTCGTTGTTCTAATTTTGTGATCATGAATGTTTTATTAGAACAATAGTTATGACCTGTAAATAGAACATAATTTAGTTGTTTTAATACAGCCTAAAAATCAATAAAAGGTCTCTAACGTAATACATTATCCGTAATTTAAAATTCCAAGTATTTTCTCATCTAAGTTGCGACAAATTAATTCAATTTTTATCATTATCTCTCTTCCACGTTTACCATTACAGTGACAAGATCGGAGGGATGTTTAAGGCGACTGTCTTAGATAAGCGGAGAGTGGCATCGAGCGATAGAAATGTCCGCTGACCAAAAGTTTGAATACACTTAATTTTTATGTTTGTCGTATCCAAGTCGTTCCACAACACTCAAACTGGACAAAATTCTCACTCATGGTTTTCGACAGTGTTTGATCTTCGCAACGTTTGTTCAACTCATTTCTTCATTTGTTTTGTATATTTTTAAGTTGTGATATATCACAACAGAATTTAGTGCTCAAAACAACATGCACTTGATCTGTTTATCTGCTGAAAAAACCCGGGTTCTGAGCCATCAAACGGTGGTTTTTGGTAGGATAAAATATAACATAAACAAATTAAAAATGATACCTATATACATGAACTAAGTAGTTCTATTGGTTAACTTTAATATTCAGTCAGGTCATAATATTAAATTAATTGAGGGCAATGTAATTGAGGGCTCAGAAACCAGGCATTAGATATTTATAATATTAGTAAAGGAATAAAACTGACTAGAAAGCTCGAAATTTTAACCAAGAACAATTTGAAATACCAGGAAAAAAGGTGGTGAAACAAGGGGACGACTAATTCTTGGCAGACATCAATTCATCGCCGTTCCTCCGCTTCACGCTCTCTCATCATAATTTTGCTGCCTCAACGTTCCTTACTCGAAAAATCAAGAAAACGCCAATTAATTGTAATAAGCTCTCTCGTCTTTGAAACGCTTATAATCACGCTGGCGTATTAGAGGGTCGAACCTGTGAAGCTAGGGGAAGCAACCCTCGTGGATCACTAAGAAATGATCATAAAAAAACCACCCTTAACTTTGTGTTCGAGAGACTTATCGTAGAAGTGCTTAATAGTAGGTAAATACGAGTGCTTACGGGAGAGAAAATTGAGACGTGCCCGCTTTAAAGTCTGCGAAGGCTTTTGCTAAAATCAAAATACGTAGAGTTTGCAACTAGTTCATTTTGAAGTCTTGAAAATCCCAATTAATTAAAACCAATTTTTTGGGCACCGGACCTTATAAAAATAAGATAAAAAAAATTATGATTATAATCATTTAATTTATATTACACAAAAAAACTGCATTTAGTATGAAGAGCTTATATAAAACCGGTTGCATATTGACATTTCAATGCAATAATTTTTTTATTTATTTTGTATTATTTATTTTAATTTAATTTACATTTTGTTTTATTCTTAATTTTGTTAAATTGTATCTCTTATTTATTATTTTTATTCTAATTTTCATTTTATATTTAATTTTATATCTGTAATTATTGTGTGTGTAATTGGTCCATGTTGACATTTTTAATAAACGAATTGAAAATTGAAATAATACATCGATGACTGCGCTTTCAAGAATAAGTGCCCGTATGTTTTCACATGAAGGCCAAAGGGATTTAATGAAATTTAATTTTGCTGAGATTTTTCTTTTTCCCGCCAATAAAGTTTACGGCCGGAAATTTACGGGTAAGCAAATGTTTAGAAATCGCTCTGATGAATAATATTCTTATAATGGCGTCAATTTTAATTACACTTTTTTTTCACTCAACTTTTCTCGAGTACCTATCTTGTTTCTGTTAATGACTGTGTATCTTGAGTTTACTAAAAAGTTGAAATATTGATGGCTCTAGGGATAATAACCTTATTCCTTACCGCCAATTTAACGATGAACTTTTTTTACAATTTTAATTTTATGTAAAGAAAATTAGATCTCAATTTTGAATTCTATTGTTTATAAAATACAATAGACGCTTTAACATTTTATAGAAATCTCGTTGATTTTATCAATATTCCATATTATCATTTATTATCCCTAAGATTCATATATAAAACAAGCTGTTGCCACACCCGAGGATCTTCTCTACTCAGCTCTTGTTGGTCATAGCGCGATGTTAAATAGCCTATAAGCATCATCAATAAACGGGCTATCCAACATAACATATAGATTATTTTTAATTCGTACAAAATTAGTTCCTGGGACTAGCGCTTTCAAACAAACCAAGAAATCAATAATAATAATTGCATTGCCTTTACAGTAATTTCATTTACATTTAAATCTCGACCATAATATACACGAATCAGTGTACAAAGCTTGATCCGTGTTAATACACTGTACTATACAATATTTACTTATGCCATTCCCCGCAGATAATACCACTCAGTTAATCTCGTCGACAAATAGATGGATATAATAATTGTAATTAATATTATCATTTAACTAACAAAGTGTCAATATTACATCTTTATGGTAGGGTATACTTAGTAATGGATCTGAAACTGTTGGGTATCAATTCTAATTCTTGGTTTTCAAAGTTCTCGTTCCATTTTATTATGTTTATCTATACCTACTAATATTATAAAGCTGAAGAATTTGTTTGTTTGGTTCAACGCTAGTATCTCGGAAACTACTGGTCCGATTAGAAAAATAATTTGTATTAGAGATAGATTTATCGTATAATATATAATAATAGGAGTTGAACAGTGGCCAAATAAAGAACGACGGGAGAGAAGCCCGGGCGACTTCATACAATTCATGAAAATGCATATCATACAATAAAACTCAATTATTCACAAAACGAATAATCAGAGTGAAACTTTATTCAAACTCGTAAAATGAAAGCTAACCAGACCAGCCCAGTATATCAGTCGGCCAATATGAAACTTGTGAGCAACGGAGTGAGTTTTCATTGAAAACTTTATCAATTTTCGACTACGCCGAGCCAAGGTCCGACTTCCAATCAATTATGTCGCCGTATATAAGCCTTTTTAGCACGAACGACATAAGACCGATATTATAAACTCAATTTTTGCATAAATTTGATATTGAGGTCTATATTCTGGCCTAATGTAAATTCAACTTTATCTAATTATGAAAGGACTACTAGGTGTTGCTCGTGGCTTCGCACCCGTTGTTTTTTGTTGTGCGCTACTCAGCTACTATTGAACCCAGCGTGATGTTATATAGCTTATAGCTTTTCTAGATAAATGCGCTATTCAACACTAAAAGAATTTTTCAAATCGGACAAGTATTTCCTGAGATAATAGATGAAAAATGATAAAATATACTCTGTCTCTCTACTTATGCTAAAAATCAAGATGATCTGTTTCTTAGAATTGAGAGTTCTTTCTTACTGTTTAATACCTGTGAGACTATACTAGTAAAATATAATTAAAACAGTTCGAAATACCAAATAATGTGTTTAAAATTTTATAAGACTTGGAAATTCATTTCCTAATAGGAAAGAGCTGTGTTCACGGAAATAATATTCCACGTGGATGTGGCCTAGGGTGACTTGCTCCATTGTACCAACACCACCAGATACTCGATGAATATACACTTTAAAGTACAGTCAGTATATTTATAGACTGTTTTTAGAAGGCGGATTCGCAACGAAATCCATATATATTTATTATTTCGTATCAATAGCAAGAACATCAATAACAAGACGCAAATAATCTGAAGGTAAATCTAACAAAAACAACTTTTATGAATTTTCAATTAAGAGAAAAATGGACATCAAAATTAGAAATTAGATATAACGATACTGACATTAGTGAAACAAAGGTGACAAAATTCTTAGGACTATATATTGACAACAATATGTCATGGAAAACACACATTGACTATGTACGTAACAAAATAAACCAATATGCGTATGCTCTGTACAGGCTAGGAAAAATTGCCAATGACAAAGCACTGCTCACAGCATATCATGGCTATGTGACCTCTACATTAAAGTTTGGTTTAATCTTCTGGGGCGACGCCACAGGTATTCAAGATGTCTTTATAGCACAAAAAAAATGCATCAGGTCCATTTGTAAATTACAACGTAATGATACATGCAAACCATTTTAAAAAAAATTAAGAATACTGACTTTACCATGTCTGTATGTTTTTGAGGTAAGCATGTTTGTAAAATCAAATATGCACCTATTTATATCAGTAGAGAGTCAACGCCGCTCTGATACACTTCACTTCCTTAAAGCTAATACAACTTTTTTACATAAAAGCATATATGCAATGGCTCCAAGTGTTTAATAAATTACCTAAGAATATTAGAAATTGTAAGAGTATCAGCGAATATAAACGCAACCTCTTTAAGTTTTTGACAGATAAAGTATATTATTCTATTAATGAATTTTTAAATGATAATACCAATTGAATCTATATTTTATTTTTATTTATTTTTTATTTTAATTTAATTTTGATTATTATATTATATTCACTGACATTCCGTAATAATTTAATTTCTTGTTCGACATTAATTTAATAAATTCGACATCTTTAATTTTCGTATGCCGTCTCGGCGAATCATAGTAGAACTATTTTGAATCACTGTGCCATCTCTGTAACCTATGTTTTACGAAATAAATGAATTGAATTGAATTGAATTGAATAGATTGTCATAATTCTCAATCGCCTAACGTAAAAATTATTTACCCTGTGACGTCATTCGTCGATTTAATAATAATTACTAATAAAATTATAGCGGTAATAATATATTTATATTAGGTTATACATGTGAAACACCGTTAGATCGAATGTAACTTTATTTTTATTTAGCGATTTCGAGAATATAGGGAGACGTGTATTGCTTGTTTATAACACATATCCTTTCTTTTCATCGTGTGTCCGCATTGATATTATAGTTCTTTTATTTTCACTATCAGTATTTTTTATTTATTAAATGTTTCACGAATAAGACTGATATCCAAGTTGTTACCGTAATGACGTAGGCATTCTAGATATAAAAAGTTATAGATGGATTCCGAAATGTTGTAGTATATTTAATTAATTACAAATTCAGACGAAATAATAACGTACATACATTTATACTATTATAACGTACTAGCTGACTTCGTACCGCCATAAATAAAAAAAATCGTTATAAAAAAAAAGCGCGCGGATCCTAGGTCTATGATATTTGTATTCTGCTACTATACTACCTTGATACTGCAATATATGTATTTAGTTTTCTACAAAAAATATTTTATTTCATATTTTACTTTATTTGATAATTTTACTACACAATTGTCATAATATATTCTTTGAATTTACTGGTGAATGATTAGTAATATATTCAAGTAATGAGGTTGTATAGTAAGCAAAAAAAAAGAGATCTTTGATTTCTTTTTAATCTGTCATACTGAATTGTCATTAGGGCTGACGTTGATAAATATAGTAATATACATACACAAAGTTGAAAAGATGAATGTTTGTTTGTATATTTGATAATTTTAACCAAAAAGACACGGGATGGATGTTTACAAAGATAAGTACTATTCTAATCAATCACGTAATATTGGTTATGTTTAATCTGAAGTAATTATCTGTGCTTAGAAAATATTGGCGGAAATTTCTCCTCTAAAAGTGAAAAGTTGCTGTGGTCACAGGAACAGATAACAGGTAATCGAAGTCACGGGTGACATACAGTATTATTATACGATTTTTGGGATTATATACATTTCATTTAATATCGTAATAACTTTTAAACTATTTGTCGAAATAACTTAGTGTAAACGACAAAAATTATCTACATTAAATGACAAAAGTGATAAAGGTATTTACATTCCTATGAATTAGTTTAATACCATGAAATTTTTCACTTTAAATGCAGTATCCGATTTAAATGTATTTCTTGCTCACTATTCTCTCTATATCGACTTCCACATAAAAGATAGGCATATGCTGTCGCGGACTTTTTTTTATAACTATTTAAGATTAACAATTCCTCCATACATTGTCCTTATGTAAAACTAACGGTTTATGTAGAGAAATCAGAAATAGCTATAAGATGGCAGATTTTTCTCCGACTTACTTTACATTTGTTCTCATGGTTTAGCCAATTTACGCGATATCTAGATAAAATATAGCCTATATGTTATTCTGATGTATAAAGTACATTACTGCAAAGTTTCATTAAAATCTATTCAGTGGTTTTTTAGTTTACTGGTAACAAACATCCAAACATCCAAACATTCTTACAAACTTTCGCATTTATAATATTAGTAGGATATACTATTTTATGTCATTTTAAACTTTTATATACTACTTATTAGTTAGAACCTGTAAGTTTATCTTCACTTCACAATATAATTGGAAATTAAATGAAATATTTTTTGTCAGTTAAACAAATAGTGCTTCGATCGTAAATCAAAAGAGTTCTTAAACTCGATACAAGAGCAAAATCAACGGGATAAGACTGTGTTTACTAGTTACATTCAAAGTTCTCGACCTGGGACGCGGTGAAGTACGCGTAGTGATGTTAAGATGTCCCGGAGGTGGGACATCCCGGATTAAAGACCGTCTCGAGGATAATGTAAAGTAAGCTACCTTCTCATGTTCATGGAAATTGTTATGATGTTGCTTTGGGCATTATGATAATGATTTGAGAGGAAAAATTTTAATAGTAACAAATTTACATAAATCTTGCTAAAACTTCTTTTTGTATACACAAAGCTTTAAATCTATTTTGTCTGGTTAATTAACTAATTAAAACCGTGGTTATTATTGTAGATATATTTTAGCCTTTAAAAAGTTAAAAAAAGAAAGTTCATGCTGGTATCACAAGCTATTAAAATTCTAGTCCCGCACCCAATAATCTCGATCCCGCAAACTGTATCGGTTAGTCCAACACTATTATACGTGGACTTTGCCCGGACATTTTCGACCGGCCCAGCTATGGGAATAAAAGTTAAACAAATGGACGTCGTACCGGCAAGTTTTAATAAGATTCTTGCGAGGTTTAGTACGGAAACTGTTCAGTGTGTTGGCTTTGCCCTGAATTGTGATGCGTTTTTCTTCTTTTTATTATATATTTTTCTCTTTCATGGCTTTTAATAACGCATTTTAAAGTTTCGCAATAATGTTGGTGTAATAAAAATGCGGGAATTTTTGGATCAGTGTACAAAGGGCGCATAAGAGAAAGAAAATGCGTTGTGTATTTTGAAGTAATAACAATGTCTTTCGTTGCTGTAATGACAAAAACAACCAAATCTCAATTGGAATATCTCTAGTACCTACTAATAATGTTTCTGACACAAAATTGTCACGTCAAATTATCTGGTTTAATTACAAACACAGCCCTGCCGTATCATTCACAAACCATTGGCGACTTTTTGCGACCCCGGTCGCGTCAGCAAATCCTTCAGGAGACCACTCACTTAATCCCGGGGCGGATTTACGAGGGTGAGGCCAGGGGGACGAACTAAGAAACTTTTCCTGCCACTTTGTGCCCCGATTAGTGTTGCAAGGTGTTCCAATTTTAACGGACTATACCGGTTCTTGTGGACCCTTTTATGTTTATAGCACGGAAATGATATTTTACTTTTAAAGATGTTCGTGGTTTTATTGAACCGCAACAGGGCCAATGTAATAAATTCCATTGATATGTATCTCGGTATCAGAGTATCAGAAACATTATTTTTTCTAAAATACACCTGTATTTTTGACTCACAAAATAGGGTCACGTTTTCTTCTCTTTGAATATAAATTATTATCTTCGCGTGACTTTCAGACAAGTTCTTAAGCCTTATTTAAATCAAGAACCAGGCTTTTTACGTAAAAAATGTTTCCAAAAAATGTTTCCATTTTTTACTGGAGTTACAATCAAGTTTAAGTGATATGAACGTTTGCTCCGTCGGCGTCGCGTCGGTATAAAAATATTAATCCGGTATTTTTCACATTAGCAACGGGCAACACTATGACGCGACCTGTGAACAATGTCCGATGATGTGACATTTTTATAAGATCCCGGCGGATATCTGCTCTTTATTTTTTCTGACAATTTCCTTCTGATTGTGTCGAGACGTTGCGACTCTCGAATTATGATTTCAGTTCTTATAATACACTGTTGTGACACTCCACGTTGGTTGAACGTTGTTTCTGTATGAAACTTGGTGAATTGTTGATCGTAACTAAAAGTTTTGGTTGAGTTTAGAAGTAAATATTTTCTTTTCTTACCGATTCTACTTATTGACACGGATGGCAAAGAAAATTAAAGTGTGGTTAGTTGGCAAGTGATTTAGACTTACAAAGAATTTATGATTGATTTGTATCAGTTCATTATTCATGATCAAAGGTTGTGTGAAACTTTTGCGTGCTACTTAGGAAATGTATTTCGATTTAGTATAATAATATTATAAAACAAATTCTTTTCACAAATCGTACATTTATCGTAATGGCCGAAACATAAACAAACCATTTTTCTCTCTCAAAACTTTATCCAGAGAATTTTAACGTTTATCGCTTTTTATTAAATTCTTTTTGTATAGAACTTAATTAATTGAAGTTTTACTCAAACTCAATGCTCAACTTTTTTTATTATGTTGTTTTTTACGAGTTTTAGTTAGTTGCTTCAAGTTTTTACGAGTAATTAAAACGAATGAATATTATTTAGTCTGAGAGGCCATCAAGAATTTAGTGGATACTGAGATTTTTTATAGGTTAAGTTTAATATTAATGGACTGAAATGGGTATTATTTTTCGAAAAAGAATAAGTACTTCAAGTATTTTATGCTTACAACATTAACTCGTAGTAAATTATATAAAATCTACCTAATTAATGATTAAGCCTGGAAATATTGTAACAAACAACAACAACACCTAAGACTTAAATACCAAAGTGGATTATCAAGCGTCTAAGGAATTATGTAATTTTTTTTTTATTAGCCTGTGTCATCCCACTGCTGGGCAAAGGCCTCCCCTGAACCTTCCACTGCTGTCTATCTCCAGCCTTATTCTATCATTCCTTGTCAATGGTATCCAAGTCGTCATACCAGCGTTTTTTAGGCATGTAAATATACAAGTAAAAAAATTGGAATCACATAATTAATATTATGAAGTAAATATCGCATTACAGTCTGAAGTTCTTGCTATAAACTCTAGTGGTACAAGCATATCTATATATCCCTGTTTCGGAGCAACACAGCAGGCTAATGCTTGCAAACTGTATTTTAATTTAATTATCCGATATATTTTCTATCCTTACAAGAAGGTCTAACTGCAGCTTAATGTAGCAATGCGGTTTAATACAAACAAATGACCTGAATTAAAGGCAAAGTCTTATTCACCTAACGTTTTCGACCGGATTGTAAACTGAATCTAAGTTTAAACGATGTTTTAACGACACTTTACAGGAATATTGTATTTCTAAATCGTCCTGAATGCACCTCTTATATGGCTAAATGTAATGCATTTGAAAATATACGGGCATAGTTTGCGGGCGGCGCTGCTGCAACGGTTAGAATAAGTTAATATAATTTGGCTCTTATTACCGTGAATTTTCTGAGACATGGAAATAAAAGAAAATTTAATTTAATTATTTAATTTAATTTTTATAAAGACAACGCCCGCACTAGGGAACAAGCCCTGTGTCGCGGGGAGCTTTACAAACATGAAACTAACGGACACAAAGTACACCCAGACTAGAAACAAATATCTATGAATCACATAAATATTTGTCTCGTGTGGGAATCAAACCCACGTCACCCAGCACGGTGATGTAGTGGCGAGGCGACCACCTTAACCACTGCGCCACGGTGACAGTCACGGTGAAAATGCAATTTAGAATTGAATTTTGGTTGAAGATATTAGTGTTACCAATGTTTTCCAATATTCATTGCAAAGTAAAAGATTAAAAGTAAAATAATTATTATCAAAAAAGTAGTAGTGTCATATTATATTATTTAAAATCATAGAAGTTGCCACTTATACTTGCATTCATAGCATTTATTATAAATATATGCACAAATAACAAAATACTCATTAGGTAATAACGTTCCTTTTTATAAGCACTGGCACCAATTACGTAGATCCCATACCCAGACACATTTATCTTCCTTATATTTCCAAAGGCAGCTTTCCAAGCCGCAGCGAGGCCTGCAGGTGTTCCAGTTGAAATTGTTTCTCCCGTCCAATGTAAATATTAGTTAATTAACTGTAAACCGAGCCGCGTTGGCTCTGCACCGTCCTCTGTTTGACTTGAGATCTAGAATTTAAAAATGTTGAAACACTTTGCACCTATTTGGATTGACTGCGAAGCTTTTATCAAATTCTTATCTGGTTTAAAAAATTGTTTATTCGATTTAAGAGTTTTTCAAATAGGATTTTTATTATTTTAATATCTTTTTAAATCATTTCATAATACTTTCTTTAGTTTCTTAGAAAGAAAATATAGCAAACTTTAGTAACGAAATATTCTGTAAGTCGTACATAGATGATCTTTTCATTGTTTAGTTCAACACAAATAATGTATTCTGTGTTAGTCTATACTTCAGCGTAATTACAAACGAGACGCGTATTTGCTTGTAGTGAGAGCGTAGTAATTTTGCTTATTCCAGTGTAAATATAAGTTAATTAATTACAAGCCAAGAGACAGCTTATTCGTGTGATGTTTACCTCAAGATAACTTAACTACTTACCTTTTATTTTTATATGCAAAGATAATTTATGTTGACAGCAGCAGTTTTTTTAAAGTGATAAATAAGACACCTCTAATATACTTTTCTAGAAGCTGTATTTATGTAACCGTTTCTTTAGGAAAAAATATCATTCTAGTAAGACATATTGTATAAAGTTTGTATTGTTGTCATTTCCCAAAGAACCTCATTAAATTTCTATTCTAAGTATAAATTTACCTTAAGCCTCTTATATTGATATTTCCTAGAATCAATCTACGCAAGGCATCGCATCTACAAAGTTATTATGTTTCAAAGATCTCGTTTTGAACTCGGTACTATTCATTCCTTAGAGTAAATTCAATTCTGTAAGGCTTCAATTTTATCTTCGGATTTTATTCAGATATCAAATATTATATTTAATCTGATCTGTCTGTAACAAGTATCGCTTTGTGTCCTTTGAAACTTTGTATTAAAATTAATGGTCAAGCGGAATACCATTTATATAAATGGTATTAATTAAAATAAAATTTAACCTTAACCAATTTCCTTTTATATAAAAGGAAATTGGTTAAGGTGAAACCTCACCATGTTAAGTTAATCACATTCTTTGACTTTTCGTTAGAACACTTTTTTTGCGATTAATACAATTAATTTTACAATTCGTAAAATAAAATTTATTGGAGCTATTTGCTTTGCTCTTTACTTTTTAATAAATAGAAAAGAACCTTGACTCTGGAAAACGCTTTGGAATTTCATATCGATATGAAAGTTTTCTTTTTTTTTTTTGTTTTCACTACTGTTGCAGTCCTGTCTCTGTTCCTCATCATTTTCTTCGTTATAACTTGTTCCTCAATGAATTTGTATTAACATAATTACTAACAATCTTGTTGAAAACACTAAATTAACTGAAAATTATTTCAATAAAGATGTCAATGGAGGTTTTGCATAATAATATAAGGGATGAAATATTGGAGTAATAGGTGCCACCTACCAATTATTTTCTCTCGCTATACACAAACACGTTTCAAGGGTCTTGCCAATTTGTGCCCTGTAATTGGGTGTCGGGTAATCAATGCGTGAAATAATTTGAACTAAAGAGCCTGCTAAAGGATGATGTGAAGGAAGCTGTGTATTTTATGTATTTGTTTATCAAATATACCTACAGAAGGATTGACGTAATTAGCTGATTATAATTTTATTTACATCTGGATGGTTTTTGTTTATAAAGTAAAAAAGGTTTGAAAGTAGTATAAAATATGTGCTAACCTTGCAATCCGTAAATATTTATACTAGGGCACAGAATTTAAGCATAATAAAAAGTGCCACCTCATGTTATTTTTGTTTCCATGGTTATTAAATCAATAAGACATTTACACACGAATGTTCTATAGATTACTTTCTCAACTTCACAACATAATTAAGTCGATTACTGAAAAACCCACAATTGTAAATGTGCTTTTCATTGCAAAAATCAGCCATATTTTTATTTATCGGTCATTAAAAGTCAAATTCAATTAAATTGTTAAGAACAGCAAACAAATACAAAACTTTTTAAATAATTCTAAAATATAAAATTTGATTAAAATGACGAATAAGAACGCGTGAAAAACTATGGGGGAAACCCAGCAGTGAGATGTAATTAATTAGGGAAAAAATGGCAAGGAAATTTCAAATATGAATAGTAATACAAATATGCCCACTTAAAATATATTTTATTCCTGTCACTTAGTTTAATATGACAACGCTAAATGCGAATATATTTCAAAGGAACATTCCAGAAGAATTAAAATATTATTCAAAAATACCGCGAACATTTTCCACGGCGTTCGCTATTTACCATGTAATAAATTTACCGTTACGTACAGTACGGCACTCGAATGATTCTGCGAGATAATAATATTGTAAAATGTCCGATATATCGATAAGTTATTAAGTTTTAATATGTTTATGACGTCAACGAAAATTATGTACGTATTAACAGTATTGGTGACGATTTTCGGTACCACGGAAAATATTTTACTGAAAATTTGTCGTAAAACGAAAATTAAAAAGTATTGAAGTACTTAGTGGTGTTCGAGGTGTCCATAGCCAATGGTAACGGCTTACCATGAGTCAGACTGTAAATTTGTTTGACATTATCGTTGTATAAAAAGCGTATGTTTTAAAATAGTTTGCTGACAGTTCTGGCATCTTTATAGAATGGCTTTTAATAATATATAATTTAGCTATACTATGTATAATACATCTAACATTATGATATTCTCTTCGCAAGCCGAACGACATCTGGTCTAAGATATTAGAGCAACCAGAAAACCATCTGACCTCTCAATATTCTACCAGCTCACAGAACACCGAAAATAAAATAAAAAAGAAAGCAAGTCAAATCGCCAGAACACTAAAACACACCTGTAGATCTAGTTACATGAGTCAGCCGGTCGACTCAACAATTACTCAGCAAATTAAGGGAACCCCGTCGACCTTTTGCGGCGGTATATCCGTACATTCCTTTGCAACAGTACATTCTATATACTACGGTATACAAGGAAATTTAATTTCCTATCTGCCATGTTTTCCTTTCATCACAGTCTACAGCTGTGATGTTATTATTACTCATGGAATTATTGCACTTATAACATAGAAAATAAAGCTTGTAATTGTATGTTTTGAAAATAACTTTTAAATTTAGGGATACTTTTTAGATCTAACAAAGATTATATGCCTATTGGTGATAAGTAACTTGTCTATTCAGTAAGTACTTTGGCAGATATTTTCTATTGCTATTAGGTATTTACTCTTTGCTGTACGTACAATACGAAAGCAACACAAATTATATATTGTCATTATATTCAACGTATCAGGATCGCTGTCTGTGAAATATATAAAAAAGCAAACGAGGGATTCACCTCAAATTTATTCAAAATCATACTCGCCAAAGTATATTCGTCAAAAAGCTAACACGGTAACTTATAGCCGTTAACTAAATTAATTTCAATGTTACTAACACAAAAAATTATAATTTCTCAACTGATACATTGAACTTTATCATCGCGTTAGCCCGAAGCAAAACTGACTACATCACCATAATTATCCCGAATTCAATTAACTCAATAATACGAATGAACCGCGTAATAAAACAGTATCAAAGTGCGAACAATGTTTTCGTCGCTGCGATGTTATTCGGCCATATTCAGAACGTCATTAATTCTCGTACACATATTTTATTCTAGCGATATTCCGGCCGTGTCGCGTTGGGTGTCGCCGCGTCCGCCCAGGGCGGTTCCGTGCGCCCCCGACATTTTTGTCGTGGATATTATTGAAATCAAAATAGCTAGCGTCGTGGATTCTCCCATAAATTTTGCGTACCACAGCAGGCGGGCCGCTCCAATTTTTATTTGTGTCTATCAATATTTTTGCGTTAGTGTTTGTACTTTTTTGTTTGGTTATGTTGGCGCTTTGTTAACTGTTTATGCGGGGAAACTATAAAATTCAACATTTTATCATTTAAGAAAGCGAAATTATTTGAATTAGAATTTATCGTACATTCGCCCCCTAAATTGCGTATCGTAATATCTAATCACGACACAGTTTCGAGGGGTGAAATAAACAGTTCAAATATATAGCTACATGCATTAATAAATTACCTCTTTAAATCGACTTCAAAGAACCGAACCATGCGAGAGCGTGCAGCTGATTATCTTCAATCTTTTCCCTCCCCCTTACCGGTATAAAGAAAAGCAAAAGAGTACAAAAACAAATATTTAATGAATAGATTATCCATCTCTGCAGTTATTTACTTAGTTTGATAAACATCAAGAACATGAAACAATAGTGACTCTTGAGGGGCGAAAGAGTTGAAAAGTTAGAGTGCGGATGTAAATTAATGAAATTCTACCACTACAAGCGACTCGACGGTCGGTTTACAAAGCCAGTGTCCGTGAGACGAGTTTGCGGATAAGAGGTTAGATGTGATGGATGGTGCATGCTTTCAAACAATTTACTATGTAAACATAGTTAATAAAAACAAATCGACCAAAATCGTTGACGCTGCACTGACATCAATCATATTTATTCAAATTGATTTGTATGTATTATAAAAAAGTTTACATAAAAAACTAGGATTTCAGTACATGTACTAGAAAACTTCTATATCATATAAACAATAAAAATAATTCTATAAATATGACAAAACTCTAGAAAAACAAAGTGATAATTGTAATGATGTATTTCTTGTTTGTTAATACTTTAATAGTATTCTAATAAATTATAAATATATTACTACTGTTTACGGCTTTGCTCACGTGATTTTTGGGTTAAAAACAGTAATATAATAACACTATGCCCTTTTCCAGATCCTAGACTATAGGTTAAGGCGTAAAAACCTACGAAACAAACGAACAGAGTTACTTTCACATTCAAAATATTAACAAAGAGAATGTATACCTTGATCTTTTGTAGTACATACATTACAGCGAACTAAATCTATATAGATTTAGCTAACGTACACATCCATCCAACATAACTCTCTGCCAAATAGATCGACATACATCGATAAACTGGACAGCCAAGTCGAACTCGGCAACTCTGCACATGTAATCCCCTGCAGTGTGCACTGGCCCTAGTATGTGCCGCATCCACACAAACTATGATAACAGGATGTCAACTCTCCTCGCTCCACTTGTTAACCAACAACTTCGTACCACTACAAAACTTGTACAGAACTGACCCAGTGTGCAGATGCGGAAACGGCTTTAATACACAAATAATTACTGGAGACAAACTTTTTGAGGAGTCGAGTGCCACTAGCCGGAAAGTTTTTAGCAAATTTTAATTTACACGGTCCGTTCCATGTTTACGTTTTCATTCAACTTTGTGTTTTAAATACTTGAGGGTGCATTTTGAAGCTTATTTTGCTGGTTTGTATTAGGGTTATTTGGCTGAGTGGTTAATTAAGCCAGTCTTTATGTATATCTAAACTGAAGTTAAGTGAAATTTGGAACCTAAATATCTTGCGATTATAGAAATAATATTAATTTATATTTATAATGTAGGAATAAAACCAAGCATCATCATCATCACCATGAGCTTATTTGTATACCTTGAAATTGAAACCCTGGACTCACATAAATCTTGTTAGGAATAAAGACTATAATACCAGCTGGGACTAATCGAGGGTTCCGACTGGAATAATTCATCATCATCAGTAGTAGTATATTTTATATAAAAACGTCTCATTGCTATGTATAGATGTTTCCTCGGAAGATGAGAATGTTAGCACTAAAATAATACCGCACTAGGCCAGCGTGTGTGGATCATAGTTTAAGCCCTCTTAGCTCTCTAGATAGAGGAGAGGAGACCCGTGCCCAGCACTGGGACAGTAATGGGTTGCTGACAACAACCTTAGCATACTGAACTAGAAAGCCATCTGTATAAATTGTAGTCTAACGTAGATACTACAATGTAATTCGAAGATATTGCATTTCTGACTGATAATAAAAACCAAAGTATTACAAAAGCTCGACTTTTATAAATTGGAAGGTAAACTTATAAAATATGAGTTGATCCAACTTCTTTACTTCGTTCAGTTTCCAAGTTTAACGGTAGTAGACGTACATCAGGATAATTTACTGAAATATTACATCACTGTAGATGAAGCACGTCTAGTGACGGATACCAGCCGGCTTCTGTTGGAAGAGGGTAGTTTCAGTACAAAATTCGTAATCTCCGTCATAATTATTATCCAACAACAGAGATGAAGCACGTCTAGTGACGGATACCAGCCGGCTTCTGTTGGAAGAGGCTAGTTTCAGTACAAAATTCGTAATCTCCGTCATAATTATTATCCAACAACAGAGATGAAGCACGTCTAGTGACGGATACCAGCCGGCTTCTGTTGGAAGAGGCTAGTTTCAGTACAAAATTCGTAATCTCTGTCATAATTATTATCCAACAACAGAGATGAAGCACGTCTAGTGACGGATACCAGCCGGCTTCTGTTGGAAGAGGCTAGTTTCAGTACAAAATTCGTAATCTCCGTCATAATTATTATCCAACAACAGAGATGAAGCACGTCTAGTGACGGATACCAGCCGGCTTCTGTTGGAAGAGGCTAGTTTCAGTACAAAATTCGTAATCTCCGTCATAATTATTATCCAACAACAGAGATGAAGCACGTCTAGTCACGGATACCAGCCGGTTTCTGTTGGAAGAGGCTAGTTTCAGTACAAAATTCGTAATCTCCGTCATAATTATTATCCAACAACAGAGATGAAGCACGTCTAGTCACGGATACCAGCCGGTTTCTGTTGGAAGTGGCTAGTTTCAGTACAAAATTCGTAATCTCTATAATTATTATCCAACAACAGAAATATATAATTTAACTAATTCTATTACTGGTGCTGACACTAATGGAATGTAGTAAATTCAAGAAATCATCTGTTATGTAAATCTTTTTGATATGACGAGGTGACCAACTGACTTACGGCCTGTCTGATGGTAAGCGGTTACCGTAACCTATGGGTGCCTGCAACACCAGGTGCATCACGACCACGTAAAAACTTACTATAAAACACTCATAACATAGCATAACGGCAATTCTCCTCCATATTTCGCCTGCTAAGTTAGTCCCATGTAATTGAAGGCAAGCCAATTTCCACTAACCAGGCACATTTCCAGACTTCTGACGTACCAGAAAAGACAGGTCGGCTTCAAGACACAAAAACCCAATGGCATTTTTTGTATGACCCGGGAATCAGAATCGTATACATTCCCTTACTCCACCAAGGCAGTTTCTTTTCTGTGTCTTGTTCCCTGTAATCACGAATTCACGAATCACACAGAAATGACTAATGTTTCCAAGGTAACCCGTACGTTGTCGGTTAAGCCGTAAGCCCAATATATCACAAAGATAGACATTAGTGCATTTTGTTTCTTAGAACACCAATTGGATTATATATTGATGACCTCTGTTAGTCGTGTTCTTTAATACTTGACCAGTTTTACTTTGTATCACTTTAACCTTTTTTTCCACGATGGTGGGAATCAAGCTTTCGGCTCATTTGTTGGTAGCATTTTATAGGAAGCCAGCCTATTGTCATAATTGTTTTGTTCCTAAAAAGCGGATGATCTCTCAATATCGGTATGTACACTCCTTAATAAAAGTACTTACCGCAAGGGGGTGCCCGCGCCCTTTCCGTGACGTCGTCGATTTGGCGTGCTCAATAAAAAAATGCCCAATTTACGTTCGCGTAATAGGCACTGCGGATAATTCGCTACGGTTCCGCAGTCGATGTTCATTCTTGTATATAAAAAGTATATTTTTTTTATTAGAACTTTGATCGCTCGCCTTTGGTGATTGTATAACAGCTGTAAATAAATAAACACATGTACACATATTCAAACTTTTTGTAAAGGGTAACATTGTAACAATGGATCACCGCGTGTTTATATCAAATCTCTATTTTTATATATTTTTAGGGTTCCGTAGTCAACTAGGAACCCTTATAGTTTCGCCATGTCTGTCTGTCCGTCTGTCCGTCCTCGCTTAATCTCTGTGACCGTTAGCACTAGAAAGCTGAAATTTGGGACCAATATGTGTATCAATCACGCCGACAAAGTGCTAAAATAAAAATTGGAAAAAAATGTTTTATTAGGGTAGCCCCCCTATATGTAAAGTGGGAAGTGTTTTTTTTTTTAATTTTAACCCTAATGTGTGATATATTGTTGGAAAGGTATTTAAAAATGAATAGGGGTTTACTAAAATCATTTTTTGATAATGTCAATAATTTCGGAAATAATCGCTCCAAAAGTAAAAAACAAAGCGTCCCCCCCCTCTAACTTTTGAACCATAAGTTTAGAAAATACGAAAAAAATCTGAAAAGTAGAACTTTATAAGGACTTTCTAGGAAAATTATTTTGAACTTGGATGGAAACAACAGATGGAAACTGCAGTTAACCAATATAATTTGGTCCCTGAATCGTATGAGCGCCTATACAATCCAGAGGTCAAGTTTCATTTGCCCGTATTTTTTTTTTAACTTCGTTTACATAATATTTTATTGTGACGGACGGGAAACTACGGAACCCTACACTGAGCGTGGCCCGACACGCTCTTGGCCGGTTTTTTAAAATTTAGATGATGTATCCAGGTATCGTAGTTACAAGTGAAAATAACAGAACATTTAATACCTAATATTAGCATTTAATACCTATAGATATTACTAAATTCGAATTAGTTCCAGTCATTTAAAAGCGAAAGAGAAAAATATTTTGTATCACGTTATCTAGACAATTTTCGGCTCATAAAAGTCCATCATTAATAAACTCAAATAAAATTATTATAAATAACGTAAAAGCAGGGCTGATTTATTTGCCAACTCCAATTTTACAGAATCTTGATTTTTAATATAAGATATTCATTCGATGTCCCATACTTTGGTGCGACCGATCAGTAATTTTTTCTTGTAGTCTTAAAAAAGTAAATAAACGTAATTATTCACTTTTTTGTAACTCGACGGTGGCGAACAGGCATAGTGCCCGCATGATGGTAAGTGTTTACCGTTGCCTATGCTGCCTTGCTAATGAAAAATGGAACAACTATGTACATCTGAAGTTCAGAGAACAATACATCTTAACTGATTTGCCTTACGTGCGTTTTTCTGTGACTAGATTAGTGTAAATGCGTTGTTCTTTCTTAGCAAGGAAGTATGGACGCCTGCATCACCAGGGGCATCACGAGCGCATGGCCGCTCCTTATAAAACCAATTCAGTCCTTTTTGTAACTTGTGAGATGTCTGGAGGTATCTTACAAGCTATCTTGGACTAGAGATTTTTATATACGCGTATTTTTCATTTAAAACTCTAAAGTCTGTGATTTAAAATTCTTCCATCACAAACATAAATACCAGGTTACATAATATTACAAATTAATTTTACATTCTAATATTATTTACGTCATCATCAGTCAATATGTAAATTAATGGACATAATTCCTGTCGTATGTGCATTGAAATCCTCATGTTCATTTATAAAATGTTCCAAAACAATGAAACTTGAACTAATCATGCGTGACACAAATTAATATTAATTTAAATGTTTTACGCATCATTGATACTGCAAATAAAATAATTCATAATTTGGTCATGCTTTAGTATGCTAATAATTGTACTTTTAATTACATTGACATTAAAAGCGTTACGCCAAGCGATTCGGAACCGTGGCATTTTTAACAATGTATTTTTTTAACGAACTTTGATTATATTTTCTTCTAACAACTATATTAATAAGATACAACTATGATGATGAAAATGATGACTAGACTGACACTACGATGTAGGTTATGATGGTTGCCTCTTCACTAACATTGCCATGCCGAGTGTCATAGGTTCGATTCCCATTAAAGACAAATATTTACGGGATTTCTAGATATTTGACACTTACCTACGTACTTTATGTTCATTAATTATAATTGTTTGTTAGTCTCTCAGCGATACAAGGCGTGTCCTGGAGCCTTAACCTTTTCCGAATATACAACATACTTATTAAAATCACTTCAACGCATATTTATAAAAAAATTATTTAAAATGCGACGTTGCCAACTCGCTCGAAGTAAACGCTCTTAATTTAGTTAGTTTTATTATTCTAAAGGCTTTCCATCTGTTTGTTTTATACATATACTAGTTGCATTGATTTTAATTTGATTGTTATTGACTGTTTACTGGAGTTCAGTTTTGGGTGCGGTTAGACTAACAATTTTGCCGTAATCCGAACCAGCAAAACAATGCATTACTATATTGTTTGTATTTGTGTTTCTGATATGAAGCGTGTCAGGTGAAACAAACAAAATAATTAAACACTAATAACATAATTTTGGTGGAAATAGTATTTTAAATAAAAGAGAAAGTATTATTGTTTTTATGAATGCTGAAATAAATAAATACTAACTCTTTCATTGTCTAATAATAATATAACAAAAGAATTGTAGAATTTTCTACATTGATGGAGAAATATAACACTAGGTTTTAGGTCTTGCACTTTGAAGACTTTATTTTATAGGATAGTTTTATGTTCCTGTAAAAAAACTATAGTCTTCAGTTTGGTTTTAATTGCTGCCTATTTTAAATTCCTACTGTTTCTTTTTCGTCCTTTTTTGTGAAAGCTAATTATTTTATAGTTCGTTTTATAAACACTTGAATTAAAACTTTTTTAAAGTTTGTTTAACTAAATAGATTTTTTATATTTTACTAATTTTATTCTTTTTCTGCGACTGCAATATTAAAATAAGTCGAGTTTCTTTATATAAGCTTAAAACTTGACTTAATTTCAATAGTTTAATATCTCCCTCGCCTTCAATATGTATGCAGAAAAGATTTCAAAAGTATCTTTATAGTAAAATACATAGAAACTGCAGCTTCTAGTTAATAATCTGACAGAGAAAGTGTTCATTGTCTTAGAAAAATATTAGGTAGCTGTAAATATTTTATACCGTTTTATCAACATGCTGTTGCTATTGAAAATCTAATATGTTTACAACATTTGCAATTTGCATTATTTTGTTACAAAAATAGACTTCTACCTAAATTAAATATTAAAAAACATTAATTAGTGTTCATACTGTATCGGTCAAAAAACACATAATTGTCGATTTACTACACAATTTGAAGCACAAACTGTGTATAAACTGCCAAAACTATAAATTGTTTTACAGTATTGGTAATCAAGCTCCATATGGCTAATGTGTCTGGCAAGAGCCAGGTCAACCTATTAACCCAGAACTATTCAAAACAACAAATTTGGCAAGCCATCTACAGTACAATTGTTTAACTAATAATGTTCAACAAGATGCTAAAGATGTTCCGACAAATAAAACTGGTAATGAATACGAAACAAACATAAATATTTGGCACGGAAACAAGAACATAAGGATTTTGGCTCTCCACCCCGTGGTTTGTATTAAACAGTCAAATTATGATAATGGAATTAATATTACGGACCAAAGCGGAACAAAACTAAAGATGGCCGTTACGAGAATGTTGCCGACAAAAATGGGACATTAATGTTACGAATGAATTTTGTATTTTGTTCGCTGTATTAGAATCGTTGGCTTACTTTTGCTCTTGTATTATTTACTGTGATTTCTATTTGGCTTAGTTATTTGTGTGAAGGAGTCTTAGTGGCGTACTCAGAGACGTTACTTAACTTTAAAGTTTATTTAGTAATAATAATAATATTCTACCACATTCACACAGCGCCATCTAGTCCCAAATTAAGCAATTATATTTGCTTGTGTTATGGGTACTAAACAACTGAATATACTACTGAAATACATTTTTTTTTTGTAAATACATACATATTATAGATAAATTACACCCAGACACAGAACAAACCTTTAAGCTCATCACACAAAGATTTGCCCTGGGTGGGGATCGAACCCACGACCTCCGGCTTAGCAGTCAGGGTCACTAACCACTAGACCAACAGGCCAGTCAATTAAGTAAAAACGTGTAATACTTAAGTCGATACGCCTAAAGACGATTATTCAATGAATAACAGATACTTACCTATAGGGAATTTTTAAATATTCAATTAAAGCTGTTCTATGTAACTGGTGGCCGAACAGGCTAGTCTCTAAAATCACCCAAGTGATTTTAACGGTGAAGGAAAACATCGTGAGGAAACCCACATACCCTAGAAGAAATTCTATGAGTATATCTGATTCATCAACCCACACTAGGCCAGCGTGAGTGGATTATGGCCTAAACCCTCTCAGCTCTCTAGTTAAAGGAGAGGAGACACGAGCCCAGCAGTGGGACTTAAGGGGTTGCTGATGATGATGATGATGATGAATGCCTATAGTAATAAATAAATAATAGCTGGTCAAATTTGGCCGGGTCCATTTGTAAGATGTGTTATCATACAGTCATGTGTATTAAAATAAATAAAGTAAATTAAAATTTATTAACGTAAGGTACGAGTAAATATGTATAAACAGAACTCTTAAAAATAACCAAAACTGATGATTAGCCTGTACTAGGTAGTAGTTTAAGGTCATATAAAGCACTCTTATACTCCTTATAATGTATTGTATTGTAATAATTGTAAATAACCTTTAATAAATTACTTATTTTGTTTCACAAACAGAACTCAGTAAACTGTTTCCATTATGGACGCTTTCAAAGTTTATTCCCATTACAGCTGCCAAAATCCCCTCTGTAACGGCAGCTCAAATCTCTCCCAAAAACAATATTCGCGCCAATACAGTGCCATTCACGAACATAGTCAGTAAACGTAAACACATATAAACGTAAAAAATGATTTTATTGTTGTATTTATAGTTAAGCTGTTATTGTGTTGCGTTCGGAAGTGCCCATAAAGTGCGTTTGAAGCGCGTGTTTACGCTACGGATTTGAGGAACAGTGTATGTTGACGACGCGTTAACGTTTTTGTCACAAAGTTTTGTTTATAGAATTGATTAGAGTAGTTATATAATAGCTATCTACGAGTACTGCTGGCCTGTGTATTTTTACTGTAAGGCATAAGCCATACCGCATACTACATTCATCGGTCTAAAACCATTGAGGGCCAGTCTTTAAAAAATATTTAATATTACTTTACTTTTTTACTTTTTTAAAAAGACAACGCCCGCACTAGGGAACAAGCCCTGTGTCGCGGGGAGCTTTACAAACATGAAACTAACGGACACAAAGTACACCCAGACTAGAAACAAATATCTATGATTCACACAAATATTTGTCTCGTGTGGGAATCGAACCCACGTCACCCAGCACGGCGATGTAGTGGCGAGGTGACCACCTTAACCACTGCGCCACGGTGACAGTCAATATATATTGTAATGATAAGTTATGTATTCATGTCCGTTTTTTTTAATAATCCGATGAGACCGAGATGGTAATAGATTACTAAGAAATAGGCATGCATGAGCAAACGCTAAAGGTCCTCCATCCATAATAGAAAAACATTGCTAAATTTGTAACAAAGTTTAACTATATAAAAATAAATTAATTTTCTTAAATTTCAATATGATTCACGTAATTTAATATTTTAATTTTATTTTATTAAATAGGTACAGTAACAGATTAACAATTACACAAATTTTAGTATCAGTACATATTATTACAAATCTGAAATCCAATTATGACTATAGGTACACAACATTATAAAAAACTGTTACACTAGCTTCTGTTTTGAGGAGTAAGCAAGAAGAGAATGCTGACACAAATACAATGTTAAGTATAAGATATAATAATAGTATATAGTAGATAGCATATAGTATATCTACTGAATATTGCTATAAATAACTATAGGTTTTTTATACCTTAAATACATAAAATAAAGTATTTTATAAGTTGTAAATGTAAACACACAGTTCGTATAAATAGTTCTAGTAAACGAAAGACATGGGCCGATGTGCATGGGCAAATGATAGACTTACATGAACTTACAGAACATGTGTATGAAACGTGATTTATTACATAAATTCTGGCTTAAAGATGAAAATGAAAGTTGCGAGGCCTTTGTTAATTTCGATAACATAGTTTCCAAAAACACCGATCAACAGTACTTAAAAATAATTTCATCCTATCTATAATCGAGAATTAATAACATGATCATGGGACGTTATGGAAAATTGTTTAGCCTCATATTGAAGGGTCTTTTGTCAAAGTTGCTATGAAAAGAAACAACAGCGGCTTCAAAGCAGAAATTTAATTTTCCGATCAAACTAAAAACTGATATTAAGCTTTACTCAAATATTTGAAGCATTAGGTACGTTTATTAAAACTTTTACAATAATGGTGCATGGCTTTCTAAATAAAAGAAACCGGTTCACTATATGGTCCATGTTTTAGACAAATTCAATACATTATAGTTACACTTTCACAATGGTTTTTGTACGAAACAATTTTTTATTGTACTATGGTTTGAAAATGGAAATACTGGCTTCAGGCCTTAGATTTAAAAATGAAATACTAATAATTACAAAACTTTACACAAACAGGTGTCAAATTAAAAATGAGGCTGTATACATCATTTATAAGTTCACCAGTAATCAAAAACCGTCTCTTGGTTTGTTTGAGAAATCGTCACTATCAAATTTATTTAAATATAATTTATGATTGAATATCTTTTCACTTATAGCTGTCATGTATATGTCAAAAGTTTATAGAAAATATGAGCAAAATCAGAGTAGACGCAAGTTCAACATAATTTAGGAAAGTTAGGCTGTCTAAGAACCATCAGGACCGCATAAACGTTTGATAGTTGCTTAAAATACATGAAAACACAAACTAAACTCGAATAAAAACTAGCTGATCGTACATACAACGGTACGTAATCAAGTTTAATTTAGACAGATTGGTAACATTCCACAAATTGGCTGTGCCATGCTACCAATTTGTGTTTCAGTTAATTTTATTACACACGTCCATTGATCGTTCGCCGGAGTTTTTCCGCAAACGGCAACTCTTGCTTATGCCCAACGCTTATAAATGACGCAATTATATATTTATACTGAGGGCGGTACTTTATACTGATTGTGTTTTAGGCTGGCCAAACACTGGGCCGCAAAGTTTGATAGCATTAGTATATCGTGATTACGTTTACTTTCGAACAGATAATTAGGACTGCCTCTGTGACGCAGCGGGAACAGCGAGCAGTTATATACTGTTACGATTGCTGCGCAAGATGTCCTAGGTTCGATTCCCGGGTCAGATAAAAACGATATTGGGATTTTGATCAGGTCAGTGTGGACCACAGGACAATCCCACCCTAATGCCTACCACTGTAACTCCTATAAGCCAGATTAACAGCGATGACTCTTGCGAACAGGGAGTTTTGTCACTCGGGAAGCCAAGGCAATGACTTTTGAATTGTGTATTTGAATAAATACACATATTGAGGAATCGGACTTGAATCTCATATTTGCACATCGGCCACTTGCTCTTGCGCCAACAAAAATAAAAAGAAAATCGTCAAAAATAAAAATAACAACACTTGAAAATAAAATGATTTTTTTTTTAAATATATTTATTCACTTTCATAATTTAAAAAAAAAAATTCACAATCGCCAAACTGCACAAGCAGTTTGTTGGCGAAAGAGGCGCTCTTACTCACTAAATACCTTATAGTTAAAATTTAAACATTGATTAATTCAAAGTTTGAATTCGAATTTGAATTTCGTGAGAAAGTAGCTCAGTGTCTCACACCTAACAGTTAATTAGTTGACGTAGCCTAGGTATATCGACCGTCTCAATTCTGTATCGGATAAATGGAGCGCTGCTCCCCGGGGACTCGTTCGAATTGACATGTTAGCCTAGTTAGTGGCTTTGTTTTGTACAGGGCACATTGTAAATGAAAGCTTTAGGTGATTATTATATTTGCTTTATGAGTATTTCTTTACGTCAGTAATAAAGTGATGTTCAGTTTGATATTGATGTTTACGTAGGTGTTATTATATTATATCTGACATTCGGCAAGGTCAGTCCATGGTGTCATGTCCAAGGTGACCGTATGTGACACTTTTACTATCGATCGTCTCCGTGCTTCGAAAGGCACGTATGGCCTTTTGTCTCGGTTACTACTTCATGTGGTACTTGTTCAGTCAAGTTGGAAGCCTTCTGAGCGACTATTGATGTGTCGGAGTTTCCGACACCAGTGTCTATCTTAATCTCATACGTACATAATAATAATTATAATGATAAGTGGGATAGGTCACCTGGATACAGGAGTGCCGTTGAATATTTATCTTGTAAAACCGTTGAGCTCGACGGATATCGGTAGATATTAGGTATCTCCAATTTCAAAATTAGGTAAATCTTATTTTGAAACAATTAAGAACACAAAAGAAACTGTATATAATCCAAAGCTTAGCCGTGACATTTTCATTTTGCTCGAATTTATCAAATAAAATATAATAAAAAAAGACTTTTCTCAAACCGCCTGCGGTCACATATTTCATTACGACGCGCGGATATATTTTTCTTGCTCTGAGTATTTGTTCAGGCGTTTGTAAATCTGACACCTTGGAAACCATATTTTTCGGTAATCCGTGACCCACCTAGAATAAAGATATTGTTGACAGTAAATCTGATTTATAAAGCTAGGTTTTATATCCTCTAAACAGCTTTAGCCTTTCATAGCAGCAATATATCTTTTGGAATAAAAAAGATCTAAAAAAGATCTAAATAGTATCTAATATGTATAGACGGGTAGCTTCTAACATAATAAACTTTTAAGTTTATCTATTTCATGAAATTTGCTTTTTAATTGAGATATTTACTAAATAATCCCTCAACTGAATAACAAAACATCGCAACAGCCATTACAATAATTGAAATCCAACAGATAACAAAGTGAATCCAAAAAAAGACTGATTTTAAAAAGTGATAAGTGTAAGTAACCAGTGCAAAAAAAAAACAATTTTAAAAGTAATGAAAAAATGCCAGAACCATGTATAGAGCGGACAGGACGCTGACCCGTATTGGTGTTTAGACAGGCAAACATTACGTTGCGCGTGAGAGTGTGTGTGTGACAGTGTCAGGTGGCGATGAGGCGGGGGGCGTGTGTGCCCCCGCGCCTCTTATCAGGAGATAAGGCACCGTGGCCGCCATCAAGCACCTTCGTCTCGACAAACGTGGTCGAGTCATCAGCGTGACCAGGCCGCTTGGAACTAAGCGGCCGCCGCCCGCCATGCTACACACACTAAACGCACTCGCCGGCAAGATTTCGCCGGGCGGCGGCCTGGACACGAACGCAAACAGACATACGCAGCCCAACAAGAATCACAAGCAGCCCTCCTCACCTTACAGCAAACCGAAGTAAGTGGAACATTTTATGCGACATTTTATTTTCAGATTTGCTTTAGATTTAGATTCAGTTAGGAGGAACTGTTTCGATCAACCAGTGATTTTTGCCATGTTTATTCTCTGCAATTTAAGTTTCTGTCTTCTCTAGTTTTAAGTCTTCTAAGTTTCTATCTTCAAAATAGTTTGATTACTCAATCTTTATTCAATCGTCTTTTTAAGAATCAACCTTAAAAATTACAACTTATTACTAGAAATGTCATTCATATCAATAGTTTATAACAATCGTAGTCGTAAAACACCAATTCTTTTAAGACAATACATACTTGAAAGATAAGGTTATTTTGTTTTCTACAATGCTCGTTCAATCCTTAATAGAGGCTTAGACTTTCTTATCGGTAGCGATCATAAGCAGTTTCGATCTTACTTATTGATCTTTAGCCACTTTAGTTTAAAGCGTTCCTTTGTTTAACATAATGTGTATCATCACATCATCCTAATTGACCTCTATGTATTCAAAAATATTTGTTGTTTCATCATCGGCCCCAACAGTCTGTGACGTATGTTTGCGATGGTTTTTAGACTAACCTAATCTACAGACCTGGTACAAGTTTCAAGATAAAACAAGATATGCTTATAACTTGGCCCCATTATGACTCTTTTGAGCTCCAAAATGATTGCGCCAAATGATGCTTCACCATTTAATTTGTTACTTTATTAAGTCCATTTTGTATTATTTTTACAATCCTTTTTAAATTAAGTTCTATGACTGTCTATTCAATATTGTTATTGGTTATAAAGAAAACACGTGGATTTTTATTGTTTTTATCTTATCTTTGTTGAAAATCATATATATATAAACTAATATAAACTTCATTTAAGTTATTTAATCATCATTATGATATCAGCTCAACGATGTCCACTGCTGGACATATGCCTCACCTAATTCACGGCACCACGAGCGTTTCTGTGTTCTAGATAATTAATATTTAAATTTTCCTAGAAAATGTATATCTTAAAACAGATACACCAATATTTCTGTACAATTTGATAGCTGTTATATCAGAACATATTCATGTAATATTAAATTAATACGTTATAACCGCGTTTACAAGATTAACATCAATTACTAATAGCTTTGTTATTTTTGTATCCGTCGCTATCTATGACAATAAATGTTATCATAATTCAAGATTTTGAATGAAGGCCTTATTCTATTGGTAGACACGCTTATTACTGATATCAAATGGAAACACAAGATTTATTTATAAAACTATTACACAAACAAAAGTTAATCATTTGAGATAGATTCTATTGCTCCAATAAAAGTTAATATCTTTAAAGTAGATTGTATAATATAAAGAAAATTGAAAACAATCCTCGAACATGAATCTCTTATTAAGTCCAAACAAGCAATCTAAAGGAATAAACTTAATTAATTCATAGCCTTTACACATTTTTACTTGGTATAATTTACTATATCTCAATTTAACTATTGCAGTAAGTCAAAAAGTTTGCAAGTTTCTCGCATACAAAGTTAGATTCTCTCTCATGTATTGCAATTTTCAAAGTTCGCTCTCTAAGTAATGTTTTGGCATGAGTTTTGGCAGTTTTGATGAATCATAAGATCCCAACACACACTTGATAGATTTATTACAATTTAAGTTTTTTCTGAATATTCCTTGCCAATTTTATAAAGAAATGCTTTGAAATGCTGTAGACAATTTCGAAGATTTGAATTATTTGATACGTATGTATTTAGGTTTTTGGCTATATTGACTTGCTCTTTGATGGCATCAATATTTATTCAAATAGTTTCATATTTTTTAGAAGAGAAATTTTTTAATATCGAACATAAAAAAAATGGTTAAATTTGATGCACTCACGTATACTTTTATTTATAAACTTCTATGTTTGTAGTACATAAAGTTCATTGACTTCATGTACTTTGTACTGTTTTATAACATTAAGTTCAACATTTATTTTTTCTAGTTCTTCATAATAATAATAATATGCTACCACATTTACACAGCGCCATCTAGTCCCAAATTAAGCAATTATATTTGCTTGTGTTATAGGTACTAAACAACTGATATACTACTTAAATACATTTTATTTTTGTAAATACATACATATTATAGATAAATTACACCCAGACACAGAACAAACCTGTATGCTCATCATACAAAGATTTGTCCTGAGTGGGGATCAAACCCACGACCCCCGGTTTAGCAGTCAGGGTCACTAACCCCTAGACCAACAGGCCAGTCAATACATGAATTAATATAAAGTTTAACTGACTACTAGTAGTAACGTAATGCACCTTGTTATGAAACATAAAATTTATTGTGACAGCTGAAACAGGTGTTGCTTCTGGGATATTTTAAATTGAAAACAGCTCCAGTGAATCATTGACACAGTGTGTCATCACCTCACCCTTTCAAGCGTGTGACAAATTGACGCAAGATATCACATTATATTTCGTGATAACAAACAATTCTATTTAGAATTAATTCTAGAAGTACTTTGCCTTTATTTGATTTTTTATCATCTATTTTGCTAAATGTTTTTTCTTACGTAAAAACAGGTAGATTTGTATCATCTTTGTCTCTATTTTTACAAGCTTTCTCTTAACTTGCAATGTACGTATGTAACTTTGACTATACTATTACTTTAACTATGTAAGTTTTTATACGGCCCTTAAATTATTTTTTTACCTTTTTTTGTTTATTGAAAGCTTGTCCTTAATTAATTGCGATTATTGTAATCATTGTATCAGTATCAAATGTCTTACCAACTAATGTTGGTAAGTCATTTCACCAACAAGTAAATATAATTAAAAAAATTTAATAACCCGACTGCAAGAAATCAACAGAGAGCAACGCACTAAAAAGACCGAAAAATTATTGTAATATTATTATATACCCGATTAAATTTAAATACATAGCATATGTCTATATTTGTAATCTCCATTTGATTCCCTTCTTTTTGATACTCTACTGGATAGGTTTGGTTAAAAAAAAAAATAGAACTACTTACAATTTGGAACCATTTAATTATGTATAATCTCTTTTTGAATATATGTTCCTTTGATTCTCTTTATTTTGATACCCAAGTCGTTAGGTTTGGTTAAAAAAAAAATTGAACTTCTTATAATTTGGCGTCAAAAGCCCGCCGTCTAAGTCTTTTAATTCTTTAACCCTATCTAAGGACACTTGGGTTTTCTAGACGAATCTAACGATACCCTAATTGTCAAAATCCATCCAGCCGTTTGGAAGATTCGCGGGAATAAAGAAATTTACAAACATACAAGATACGCGCGAAAAAAAATACCCGTCCTGACAGCCGGGTAAAAAGTCAGTCCAATATATATCTTGGTGATCTTGGATGTACTGATAAATTCCACAAAATTAAATATTTTCCAAAGTTTCAAGTAAATAACGGTAAAAGGTAAGTCGCAATACCGATAAATTGCTAAACAATGGCCGAGTAAGAACTTTTTCAATTAATATTGCGATCCAGTTATTGTACACCTAAATAATAAATTAATTAGGCGTCCTAAAGGAATCGGGGAGTTTTAATTTATAAGGCTTTAGAGTTTTTTCGCCGAGTACGACAAAGTTTTGTCCCGAGCTAATTGTGTTTCGTTTTGTTTCTATTAGTTTTATAATGTGGGTTGGTCGTTGCCATCATTATGCACAGAAACTTTTTATTCAATTCTCCTAACACAAACTAAACCTGTGTGACCTAATATTATCTGTTTAACTTTGTTTGCAGTTTGTATTACGTTTATTTTAGTTAAAAATGTTTTTTGTGTTTCCCATTTGGAATTATAATCCGTTTTAAATTATACGAGGTTGCTCTAGCTTAAACAGTCTGTTGCGAATTAGTGTTACGCTCTTTTACAATACTTTAATATAAACAAAACATATAAAAATCACAAAACACAGTTTGATTTTGTACACAAGATATATTTAATTAACAAAGTCCTATATAGTCGAAGTTAACAACTATAAAACCTAGCGTCACGCCTTCTTCCCTAGGGGGTAGGCAGAGATGCAACACACCCACATTTAGGTACCTACTTATGTTAGGTCCCATGCATGTAAAAAGAGGTGAGCATATACCCATATACAGGGCACATTTCTAAATTCCGGATTGATACTGGCAATGTCATGACAGAAAAACCGAATATCGTTTTTGTCTGACCCGGTAATTGTACCCAGAACTTTTTACGCAGCAGTCGTTCTCATTCCCGCTAGACTACCGAGGTAGTTACATATAACATAAGTATCAGGTACACTCATGAGATTTATAGTATCTGCTCCTATTGATTCTTAAAGTTCTTAATTCATCCAAATCCCTGTATAACGTCATCACACCATGACTACATAACTGACGTCACTGTGAACTTTGCGTCCCTAAATAATAATTTATCACTTGTGCAAATGTTTGACAATATGACGTCAGACTTTGACAAAAATAAATGGCTCCTCTTCAGACCGACCTTTGTCCGTTTACTTTGCTGAATCAAGTACTTCAACGAAATAAGTCTATTATTTGGGATGTTCTATATTTTTTCGGCTTTCTGTTCTTATGTTACGTTGTAGTAAGCCGTAAATCAGTATTTGTGAAGTTATATCCAGTAAATTGGTGTGGATATTCTTCAAGAGGATTTAGTTTGTTTTCGATTTCACCTAAGTCCGTTTTATCGAAAGTATTTCGACTAATCTTTTGGACAGGTAATAACCACGTGTTTGGCACACTCAATGTTGAATGAACTTTGTATTTAGTTAACAGCCTTTAAAGCAAATATTCTTCATCTTGTCTTCATCCCGAAGTATTTCGGTCCTTTGGACAGTTATTGATTTCACCGAGATGGTATTTCCAGAATAACTAAAGCAATAGCAAAAAAAAAAGTTTAAACGAAAGTACTAACTACTAACAGAAAAGAGTCAATTTGAATGCGTTTAAACATAAAGTATATTTTATAAAGTCATTTAGATACCATAAATATCTTAATGTGACATGAACCACCCGGCGTGTTTATGAATAGAACTGTATTGTTTTTGTTTATTTGGTTGGTTTTAGCTTGAAACATAGCAGACAAAAGCTAGGGAATTGGTTCTCTTGCCAACAGCGCCCAAAACTATCCAATGTTTCAAGCTCAAAACAATCCAAATAGAAAACAAAATTTGCCAACAGCTACTTCAAAACAGTAAACTTCAAAAAAATTGAAATCTGTCGAGAAAGTCTATGTCCCGTCATATTATAATGCTTGGACGTTTGTTTGGACATTCACACACAGCGCCATCTAGTCATAAACTAAGCTAATGCTTGTAATATTGATACTACAAAATTGAAGTAATGCTTAAATATCTTTTTTTTTTCGTAAATACATACATATTAATAAATAATTACACCCAGTCTTGGGTGGGAATCGGACCCATGACCCACTAACCACTGAGCCTCGGAGACTTTAAAATCTATTAAAAACATACTGACTTTTTAAAACATAATACAAATCCAGTCTATTTGGATTATAGTAATAATATAGTGCAACTACATTCCGTTCTCCCATTAAATTGACACAAATATCAAAGTTGCTGGCCTTAAAAAACACAAATATTAGAAACCAATTTATTTTTTAAGGAATTGGGCCATTGTTTTACACATCGTCTTCAAGTCTAAAGTAAGCTAATATAAGCTTATGTTATGGGATCTTGACAACTGATGAACATACATAATTATATTTCTAAGTACATACAATACATAGGAAACACCCAAACTCCAAAACAAACATTTGCAGACCATACAAATATTTGTTCCAGTCAGTATATATATAGTCAGTTTTCATCTAGTTTCACACTTAAACTGAAAAGGAAACCCACACCCAATCTCAAATGAGTTACATATCCAATGTCACTCGCTCCACACAGAAACGTGAGCGATATACCAACGATATACCAATACAACCAACATTGGTGCTTACCAACAAATGAACGCATATCACAACATGTTACCAAAGATATTGTTATTCTGTGAACGTGAAGCCATGGACCCCCCTCTCCCCTCCATCCCCTTTGTATGGCATGAGTCAAATCACGTCATTGGGGTGACATATGTCTTAATATTGTATGTCTTCGCGCGTTGGAGGATGAGGAAAGGTTTGGTCACAATATTTTATATGTGACCTTTGAAATCTTTATTTCAGCTGATATTAATGTAGGTAGAAAGTGGGAAGGAAAAACGTGGATATTTTTTATTGGGGCTATTTTTAATTTTGTGCAAAGGTACTCTCTATTGCTATTTTTATAGAGCTTACTTAACATATCATCCATTATTAATAATGATAATCTAAGGTTAAAAGTAAGTTTTAAGCCTTTGGTTTAAAAGTGGCTGTAGTTCATCATACCCGAATAACGCAAAAAAATAAATAGTCGAAAAAATGACAACTATTATTGCGCAATACACTTTCCTTGAATTGTTCCCTTTACGTCGAGTCGTGTCGTCTACGTCTAGTGGAGTGAGAGTCACCAGAGTTTTTATTGCCTCATGTCGATAATCCTCGCTTTCATTCCCTTAATGTCAAGTCAAGTCTATGGCCAATTGTCAAGCCGAAAGTACAGTCACATTTTTACTCCACCAATACTTACAGAAAAAAAATAAGCGATGGTGGCTGAATGGATAAGGAACCGGCGTGCAAATCACGCGGTCCGAGTTCGATCCCGACCGGCAGTACCAATGTGGATTCCACTTTGTGGAATTTATATACTAGTAGTACTAGTCACTTACCATCTGCTAACGGTGAAGGAAAACATCGTGAGGAAACCCACATACCCTAGAAGATTTCTATGAGTATGTCTGATCCACCAACCCGCACTAGGCCAGCTCGAGTGGAGTATGGCCTAAACTCTCTCAGCTCTCTAGATAGAGGAGAGGAGACCCGAGCCCAGCAGTGGGACTTAATGAGTTGATGATGATGATGATGAATACTTATATAAACTCGAAATAAAGGGCATCGACGTTAAGGGAACAGTTCGTTTGTTTGAAGAGTAGAAACTGCGAACCCTTATTATTGATAACAACAGTAAGCAGCTGTCCTGTCTAATAAGTATATCTAATTTTTTTTTTAATACAATGTTACTGTTAAGCCCAAATCATCTGCTGGGCAGTCTTCAAAATTAAATAATTTAATGTTCTTTATTGACATAAAAGTGCTTACATTTTTAATAAATTTTATGTTTCTACACTTACTAGGCCGAGCCTGAATCTTAGATGCTAGCCTCTTCCTAAGAAATCATTTTATAACACTAGTTAATGAATAAAAAAATACCACAAAACTAACCTTTTCGTTTAAAGTAGGAAATCCACGGATTGTCCACCCACACTTTTAGCACACAATAACTTCATCATCATCATCATCATATCAGCCCAACGACGTCCACTGCTGAACATAGGCCACAATAACTTACTTGATAGTAATTATCACACATGTACACATTTCCATTACATAGGTATGTTATTTTAATATATTTAGTAGTTATTTATTATTGACATTGGATCAAAAGAGAGTTATCATTATTTCCTTCTAATATTATAAATATGTCAAAGTTAAGAAGCATGTATGGATGAATGTATGGATGGATATTTTTTGCTGAATCACGCTAGAACAGCTGAAAGGATCTGTTTGATATTTGCAGATAAATTGTAGACTATAATACTACATAGGCTACTTTTTACCGACATAACACACGGGTGGAGCCGTGGGCGAAAGTTAGTAATTCTCAACACAAACTTTAATAAATTTATTTTATAAAAAATTTATAAAAAAAATCATCAATCGTTAATGAAAAAAATTGATGATATTGATTTTTTTCATAAACAATTGTAGATGTTATAGCATTGATTAATCGCCTATCCTTTACCCTTTACATTGGCATAACTTAGTGTGCTTGAACAATAAGTGAAGGGGGCGAGTGATAAAATAAAATATCGATAAAATATCCCTAGTTTTGTTGTAATTCCCCTTTCATTGAAATATCGATTGAAAGATTACAGTTAGATAACGTTGGTTAGCACTAAGTTCACTATCTACGAGTCCATACATTATAGATTCAGTTAAAATCACAACTGTCAATAATTACTTACTATACTGCCTTACTAATGAAGAATGTCGCATGCCTAAGTTTAGTGTAAATTGTCTTTTAGGGAAATTCGTATTTTGTTAAGTTCTTATTTAATGACACTAAAAATAGATTACTTAAGGGTCGGTAACGCGCTCGTGATGCCCTTGGTGTTGAGGCGCCTATAGGCTACGGTAACCGCTTACCATCAGGCGGACCGTACGTCAGTTTGCCACCGTCGTGGTATAAAAAAAAAACCGACTTCGCTTCCGTCGTTTTTTGACCACTACTCAGCTACTATTAGCCCTAGCGAGATGTTATATATAATAATAATTAAAGCCAAAGAATCCCTCGATAAATGGGCTATCCAACACCAAAATAGTTTTTCTAATTAGACCATGTTCCTGAGATTAACGCCGTTCAACGAAACAAACTCTTTATTATAATATTAGTATAGATTATATATTATATAAGTATAGATTTATTTTATTTTTCTTAACAAGCAACTTACGAAATCTACCGGCATTGTATACGATAAGGGTCCCGGGTTCGGTTCCTAGAATCGGAATCTGGAATCTGTCGTATATGGGATCCAAACATAGCAGGCGAGATGTGTGAGATGCACCTCTGCCTACTTTTTTGTGGAAAAAGGCGTGATGCTAAGTTAAATTATTGATAATCCACGTTGTAGAATGAAACATATATTTTAATGATCAATTGAAAGTTTTAAATACAAATAAAGATAATTTTAGGTATTAGCTAGCCTTAGATTATGCGGTTTTAATCCTTATAATTGTTTTGGATTCATTGCCACCAATCACAAAGAAAACTGATGTTAGTCATTTCAAGAAACAAAAAAGTTTAGTTACAAAATTTCAAAAGTACCAGCAAAAAAAATTGAATACAGAATTCCTTTACAAAAATATAATTTTGCTTAAATAATCTTAATAAAATACTTTACTAAACATTAAATCGATAAAATAAATCGATATATTATTATCAATTATCATAAAGTTAAAAAGAAAATACAACACTAAACTCAAAAAATATCAAACAAAAATCGGGTAGAAACAGACCAAGTATATTATAAATACCCACATTCATAACACAGTTTATTCGAAGCGTCAGTTTTATTCTCCAAACTGTGTTGGCTTGATCGAGTGTGATAAGAGATAACGTACTGTAATCGAGCGATGTACGGCCTTATCAGTGATAACGGTGCAAACAAGTGCGTGGCACATACACGAGAATGGAGCTATGGATTTTCTAGAATAGCTAAGTAGGTACATAACCTATAATTTTACCTATCGATATGTACTTGAATGGTGGAGTTTTATGGAATTTTGTCTGTGGTTTTTGATGATATTTAAAAACAATATTTAGTCAAATTTGTTAAATAAAAATGATTGTCATAATGGTATATCCATGGGATAATAATATTCATTATGTACGAGACAAAAAAATTATATCGTTTTGAGAAGTAATTTTATTAAGTTTATTCACAATATTATTTTATCAGAATTACTATGAGTATAAGTAGTTCGTTCTGTTATTTGTATTTATTATTATAGAAAGTAGCCTAAGTTACTTTTTGTGACATTAGCTATCCATCCGTCAGTAAAAGTCTCGTCAAAATCGATTCAGTCGTTTTGGAGTTATGAAACATTTTGAAAGGTCTGTTTTTGTTAAAAGTAAAATACATGCATGCTGCTGTTTATATTCTTAAAATCTACTATTTTGATATTACAAAGTTTATGTACAAAGATTGCTTTATAAATGGTTCTAGAATTTAAAATCACCTTATTTTTAATTTCATGCTAAGACATATCGAAAAATAATAATTATGGATTTTCATTACATTTACACGCCTTATTTTATTGATTAGAAGGAATCTTCCAATAGAAATGTGCCATAATTTCAATATGCATAGGGTTCTAAACAAGTAATAATATATAACATGAAATCTAACCCTTTTGTACATAATAAAGCCTATTTGTGGTTATCAGAACATGAGTATTAACAAAGTTTAGGATATACCTACCAGGCGTTTTGGTTTTCCAAATATCAGTAAATTTCGAATTAGTTTGACCTTCTCAGAACTCGACGCCCTGGGGTTACTGCCCAGTCCAATACAGTGGTTACCTCTAAACATATTTGATGTATTATAGAATTTATTGACTGGAATTATATGCATGTTTCTTGGAAAACAAATTTGAAAATTTGAATTTACACCTGTATATATTTTAAGTATCAAGCATGTTAAAATCATCGCCATATAAACTTTTAGGTATATTGTCATTGAAAATTTGTTGTAGGTTTATGTTAATTTATTTATTTAATTTTATTAAAACGGTAGTACACCAATTTAAAATAAATATACTTAATACAAAAATAACATAAAAATAATATAAAATAAATTGAAATTGAAATATTAACAATTCATTCATTAATAATAAATACGTTCATAAGTAAGAACAAAAATGTTACGGGACAGTTCCACCCTCACACCCACCTCTGCAACTCCTGTAAGCCAGGATTAACAGCTAGTTTTACGATTAAGGATTAAAAGAGAGTTTTGACACTCAAAAGTGCCTAACCTGTCTTAACGAAAAGGCTAGTGGGGGCACTGCCACTAGCCACTATTATTATACTACTAGGCACGCTAGCCAGATAGGTTGGTACAGAGTTTGGTTGGAGGATCGTAGATGTAATGTATGTAATGTAATAGGTTTTAATAGGTGTACTAGGCTTCTACTATATTCAGGCTTGTGAGCTCAAATTATTTCCCCATTTAAAAAAGGAGGTCCTCTAGTTAAGTTAGTAGTGACAAAGGAATATGGTGGCACAATTTATTCTCCACAGAAACTAACGCGTAACAGAAAATAATTACATAAAATAATTATTAGTCTATCTATACACTTAAAAATTAATTGTTAATTACATATTTTTACGCGTATCAATTGAGTGCGACTTGATTTTGTTACGTTTTTATATGGAATCAGAAACGTCAAGACAGGATTTTTTTGAAAATTATATTTTTGAATATCAATGAGAAAAAAATTGTTTCTTAATAAATGGTAGGTACCTATGCGAAAATGGGTTGGAATTATAATATAAATATTGCATATAACTGTTATTGTACTACTAAAGTCTTTTCCAATGATGTGTCATGGCTGACGGTTAACCGCGTTACTATTAACACCCATGTAAATTCGGTAACAGCAATTAGATGTTGTGGCCAAATTTTAAAACCTTTTTGGTGCCTTTTGGGACAGCCTCAGCTATAAAAATGTCATATTTTTATTGTAAAGTTTTTTTTTGTTATCCCATTTACAATGTCATATCATTCATGTATGATATACGTATATAACTGTACTTTTGCACTGACGAAATATTCATATAATTTATGTTAATATTAATATTATTAATATGAAATATAAACGAGTTTTTATGGGTAGATCACTTTTTTTATATGTGGCATCATAAAATAAAACCATCATAAAATTATGATAAATTGAAAACAGTTTTTGACATATTTTAAAAGAATATTTTGCCAGTACAACTGAAACGATGTTCAACCTTACATCATGCCAAACGTTCCCAATTAAGGAAGGAAATAAGGAATGTCACGTCAAAGAAAAGAACTTCATGGCAGCTTCTAGCGATGCAGCCAATATTGCCTCTTTATGGACTGTAAAAATAAAGTGATATGTTGTGCTTTGCCAATATGCTGCTGGTTTTACATGTCTCCATAGGGTACGGTAACCGCTTACCGTTACGAGCCAGAAGCATGTTGACGATCATCGTCCATAGTTACCTTTACTACTCATTTTTAAATCAATGAATTACACCATAGATTGCCTCCAATATATTCTAATTACAAAATGATAAAATAACTGAACAGATTGCTTGTATTAATAACTTTATGTATTTGTTGTTACAGTGGGATGACAATGAACATCAACAACAACAACGTCACAAGTATAAACAACAACAACAATGACGAAAAACCGGAGATGCCTGACCCTGACTTCATTAAGGTAATAACATACCATAACATAATATATCTGTTAAGTCCGCGAGGATGTGAGGCACTCACTAGTAAATAAAAGATCTTCTTTTTTAAATAAACTCAAAAAACAATATATTATAACTTCTTCATAAAACTTTACATACTAGCACACATGATTTTACTTACTAATACATTTATAAATATATAATTATATAATAATAATTCTCCTTCCATATAATTTATTTGAAATCAAATTACAATGACATTCTGGCAGGCTAATCAAGTTAACGTGCCAGAATTCTTTTAATACTATACTGAGCTCACATTAAAAACTCTGTGGTAAGGATTACACTTCAACAATATCATCATGTCTTTTTCACCGACAATTTCACCAGATATGCTATGCCAGCTATGTTCACTGCAAACAACACAGAATTGAAAGTGAAAAAAAACTTTGATTCGTTAATTAATCGGTTTGAACTAAGTTAATATAAATCGCTCGCTGTGGCGGAATTTAGGTGAGGCCTATGTTCAACAGTGGACGTCGTTGGGCTGATATGATGATGATGAATATAAATATCCGTGTAGTAATGGGAAATTGGAAACGAACCCTATACCAACCCGTCTGGCCAGCTTGGAGATATTCTTTGGAGGAGACCCGTGCCCAGCAGTGAGACGTTTAAGGGTTATAATGATGAATATAAATAAATGTACTTAAATGTACTAACTCTTGCCAACACTGCTCTAATCTGATTACGCCTCTGCGTCAAAGGGTAACTCTAACGCTTTAATCCTGTTTCAATAATAAAAATTAAGCCTCCATATGATATTTTCTATATTTATTTTATATGGAATATTTTCGTTTTGAGATGTTCCCAAAAAATTAGAAATTGAATTTGTTTGGCCGAAAGAGGGCACTTCTAAAAATTCCAAGCCAACTCGCGATCTCAAAATTCAAATTTGATACTATAGCAAATGTTTAAAAACGACATGACTAAATTAAAATTTTGCAACTATCGAGACTCCAAGCTTTCCTTTTACATTATATCCAACCTCAAAATGGCAATAATACACACTACTATTACACAACGTCATTTTACTTGTAATTATCACCTTATATACTTCCCAATAGAGTTCTACCCCCAACATCAAACGGTTCCAAAACAACCTAATCGAATAAACATTACAAAGTTACAGCGAATTAAAACAACGTTTTCGTGGGACACAAATGTAATCTCCACCATGTATCCGAACATTTTGTATGTGCGTCAATGACCTCTTTTATGCGACCCACATAAACACATTGGTACATACTCTGGTGCTTTCTGATAACGATAATCGTTGATGGGAACGCAAATTGTGCATTATGATAATGGAACATTTTAAATGAAAGTATGTTCCGTTTTGTTCCTGTTGGTTTGATTATCGCTACCGATATCGTATTGTAAAAGGGTATTTAGATGATCTCATTTTTATTCCCTTATTTTTGTTGTATTATTCATTTTATTACTTGATGTAATAAAGTTTTTTAATTTATTTAATTCATACAAGTTCTAATTTAATATCCACAATCTGTTTTAGAATATCAAACTTAATTAATGATCTTAACTCCCCAGTTTGAAATGAAAATTTTAATAATGTCATTCTAGAAACGTCCGCAAGTTAGTTCCAACAGTGAAAACGTTCCATTTCTTGTTCCGGACGGGGCGGACGGGACGGAACGGAACAAAACGCACTCCGACCAAGTCGCATTTAATTCATTTCATTTCAAAGAAAATGAAGTTTGAAATTCGCAAATGAAGTGATGTGCCGTCGTAATTAAAAATGTTCCGCGCGGTTGGCGCGCGAACTCGCCGGTAGATGGCGTACCTCCACTACCCTCCCAATTATGTCCGTGATTGCTTTATGAACAGAGTTTATCAGCCGTGACTTATTAATTGTCCCTATTGATGTTAAATTTGTTGTTATTGCAATTATTACAGTTTATAGGGTGATGATGTATGTAACAAGTACCCAATTAAAATTTTACTGTCTTAATATAATTATAATAATAATATATTTTTAACTGTACTATAATAGTGCAGCTGTGATATGGCAGCGGTAAGCGTTTCATCCCATTCTTCAGGGCCTCTGCTTGTTGGACCTGTGTCCCCGCGTAAGCCTTCCAAAAGGACCGGGTATACTTCTCACCATAGAGAGAAGTATAGCCGATTATTATGAAATAGAGTCATAATAATATATTGAATAGATTTATATTTTGGTTTTTACAATTCCCTCTCTGTTTCAGTGTAGTTTTGATGTGATTTTTGAGTCATCATCATATCAGCCCAATGACGTCCACTGCTGAACATAGGCCTCACCTAATTTCCGCCACAGCGAGCGATTTTGTGCCGCCCGCATCCAACGGCCATGTATTGACCTAAATGAATTACATAATTAGTTTTAATATTTTTTGTCCCTTTACTCTCACCTTAATCAAGCCACAATACAAAATTGCTTATCATTGTCCATTTAAAAATTTCAGATGTTCGTCGGTCAAGTCCCTCGTAGTATGGACGAGAACGACCTACGTATAATGTTCGAGGAGTTTGGCAGGGTACACCAGATCAACGTGCTACGGGATAAGATCACCGGCGCCAGCAAAGGTTTGTTCATATTCCTGTAATGTTAAAAGATCGTAAAAGGGATCACACGCTCTAAATGACAACGTGCGTGCTTTACAGGTGCATGCGTGCTAAACAGGTGCGTGCGTGCTTTACAGGTGCGTGCGTTCTTTACACGTGCGTGCGTGTTTTATAGATGCGTGTTTTATAGATGCGTACGTACTTTACAGATATATGCGTTCTTTACAGATGCGTGTGTTACAGGTGCGTGTGTTACAGGTGCGTTTATATAGCAAATAATTGCTAGTGTGCAAAGTTTTTAAGATTTAAAGTATAAACACTGTTGTAGATGTGGTTAGGTTCCTGAAAATAAATAGTGACTGTAATGTAATATGAAGATATATTTTTGTTTTAGAGTTCTTTATGAGACATGGACTAATTAAATACGTTACTACATACGTTCGAATTTATTTAATATTAATTTATTCATTAAATTAATATTAAATAAATTTATAAAATAGTCATATTTATAACATTGGTTAAATAAAACTATAACACTATTTCTTATTAAAAATATTTTATAGATTGATATAGACGTCGTTAGCCTCTGCCTGTCATCCTTTTTTCATCTCTTTCTCATATAAAGGCTATCTATCCCTTTCTTGGGATTTTCCTTCTTCTTTTATTGCCATCAATCAAATAAAAGGCAGTCTACAACCACCCACAAAGATGTACGCCACTTGAACAAAAGCAAATAAAGGCCTTTGTTTTGTTTTGGCTGATAACAATAAATATCTATTACCTAATTTTGTTCTAAAACAGCGCAATATTTCAGAAACTCGAATAAACACTCATATATCATAAACATATTTCCCAAAAGTCAAATTAACGTCCGCAATAATATAATACATAAACAATTTGTTGGTTTGATGAATGGACCTGAAATTATTTCATACGTTGAATTTTGTTACCATATTTGTAGGAAATATTATATATTTAGTAAGCTGGGTAGCTTTTTACGACACACAGATAATAATCGATATATTAAAATAAAATTGTCTCATTTTCATACCCGCTAATCTCCGAAACTTATAGATAATAAATTTTAGTGAATCTGTTTGGTTTGGGTTTTAGCTTGAGGCCTGTTATGCAGATCTAAAAATTTTAAGCTAATTAGAAGGTGGCATATGGGAGAACAACTTCTACCTCTAGTTTATTATAAATACGATTAGGGAACAGAGTTACTAACTAAACAGAAATTCAAAAAAAGCGTCTATTGCAAACCGTTTAGATTTATTACTCGAACATCATGTTACTAATTCAGATCTAATTTTTTTATATAAATGCTAAAAATTCAAACCCACGACGGGACTTGAACCCACGACCCTGCCATTCCGTGTGCAGTGCTCTGCCATCTCAGCTACGCGGATGGACGTCCCTGAGATCGAATTTATGCATTACATGTTAACATGATGACGTCATGACAAGGTTTTGCTAATTTTTTAATCAATAGTAGTAGTGGCTCCCTTGCATGCCAATATGAAAGGGCACGTCCGGAAATGTACTACCTTCCACAGAATATTGACTCTAAGTAACAGTATATTCGTTTTCCTTTACCTCCAATTTCCCTTTCTGAATTTCCCATTCTAGAAGAAAAGTCATGTCCGTGGAAGGCGATGGTAACCGCTTCCCATCAGGTGGGCTGCTTGTTTGTCAGCCAGGCCATAAAAAAACATAATCAGGGTTTGTCTTTTTACTGTGTTCAATACAACGTACGATGTTGGTTTTATTTTGCAATAAACGTAAAATTAAATTCTGGTAAAAAAGTATGATTTTATTTTTTAAAGGGCGTGTTTACTAAAGTTCTTTAATATTTCAGTCTGGGTTTTATATAATTTGTTTAGTTTAGCTCTTACACGTTTCCCATCTTTTTAAAATGTTTTTTCTACGCTTGTTTTTTAGTATTACGCTTTATTTGGTGTAAACAAATTGTTTTTTGCAATTTCTGACGTTGTAAGATACTTATTATATAGTACGATATATTAATGCCTACTCATTTGTTTCTAATGCTAATATAATTGTAAAGTTTTTTTTCTTAATCCACCTCTCGAAAAACTTTTATGATGAGTTTAAAATACGATTTTGTAGATGTTCTGAATTTCAACTATTTTAAATTCTCAAATTTTGTTGGAAACTGTCTATACTGTAAACCCTCGAACTCTGTGCCTTTGTACTCTTGTAATTATTAAACTTGAGACTGTCAATCTTCATTATGTAACTTCAGATTGGCATTCAGTTTAGGGGGAAAGACTTGGAGAGAGAGAGAGATTGGACCGTGTGTCAGAGGTGTTAGAGAAACTTGAAGCGAATAATTAATATCAGTGGTATAGGAAGACACAGTAAATTATAGTTTTGACGACTTTTAATAGAAATTTGATTGCATACAAAAACGCAGTCTCAATTCTAGGGAGCCCTTTGAAGCCACAACATATTTAAAAATTCAATCATAGCATTCACAATATCATGGTACGAAATAAGTATATTTAAATAATTGATTTGAACATAATAATATTATTATTTAATTATCTTTACCTTCAAATTGCTGAACATAGGCCTCACCTAATTTACGCCACTGCGAACGGTCCTGTGCCGCCTGCAACCAACGGCCGCCCGCCACCCTGACCAGGTCGTCGGTCCATCTGGTGGGGGGGCCGTCCCACGCTGCGCCTCCCAATACGTGGCCGCCACTCGAGAACCTTTTTCCCCCATCGGCCATCAGTTCTACGAGCTATGTGCCCTGCCCACTGCCACTTTAGCGATACGATTCGGTGAGCTATGTCGACAACTTTAGTTCTCCTGCGGATCTCCTCATTTCTGATTCAATCACGCAGGGAAACTCCGAGCATAGCTCTTTTTGAGGACGTCGTTGGGCTGATATGATGATGATGATGACTTTCAAATTGCTAATTTAAATACGTTTGTAAATGTATAACAATGGGATATTTAGACGTCCTTATTACATGTATTATTAAGACACAGATAAAAAAAATCTAACACATAAATATAAAGTTGTTCACACAGTGAACAATCACGTTAATAATATTTTACACATTGTGAATCTGTTCCATTGCACGCTTGTTTACAAATAGTTGTTCATTTTTCTCATTCGCACGTACAATGAAACTGTTATACTAAAAGTTGACACAGTTAAATCGCCACTGTATATCGTAGCATACTGCCGTAGCACGCTACGATAAATCGTAGAGCTTCTAGTGCTTTATAATAAATATATATATATATGTTTTGAGTGTTTGCTACGAAAGGGGCTCAATATGTGCTTGGGTGTTGAATATTTATCAATAAACTATCTGAAAAATATTACAATTCAAAGTTTGTGGGAATGTTTGGATGTTTGTCACAATCATGACATGTCATGTGTATACTATTAAATTAATTGTAATGAAATTTGAGTTCAACTTGACCAACACTTAACGTAATTTTATTTCAGTAATTCGTTATATAGTATATTATTATTATTATTATTCATTGGGCTTGGAGCCTTCAGCCCCTTTTACTACCTCGACCAGGATTGATCTTTTGTAGCGCCCTTATATAGTATAAATAAGATGGTTATTTTTTCCTCAAATTACACTCTCCTGAGGTTGGCAGACAAATTAACTGTTAGTTTATAATTTTGGGTAAACAAGAAAATGTTTCTTTCTTACCCAAAATTATAAACTTATCAATAATTAATTCAAAAACTAAAATCAAATTTTGAGGGTTTGTGATAATTTCTAATTTCCATTATATAGAGCATTATTTTCTGGTTCAAAAATCGTTTTTTATTAAAACAGATACCATAAATGGCGTATACCATTTATCACGAAGTGAGCCACTGTAGGAACAAAAAATAATCTGTAACGAAAATGAATTTCAAACCACATATTAATAAGCCTCCATCATCCTTATGAAGTGTTTGAATTCATCCGGCCATACAACAGTTGGAATTAAAAGATTAACCTGTCTTTATGAATAATTGTTTTTTTTTTCTGTCATAAGCTAGTAGGTTTAAACCCTTAAAATGGAACAGGCACAAAATGAATTGACAAAATTGTTGTTCAATATGAGTATGTTTTAAACGTGTTGCCCCGTTTTACGTGTTATTGTTTCTGAAACAACAATAGGTCAGTTTTCCGCGCAGTTATAATACATGTTGACATTTTTGTTTGTGCTATTATTAAAGCCTTTTGTGTGAAAAACCCCCCCTTGTACGTTGTCTCCTTTTGTTAAGGGAACGGACAAGGCTCCGCTGAAGCGTTCCTCGTTGTTCCATAAAAATAATGGTTTTAAAAAAGTTTTTTGTTAAATTTTTTTCGCTTTCGTCACGTTATTAAATTTGCTTGATGAAAGTGTTTATGCGTGTTAAAACTGTTGTACTTTTTTCTTTTAGATTGTTTTTAATATTTAAATTAAATTATAAAAACTGGTTATGGTTCTTTTATGGTAAGCTATGTGCTCACTTTTTGTGAAGCTCGGTGGTTAAATTAGGTAATCGTTATTCGTTTTCAAACAATAACAAAATAAACTCGTTTTCTTATTGAAATATTTTAATGTAAAAATATTGCAATTTTTTAAATAGGTCTACGTAATAGCCATTAAACAATAATAACAATACTTGTTACCATATCATCATCATCATATCAGCACAATGACGTCCACTGTTGAACATAGGCCTCACCTAATTTCCGCGATGATTTTTCATTGTACTTTTTTGTTACCATATACCTACTTTAATTTATTATTCCAGAAAATAAATTCCATAATTAATTTTCATACACAGAAAACTTTTATTATATATTTTTATATGTATTTAGTTAACTTCTCAGTATATTAAATAACTCATCAAATATATTAGATCAATTTAAACCTATAGAACGGATATCACGATCAAATTCTGAGGTCAAACTAATTTGAAATTTACTGACATTTGGAAAACCAAAATGGCTGGTAGGTATATCCTAAACTTTGTTAATACTCATGTTCTGATAACCACAAATAGGCTTTATTATGTACAAAAGGGTTAGGCTTCATGTAATATGTTATTGCTTGGTCAGAGCCTTATGTATGTATTTCGTTTTGAAAACAAATTGCTTTAATGTATCTATTAAGCTTTATTCGTATAATATGATGATCTCTTTTGACTGGCCTGTTGGTCTAGTGGTTAGTGACCCTGACTGCTAAGCCGGAGGTCGTGGGTTCGATCCCCACCCAGGACAAATCTTTGTGTGATGAGCATAAAGGTTTGTTCTGTGTCTGGTTGTAATTTATCTATAATATGTATGTATTTACAAAAAAAAATTGTATTTAAGTAGTATATCAGTTGTTTAGTACCCATAACACAAGCAAATATAATTGCTTACTTTGGGACTAGATGGCGCTGTGTAAATGTGGCAAAATATTATATATTATTATAATATTGTAATTGGACATATAATTAACGTAGCTTCTTACATTTTAATTATCTTTTTTTTTTTTTGTTTTTTGGTCGATATTTATTTTTGCTTGCACATGAAGTATGTTCATAAAACACATATTTTTTGTACTTAATAACACGGGACTTATAACAAGGCAAAATTTCTTTAGCTTTGCTATTTTTATTGTACTTTTTTATATTGCAAAGTGTATTTGAAATGTATGTAAATAGGTGTTCGTGTCATAATTATCGGGTTAGTGTAACGCGAACTCATTTAGCTGACACGCCACGCGCGTTAAGCGCAGGTCACACCGCGAGCTAAACTAAACGAAGTTAGCTAACTCGGTTTGGCTTACGTGCAATCAGCTACTATAAAACAAATGTGAGAGGTAAATCATCTAGGTTTACAAATTAAAAACTAAACAAAATCTAAAGAAGTTTTTAGCTGACATTGCCTGCTTAATTTTTGCTCTCCTTAGTTCGTAATTCATCTAATGACACTAAATTGTGTCCTTATATTTAAGGAAACTATGTCTATGACCTATCAATGGTGTATGCTTTTGCTGCACAAAAGGTCATGCATTCCTTTTCAGAGTCCGATATTTTCTTATTGGATTTTCTCCGATGAAATTTGCAGTATAATTATCAAGCGAGAGAATTTGCACGTCTATGATTTGTTGATACAGTATTTATTTATACTTATTTAGTGTAGGTACTAAATATTCAGATGCCGTAGTTGAGTAAACTGAGCTTAACAAAGAAGTCTTATTGTTTATTCTAAATCCATTTCGGGCCAAGTATAGCCAGCACTACTACCAAGGCTAAGAGCAATTAGACGGCACCAAACGCACGCTTCCCCTCTATCATAGTACATGAACAAACGGTTCATCTCAGCTCAGCTCGCAGTGAAATCTGTGCCTTAGACTTCCTTGCTATTGTTTCCAGTAATGGCACGTCGATCATTCTGCGGTAAAGCCAGCCAGGGTATAAATACGGATGATCGCTTGTTAATCACGTTGTAATTGGTAACAATTAACTTAGGCTTTTACAGTTTATTTATCTTTTGCTAATCTCGGGGGAATTAGGTGATACCTATGCCCAGCAGTGGACGTCATTGGACTAAAATGATGATGATGGTGAATATCGAAAAGGGTATATGTAATTTGTCTGTAGCTAACATCACGATTTTTATCTGTAGGTCTATTACACACATTTTTCGCTAGTCATTTGAAGCCTCCGTGGCTCAGTGATTAGCGATCCTCACTGCTGAGATAGAGGTTGTGGGTTCGATTCCCACCCAGGACAAATCTTTGTGTGATGTGCACAATTATTTGTTCTGTTTCTGGGTGTAATGTATCTATAATTATGTATGAATTTATTTACAAAAAGAAGTTATTTAAGTATTATATTATTATCAGTTGTCTAGTATATATTCCAAGCATTAGCTTAGTTTTGGACTAGATGGCGCTGATTGTGAATATCCAAATATCATTATAATTAATAAAAATCTTGTAATATCTTAGTTATATTATTTTTACGATTGACTGCTAAATAAGCAGTGCATTAAAACAACTGAAATTTGGTCTTGCAAGCATTTCTGGGAAATACACACAGATTTATGAAATTCAGTTGAAACAGTCAGCAGTCTACAGCATAATTTCAGATCAAAATTGTGCTGAAAAGCAAGAACAATGAGTTTACTTGAATATTCAGGTCAGGATATAAATAATACTAGTAATATTATAATGTTAGTATCAGTTCTAAAAATAGAGATAATTCTGGATTACCCGTGGTTATAAGTAGACAATGCCTGCACTAACTAGGGAACAAGCCCCGTGTCGCGAAGGTTTACAAAGATACCTATAGGTACATTTAACAGATTCGAAACAAATATATGAATCAAAACAGTATTTATCTTGAGTGGGAATTGAAGCCACGTCACTCGGAACGGCGAGGTGGCCACTTTAACTACTACGCCGCGGTCATTTTGTAATTTTTTCTTTTACTATTTTTAAGCATTGTATCGGGTATCTGCAGTACTATCGTCACTTTAGTACTGGTGGTACCTAAAATCTATACAAAGTGTTACTCTACACAGCTAATAGTTTGATATTACAAACAGACATGTTTGTAATATCAAACTATTAGCTGTGTAGAGTAGCCATATAAAAGTATGTAAATACGTTACTTATAACAAAAACACACATTGTAAAATTTTTGTCTGTCTGCCTGTCTATTTATTTGAGATAAACTCTGAAACGCCTGAACCGGTTTCAACAGGACTTTTATTGATGGATATTTTGATTTTGGAAATAATATGAGGATTGCGTCATATAACAAAAATAAAATGTGAAATAATTGTCCACGTAAACGAAGTCGCGGGTATAGCCAGTACACAATAAAATAGTAATGTCCATCTTAATGTACAGCTCGTAACGTTATATGTGTTGTTAACGTGGTAATGTTTACATAAATTCTAGATTGTTCTGTTAAGCTTGCTATGAGTGAATACTGTCCGTTTTATAGCTTCTAATAATTTGAACTGTGTAAATGTTTAACACCTCATCTCAGACAGACCTTTTGTTAATACGCTGACAGCTGCTGAATGGAGAGTATTTTTCATTGTGATGTTGGCAAAATTAATCCGGTTATAACCGGTTTCGATGTAGATATAACGAATTGTTTAAACTTCGAAGAGTTAAAGCTCGTTTAGAGATATGAGAATATCAGGGATAGTGAGTGTTTGTCTGTAAACTACATAATATTAAGGCTCTAATTATATACAAGAGGTCCTGGGTTCGGTTTTCGGGTCACAAAATTCTCATTATCAGCCCAGAGGTTGAAAGTATTTTTCAGTTAATGTCAATTGATTCGTCCGTCCATCGACGAATATCCCTGTAGTGCCGTCACTATACCTACCACTATACCATGCTGGCCAGATGGGTTGATATTGGGTTTGTTTTCCTTTTCTCGCAGTGCTCTTGTGTGCATAAGCTTCCCTTTATCGCCTTTTACAAAACCTACGGGTTCAACCCATAAATGTCCCACTGCTGGTCACGGGTCTCCTCCAAAGACTGTGAAGGGAATTTAGCCTACTATACCATTCTGGCCAGACGGGTTGGTATAGGGTTTGTTTCGAATTTTCCTTTTCTCGCAATGCTCTTGTCTGCTTCAGTCAGAGTGCTCTTGTCTGCTTCAGACAGTCAGCTTAGTCACCTTCTACGACACCCACGGGTAGAAATGGGGTACTGACATTATTTATTCTTAATCCGTCACTACACGGATAATTTAAAGTTTTATAGATTACCGTGTGAAAAATTCTTCACTCTTACGTATTCAGTGGTAAATATCACGATGCTTGTGAATATTCAGTTAGTGTTAAGTGTGTCTGAGGTAAGGTGTGTTGTAGGCAACCCCCTGTATGTGATGTGTATGTCATGTTATGTAAGTGTGCGCTTCTGTTACAGGGTGCTGTTTTGTGACGTTTTTCACTCGCAAAGCGGCGCTGAAAGCCCAAGACGCTTTGCACAATATCAAAACGTTGACCGGGGTAAGTACGTTTTGTTTTATATGTATAGATTTGTATATGTATTTCCTATTGTATATAAGGGTTAGAGTCGACTGGCGGAGTAGCGGAGAAGAGTCTAATATAGAAACAATTGTATGTTCTATTCTCAAATTAAATTTCCTATGGCATACGAGTGTTAGTTGTTGCAGTAAATAAAAACACTAACTGCTTAAATAACGTTCTTATTCTTGCTCGCACACTTTCACTTTTGTCGATGCCCATGCATTGGGCAGTATTTGTTGCTAGTTTTAAACGACGCTCTGTCTGTCTGCGCTAACCCTAAATGTTCTCTATGTATAATTATGTACTATTCTAGCGAATGTATGCATTTGTAAATACTTGTTTAGATGGTAAGTATGTGCTACAAATTTCACAAAAGAAACATTTCACAATCGTACAACAAGAAATTTCTAGATAAACGTCAATAAGAATTAATAACATGATCAGTAGTAACCTGTTGCGCGGTCAGACCAGTTCTATAACAATTTTCTTTATAGCTCGGAACGGAAGGGGGGTGAACAAACACACAATTCGATACTCGCGATTGTTATCGAACACAATCGAATTACAGACTTTCGCTCTGTCTACGTTCCCCCTTTATGCAGGGCTGGCAAACACAAAAGATTAAAATTGAAATTAAAACAAAACAATTTACTGTTCAAACAATTTAAGACTGGTCTGTATTGGCTATGGATCGAACATATTGGTGCCTTTGCCCAGCAGTAACACAAACTAACTGTAACTATTCTAACCTTTTCAATTACACTTGTTCTTCAATGATATCAATATAAAAACCATTAAGTATATAATATTCTTTATTAAAGAAAAATAAAGACTCATTTACACGCAAGCAGTTTTGTAGGTTAATTGTTTCTGTCTCTGACTTGAAGGCTGAAAAAACGAACATGGACAGAGCTTGTGAATGTGCTTACTTCTCTATCTGTTAAATATCTCTATAGTTTAGAACTTGGAAAATGACTTATTAGGTATGTTACTTTTAAGTGACATATTTATGTCACCAGTGAATCCCTGTAGTGACGAATTAAGAATACATAATGTCACTACCCCATTTCAACTCGTGAGTGTCGTAAAGGCGACTAAGGAGGTAACTTTATGCAGACAAGAGCACTGCGAGAAAAGGAAAATTTGAAACAAAACCCTATACCAACCCGTCTGGCCAGCGTGGTATATTATGCTAAATTCCCTCCACATTTTTTGGAGGAAACGCATGTCCAGCCGTAGGACGCATATGGGTTGAAATTATAATGTCAGTGAAGACGCCAACATGACCTAGGACCTAGGTGTATACTATGCACTTATACAGGCCCCATATTATAATATATTTATATTATTATTCCTATTCATTGTAAGCTACTATCAAAAGAAACCTATACAATGTATACAAAATCAATCATCCTCATCCATTCGCCTGTAACTGATTGGTTTGATTGACACATCTATTTATGAGGTTTACATCCAGATTCATACAACATTATACTCGAAATTGAACAAACATTTGATCGACACATAATACGATTCAAAACCATATACTTGCCCATTTATTCATTCCTTATTTGACTGCTACACATAATCACTATTTAAAACAGTTCTATTATAGAAAATTCTAGAAACAATGATAGCGTAATCATTAAATTAAAGTCAAATTAAGAAGCGCAAATTCTTTTCACTTTATGACATTTTACATAACCCTGCTTCAATGGGCTGTCAAGATACATGATATCGTTTCAACAAGAATGAACTTTATCTATTTATAATAAAGTATGCATATGCGCATCCATTAAATAAAGAGGAGCACCCTCAACTCTACCGGGCAAAAATACCTCCGCATTAAATGATAGCAGAAAAAGAAAAAGACATTGTTTTGACAGCCCTACCGTAGTCTCGTCTTCATCTCGGTGATAATTCGATTCCATTATATTATCGGAGGGGTTTTTTTTCTCTCGATTGATCTCGGAACGCTTCCATTTTGATAGGTAGGTGCGGCAGGTGAGGGCCCCGCCATCTTTGAATGGGAAACGAAAATATTTGTATAGTGTTGCTTCGCGTTACGTACCATCGTTGGGGTGTTATTTTGTAATTTGTGAAAGATGTGTTTGTCTAAGTTATGTAGGCAAATTGTGAGTATTACAGATCGATGTTTTTACTACAGTTTCTACATTACAATCGCTTTAGTACTTAAACTTCAGCCAATGATCAAAAATTTAACCAAAATGCCGTTTTTATAGCACAATTAGAGATACAATTATATAGACACTACAAAATTCAATAAAAGTAAGATTAAAAATAGTCACGCCAATCTTTCTCAATATCAAACAAACAGTCTCGAGAAAACTACATCAACTTGCGAGAAACTACTCCGAAGATAGCCGAGACTTAAATAAATAATAGCAATTGGAACTTTAACTTGGAATAATTTATGTTCTTGACTATCTTGCTGGTGGTAGGTTCAAGGCCGGAATCGTAAATTAAAGTAATCCAAAGGTAGCGTTTAATCTCGCTATAATCGGTTATGGCCGGTTCGGACCGGTTCGGTGATTGCACTAGTTAGAAGTAAATGATTTATGGTAGGGTTAACAGAAACCTATTTATTAGATTCGGCAATTGTGGTGGTGAAACTGGACTTAAATTACAGGCAACTATTGTTGACTTTCTATTGATACACATAGCTAAGAGCTAAATTAAATTCTTAGTTGTATAAAAAATAAAAAATTATATTAGAACTAAGTCACGCGGGGCTTAGCTCCCGTCGTTCTTTATTTTTCCACTGTTCAGCTCCTATTAGCTTTAGCGTGATGATATATATCCTATAACCTTCCTCGATAAATGGGCTATCCAATATTAAAAGAACTTTTCAAATAGGACCAGTAGTTCCTGAAATCCTAGCATTCAACCAAATAAACTAACTCTTCAGCTTTATAATATTAGTACCTACTAGGTACCTATAGATTGGTTAAGTCGAATATCGAAATTCCGAGTAAGTCTTCTACTTATGAACCACGATCTCCTTTCTTCTAAAACGCTTAGTTTTTAAAAAGACGGTTATTAGATCAAATATATCGTTCTTTGCTGTTATCTACATCCTCGTTCCTTCATTGCTCCGGCAAGATTGCGATCACATATCACTAGCTTCCACTTCGATGTGCGATTCGTGGACAGCACGGTGCATACTGTCGCATATAAGCAGATACTAAAAGTCATATGACTTTCATCATCTTGTAGACCACTATTGAACACACGGCGAAAATTTACAACCCAAATAAATTTGAAACCCACGAAATAAAAGTAAGTAGGGCTTTTGATCCCAAAAGGATAAGACAGAAATGCATCACACCCATTATTTCGCCAGCTTTGTATCCCAGAATCGACCTCGAGCTTCACAATATAAGTCTGCCATTCCACGTGGCTATACTAGCCCATACTGTATATAAAAACAAATGATTAAATAACTCCGTAGTTCCAATAGATTATTTAGTTTCATAAATAACAACATACATACAATACGGTAATCCCACAATCTTCCCATTCCACCCTTAGTTTAGTTGCATTAATGTCTTGGGCAACATTTTTGACATAGTTGGACCTCTACCCATTGATGCGGTTAAGAGGGAACGCGGCGCACGATTCTTCATACAAACGTATTCCCCTGTTTTCTCCCTGAATAATGTCTAAAAGGTAATTTTTTTAGCTCAAAAATTCAAGTTCAGCTATAGGCATGTCCCTATCATTTCCTTTTTTTCAAAAACTTATTAATAAAGAAGATATGAGCCTCCGAATATTGCTAAAATTGCCGTATTTTTACTGTCGTAATTAGAGGACTACCAGAGGAATTCGATTAGTTATTTACATAAAAAAAAATGATAGGAACCTAGTCATACTCTTTCTAGAATTTTTCATGTAAAAAAGAATTGATTCGGCTCAGTTTTCGAGGAGAAAACAGGGGAATACGAAACGTCCATTTCGTCAAAATTTTTGTCTTAAAATCTGTCTTAGCTGTAGCTGTCTTTATCGCACTCTTCGGGGGTGACTTGAGGTAATGGGGGTCACTTACATGTATATGACTAGGGAAGTGGTATCTGTCGATTTTTTTTATCGATACTGTAGTGATGTCCATCAATGTCGATGATCATCATCATCGACATTTTACTGTTTTTATTTATTAAATTGTGAAACTGTAAGGATAATTTCCGACTTTTTTATTAAGTTAATAAGATTTGATAATCTTATTAACTTAATAAAAAAGTCTAAAAAAATCGTTGCTCTGATGATCCGGGAGCAACGATTTGATTTGGCTGCTCTAAAATTAAGACTAGTCTTGTCAAGTATATTCATATACACGCATTACAATGGATGCAAGAGTGGTGTAGGTTGTGGGTATTTTATTTAAAATAGCTGGCAAAATGCGAGTTGGATTCGCGCACCGAGGGTTCCGTACGATTATACATTTTTTTTTATTTGTGATTAAAATGTAAGATATTAGAAGGTAACGGGATAGATATAAGTTACAATAAACATTCACGTAAAGTTCACATCAGTCCGGAATAAACTCTCTTTCTTCTTCATTTTTTTACGAGTATCATCTTATACCCGTTCCAATAAAGTTTTAATATTTAATTAGTTTTAATTATACTTTACTTGTGCAACTTAATATTGCTTTTTGCCAAATTTCGTGATTCTAGGTCAAGGGGAAGTACCCTATAGGTTTTGACTTTTTTGATCGTCAAGATATGCAGCAAAAATGGAGTATAAACGGCTGTAGAACTCTGATCTTTTATTATATTCCAAGGGATTGCAGACCCGAGTATTTTTAGGGTTTCGTCCCAAAATTGATTGATACCCCTACGCATTCTTGAGAAAAATATTCTTGACAGACAAACAGACAACGGAGCGATCCTATAATGATTCGGATATTTTATTTGTATATTTATTGAGCCATAATTTTTTACAAGTTCATCAAGCCTTGCAGCTTATAAACTTTTATTGTTGTTGACGAATAACCAAGTTGACGGACAATCTAGTTTCTTCTGAAAATAGTTTTCATGCTACCTCTTCTTTCATTTTACCATAACTATTCTCTTGCTGTATTAGGAGTGCCTTTGATTTACGAGTACAACAATGATCTTAATTGCCACTACACTGACATTAATAAAAACTAAAAATATATTATAATTCGAACAGAACCCTCAGGACATTTTATTCATATGTAGGTTAGCGATAAAATATTTTATAAATCTTAAATAGAGGTAAGGTAAGTACTACGATTTTTTCCATTATTTACATACACGTAAAAACAATAATAACAACGTGTAGGTAACTAAGTAACACGATAACATCAAATGGACCGATTTAAGCAAAAATGATCCAATCAACACAAACCTCATTTTGACAGCCAGAGAAATACTGCAATGAATTTTAAAGTCAAATATCTCAAAATGAGGTTTGTGTTGATTGGATCTTTTTTGCTTAAATCGGTCCAAATTTCAAAACCCAAATAAATGCAAAATGTAGTATCGCCGACTCGCCGGTACACGGGCGCGGGGAAGATGCTAGTGGGGAGGAGGGGGGGGGGGGCTACTACGCATGTGGACCATCCACTCACACATATAAATCTCAGGCTCAACGCGATAGCAATAGCTACTTCAAATACCTACTTTTCAAATTTCTCGCAGACCGCGTCCCCTCTTAAGGCGACCGACAGACGAAGGGGAACATGGATATTACTGAACAAATGTCTGGAATTTTTACAATTAATATCTTGGTACATTGAATATTATGTTTTATCCAAACTATTATCCTACTAAATTCAAACTACTCATATCAAAATTGTTTTTATTTATTGTAAGAATAAGAACGTGCTCATCTATCTTACATTTACACTTAAACACACTTTTATTAAACTTAAAATAAACAGACTATGTTATGGTGAACTGCCTCGGTGGCGCAGCGGGAAGTGTATACAACTGCTGTGCAAGAGGTCCCGGGTTCGATTGCCGGGTCGGATAAATTATTAATTAATTAGATTTTTCTATCAGGAAATTTCAGCATTTAGATTTTCCCGGAGTTTGATAAACAAATGTTCCCGGTTGATGACAATAGGCTCGCCCCTATTTCATGGGACCAAACATAGCTGGCGAAATGTGGGTGTGATACACCTTTGCATACCTCAGGAAAAAGGCGCGCGTTATGGTAATATTTGCCGCGAGTGACGTGAACGAGACGAGCAGAGGTCAGGAGCTCGTTACTTCTATTATTATGTAGATTATGTTAATAGTAAATTTATTCGTATACGTAATGTAATAAATATGAGATTCATCATCATTCGTGAAAGCAAAATATGATATTATGCATAGTTAATATCCGTATTCTGTTCTATACGAACTTGGGTGGGTCGTCCAGTAGATATACTATATTATTTAATCTGAAAATAACCTTTTACCGAACAAATCAATCAAGTACAACACACGTCTGTATCGAGCGGGCCAATGTAGTCCTCTGGTCGTATTGTAGGTGAATAAGCGAATAGCGATCTGGAATTTTTCGGTGTTTTAAAATCACAGTCTCGAAGGTCTAATTTGATACTAATATTTTATGTTAGCCAATTTAATAGATCTTAAAAACATTTTAAAATCAATTATTAATTAATAAGGTATAATCTTATTTAAATTTTCAACGGACATTATGATATCAGTTCGTTGTAAGCCTCCTAACACGTAAATTATAGAGTGAATGAAATAGAATGTCAATCGAAAGCACATTTCAAAAACTTGATTATCGAAGAAAACCAAACTTTTGGATTTTTGTTTACAAACCTTAAGTCTATCCGTCTTTTAAGGTATTTTTTTTGTTTCTTCCTTGTGTCCGCTACTTGCCAACGAGACACACGCCTTACATCATATATACGTACACCCGGACGTGTTTGACCGGGCCGGACACGGCCGAACTTTGATCGATAGCCCGGATTTATGATCCGGTTTCCCCCGTCTTAAGTAATTGACCGGCTCCATTAGAGGAGGTGGCCTTTAGGGTTCCGTGCGGTACAAACATTGTTCGGAGTTTTGATGTTTAGTTTATCGTGTACTCCGGGTTTTATTATTAATTTTGGCTTTGTCGGTGGCTATTTAAAGGGTAAGTACCTTTATAAGTATAGTGCTTTTAATATGGTCGAGGTAAGGGTTATTGGTGAATGCAATTTGTAGAATGCGATTGAGGGGAATTGATGAGAGTACCGAGGGTTGAGTGAAAGACGATTATAGACTAAGTAAGTATAGATAAATTTTTTAAAATATTTAATAAGTGCATTGCTTAGTAATTTTTATATAAAAAACTGTAAAAAGAATCTATTTTTCAGCTAAAGCGTTGCAGCGTTGCTGCAGTTTATGAGGTACTCAGATTAGTTAGATCTCTAGAAATACTTAAGTATAAATCGATTTATAAATGCAAGATTAGGTCGTTTAATACTAAATATTATTATATAGATACCTATATACATTCTACGAATATCTTCTTAAGTCCAACAGCTCCGTAGACCCAATAATGGCCAAAAGTTAAGATCCCTAAAATCGATATCCTTAGCTTTAATAGCTTTTATTACCAGCCTCTCGTAACCCTAGCTGAACCGTTGTGGGTACAAATGGACCCAGAGCATACAAGTAGTGCAATTGTGACCCACAGCACGAAACGCTGCGGCGACTAAATGTTTTGAATTGTTTTGAAATTACCGCGTGCGGTCGATGGGTCGTCCCCCGCTCTTTTAAAACGCATAGTTAAATTAACGGTTTACGGGTTAAGAAATGCTTCTTAAAAGTTTTCATATAGATTTTTAGTAAAAAAAAGTAGTCTGATGCTAATACTTGCCTAAAAAAAGCAATAGTGGTTTGCTTTTTTTAGGTAAGTATAATACAAAATAATATATAGTATAACCTCTAACCTGAATAGAGAAAAACATACGGGTAAGGTACCTACTAATAATATAACTGCGACGATGTTTTCTTCAAAATGTTTTAGTTTTTATTTTACATTGCAAGCAGACAGATCAAAGTTTTTGTATAAAGAATAGTTAGACGACAGGATAGGGAGTTCTATTTTAGCGACACACTCGTTCGTTCCCACCTTCACCACCCTTCACCACATCGGAGTTAGTAATTATTATATCCTGCTCAGGAATTAAACTCTTTTGTTGTTACTGTGTGTAGGTTGTCTAAAGTACGTTTGTGGCATCAAACTTACGGCCCACCTGATGGTAAGCGGTTACCGTAGTCTATCATTATGGATATTATGTATTCTTAATCCATCACTACAAGGATCACAGCCAATATAATTATAATATAAATTTCCTTCATTAACGAAACCACACAACCTGAAAGCAAATCTCAATAACCCAACGTTCACGAACACAAAATATCGTATTCCCGGGTCCTTGAGACCACTTGGCGGTCGTAAGGTCCCTTATAATGATATAAGTAATCGCATAGGTGTAACTCAATAAGGCGATTAGCAACCGCCTCACGTACCCACCCTTATTGCCATAGTGATAGTGATTAAGAAATTTGCCGCTAGTCGATTCAGTAGTCGGGAATCGAATGGTTTTACTCGAGTAGTAATTCGAGTTCCTTGAAATGCGATTACATACAGAGATTAACTTTGTATGAAGTGGGTCTAATACGAATTTACTAGTCGGGTAAGTTGCTATCGGGATAGGATTAGAATGTTATTAGTTAGCCGTGATTTGTTTTAAGGAAAATCAATTGTTTATTCCATTTTATTAATCTATATCGTATTGTATTATATAAAAACAGGCTTCCAACCTCGGCTTCCCCCACGTAGTATGTCAGTAAAAAGTAAAATTTCATGAAGGTCGGTTGAGTGGTTTAGGCATGGAAGCTTAATAAAAAAACGCAGTGTTTTCAAATCTTTCTAAAAAATCGTTTGTTTTTAGAATAGAATTTCTTGCGAAAACAATGTCTGCAATAAAGCTTAAGTAAGGGAAGTTAGTCTGAAGGCGGAGGACTGAGTGTTATGGCGTGTTGGGAGAGGTCTATAGGTCTAGCAGTGGACTGCAATTAGGCTGATATGATGATGAAGGGAAGTTCTCATAAAGGTCTTTTATAGTTTATGTTTGTGTTGTATTCTGTAAATTGGAGTCTAAAATTAAATCGATTTTCTTCCTTTCCTTCTTTCAATATTATTACACAGTCAAAGTCAAATCTTTTTATTTCATTTGAATCACATACATGATACTTATGAACGTCATACAAAGCCAGAAAAGGTGTCAGTAAATTTGCCTATGGCCAGTTCACTGACAAGGTTGAGCTCTGAGAATAACTTGGCAAGAAACTCAGGCCACTCTTTTCAATCGCCATAGTTGTTACAATTTTAATTGGTTACAGTTTGAAATATCACAGAAAGTACAGAACCAAAACACCATCATCATCATCATATCAGCCCAATGACGCCCACTGCTGAACATAGGCCTCACCTAATTTCCGCCACAGCGAGCGATTTTGTGCCGCCCGCATCCAACGGCCACCCGCAATCTTATCCAAAACACCATACTAAATCAAATTCAATAAAATTTGGATATGAGAAAATAATAATAGTAATAATATTATATTATTAGTTACACTGTTTTATTGTTACGTGCGTGTCTTTATTGCCTGAAGTCGCAGATGAGCAGGCGGCACAGGCAAGCCACTACCTATATTTCTTTAAACCTCGTTTGAAGAAGAACATGTCATAGCGTTCAGTAAACACCGCTTCAGCAAATTCACCACAGCTAATAAAATATTACTCAATATTTAATAAAACTCAATGAATCTTATTGTATGATAATATTAATTGAAATACCTAAAAGAACTAGTACGATATACAAAAATATGGTATCTATTTTAACAATAATCAAATAATAATAATTATTATTACACTCGTGATAAACCACATCGCTCAATGAATTATATTTTAAGCCTAACCCAAAGATATTATATAAGATATATATTATAGAAGATATAAGAAATTCAAATAAAATAATACGTTTTTTGTTCTATTATCACAACACGAGCAACACAAAAAAGCTAAACCAACATCTGGTATCTATCGCGTTCAGAACAATACCCAGCTGTTATTATTGATCAATTGTACGTTACACAAATAACGCAGCCAACAATAAGTAGGATCAGAATAAATTCCTTTTTATATCTGTGGAGCCTAAAATGATACAAGCCAGGATTTTACAAAACCAAACTGTTTAATATATTATTATGGGCAAACAAGAAACAAAAGGCCTAATTTGGTCGAAGTAAATGGAACGTTGGAACGCAGAGAAATTTAATCAGAAGAAAAATAAGCGACGCGATGGAATATGTACGTATACAATATCCAATTTTCTCGCGAAATCTGAGGTCTGGTCTCTTCTACGATGTAGGTATAAATATAACCAAAACCAATTATCTGTGATATCCAATTTCTTAAATTAATTTATCGCGGGAACGCGGAGCGATAATTGTAATACTTGAAGAGTGTAAGCGATTGGAATGAGTGTGCTGTAAAATTTTACGATTGGCAACACACCGGCGAGAAAGTTCAGACGTCGAGACTGTACGATTTGTTGTTGAAAATGGCGGTAGAAAGCAAATTGTTAGTACATTTTTCAAGTTTTTATAAACGTAATTTTCGTTTCGTTATTTTTGTAGAAGAAAAACGTAAATACTTTAATCATAATAAATATTAATAACTTTCGACTTTTTTTTTCTTAATGTGACTGTGTGTGTAATGTAGACATAGTCAAATGTTGTATGTTTAGCTTATGGGTCGTACTACTAGTTTGTAATATCTCCTTATAATACCGTCTCAATAAGTATAAGTATTTAAGTATATTTTGACTGGGCGCAACAATACATTAAGTATATGGAAACATTCGAGAAAATGCTATAGTGTGTACTCACCTTTAACTAAGCGTTATTAAAACTACAATATGCAACACTGCATTTAAGAAATTTTAACAAAATAGAGGTTCATTTTGCTTAAATATTATGAGTCTAAGTCTAGAATTTTATTCTTGAGAATGGTCAATTCAGCATATCAGCCACCCATTTTGTTTCATCATCATCATCATCTCAGCCTATTGTAGTCCACTGCTGGACATAGGCCTCTCCCATCCCATTTTGTTTAAAAGACAATAATATTGTTCTTACCATAATGCTACACATTGATGTAAAGCAAAACAGTAGCTACGTGACGATGGCCAAGTGTCGCTCTACTTATTATTTTCTTTATCAAAATACTCTTTCTTCTCAATACACAATTTCAAATGATTTTAACTTCAGTTCCTAAAAGTATTTGCAAAATCCAATCGCTTAGCGTTCATTGAGAGTACAATGTAAAATTTTACGATTCGCTCCGGACTACGACGTTCGGTGAAAATTCAGATGTTTTCGTGCTCCAGATAATGATGTCAAACTGCGAGGAAAGTTGATGCTGAGACGGAGAAGAATTCGATTGCCAATTTCATTTTGCTATTGATTTGTAAGGAAATGTGTTATATATGTTAATCCTTACCGCCATTGTCAATGTAAAAAATCTCTTTGACTTTTTGGTTACCCGTAATGAAAATGCAAACAATAAATAAAATATTCTATTCATAACCAGAACATACAAAAGATACAGCCATAAACCCGAAAGTCACAAAACCAAATCATTGTACAATTGAGACATAGTCGATACAAACTCGATCGAAGTATATTTTATATCATAAATATAATCAAGTTAGGGTCCTTAATAAACATATCAAGAATCGGACGGGCATACAAGACCTTTGGTGGAGTCACCCTAGCCACCCCCACAGATATTATCGTGAAAGACAGTCGGGTGAAGTGGGTATTTAGGTTTGAAACACACTGACCATGGTTTTGGGTATCTATTCGTTTTTTTTTTAAATTAAAGGTGGTTGCTTAGTATCTTTTTCATCACCACTTAGGAGCTGTTTAGAATAGAATATTTTTTTTGTTGGTTGGTTTTGAGGTTAGCTTCTAACTATCTAGATATATAATAATTAATTACTGTTCGTTATTCTCGCAAAAACTCAAGAACGAGAAATTTTTGTTTTGATAGGTTTGTGGATCTCCAGGCAAAATTTAAATAGTAACAAAATTTTGTGTGTGAATATATTTCTTAAGGGTCGGCAACGCGTTCGTGATGCCCCTGGTGTTAAAGGCACCCATAGGCTACGGTAACCATCAGGCAGACCGTTAGCCTGTTTGCCACCGATATGGTATAAACAATTTAACTTTTCCATACAATCTGTTCTAGTTTCTGAGTATACCTTATGCTTAAGATTATATATTCAACTATTTTAATCATAAATGTGTCATAATAAAACGAACCTTTAACGCTGCAACACATTTACCAACATTAATAACACAGCAGCTGGGAAACAAATTAATATAATATATTAACACGCGGTACTTTCGTATTTCGATATAAACCCCGTCTTATATCCACACGAATGATAACATGTTTCATCCCTCACGAATAATAAACTCCTACATTTGCTATCGAAATTATTTCGCCTCGCAACAACGAGTGCGAGCCCTAAAGGGGGGGTATTATGAAATATGACGGGCCACACCGGACCGATACTCGGATTAAGGGGTCCATGCTAATCTCTTGCTGACTCTAACAGAATTACTCCATATCATCCGACAATGGACCTTGTATTTCGTACGCACCTGTTTTCGCTACTAAATTAAAAAAGTTTTTTAAGCCGAACGCCATCCATCCGATCTGTGATAAGAAGTTTTTTTCGGGTAATTACTTTTGGGTTGGATTTGGTGTGAAACGATTTGGAGTTTGTAAAAGCTTTGGTTTTGCGTGAGTTGAAATACTTAAAAGTGTTATTTAGGTACTTATTTATACTCACGACTTCTTATGTAATAAAATTAAATAAAAAACTATATATATAATGTATATCTATAGAATGGCAATAGTATTACAACAAAGTTTTTATACCATCACGAAAAAACGAGCAAAAAAATTGGTGCAGCAAAAACTTTTTATACGCAAGCATGTCTAGTGAGTAATAAAATATCACAGCTACTTCAAACCACTCAAACGCACACACGTCCCTCAAACTTCAAGCAAAAAAACTGTCAGCCTCTTTCGTCACCACTCGACGGCATTGAAACGAGTCCTCATAACGCTTTGAACCCCTCAAAAGTTCCGTTTGACTCACAAAAACTCCTCATTTCCATCCTCAAGCCGTACATATAAAGAATGTGGAGCAATTTTCACCCCATACATACATACATACGTACGTAAAGGTAACAGCACCCAAGCGACATCAAATCTTGGATTTATTAAAATAACTGCAGCCTACCTCCGTATTGGTTATCCGGGTGAGATGGGGTAAAATGATGCATGGCCGGATAAGACAATGTAGCGGAAAGGCACACCCGGTCGGTACCCGGGTCGACCTTTCAATTTCCTTGATTGTCCGGGTAGCAGTATCGTCTTTATATCTTTATCTGTGATGATTTCTTATGGCGTACGCGCCAATACGGCTGCGTATGAAGTGGTCTGTGCGTCCGAGGCGGTCAGATAACGGTTGTTCGGACTGAACATTCGATTAACGCTTCTGTGGGAACTAATTCCGATTTCGGTTTGTTATTTTATGTGACGTTGGCTCCGAGACGAATGTGGGAATCGAGTGCTTGTTCGATTAGTTTTATCATGAAGGAATATGAATGAAAGGAACGTACATTTATTTAATATCACGTACGTACTAATATAATGTCTAAATTCACTTATGTACGTACCTAATAGCAGCTCCATTACGCAATAAATACATACAAATACAAAAAAAGTTTATTTCATTTTTACACAGGTCTCTTGTTACAGCTATTGACGTCTCCTTTCAGGCAATCAAATGCCTACAAATGCAAACATCCTAGTAAGTTTTCCTTTAGTATCTAATCTCTTAGTCAAAGAGAGTATAAAAAAATATAACCTATATTATTTAACATTAACAACCTGTTTATACAAAACTTATCACTTTTTCCAATATTATTTTCTAACCCTATAACTAGGTTAAAGAGTAGAAAGAAAAACAAAAACCAAATTCTCTTCACCAAATAACATTTATCAACCCGTCACCTGTTCTATCAAAGCACTATAATATTGGGGCTGTTTTTATCTTTTAACCATTTCCCTAACGCAATGGGTCCTTCGCATCAATCATGTTATGTACTTTTCGGGCATTGTCACTGCATTAGAGTGGCGCCATCAATAATAAAATATTCATAATGCTTGGTTGTGTTTTGTGCTTCATATACTATACCCGTTGTTTTGGGAATTATGGAAGACTAGCTGCTTGCCGGGGTTCACTCCCATCGTTCTGTTTGGCTTCTGCTCAGCTTCTATTGACCGCAGCGTGATGTTATATAGTCTATAGCCTTTCTCGATCCAACAGTATAATAATTTTTCAAATTGGTCCAGTAGTTCCTGAGATTAGCGCGTTCAACCAAACTAACAAACAAAAAACTCTTCAGTTTTATTAGTATAGATTTTTACAGTACGAGTATTCGATAAAAAAAGTGTTGATGTGATACTACTTTCGCTTTAGCAAAACCTTTTATACAGACAACTTTAATATGTATACGCAGCATGTATGTATTAATATGTATACGCAGCATGTATACGCAGCATACTGTATACGCAGATGCATGTCTACCGTACAATTGGTCACAAAATAACTGTTGTGTTGTGTTTTTAAATTTAATTTATCTGTTTACTAACATAGTCCTAAGTATATTGTTACTAACATGATATGAATCCTGTGTTCGAAATAAAAATTATTATTATTATTATTATTTAATCGGCATTGACTAAAAAAATTTGTTTCAAAATCAACTATTCCATTTCTCCTCAATTTTTTAAATATTTATAGTAGGAACAAGAAATTCCACTGAATTGGTTGTAGCAGTGTTCGAAGTGTGACAAAATTTAGTCTGCTGCAATTGACTTCAGAGGAATAATTGGAAACAAGGTTGGTTCTCTGCTGCGGTACAGTTGTTTGACCTGTAGCCTGACGTGTCCTAGTTAACCGACATAGTACAGCCGTCAAAGGAATATCGACTTTGTAACATGAAGTAAACAAGCAATCAGTTGAGCTCATCGTAGTTTTGAATTGGCTTTGGTAGGTTTCGCAAAAATAATAATCCATAAATATAACAGATTATAATTATAAGGTTGCGGGTGGATGTTGGATGCGGGCGGCACAAAATCGCTCGCTGTGGCGGAAATTAGGTGAGGCCTATGTTCAGCAGTGGACGTCATTGGGCTGATATGATGATGATGATGATGATAACATATTATCACGCTTTTTTCCTCGTACGGTTAGAATATTAGAAATTATATTAAAAAAGAGGATATCTGAAGACGTACTCTGTCATGCATGTACAAATTTATGAATGTAAAGAAAGATTAAGAAGTAGTGACAACGTGAATTATGGATTAATGTAATTTTCATTCAACGTACTATTCAATATACCAATTACCTGCTATTAAAAACTAAAACATTTTCAATAATTTAATGCTTGCTAAAAAATTAAACAAATCAATTAATTGTTCGGGGCAGTCATTGGAGCGTAGTCGACGTTAGTAGTCGCGTAGTAGTATTCAAAATTAGAATATTTATTTGTGTAAAATTGGTAATACAGAGAATATAATTGTACGATATAGGTTTAATATATGTTATCGCTAAGGTACTAATATACATATTATAACTGATTACTTTAAATAGTGATTTAAATAGGCGCCATAAAGAAGTCATCGTAGCATAGTCGTCGTAGCAAAGTCTCGTAGCGGCGGAGTCCTTTAGCTCAGTTCTTATAGTGTAGTTGTTCTTACCACTTCTCGTAGCAAAGTCTCGTAGCGGCGCGGCGGAGTCCTTTAGCTCAGTTCTCATAAAGTAGTTGTTCTTACCACTTCTCGTAGCAAAGTCTCGTAGCGGCGGAGTCCTTAAGCTCAGTTCTCATAGAGTAGTTGTTCTTACCACTTCTCGTAGCAAAGTCTCGTAGCGGCGGAGTCCTTTAGCTCAGTTCTCATAGAGTAGTTGTTCTTACCACTTCTCGTAGCAAAGTCTCGTAGCGGCTGAGTCCTTTAGCTCAGTTCTCATAGCGTTGCCGTTTTTACCACTTCTACTCTGTTGTTATTTTTCAAAGAAGGCAATCCATTCTATACCATAATATTGTGTTTCCAAATCTATAAAAACAGTTCTACCAAAAGATATCGGAATTGTCTTTCATACATAATTACTCTCAGATAACAACATACATCCCATACATTACAAATTTACGGGCACCATTAAGTCAGTTTACCAGAATAATGTCACAACAATACACGCTGAATAAAACTTTATATAACAACTCTTAAGGCCTAAAATTGCATATGGTAACGTGGAAATATTTTTCGATTCTCGAAAATGTTCACGGTGGGAGCGTGTGCCTTCACATTCCTTGCCCGGGTATGATTGATGACCGGCCTAGCGGTCCGGATAAGACAATGTACCGGAAGGAATGACCGCACCGGCTCGGTCCGGTTCGGCCGATGCACCGTCGAGCTCCGACACCGCCAAATTATGCCGCCACATTGGAAACTCCATACGGTTTATTGCATGATATAATGAAGGCGACTTTTGAGTCGGTCAAAATGAATCGATTATTCATTTCTGGTCAAAGGAAAGGAAAAGTAACATAGTAAATTTACTTAATTTTGCATTTTATTTAATTTCAGCTAGGTTTGGCATATAATAATAATAATAAAATATGCAAAGTTAACTCGTTTTAACAAGTTACGGTACAGTTTTGCTGTAACATTTTTCATTGGTTATAAGTATCGCAATAGAATCGCCTCCTATTTATTTAATTGGACCTAACTTAGCTGACGAAATTTGAGTGTCTACCAAAGAAACAGACGTGAGATACTTTAAATGACCTTAGATTTAACATCTATTTCAACGCAGACATTGCCTGGCTTCTTGTACAAATATACGTACATACATTTCTTTTTATATCAAGCTAAGCTCAAGCACAGACGGAGCTTTTACCTTAGAAGTCCGCAAAGGTCCAAAGAACGCACAAATAATATACGAGTACTTTCCTATGTCGTGTCTTGTGTACCACTCATGTTATCTCGACCAAAAGTACAAAGAAATGTCTTATACTCGTTACGGCCTTGTTAAAAATGGAAACTGATGCATGCAAGCTAAAAAGGTCAGAATATAAGCAAGAGACTGTTGTCTAGACTTAGGGTTGGCATTTCTAAAATAATTAAAGAGTTGTACTGTAGCATTTTCATATTGAATTTCACTACATGAGAAATACTATAAATATCTCGATAAAAAGTAAGCCTATAAGCTACTTTGACTATAAATCTGTGTTCCAAATTTTATAAAGATCCTTTAAGCAGTTTTGGCAATTCCATCCATACATACATGTATCCAGACACCATACAGAGAAACATCTATATCTCCTCTCTTCTTCTATCGTCTCCCAAGAGAGTCAGAGCCTTAACATTGAAATAACTTGCCAGCAAAATACATCAAGAAAAAGAATTGAATTTAAAAATAACTTGGTAATATGATGCCATCAAAAAACTCATTTAAAAGAATGGTTTCCAAGCAACCGAATTCAAAGACATCCCTATGCGGACCTTTGTACCTACCTGCTTTATTTCTGTAAAGCCAAGACGTTTAAAATATGACTTTTTTATTTTCACTCTGTTAACAAAAAAGTCTTTTCATTACTCTTACAAAATACCCTTTCTGTTTAGCTCGTAATGCGGAGTGTTTCTTGGTAACGAAGACCCTTCAAGTTTGAATGAATTTTGCATCGCTACTGACTACGAGTACGTTCAAAATGGAAACATTGTGCGGTAGTTGTGTTTTAAAGGTGCAATATTTCATTTCTGTCGAACTTTCAGCCAAAGGATATGCAAAATTGTGAATTTAAGGAACTGTAGCTCCTGCTTCGTAGTCGTAATAGAACGCTCGGTTTTTGTTTTTTTACCATAAATATTTATCTGAAAACTATTTGACAAGAAGTTTTTTATATGTAACTAATTATATTATATGACTAATTTAAATTCTATTGTTTTGAAAAAATATATATTTTAACAATTACTACTATTAATTATATTATATGTACCTATACTATACAATGTTGGCTTTACTAAAGCGGAAAATAAAACATACATTACAATCAAAAATATTATTTTGATTAAGTTATTCAAAAATCTTTTTAGTGAATTCATGAAAACACTAGTCCTATATCAAAGTTGGTAGTAATCTTAATTTCGTGCTTACTCCCAAGTGGCATAACCTTGCAGTGAGCAAGCACTGTGGCCCGAAACTTTGGTAGGAACATCATATAACTGGGAGTCGTTTCCTAAATCAAATGCCACTTACCAAAGTTCGCCGTGGCGGCAGTACTTCCTAAGTTTTCTATGAAACGATCCTCACAAGAAGAATGGAGTAAAATTCAAGGGTTTTTTCTTGTTTCTTAAATTTGAATTAAGACGAGAGTTAGACGGCTTCATGATAATTTTTTTCTTTTTAACAAACAAGTACAGTCCACTTCATTAATATATTGGCACCATCAAGGATTCAAAATATTGTGAGCGTTGAAAAGCTCAATAAATACTATAGAACCTATGGATCAAATATATGTCCTCATGTAAATGGTTCAATAAAATATGCTGTACATTATGCAATAAGTTCACCCTTCTCAACAAAAATATCTAATAATGGTGCCAATATATTAATGAACTCCACTGTACCTGTATGTTGTCTGTGTAGTGACGGATTAATAATACGTAATGTCACTACCCCATATCAACCCGTGGGTGTCGTAGAAGATGACTAAGGGAGTAACCTTAAGCAGAAAAGAGCACTCCAAGAAAAGGAAAATTCGAAACAAAACCCTATACCAACCCGTCTGGCCAGCGTGGTATAGTAGGCTAAATTCCCTTCTCATTGTTTGGAGGAGACCCGTGCCCAGCGGTGGGACGTTTATGGATTGTAATGATGACATGTATCACGTAATTGTATAGTCGACAATAAAATTGCTTTACCACCCTTAGAGTAAATGTCGTTTGCATATCACAAAACAATAATATCTATTTGCTTGCAAGTGACATCTTTATACAGTGACAGTTGTCATCAATACTTATTAAAAGCAGTTTTGTGGCCGACTATACGAATTTATGGTTGATTTATGCGAAACGTTAAATTAAATTTGAAAACAATGCTATTGAAAAAAAATGTTTTGTTAAATTTCAGAACCAATATACATAATTATTATTGAACTAAAATGCCCTTTCAGTCTGATTAAAATAAAGTATAAATTTTATTATTAACATTACCATTACTCACCAGTAGAACTGATAGGTAACAATGAATTACGGTCCCCAATGCAAATCTGAAACTGTGTCTTACCCAGACGTGCGAATATTTACTCATCCGCAAACTTTATGACGTTTTCTCTATTCTAATGAGTTAAGTCTTCACAACCAGTTGATATTACGTTCGGAACTTCGCAGAAGAAACTTCCCTCGAATACTAGCCATTATTATCCTAACACGAGTCGAGGTAACCTGCTCATGACCAGAAATATGAGAGCTGTGCATCCTCTACAAAATGCTCTTGTGTCTATAAAGATATAGGTAGAGGGGGAGTTCATAATAAATTGGTAGACGGATATAATAGTAAAATGTCTGTGTAAGGTTACCAATTGCATTCAGTTCTCGTATTCTGGGATTGAAATCTTAGGTGTATTGGTTTCACGAATTTTCATTTGGTAGTGGCAGGTAGAGAGAAGGCTTTGTCTGATTTACTCTGAATGCAAGCTTATAAAGTCATTTGTCTTCATTTGACTTATGAAAGACAAAAGACGGTGCAAGTCACTGATTAAACAGGATATTTAGAATATCAGATAATTGTGGAAAGTAAACTAGTATCCTGCAAGCCATGTCTCACGGAAGACTTAACACACATTATAAACAACGAACACAAGGTACACCTAGACTTGGAACTAATATTTGTGGATTAGACTAGACAACTATATTAGTATTTATATTGTCTTCTTCTTCTTACTGTGCCGTCTCCTTGCGAAGGTTGGCAATCATTATGGCAATTGCCACCTTGGATTGCCACTTTAAACAGGAAACGCGTACTTTTTCCAAACCATTGTCACAGGTTTTTGAGCCACGATATCCTTCTGCGACCAGGCCTCCTTCTGTCTGCCACTTTACCCTGCATTATAATAATAATAATATTCTAACCACATTCACACAGCGCCATCTAGTCCAAAAGTAAGCAATTATATTTGCTTGTGTTATGGGTACTAAACAACTGATATACTACTTAAATACATTTTTTTTTGTAAATGCGTACATATTATAGATAAATTACACCCAGACACAGAACAAACCTTTATACTCATCACACAAAGAATTGTCCTGTTTGTTTAATTGAAGGAGCGCCTACTTTTTGGTGCATTGCACGCATCACATGACCAAAATACATTGAACTTTTTTATATTTATATTGTAGATACCCTAAAACCCATAATCTTTTGTTCAGCAGTAGAATACTGCGACCCATACAACAAAACTTTATTAATTGTTAATAACATTTTGAAGCATCTTATAAATGCAATTTAAATCAACGGTACCTTACACATATATAGAACACATTACGTAGGAGTTATTCGTATTATACATTTATCGTAATCCGATTACGTACCAAAAAATATGAGTAGATATTTTTTTATTTTTCCTCATTCAAACGAATTTCATTTTATATTTGCAAAGTCCCTGCTTTTTCTTATAATCCTTTCAAACAAATCTGTTCATTTTGATGCGAATTTGGGCATTGTATTTTAAACTCTATGTACTGATTTAGATTTTTTTGTTGTTCCTTAAGTTAAGTGTCCAAACACAGCTCTTTTGTTTTCTCTACATTGATCAATCTACATGAAATTGAAAATGCATAAACGTGGGTTTTATATTTCAGGTTTCGAGACGTTTGGTTTCACCGATCGTTAATAAAATTGTATATTTGCAAATTATCCGCGGCACAGGAATTGTTCTCTAGTACAGAAATTGTCTTTTTATTAAGAAAAAAAATAAGAAAAAAATTAAAGGCTAACATTATTTTGCAATGATTGCTATAGATTTTTCTCAAGGCGCTTGTTAAAAAATCTATTTATTAAATTATTTAATTTATTACATATCCAAAGCTTCAAAACAAGCTGTACGTATGAGTACATCTTAGTTTATTTAATTTATATATATCTTTAGTTTATACCGAACGTTTCCTCTCAATCTATAAGACAAGTTATGTACAAACCAGGTCCACAATACAGCCTGCCCATATTAGAATCCTAGTCCGTAAGCCTTTATACAAACATCGCCGAGGCCACCATCCATGTATACCTTTTGTGCTGACCGTACACGATGCGGCCATAGGCGAATTTTTCAAATGGGTTGTATGTTAGGACGTTTGCAAGAGAAGCGACTTTTTGTTGTTCGACAGTGGCGTTGACAACTGCTGTAGTTAGACATCGAAAAACCAAAAATAATATGCTAGATGTCTAAATATGAAGAGCTCTAATGTCAGCATAGCAAAGCTTCTTCAACCGAGTCAGCTACAACAACCTATTACGTCTCAGTGAAGCCTAACTATGATTGTCACTTTTTTCAGGCTGAAACCCCGTTCTTTTAAAGTCTGATTTCCCTAGCACACTATAATTTTCCAATACTTGTAAGCAGAGCTATGACGCTATGAATTTAATTTTGTCTACGGGACCATAGTAATTATTCCATTTTGGATGATTATATTGTGATATACTTCGAATACGCAAATAACGCCATATATTAACGTTAAAGTTACAATTAATAATATGTTTGAAAAGGTATCTGAACACTAACTCAGTCTGTCAACTTTCCGTCGCCACGTTACCAAGCGACCTTCTTATAGGAAGCCAAACAGTTCTATCCTGGTAGCAATATCTCGTTCGAGTAGCATCTTGAACATGGATATTAGAGAACGACTCGAGTTACAAAGCCCTCAGACAGTGAAGGTATCTCAACGATTTCGTTCAATGGAGATGTTTTCAATAAAAGTCTTTGTCAGCAGTTTGTCGGTTCCGGACGGGTTAATTATTTTGTAAGTTCAGAGTGTTCAATAAAGTTGCTTGGTAGTGTCTTATTCTGTAGGTTATTGTGAATGTGTTTGAGTGTTGGAAATTGATGTTCTCAGTCTTAGTGAAGGTTAAGAAGCGGTAAATGATATCAATAGTTTGATAAGGATGACGAATCACAAATGAGATTATGCTGATAACCTAAACAACCGTAACAACTTTGTTCCCTGATAGGTTCAAAAGTATTTTATCAGATTCACATTTCGCCTACTACGATACGCGTTTGGTTAAAACGCATCTCCAGGATGTAGATAGGTACTCTTAATTTCATTTTGGTTTTTTTTTGCTACCGTTTTTTTCCTAATTTATGGGTAAGTCATGGCGTCAGCATTAATGGGGTGGCCAATTTCTGGGCGAATGTGGCATGCATTTTTAAATTCTATTTTTTTTTATTGAAATTAAATAATCCCAAAAATAAACACATCTTTCTTATTTATTTATTCAAATCTAGGATCAAAATTGAACAATAGTCATATACTTACACGAGTTTCGTAAAAGAAGTTGTTATTGATGGTTTAAAGCATGACACGGCCACCAAACACGGCCATGTTATGTAGCTGTTTATAAGTATGAATAGTGGTAACAAAAACAGCAGCGGATATTTACAACAAACATAATTATGCAAACAAAAGTAGTTTGAAAACTTGTAACGCATTAGTTGGAATCAGTGAATATAAGTTAAAATAGAACACGGTGCGTAGGTACTGTACACACTGTGATATTTCACGTGGAAATAATAAGAGAAAACTCGTCAGATCCCTGTTTATTTTCGATAGAGCACAAACTTGGGACAGAGGCCGGCCCCAAAGTTGAAGGGTCGGAAAAAATCGACCCCCTAACTAATGGAGCGTGCGACACGGATGAACTTTAAAACTTGCTAGCATCGCGTTTTTTTCGCAAGGATTGCTGTTCACTGACGATTATTTACGATACAATTTTTAATTAAATAACCAAAGTAGAAACTGCCTTCTTGACACAATGGCGGCATGTATTGTGTATGACTGCTGCATAAGAGGTTCCATGTTTAATTCCCGGATCGGGTAAATTGTTTGGTTTTTTTAGGTATCAGCACGAATAAATATTAATTAAAAAATACGACAGCATGCAATATAATTATGCTAAACTAAAAATTGTATCACACTCCCCCACTTCCACCTATTGGAATACTTTCTTATCTAATCAATCCCCCGACTTGGATGGATCCAAGGATTGTAATAATACCTAATACATCTAAATCGGTTCAGCTATTTAGAAGTTTTAGTGTAATAAAGAAACGCACATACATAATATATTACCTTTAATTACTGGCGAAATGTGACTGTGATTCACCTCTGCCTACCCCTTAGGCATGCAGGCGTGATGCTGTTTTCTGTTTTATTTCAAATAGAAAAAGTATTTGATATTATTTTTGGGCTTCAATATTTTACTTATGTATTTTTTCTTATTGATAATAACGAGCTCTCGTTTCACAGACGCAATATCATATTTTTATATCGCCGAAGTAGTGAGCGAACACTCATTCCTCGTCTAATAGTAAAACGATCACTATAACCCGCAATATGACTCGATAGCTGCGCCTTTTTCTAATAAAATAAATACAAAAATTACGGACGCAAGGAAATACATTTTATATTAATGAATTATAAACATAAAAGTGGAACATACAATTTCTTTCAGCATGTAATGTGAGCCTTATTAAAAATTTAGCTTTCGATTTGTCGCAGTCATCGACAAAATCGGAATTCATTCGAGATATTACGTATTTTTACGTTGTGCCTTGTACCTATACATATGAACCGATACACAAACACGGCACGTACGCAATCCCGTTTAGTAATTGGCTGGGCTCGTAAATGTATATAAGAATTTCACCACGCCAAAGACTTTAAAGAGTCGTCGTACAAACATAAAATGCACTGAAAAGTGTCATGAATGCCCCGCTTTTATAATATAGCTCTTTCTCGAGAATATCGAGTAAAAATAACAATTTGAGCTATATTTTCTGTTGAAATGTGACGGTCTTTTGTCGTTATAATAATAATTTCGACCCGATTTTTAAACTTTACCATAAAAAGTACAGTAAAGTCGGTAATTGCTTTGTGGGAGGCATAAAATTGACATCGTATTTTGCCTGCTCGGCTTCGTTTTAAAGAAAATATTTCCCTTTTATGTTGCAAGACTTGTTATAGATAATTCGTTACGAAATATTAAAATGTCCAAAAGGAATTCTTATAAATAACTTGAAGGTATTCTAAAAGATGTCAAAATATTATGATAATAATATATACTTGACTTCTATTAGAAACTTGATATTTGGTACTATTTCACGTAAAAAATGTGGTATAGATTTTCATGAAACTTTTACATTAGATTATTACAAAAGCAGTTATAAAAGCATAACATTTTTTGAAACCGCTCGTGGAAGTTACTGAAACACCCACAAACAAATTGAAACAGATGGACAGGTTATTTCCTTAATGAAATGACCCCCACATTGCGATGGAAATAAAAGTGACGTTTAAAATAATTACCAAAAATAATGACAACGTAATCTTGAGTATAAAATCAGAGCCTTCGAAAACTTAAGTCACAAAACGTATCGATTTCAACGTAAAGACACGGTTTAGTAAAAGATTTTATTGAGCATAAATTTATTAAGAATGGTTGGTTCAATTTTGTACAAGAGCTTTTGTCAGCTTTAGGTTAAAAACCTTAACGATTTTATTATATTATACTTAGCAATTTGGACCTTATAGGTTAGGCGTTGACTCTACCTAAGCGGAGATAAAAGAAGAGAGGAAATGTATTATGAACAATTAATAGACGTGTGGTAAAAGATTGATTGAGCGGAATGGAATTTCATATGAAAAATTACTAATATGTATTGTAATATATGTAATTACTAATATGTGTAAGATACCTTCAATAAATCGCAGACTCTCTACTCTTTCTAAGGAAAGTGTGCGATGTTAATCAGTTTTTGTTTTTTTTACATACATATAGCATAACTCCTTTTTCCCCGCAGGGGTAAGCAGAGGTGTTTCACACCCACATTTCGCTAGCTATGTTTGGTCCCATGAAATAGGGGGCGAGCCTATTGTTTTTTTTTTTGTTCTATTTATAATATGATCTCTGAAGAAAATAATGTCAACTATTTCGTTTTGTAAGGCGAGAAATATGTATTTTATAGGATCATGAAAAGATATTACAGCGATCAGCTCCCTTCACAGGTGTATTAGTTATTGCAATAATATTTCATAGAGCCAGATTAATGACTGGCTTAATAGGTTCATTTTCTATAATCTTCTAATCATTTACAAGGGTACAATATCTATTTTCTCGCAAAATTGATACTGCGATATAACAGGGTGTTTTATAAAATATTCTATATAATTGATGCTTCTAGTGTGGGTAAGAAAAAGAAAGCCCTTGGTATATATTATGTATATACCTCAATCAATACAATTAAAAAATTATAAAGCTGAAGACTTTTTGTACGGTTGAACGTATTAATCTCTGAAACCACTAGTTCAAATTGAAATATTTCATGTTTTTTTGTTTTATTTTGAGGTGAAACCCCTTAAATGAATGGACTAAGAAACTACATTTTTTCGAAAGACATCGTGTTGAGGTTTCTTTAGTTAACTGCTAGTTGGAATTGCTAAGAAGCTAGTTCTTCACTTTCTATAAATAATAATTATATAATATTCTACCACATTCACACAGCGCCATCTAGTCCCAAAGTAAGCAATTATATTTGTTTGTGTTATGTATATATACTAAACAACTGATATACTACTTAAATACATTTTTTTTTGTAAATACATAGGTACATATTATAGATAAATTACACCCAGACACAGAACAAACCTTTATGCTCATCACACAAAGATTTGTCCTAGGTGGGGATCGAACCCACGACCTCCGGCTTAGCAGTCAGGGTCACTAACCACTAGACCAACAGGTGAATGTCAGTCATGAATCTTCTTATCTATCGCTTTTCCGTAGCTTATATCATGGATGCTATACTTATATACTTATTTACTTGTACTTTATATTATAAAGCTGTAGTTTGTTTGTTTGGTTGAACGCTAAGATCTCAGGAACTACTGGTCCGATTAGAAAAATTTTTTTAGTGCTATAGCCCATTTATCGAGTAAGGTTATAGACTATGTAACATCACGCTACGGCCAATAGGAGCTGAGCAGTGGCCACGACGACGGGAGCGAAGTCTGTACTGTTATTTATCTTTATGAAAATCACATTTTTGTTCAAAATTATCGATTCTCTCGTCTATACTTATCGAGCACGATCCGTGTCAAAGGTCGGGGCACCTCGCTGGAAGACCTGTGAGCTTAAGTACTGGATAATATTGAGTTAACGCGGGTTAAAGTCTTATAAAGTGCTTTAATAACTTTTGAACGGGTCACGTAGGCGTTGAGTGTTGTAAATCGTTAGCTTTTTAAGGGTTGCTAAGCCAATAATGGCCGTGATTTCTTATGCAGATAGTGAAGTATAATTTTAGAAAAGTGATACTTTTTTGGTAAAATAAAATTCTTTTTAAACGACTGGACATAATTTAATGGATTTGTTTGAGTAGATTCCTGAATGTTTTAGATTCGGAATTGGACTTGGTACATATAAATAAATAAAAATACCAAAACTAAAGTTACAACTACTGACTTGTAATATTTATGACCAATTTGTCTTAACTTTATCATCATTACAACCCTTGGAGACACACTCCTAGCCACGGGTCTCCTCCAAAGAATGTAGAAGGAATTTAGCCTACTATACCACTCTGGCCAGACGGGTTGGTATAAGGTTTGTTTCGAATTTTCCATTTTTAGCAGTACTCTTGTCTGCATAAGGTTACTCCTTTAGTCGCTTTTTACTACACGGGTTGAGATGGAGTAGTGACATTATGTATTCTTAATCCGTCACTACAAGGATACTGTCACGACTTATTACAACTAAAACAAAAAAAATAGGACCTGGGTGTCCATAATTTTTTTCTATTTTAGGTATCACCTTATTAGATTATGTCTAGGAATCTATCTAGTACCTGACTCATATTAAATTCTAGATACTGTCTTAAAATACACACACACAAACAATCTCAAACTGTCACAAACCAAAATAAACCTTATCTACCTGTTAACAAAAAATTAAATCTATTCCATCAATACAAATTTTTACCCAAAGTTAGCATAACAAACGTAGCGTCAGTGGCGAGAAATGAAAACTTTTCGCCAAGGGAAATTACCGAAGTCATAACACCGACTTGCGACGTAGTATATAAGGGTCGCGATACAATTTGCTTGACAAAACAAGGTTGAAGGTAGCCACGGCGAGAAATGAGGGTAGATACAAGTTTCTTTGGTCATTGTTGAAAGAATTTGTTTATCTTTGTACTTAATAAACAACTTTGAAAAGATTCTCCTCCTCCTCGTATTATCTTTGATGGAAATTTTTGATCTCGTGTTTCATACTAAATGGGTCATAAAAAAGTGTTTTGTTTCTACTCTGATTAAATGTATTTTAAAAATATTAAAGCATTTTTTTCTATATCGATAGTCAATGGTATATAAATGATGATGTGACATAAATAGAGAAAGAAATGTTAAGCTGGTTTGAACATGTCGAGAGAATTAAAGAAGAAAGAGTGACAAAGATGTATGTCAGAATCTTAACAAGTGGAAGGAAATAGTCTCTGCCTACCCCTCTGTTGGGAAAGAGGCGTGATCTATATGTATGTATGTATGGTATATAAATTGCAAAAAACGAATAATTAATATAAATAATAATATCGACCCATATCAGTCCCTAGATAGCTAAAAGGGTTTCTTAATGATCAATTATTTCACTCAAAATAACAATTTAGTACTTAGAGGTGATGCGATGAATACGATAAAACATAGCGTACTTCTGTTATACTTAAGACCTTTATACTGTGAACCTATGTTTAACAAAATAAACGATTCTGATTCTGATTCTGATGGCCACCTCTTTCTTAGAAGAGACTGAATTACCTACTCCAACTAAGAACTTAGATAAGTACATAAAATCCTCAGTTCACAAATAAACGTATAACAATAATAAAAGTTCTAAAAATAAAAAGACATCGCGAAGAATCAATAAGATAACATTGACATGTTGAGTGGAAGTTTTATTGTTTATTTTCATTCATTTATTTATTATTCGCAACTTCATAGCTTCGAACACTTTGATCTGCCGCTGTTGTCGTTCTAAATATAGATTCTTTTCTACAAGTATTGTTTGATAAGTACGTGACTGTTATGAGTTATTTATTTATTCTTTATACTCCTACTAATATTATAAATGTTATGGCGGGTGTTAGAAGAGGCCTACGTCCAGCAGTGGACTGCAATAGGCTGAAATGATGATGATGAATATTATAAATGTGTAAGTTAGGATAAAGGGATGGATGGGCGCATGAATAGATGGATATAAGGATGAATGTTTGTCACTTTATGAAAGTTTTCAATTAATTAAATTAAATGATTCAGCTTTACACAGCGCCCTAGCATATAGTAAACTAATTTATGCTTTTTTTTTTTTAATAATAATAATATTCTACCACATTCACACAGCGCCATCTAGTCCCAAAGTAAGCAATTATATTTGCTTTTGTTATGGGAGCAGACAACTGATGGACATATAATGTATTGTATACCTTTATTTCTAAATATAAACATTGTCATATTATACATGAGATTATGCCCAAACTCCAAAACAAACATTTGTATCTTTATATATATAATTCTTTTGTACGTGTGTTGACAGTGAACTGCTCCTAAACGGCTGAACCGATTGGAATGAGTTTTTGTGTATGTGTTCAAGTGGATTCGAGGATGGTTTAGATTCATTCATAAATAAAACAAAAATAAAAAAACGAACGTAATCGATTGGTATATCATGCAGGACAACGTCTGTTGGGTCCGCTAGTATCTTAAAAAAATAAATATTTTTGTTCCGACCCGGGGTGCGAATCTGAGACCTCAGAACCGTAACCAACACAATGACAACATCGAGGCAGTCAACTAAATTTGTATTTTGTTGCAAGTTTCCATTATGTTCTGGTCTTCACAACACCACATCAGCTTTTCTCTGCTCATACTCAGTTTGAAATCAATTTTAATCTTATTGAAATTATACCTTATAATCTTTATAATCGTGTAATGACTTACTACTATTTAGCCAGGTGTAATTACTTTACCAATACCTACAAACCATAGCTTTTGAAAGAGTCATCATGACATGTAAGTTATAAAATTTATCATCTGTTATTTCTTTTTTTTTCTCATACCACAGCCAAAATCGTAAAATAGTGTTGCCATAATGAATTAAAAACTTTAAAATGGTAGTAAAATATTTAGTCTGCCTTTAATTCAGCCTACACCAGCAGTCCACAGGGCGTGACTTCCGTACGGAAAACTTGTACTATAATCGTAAAGTGCGAGAGAATCCGACGGAACGCTTATTGGAACTGAAATTTATAACAGCAGTTAGTTTCGATCACTGTTCCTAAAGTTTTTGGTTTTGCCACGTGTTGGCGGTTTTTTCAGAGTTCTGTTCCTCAAAAGGACATATAGATACAGCTGTTAATGCTCCGTCGAATTTATTATAGATCACAACCGTCAAAACTTAATTATTGCCAAATTATGAAATTTGGCAATAAACAGTATCAAATTGCTTGTGCAATTTATAATAAAGGAAAAATTAAGAAAACTGTACTCTGGACACTTACGTCGTTATCTCACTGAAATATATTTGAAGAGTTATCTAATGATTGGCGTGTTGTCGTAGCCAGAGTTTAATCCAAAGTGCCGTTATACAGAAATATTTACCTGCCTATAACTGAATATTTTTTCTATCTTTGAAACAAAAATTATAACACGCGAAAATCTAAAAATTATGATAATAAAAATTAGATCATTATCGTGGTCAATACTGATGTGAATCAAAAAGCTGACCTATTAAAACTTCATTAACTTAAATGATTTTAAAATTCAGGTCAACATAGGTTCACAAAAGGATTTGTTTCAAATTAACCCAAATTGTTTTAATATCATTTTTCAAATTACCAGAAACGGAATTACGGTAAATTTGGTAATTACAAATAATGTTAATGTAAAGCCATTGGTTTCGGTTACCACTTAATGTGGTTACCGTTATATCAAGTTGGAAGCCTTCTGGGCTACTTGATAAATTCCAACACCAGGCTCTGCCTCAAATCCACTCGATGGCGATGAGGAGAAGTAGGGTAAAGTAAGTAGTAGTAGCATGTTATGTAATTATTGAACTGACAATCTCGAAGAAACAGTCATGAACTCAACTCTTTCATCCAAACCATTCTTACATTCTTGGCCATTTTAAAATTAATGACGACGTGCTTATTCCTTTTTTCTCCGTGCCAATTATTCGGCGCAATATAACCATGGTCCATTGTTAGGACTTTAAGGGCCCGTTAACGAGACGGGGAAACAAAACGAGACTCAAACGCTCTGAATCGGGATGTAGGAGAGACAAAGCAGCACTCATTGTAATTGCCATCGTAGCGTTAGAGTGGCACAGAGAACATTGGGTCCTTTTTGGATTCTCTGCCAAGGTTTAATGGAAAATGCACACGTGAAAACTATGTATGTGAGTAATTTACGGTTGGCTTGTAATCTTTCTCATTACATGATTTACCGCAATGATAAATATACTGTGGAATACAAAAATATTAATATAATATAATAAATTAAAGTTGTCAAACATAGCTCACCGAATCGCATCACTAAAGTGGCAGTGTGCAAGCCACATGGCTCGTAGAGCTAATGGCCGATGGGGGAAATAAATTAAAACAAATCATATAATTTTTCATGTATTTTCTTAAACCAATATCAGTGGCATTAAGCCTTTTTTTTTTTTAAATCATTTCAAAATGTTCAAAGTTTTTATTAATTTAATTAATTAGTAAAAAAGATAGTAAAACATTACGTTGTAATGATTTATTCTGTCTTCAATTTGGCTAAGTTTATGTTACCTAGTTATTTTGATTTACATTTCGACCATGTTACAGCAGCCGTAGTCACACGCTGACTTAACGTAAAGGAAAGTAAAGTGCGATCCAGTGAATTTCCGTCACACTAACTATTTAAAAGTCAGTCTCGATTATCTTGCCTTATGTCGTAATAAAGTATCATTTTTTATTTGAATATAAAAATGCCTGAACCAATAGGTACTACCCAAGAATGAATTAAACGGATATATTTTAATTCGTATTATTTTGGCCAAAAGCCGGAAATTTTACTGCTCTAAAATATTATTTTGAACCCAGCACTGAAGGAAAAACAATCACTCACAGTCTTACGCATGGAACAAGAAACCCTCCCACGTTTCGGCGGGCTGCGGGGACCGGGACATTTTTTACCGTCGAAAATCCCACGAACCGTGTAATAAGCCTAAAAGGGGGTCTTTGATTCGACCAGTACCTTTTAACTGCGGCTACCTTTGCGGAGTACCTTTAGTACATTTTTCTTTTGACCTAACGTCGCGACAAAGGTATTAAGTGGCCCCTTTTGTTTTGTGATGTTCCTTTTTTTGTTTCCCCTGCTCTTGATGTACCTACCTATCAGTCTTAAGGCTTTGATGTGAGGAAAATGACCAGCGCCGGATTATCGGCCGTTTCGGACAGGTCGCTTTTGAAAGGTTGAAGGGTATATTGTTTTAGTGTGTATTTGGATTTGGTTTGTTTTTTATGTGAAATTTGCTTATTTATAAGATACTAGCTTACGTCCGCGACTATGCCCGCGTGGCATGTCGTTAAAAAAACAACCCATGTACCAGACTACAATCTCTCTTTGCGACAAATTTCATACAGTAAGTGAGTAACAAACATCCATCTTTCCATTTTAAATTTGATATTTATAATAAAATCATTAAACGGAAAAGTCTTCTTATATTTTTATTAATTTAAGATATTAAAAATAATTTCTTATAACTAACACTCTCCGTGTTAGCTACAAGAAAATATCTGCAGTAAAGTTGTCGACAAATAGTTGGCATAAAGAGAGCGGGAAAAAAAAGCAATAACATCCGATCTTTACTAAGTCGACGATATCCCAATTAAAAGAGAGAAATAACCCAAATACTTTTAGTATAGTCACATTAACCGCACACAGAATTGGTCACAAAAAATAATTTATTAATCCAAAAATTGCCTTCTGACAAGTATGTTAATTTAGAAGCGACGGTAAATAACTGAGTTAACGCACGATATTACTATGAAAACATACTAAACGTATGATATTCAAATAAAACTATCATAATAAAAAAGTTTCTATGCGCGTATTTTATTGCCCACAAATATTTTCATTCACAACTCGTGCCAAAGAAATTTTAACAACAATGACGAATGTTTTGATGGATTACAGTTTTAAACGCTTTTAATAGATCTTCTGCATTCTATGTAGCTGTTCACTACCCACGTTTTTTTTCGGCTGCATTACTATTAGTGCCAATAAAACTCAAAAGTAAAATAATATATGATTTTTAGGTAGTTTTCACTTTTTTTTTCACTTTGTTTTTCTCCGTGAATAAGCCAAAGGGAACATAAACAGTGTGGAATGCAAAACTCGACTGCCGATACAAGTCAGTCGGTGCATTTAATTTATATTATATCTTAACATAACGCCTTTGTCCCCGAAGAGATGGACATAGGTGCATCCACTTTTCACCAGCTATGTTCAGTCTAATAAAAGTAATCATGGGCGTGTAAAGGGTTAAGAACATATGGCCATTAACCTTTTGCACGTCTATGGCACAACCTGTATAGCCAACGGAGGGTCAACTGTCAACATTTTTCTTGGTCAGTTTAAAAATAAATCTATAAAAATTCGGCCTAATACTGACAATAAAAACCAATACCATTTTTACACGACTCGGATATCAAACGCAACAGTCGTCACCTCTAACGTAACAGTCGTATACACTGTCGAGATTCATCAGATTTTAGAGTTATTATGAATTTGTGTGTATTTTATTTTAGTCCATTCAACATACAAATATCAATAAATTACATCGTTGCCTTTCTTCGTAAACTTTTAATACCATTAAATTTGTTGCTATGACAATGGATGACACAGTAATTGTTTCGACAACAAACTGTGCGAGTCGCATTGATAAATAGTGGTTTAAAAATTAAAAATATTTACCTATCCAACGCATTATACAGCAAACTGTTTACATATAAGAAAGTATGTTTAGAAATACTTTATACACTGTTGAAATTCCTCACGATGAAATTTTGTCTGAGATATTAATCTGATTAAATATAATTCGGTGTGTCGTCCATTTCAACAAACTATGTACTATATTAAATAGTTTTTTCACTGGTAACCCTTTTAACTATGCTATTCATGATAATTTGAATTTTTAATTCAAATGGAATGATCTATCTAACCTACTATGAATAATTACTTATAATACGAGCCGTTTTACAGCTGTTATTAAATGATGTGTGAAAATGCTACTGTCCATAGATATACAGTTCCTCATTAGTTATTACCCGACTGCTTTAAATATACTTTTGGGCTTAACTTTTGGACCCGTAAATATATAAGTATAAAAGATTTTCATATATTTTAAATCATCATATTTTTTTACAGTGCCTATAAAATGTTAGTCTAGAGCCCGTTAACTTCACAGCCTGTCCCTGATTATAAAAAAGAGCATAAAACATTTTTCACTCGATTTTTTTTTCAATCAGAGATACATGAATATTTTCACTACAATTATTAATTTTAAATGAATGTTGTAGAGCTTTTTTGTTAAATGTAACCGCGTGTTCTATTAACTAATTACTACGACTAACGAGGTGCCAGCCGGGGATCACATCACGCTTCATTTATTTTTAAACAGTCTTGTCCAATGTTCGATGTACCGAACACCAAACACTAACGTCGAATCACTTGTACAGTGACATATGACGTAACACGCAGGGTTGCCGAAAGTTAGACGGTGCTTCAATTAATTTTGGGCGTTCTATTCTTGAATGGAACTTAAGCCATGTTTAGTAGCATATTATTTTCATTCGCAATGTTTTTATAAATTTCATTTTATATTATATTGGCCAGTGCAAATACTTTGTTGTATTTGCAGTGGCGGAAATTAGGCGAGGCCTATGTCCACCAGTGGGCGTCATTGGGCTGTTATGATTATGATGAATATTTATTATTATTTATAGTTTTAAATGAATACTATAGTGTTGATCAGTATTAGAGCACCAATAGTATTTAATATAAAGTACATTGAAACATACGAATATTATGTTTATTCGCTTATCTTTTGGTCCTATAGAAAACTCAAATAATATATAATTATTATATATGCTTTATCATAACTCCACAAAGGTTTTAATTAAGAGTACATAACTGGACCACTGTTACACATAAAATACCATTTTAACCTTATTTTATGGCTGTAAAAGGAAGCTAATTTCATTGTTTTAAAGCACATAAAATCTGACTCGAAATATTATTTGATAGCTTATAAATTATCACTGGGTCTCTTGGTACAAGAACCCCGTGAAAGGGGTAAAGAAAGGCAAGCTTCTTATCTGATCGAATAAAATCAACGCTTAAAAACTTCGGTGATTATAAAGCTATGATTATGTTTAATGTTTTGCAAAGTTGTGAAATTATTTCATTTTCACAGTTATAATGTTTTTGTTATCGAAATGTGGGCTAAAACAATACTCTAGTATATGTATATTATAGTATATCTAGTATATGTAAGTAATAAGTATATAATACACTAGAATGCAAAACTATTAAATAAATATACTTATTGGTTAAGTAATACCTATTCATTCAAAAGGTATTCGCTTTACTCTATTTAGTCATATATTTGTTATATAGTAAGTATCTTGTCACTGTTTCTGCTCAGTATGTAAATTTAACTAGAGTAGGTAACTTTAGCCAAATACGACAATAGTAGGTTGTTAGTCAAATTTTGGTAAATCTATCAGACAATTGCATCCGAAAATTTTATGATGAAGGATCATAGGGGTGCGCTTTGTCATTTATAAATTAATACGATGAGCATTTAATTAAACCATACATTTACATTAAAAAAAATCAATACAGTCGAACATATAACTTATCCTTTTTTGAAGTTGTTTAAAAATAGCATTACTCGATAAAATAATTTCTTTATTTCATTAAAATAAAATGAAACTTTAAGTAGATTTTCGTCCAGCAGTACCTAATTGATCCTGACGGTTTTTCATTTACTTTAAAATGCTATAAACTAAACACCGATGCAGTTTCTACAGTACACATCAATATTCAATATTCATGAAAAGTTCCGTTTCTCCGCAGTGAACTCCGTAAAGCGTCAACCCTAATAGGCAAATGCCTTCCGCGTCTATCGGGAATTTATATTGAGTGGAGGCAATAAACCTGCAACGGGCGATTCTTGTCGCGAAATGTGACCCACCTTAAATCTAGGACGATTCAAATTGTCGCATATCGATGTTGCAGTCTTAGGACTAGACGCCGTAATTTATTGGACAGAGGATTTTCTTATGTGATGTGGATTGTGGGAATCCTTTTCTTAGCAATATGAATGGTTGTGATGCTTCTTTTAAATTTGTTTCTGATCGTTGGATTGACATTAGGATATCTAAACTAAAAGTATATAGCTCACTATTCCATAAGCGCCATCGTTTTTCTAGAGCTTTTGCAATACGGTTATGCAATGATATGAATATCTCTATATAAGCGCCTCTTAGTGATTGCACTATAGTCGATTACAGATGTTTTTACGGATATAGAGAACTATAAACGACCAAGAGAGTGCTCAATCCGATGTGTTGTTGATGATAGTAATTACGGCTTAATAGAATTGTATTGTTAATGATTAATAAAAATACCATTGTTTTTAATTTATTTATTCTCTTACATGGACCAGATCACATAATATGGGGATACCAATTCTAGATGATACATTTTATCTGGTAAAAAAAATCTGGAAAAAAATCTGGTCGGTGGATGACGTACTTTTCGCATAGATAGACTACATGTTAACCTGTGTTTAAGAGAGATGTAACCGATCTCTCTGACAATTGTTAATATTTTCAATTTACTAAGTAGTTATGCAATTATATTTTATCTATAATATAAAAATGAATCGCTAAATGTGTTGGTAAGTGCATAACTCAACAACGCCTGGACCAATTTGGCCAATTCTTTTTTTTAAATGTTCGTTGAAGTTTAAGGATGGTTTTTAGGGCGAGAAAAATGCAAAAAAAAAATCTCCATTGAGGCAGTGCAAAGTCTGCCGGGTCAGCTAGTTTTAAATAGAAATAATGTCGTCACAGATATTTTTATACCAGTCTCGTCTGCTGCAGTAGGAAAAAATATTTTACATATTTTTATATTCATACCCCTTGTGACACGTAGTGTGGATATTTTTTCTATTTCGATGACAGTTTTGCCAGTCTCATAGGCACGTCCGCCAGTCAGCTATGAGGCTTTTTCGTTCAGGCAAGCATTTTTTAGTAACTACCATTTACACCGATCTCGTATGTAGGCTAATACTTTCCGTATTTGAATAAACAGTTCACATTTACTTGGACGCTTTTTCACGATCTGTATATGAAAAAGAAAAAGTATTTAAGATTCTAAAAGCAAAATTATTTTGAAATATTTAAGGGCCTATTCACTATTCAATTATTATGAATGATGTCAAATTCAAGTTTGAAGTCCAATTCTTTTAAAATGTCGGTCATAGATAATGTGCAGGTCTCTTAGGTACCTACAACAAACTAAGCGTAAACAAACCTCATATATGGCTGCTGCTTCTCCAGAGTTTGCTAAATTGTTAAAATTGGTTAACGCAACTAAAAACCAATACTACGTATTATTTCCTACAATGCTCTTTCCTCAAACTATTTAATTTACGTGACAAAATTACAACTACTTTCAAAAGGTGTTAACAAACATTTTATCTATACTAATATCATAAAGAAGAAAAGTTTGTGAATATGTGACATTGTAGGGGGTAATCTCGGGATCTACAGAACTGATTTTCAAAATTCTTTAAAGGTTGTATAGCCCATTTATCGAGAAAGCTATAAAATATCACACTACAGCCAATAGAAGCTGAGCAGTAGCCAAATAAAGAACGACAGCAGCGAAGCCCCGCGTGAATTCTAGTAGAATAATGGGTTGCTAAACCTTACCTACATCTTTGTAATACACTAATTAACGAACAAGTTTATATATAATTTAGGCTATGTACGTATAACAACTAACGGTTTGATTGATGATCGCCGAATGTAATTAGATAAGGGTCGGTCCACGGTTATCTAAACACGTACCTTTATGTACATCATTATATAAAGGAAAAATAATTCAGCTAAATATGTACCTTTATAATTATCCGTGTAGTGACGAATTAAGAACACAAAGAATGTCGTAAAAGGCGACTAAGGGAGTAGCCATATGCAGACAAGAGCACTGCAAGAAATACTGACTGGACTGGCCTGTTGGTCTAGTGGTTAGTGACCCTGACTGCTAAGCCGGAGGTCGTGGGTTCGATCCCCACCCAGGACAAATCTTTGTGTGATGAGCATAAAAGGTTTGTTCTGTGTCTGGGTGTAATTTATCTATAATATGTATGTATTTACAAAAAAAAAAAATGTATTTAAGTAGTAGTTGTGCAGTTGTTTAGTACCCATAACACAAGCAAATATAATTGCTTACTTTGGGACTAGATGGCGCTGTGTAAATGTGGTAGAATATTATTTTATATTATTATTAATAATAGAAAATTTGAAACAAACCCTATACCAATCCGTCTGCCACATCGGCAGTGTGGTAATAGTAGGCTAAATTTCTTTCATATTCTTTGGGGAAAACCCGTGCCCGATTGAATGATGACATATCATGTATATGTATAATTCTGGGAATTTTTCTTTAACTCCTCCTTGAATGAACCTCGTAGATAGATAAACGAACCTCGAATTCATCATCACATTTGCTACGACTACATCAAGTAACTTGTACAAGAGTTCTCACCGATTTTAGACAGCTTAAAACAATCTTCAGATAAGGAAACATATAATTATCCGCAGGGAGTTCATCCCCACACCTTGGAACCGAAATGATCTCACACCGCGCTTTTTCAGAGGAATTTCTTCCCAACTATCAGGTTGTAGAAGAACTAGGGACTACACTATAGGGTTCTTCAAAAAGGAGTGAAATTATTTCTTAACGCCCGCAACGCACTCGAAAAAGCCACGGACGGAAACTATTTGCCTTCAATCGTGTTTGGAATAACTATAATTGTATTGTGACGAGTGGAAAGTTTAAGTGATTAGTGCCAATACTGTCTGCCCATTACTCAATAACTAACAAGTATGCAGTACACGTCTGACTATAAATACGTACGCAAGTGATAGTTGACGGATGACACTCGGTTTTTTGGCGCCTCTAACGGTTTTCATGTTTGTCATATTTGAAGTTTCCACAGCTTATTGCGAAATGGGATTCCCATTTTTTTTAGTTTGAATTATGTATTATTTAGCTTTAAAAAATAAATTTATAGATTAGGAATCGTATAAATAGGTAACTAAAAATTAAATGTACGGCCGTTAAGATAACGCGGTCTGCGAGGAATTTGAAATATAGGTTTTCAGGTATTCAGAGAAACTATTGCCGATGCTTGTACCTTACCTCAAGTCTGCAAACGTAGAGTGTGATAGAGATAAGTGTAGCTCAGACAGATAATAAAATATAAAAAATTACGAATATAGGTAATAATTTATAGAATTCGTCTGGTAGCAGCAAAAATAGAACAATTGTAGCAATATTTGGAGAGTCATAATATTTTCTTTACTAATTAGTTGTTGAAAAAAAGGAAATGATAGGGACATGTCTACATCTGACTGAAATAATTTTAGTTTTATAGGCATTCATCATCATCATCATCAGCAACCCATTAAGTCCCACTGCTGGGCTCGGGTCTCCTCTCCTCTATCTAGAGAGCTGAGAGGGTTTAGGCCATAATCCACTCACGCTGGCCCAATACGGGTTGGTGGATCAGACATACTCATAGAATTTCTTCTAGGGTATGTGGGTTTCCTCACGATGTTTTCCTTCACCGTTAGCAGATGGTAAGTCGCTTGACTAATCCATATAAATTCCACAAAGTGGAATCCACATTGGTACTGCCGGTCGGGATCGAACTTGGACCGCGTGATTTGCACGACAGTCCCTTATCCATTCAGCCACCATTGCTTATAGGCATTAGTCAGGAAGAAAGCAGGAGAATACATTTGTATGAACAATTGCATGCCGTTTTCCCTCTTAACTATTCTAAGATCTGGATCAGTAAATTAGTTATCTATTGCTTTAGTTATAGAAGACACAATGCTTCATTGAGGCTACTTTTCTTGATTATATTTACAAATAAAATCACATACAAAACTATTTATCAATAAGAAGTTTAATAAACATAAAACAACAATCGCAGGCCATAATACAAAGATCTCTATGCTATGAGACTAGGCAAACTGACGTCCTACCTCTTTATAGATGACAACCCTAATCCAGTTAATACCTGTTTCATTCTTATGTCTTTGAGTGCCATGTTCGATAAACAAGGGCACTATTTTCTATTGTATCCACGTAGCGTAACGTAGCATTCATTATAGGCAACAATACATCACAAAACGCTGGCGAAAGCGATATCAGCTTACAAAGTCTACCAGCAGTAAAGATATTCTCATTCTACTATTAGATCTGCAGACCTTAAGTTAATATCGTCATCAGCAACCCATTATTGTCCCACTGATGGGCTCCGGTCTCCACTCCTTTATCTAGAGAGCTGAGAGGGTTTAGGCCATAATCCACACATGCTGCCCTAGTGCGGCTTGGTGGAGCAAATTAATATATAATCGCTAGAACTTTTCGCAATTATGTAACGAATTACTCGTTTAAATGTAAAATGATAAACGGCTCGTCAGCTTCAGTCAACCTATATGTAGTTACTCGTTCTAATTAGGTTAAATTTGTTTGTACTACCTCGTGAATGTATAGTCACTGGTTTTGTTCTCTAATAATGTAATTTTGGCGAGTCAACGATGTATGAATAATCCTAAAAATAATATGAATAATGGAACTAATCTGATAACTAATCACAGCCACACACCAGTCAATATAATATTTTTCTTAATCATGGCTTTTGTGGTAGGGACTTACCAAGCCTTACTTTCAGTATTTTTTGCCTTATTTTCAATGGTTTGATCGAAGGAGGGGACCCTTCCAACTTGTATCGACAACGAGGTCATCATAAATGATTACTAACCAGCAGATTTTTTTATTTTTACTTACTTAATATTTATATAATTGAACAGTCATATTGTCCTACAAATTGCGTGGTACGTAATCCCGGTATTTCCATACCGGTCCGGTATACCCTTGCTACGTCTGTTAGCTACCACAATCAAACTTTTGGAATACGAAATTATTGGGCGTCTCATCAAAATGAAGCTACTCACGAAAAATTAACTTGATAGTAATAAAAAAAAAATTGGATCAGGGATCCCGGACTATACAAACTAAGCACAATTTTAATTTTATAATAGTAGGTATTTTACAACAAGTATTAATAATAGTTTTTTTTTGTTACAGATGCACCATCCCATTCAAATGAAGCCGGCTGACAGCGAAAATAGAAATGGTAAGTGTTAGAAATTATTTACCAATCCTTTACTTTATTAACATTTGAAGTCCAAGTCCAAATTACTATAACGCAAATTTGAACTTTAATTTTAATTAAGTTAAGTTTTAAATGCAAAGCTTAGTTGTGACTTAAGACCTCTATCAGTAAAAGCTGCGTATCTTTGTACCATAATACCAATAGCAATGCAAAGCTACTTTGTAATTGAAGGTTAACAGTTAGTTAATAATTATACCTGCATTAAGCAAGAGCATTCAAATACAAACATAAGTTATTAATTCCAATTTAAATACCCTATATTATGTTATTGGAAACCGATAAATAGTACTTATTTTCCAAGCTCAAACAAGAGATCTTTTTTTTTTCTTTTTGGAAGTACCTAAATAAGCCCTTATAGAATTAAGGGCCTTATACGTTATAATAAATATTAGCGTACCTACTATTGTTTCAAAAAGTAATCTCAATATGTATAATATCTAAGCTCTAGAATTACTTACACTAAATAATTTAGTTGCAAAATTACTACACTATAAGCTAATTACCTCAATCTATTTAGTCTGCTCATCCCATAACATAAACCAATCGTGATAGCCGGCTATTTGTACGGTACAATATCAGTAATAGGCCAGTGTTTACTTAGCCGTGTGTTGCTAAATATCGATAAGCAGAGACTCAAGGACTGCAAACGGAACGCATGACAAATTGATTCAACAGTTACCCACCTATTATGTTAAGCTTGGTACACATTGTGCGATAGTTTACTTGTGAATCACGTGCATTGTATAACCTAGTGGTTTTTTTTTTTGTTATATATTTTGTTATATAATACACGTGCCATTATGTCGTTACAAGTCCACTGTTGAACATAGGCCTTTCTTTTTTATTTCTATAACGGCCGGTGTTAGGCCACTTGCAATTAGTGATCCCAATTTGGACGAGTACAAATGACAAACGCTCCGTGTTTATTCAAAATTTTAGCACATTAATAAATCAATGTACTGATGGGACATATGATTAGAATAGATAGACAGCGATTGGCACTTGTAGGGGGTTCATCTGCTCACGCATAAGTTCAGTGATCTGTTTCGTCGAGTCCCATACATAGTTTTGCCAATGTCCTACAGCAGATATAAGTTCAAATTTGCTTGTCAGTAAATTTTCATCAACTATATATGACGATAAGGTATAAAATCGTCCACCGGTGTTTTTCATTTTATAACTATTTATCATTAAGACGATAGACGAAGCGACATGTGTAACTAGCCTTATATTACAAACGCAATGACACGTGGGATCGATACCGCACCGCATGCCTACACGCCGCCTAATTTATCAAACAGTAACTTGATTATCGTTTGATATTATTCATTGATTCATTGCATTCAACTTACTATTGAGCATATTAATTTGATTCCGGTTCTTATTATGACATTGAAGTTGATAAGTGCTATGTCGATTTATAGTTTCTATTGTGCGTTTATTTTTTTTGTATTGTCGCGTTCAATATATTGCGTTTAAATAAGAATTGAAAGATACTTATTCAGTACAAAATGATGTACTATATTCGTATTTCACATTGAAGGTCTATATTATATAATAGGTCACATTTTCTATTTGAATACACTACTAGCTGATGTTTACGGCTTCGGTTCGCATATGGGAAGACATTACCGAAATGAAAAGTATCCTAATGTGCTAATCAAACACATAGCCTATCTCAGTTTCAACAGAATCCATTCAGTATTTTTTGCATTAAGAGATTAAATAGCATCCAAACATCGATCCTCTAAAATCTGGCATTTTTAATATTCGTAGTCGATTTGTCTTGATGAAAAATATAAAGACATGTGACGCGGTAATTCTGTAGTCGTTACAGGACCATGTGAATTGCATTCACTTGCAAAAATGAAGAAAATCAAATGCACTTTGGTTGCTTTAACAAACATTTTCTTTAAAATAATGAAAAACTGTCATTTCTGTATTACTACACTAAGACGAAACTTGGCATACAGAAAATAATGCAGTTGCCCTGAATTTATTTTAACGTAAGTATGTATATTTATGTGGATTCCACTTTGTGGAATTTATATGTACTAGTCAAGTGACTTACTATCTGCTAACGGTGAAGGAAAACATCGTGAGGAAACCCACATACCCTAGAAGAAATTCTATGAGTATGTCTGATCCACCAACCCGCACTAGGCCAGCGTGAATGGATTATGGCCTAAACCTTCTCAGCTCTCTAGTTAGAGGAGAGAAGACCCGAGCCCAGCAGTGGGACTTAATGGGTTGCTAATGATGATGGTGATATATGTATATGCTGAATATTTGCTGAAAATAAAGGCAAGTAACACCGCGTTCGGATGTAATAGGCAAACAATTGCATACCGATCGGGCGAACTATAAATATAGTGATCAGATTAGACGGATTGGCTGTCTATTGTAACATTAATCGAGCGAGCCAATGCTTCAGTACAGAATACGAATTGTATTGATGCAGTTGGAATGTTGGAGCACATATTCTAATGTATTATATTATATTAGGTATAGCAACCCGCGGCTTCACCCAATTACAATTTCTTGAGATTTTCATACAAATATTCCATTCGAATTATTGACTTTCTCTTCGAATTATTGACCTATACATTTTCCTAAAAATTGTTTTGTTCATCCTGGTCCTGATAATCACAAACACCAAGAATAGGTTCACGTTAGGCGTTCAATGGTGATGCGACATTCTGAATTTTGGTACATTAAAATCAAATTGATTGTATTGACCATTTTGACTGGATTATTAAAATCTGATTTAGTGAATCTGTGTCGTGCGTAGATCCCTAAGTATCGTAACGATGTGTTGCTACAAGATAATGTAATCTAACAAGAAAATGTGAAGACCCATATCCCATATAGAGAATAACTACGTATTAGCTTATCGGATGTAATAAATATTCGGCAAATGTTTTTTATTTAAATCGATGTTAGGGAAATTAAAAATTACATAGTTTCACTATATTGCGTGCATTTTGCAAAATGTAATTGATAAAGATAGCTGTATGTATGTCTCTATTAGTTTAAAGATAGTATTTCTGTGAAATGTCAAGTGCCGCGGTGTACACTGTACGTGTGTTTTTATTCGTTGTTTTATTTATAAGTCAAACCTTTTAAAGCTTCCTATTACTAAAAGAATTTTCTCAAAGAGTTCTTTTAAAAAATAGATTGAGACACATGCAGACAAGAGAATCAAAAAGCCACGTGTGATATCAGCAACAAGTCCACAACATTCTAGAAAAAATAATGCCGTTCTATGTTCAAAATGATTTATTAACGACTATAATTAAAAATCAATTTATTTACAATCTGAACCTTGGTAATATTATACCTGCCTCAGATAAGTGTCAAGTTTTGATTTACATATCACATTTGACAGACGTCTGACGTGGTATATTTCAAACACTAATTAATAGTTATTAATAACGATCGATTCGACTATTATATTCGAATACTGTTTAATCGTTTTGTCATTCGATTTTGATATCTAAATGTCTCTTCGGAACACACAGGCTTTGCACCTGGATGTCACTTTCGCTTCCCCAGTTTCACTTCTTAGGGATCGCTATGTTACGTCCTACGCTAAAAGAAATCGTTGAGAGTACGGTTATGGGGTTCAGGGATAATAATTAAGATATGTTATATAATTAAGATTAGTTTCAAATCACAAGCTGAGAAAATGCTTACACCTCGGTCCACCATTTTCAATTGAGTAAAGCCCAAACTACACCATAAACAATATGAGCAGAGAGGCGAGATTTATATAGCAAACAATCAATAGATTGTTCTTTCTTACTATAGTGTTAAACACACCGTTTCTTGTGCGTTTATCGCATCAACTTGGACTCCAATACCAACTGGAGTTGGTATTGAAGTCCAAACCTCCTGCATGAATAGTAAACTGCAAAGAGGACACAAAATAAGGAGTGACATAATTAAAACATTACAATAAGGGCACACAATACAATAATACTTAGAACCCACAATGACTCATATTCCTTCCTCAGACGTCGAAACGAATCGTCGTTTGCGTAGACACCTTAAACGAAGAGACACATTAAAACACAGAGCACGTACGAACCACCACTCAAAGTGGATGCGTGACGATTTTTACCGACACAAACTCCTTAGAAATTCCATCAAGACGACACCGTGTTCTCGTGTCGTGTTCAAACGACGCGATTTTTTGCCGTGACTTAATCGCGTGTAATTTATTATATCCGGTACGCTCTTGTGTAATCAGCTGATCAGATTGAGATTTGTTAGAACAAACATGCATCTTGTGTTTTTATCGAGTACACGCGAAGGTGTTACCTACTATATTGTAGTTACAATTCAATGTATATTTATGCAGTTATGGTAATAGTAATAATGGTAATGGTAGTAATGGTAATAATAGTAACAAATTGGTCATTAAATATTACAGAATTGGTATTTTTATAATACAAATACTTTGCTATGAAATAATTTATGTATTAGTTAAATACTTTTAACTTAACAAATAACGGGAAACCCGGAAATAAGTAGTTAGTTCTAATGACCTTGTGAAGCTATAATTGCGTGCTAATTGCATAAGTAATTTGTTATACTTGCTATTCTATTGAGTTAAAATGGAATAAATAGTTTCATGTGTCGGCAAAAAGTAACCTTACGAAATAATACTTTAGGATCCAAATTGGAACCCGTTTTCAAGTAGCATTTTAATGTTAACAGTTGATTCGCAGTCTCCCGTCTTCAGTCGCCACGAAAAATGGTTACGTCTGAACAAGGCTTTATATTTGAGTATTTATTGTGAAACACTTGCATTATATTTACATATTATATACGGGACCAGCTGTCAAAATAAAATTCACACGAGACGCTACAAGTGAATATAATTTGTCAAATTTTTATATGACTAATGTTGAAAGGTTGATGAAGGAAGCGAGAGAGTTATGTTCGATTTGTAGCTATTAAGATATCATAGAACAAATTCTATTTACCAAAGTGTCTATGCTATGTAGAGTATGATGAGGATGATGCGATGCAAAATATAGACTCGTGTGATTTATGTGCAGAGGGGTTCTTAGAAATGTACTTACATGCTTCGGAAAAACCTGCAAATAAATTGCTTCGTGCAAAAATTATGTTACGAGTATAACCTTCCGTAGTAACTGTACTTGAAGGTCACTCATAATGCGCCTTCTAAAGATGGTATCTCGGATATTATTTACATTAGTTTTACAGTATATCTATATAACAGGACAGTGGCTTCATTAAAAATTATTTGTTTTTCCCTGTAACTCAATTAGGAAACACCATGTATCATCTCTGATAATTATACATTTCCGAACAATGTACTGTTGCGATGTTAAAACTAGATTTTGTATATTGATGTATTGTTATTAACTCTAATATTATAATTGTTTTTTTAAAACCACAGTTTTATTGCACGTTCAGTAACAATGCTATGCAATTATCATTCGTTTGGGTGTCTTTAAACTGTTTACTAAGAACACAATGGTGTTAGGCCGATGCAATTGAAAAACGTATGACGTGTATCAGGACGGCCCTCATTAGCAACCGACGGACGGACACAGGGGGGGTTGAGGAAGAAAGGTGAGGGAAGGGGGGCAGTTTAGGTGACACAAGACCACGAGGAATGACTGATCGACCGTCAGAGCCGGCGCCCGCGCAACTCAGGGCTCACTATCGGTCGGTATTACGCGCGTTAGTTGTCAGTAGTGTCTCGGCCGCGGTTCAATGCAGACGTGGTTCGCGTTATGTGATTGTGAATGTGTTGTGTGGTGTTAAGGATGCGTGGTGAGGCGGGCGGCGCTCGCGGTAAGGCGGGCGGGGTCAGGAGTGGCAGTAACTATCCGCCCATCAGCGCCGCCTACTGGCTGCCGCCGTCGAACCCTACCCCCTACCATGTGCCAGGTTCGGAGTTCCCCTCATTCATTCAGTGATGAGTACTAGCTTGTAACACGAGTATTATTGGCACCAATGTAATCTTCCGTTTTGTTGCCAATCTGTTGGTTTAATAAACGTAGATTATACTTGTGTGTTTATGAATGACGAACGGTGCATTGCAGCGTACCGTTGACGGTTTTTTCTCTCGTCTGCAGTTTTTTTCCAATTTGAAACGGAAAGCGTGTCTGACATTGACCGATATGCGGACTGAAAACCAATACGTCTCTACTGACGCGGTATTATTAAAACTCCGTGGAAATTAAGTGACATTTGCTTTTCTTAATTTGCTTTTTTTTTTATTTATTTTAAGAAAATTGGGACAGTCCGTTTGGAATTAGTTTGGTTTGAAATTTAAAAATTGTGCAACACCAATTTGAATTTCGCTTTTTTCTCTTTTTTTTATTATTTTAGTAAAGTGTTTTATTCAATGATAAATAGAATAGATTTTTTTGTGAAACTGTTGTAATATTCTGAATCCGTTCTAAATTCTTCCATTTTTAATTGTTGTAGTAATTCGTAGCGTTAGATAGTGTAAAGTATGCCAAACGAGAATTAATGTTCTTGGCTCAAAGTGACAAAAACAATGCTCGATACAAATTTCTATAGAAATAATTTAAATAGTTTCAGTTTGTTACAGCAGTAATCGATTGGCTCAAGGGCGATCTTTGACTAATTGTTTCGTGACAATAGAAACTTAGGAAAAAGAATAGTTTCATCGAATTTATTTATAACAATTGAAACATTTTCTTTAAATTACTTGTTAAAAATTATTTTACAATGAAACTAGTACATATATTTTAGGGAATATCTAATCGTTTACAGAATTAATTAAAATTATAAGTCTTTTATTTTCTTTTTTTGACTTGAAATTCTTCACAATAAAAAAAATTTATACACCCATAAATATACATAGTCAGCTTATTATAATGACCAATTCACCTATTTCCAGTAAAGTACAACTGAAATCGATTAGGCGGCTACTCTAGTTAACTACTTGATTCCATTCCAGAACCTGATAATTCCAATAATTATAAAACTGGAATTGGACGTTTCTGGAATCATTTGAATAAAATTCTTTCTATATTATATGTAGCATATATATAATTATTATGTCCTATTCATGCTTGACATGTGTACCAAAATATTTGAAGTTTATGACTGTTGTTATGATAAACCACAGCTGTAGTTTGGCATAGCTTTAGAAACAGAATAATATCGATATTAAATATTATATAAACAATGGTTCACTGTGATCGGCGTTTTACATACCAGGAATGTTAAGGATATAAAATTTCGGATCTGGATATGGATACATGAAAAATATTTATCGGTTTCGGTTTCGGTTACGATTATGGATATTAATTTATTTCGGATTATCGGATATTATTTTAGGTTACGGCTTTTAGATTTTAAATAGGTAAAATACGAATAGGGATATAGATATTATTGTTTATTTTATTTTACTTATTCGTCAACTCGCGAGCTTGGAACTTCTGATTATACCAATTTTTTTTTGTCGTTAACTCACGGGCACCTCTAAAACACAGTCATAAAAACAAATTTTTTAATCCTTTTTCCCTCTTTTTCCTATGACTACTTTAGAGGTGTGCGTGAGTTGAAAGGTGACATACAAGTCAAAATATTTCACTTGTTGTTCTGTCAGTTTCTTAACGGGTAGTAAATTCAGGGTCAGAACATATATTTGTATGATCTGCAAATGTTTGTTTCGGAGTTTTTGTGTTTTTCTATATAAAATATAAATGTATCTAAAAGTATGTATGTTCATCAGTTTTCTAAATTACTTAACACAAATTTATATTAGCTTACTTTGGGCTTGATGGCGATGTGTAAAAAAAAATGTCCCAAATATTCAATTGATTTATTAAAATCTAGTTGTTCACATATAGAGACACTTTTTCTTTCAGTTGATGCTTTGAACTACACCTGACATTTATATTTTGTAAAGAATCACTACCTCAGTGGCACAGAGGGAGTGCTTACGGCCGCTGTGTTAGGTCTCGGGTTCGGTTCTCAGGTCGTTCAAAAACGATATTGTGTTTTCTGAGACGGAGATGGACGTCTCTACGTTTTCATCACTGTCTAATTATCCGTGTCTTCATGAAATTTCTCGGAATTTTCCAAAAAATGTTTTATTAAATCATCCTGCGACATATAAGTAGCTTCGTTACTAAAATCTACTATAACTTATGTATGTGTGTGTATATTGAAGTATATTATGTACAAAACTGTTGTTCACCATGTCTGCACTGAAATTAACATCTTTCCTTGTATCGTATTATCCTCATTGTGTTTTGTCACGTGAAACTGACACGCGGTCATTAATTAGTTGCTCTTTATGTTTAAATTTAACTACAGTTTGCCTCTCTTTGGTTCCTAGCGACGACTGAAACGCGGTTGATGGATAGAAAGTATCAGCGAGTGATTTTGAATTTTATATCTATTGTTTTTAATTAGAAAATTATTAGTGAGTAGAATAAGACCTTTGGAAATTGGATATAAGTTTTAATCTATAATAACATTATAAAGCTGTAGAGTTTGTTTGTTTGATTGAAAGCTATCTCAGGAACTACTGGTTCGATTTGTAAAATTCTTTTAGTGTTGGATAGCCCATTTATCAAAGAAAGCTGTAGGCTATATAACATCACGCTACGACCATTAGGAGCTGAGTTGTGGCCAAATAAAGAACAAAGGGAGCGAAGCCACGCTCGAGTCTAGTTCATATATGTTACGTCAAACACCAAAAATTGGAGACTAGTAAGAATATGGCATATCAACGTGTAACATGTTAAGTTTAATACTGCGATGCGTTGTGTTCCTACTTGATAGTTCACTAGGTCGCTACTGACTGGCCTGTTGGTCTAGTGGTTAGTGACCCTGACTGCTAAGCCGGAGGTCGTTTGTTCGATCCCCACCCAGGACAAATCTTTGTGTGATGAGCATAAAGGTTTGTTCTGTGTCTGGGTGTAATTTATCTATAATATGTATGTATTTACGAATAAAAAATTATTTAAGTAGTATATCAGTTGTTTAGTACCCGTAACACAAGCAAATATAATTGCTTACTTTGGGACTAGATGGTGCTGTGTGAATGTGGTAGAATATTATTATTATTATTATATAGACTTGTGGAGCAGTACCATTTATTGCACATTCTATTATGCGCTACTATACGCTGTGTGAATGTGGTAGAATAATATTATTCTATTGCGAAAAAAAAATACATAAGAATAACAATATACACAAAAAGTATGTACAAAGACAAGATGTTAGAGTGTAGAGGAGAAAAGTGTAAAGAAGAGAGCATGAATGAACTGTACAACTAAAGAGAGAAAAAAAAAGTTAGGTATTTTTTTTTTTTTTTAAACACATCGCCCGCACTAGGGAACAAGCCCTGTGTCGCGGGGAGCTTTACAAACATGAAACTAACGGACACAAAGTACACCCAGACTAGAAACAAATATCTATGGATCACACAAATATTTGTCTCGTGTGGGAATCGAACCCACGTCACCCACCACGGCGATGTAGTGGCGAGGCGACCACCTTAACCACTGCGCCACGGTGACAGTCAAAATAAATAATATTATAATATAGTATAATTAAAATAAATAACACTGAAACATACTATATCCTAGATTCAGCGATCGCAGCTTGCGTTCTGAATCTAGGTTATAATATATCATTTAAAGAATTCAAAATGAGATTTGTGACCTAAAATTAGATTACAATGAACTCAGTGTCGCGTTGATTGATCAGGTCAAGTAGGAGAGATGAATCTATTGTTGTGCAGCAAGAATCGGTTACATGGATGTTTTCTGCCCGCTATTAGTGTTTATTTAAGATAACGCCCTCACTAGGGAACAAGCCCCGCGTCGCGGGGGACTTTACAAACATAAAATTAACGGACACAAACACTCGAGAAAAATATCTATAACACACACTTATTTGTCTCGCGTGGGAATCGAACCCACTTAGCACGGAGATGCTAGTAGCGAGGCGACCACCTTAACCACTACGCGACTGTGACAGGTTGAATAACTCTTTGAATGGCTTATTATAAACATTATCCATCAAAGTCTTAACTCATGGTCCTCCAAAATAATCGTGATAAGAATTAGGATGCTGTGTACCTAGAGTGACTTATGACTATATCAGTACGAGTATTACATTATGTAGTATAAAACAACAAGTCCTGTGCCGCGAATGTATGCGATATTTTTTTTAATTTTACATATTTACATGAAACATACATTGCATACATTGTTTTTGCGCCCAAGGGGTAGGCAGAAGTCGATCACATGAGCATCTTGCTAGCTATCGCCCATATAAGGGGGCGGCCCCATTGCCAGTGAACGCACATATTTCTAAGCTTAGGCCTGTTATTGAAAATTTTATTACAGAAAATGTCAATACCGACATTACCCGGCCCGGCTTTTAAATATTTAGGACTTTTTTTTACAAAGAGCCATCTAGACAAAGTTAGCTAATATAAGCTTGTGTAATGGTATCTAGACCACTAATAAACATGCATCATCATCATCATCATCATATCAGCCCAATGACGTCCACTGTTGAACATAGGCCTCACCTAATTTCGGCCACAGCGAGGGATTTTAACAAAACATGCATATATACTTCTAAAATCTAAAATACAGACAAAATATATATAATATATGAGGCGAATATGAAGGGAAACGTTGAAAGGGGAAGACCTAGAAGAACGTACCATGACCAAATAGGGGACGTTCTAAAGAAAGGACAGATCAGGAGTACCCTAAACCGGCGAGAATGGATGAAAAGATTGATGAATGTTGATAAGCGAAAGATGTATGTCAGAATCCTAGCAGATGGAAAAAAATAGTCTCTGGCTACCCCTCTGTTGGGAATGAGACGTGATCTATATGTATGTAATATACTAAGCAAAACACCCGTATTCCGAAACAAACATTCGCAGATCATACGAATATATTATATTTAACTTGAGACCTCAGATACGGCAACCCAAGGTTCCAGCGATCATTTCTCCCACGTACGTGCCGGCTCTGGGGTGAACTTCCTACAGCGGTGTTTCCTGAGCGCTATGACATGTCCTTCTTCAAACGAGGTTTAAAGAGAGCTATCCTCTCAAGGTAGGCAGCGGCCTGGCTGTGCCCCTAGCATTGCCAACGTCCATTAGCGGCAGTAACCACTTACCATCAGGTGGGCCGTCTGCTGGTCTGCCACTTTCGGCAATAAAAAAACCCCATTCACTACCGCTGTGCCAACGAGGCACTCCAACCAATTAACTAACCCAATATTCAATTGTTACCCATCATACAGCATTGTATTATTGTCAACATTCAAACACTAACATATTCGTACGTGTCAATAAAATGTATGTATTAAACGCTTACGTCACAAGGCTCTTAATATTTATTCTGATTCGCATCGATAGCCGTATCGATAAATAACATTGTAACAATCGTTATTCTATCGTTACATAGTTATTAATATTTCGTGTAATGATTTCATTACAATGTTGTTCAAGTGGTACATTCGATTTTGTAAAGATCGAAATAGTTCGCGTTCTTTGATCTTTGATTACGCTAATGGGACATATGCCTTATGATAATCTATTAAGGAACAAAATCGAATGACAAGTAAAAAACGTCTCCTATTTTGAAGTTGTAAAGTAAGATCGCGCGATCATCACGTAGGTATATGGCTGATATTCTTTTTAATACTAATAACATTTCGAATATATAATTTATGAAAAGGCTAGCCTACTACTAAACTAACTAAACTAAACTAACACGCACGGCTCCGCTTACGTTCTATCTGTGAGCCAAATTTCATACAGATACATTCAGCCAATCTCGCGTGATTGAGTAACAAATATCCATCCATGCAACCATCTATCCATCAATACTAACTTTCGCATTTATATTATAACGAAGTCGTGCGAGCCTACGCTCCTGCCTTTCTTTATTTGCCCACTGCTCAGCTGTTATTGGCTGTAGCTTAAAGATATATAGTCTATAACCTTCCTCGATAAATGGGCTATCCAACACTAAAATAATATTACAAATCAGATCAGTAGTTCCTGAGATTCTAGCGTATAACCAACAATCAAACTCTTCAGATTCATAATATTAGTATCAGTATGATGATAATTCTGGAAAAGCTTGTTTGTGTAATACATACATCATCATCATATCAGCCCAATGACGTCCACTGTTGAACATAGGCCTCACCTAATTTCCGACACAGCGAGCGATTTTGTGCCACCCGCATCCAACGTCCATCCGCAACCTTATACATACATACTTATATAGATATACACACACACATTTTAACCTAATCTGATTTGTTATATATAATGTTAGTACTTCTTAGAGTGAAGTTAATTGTCTGATACTTACCAACAACATATATATTGTTATGTGAATAATGTATGGAAACCTGTTATTGGCCATACTCACTGTTATGTATTAGTTATAAGCTACCATTGTATACGCTGTTGGTTTTCTAAATAAATATATAAATGAAAACAAAAGACAACATCATCAGCATCCTTCGGGTCAATTAATAAGCAATGTTTATTACAAGAAAACCAATTAACAAACAAACTATCAGTTAGTAGTAATAGCTATCAACATCAAGAAACATTGGAGCAATTGATTCACAAACAATTAGGTCATCTTTGACGCCTATCCACCTACAGATAACAATGATAATACAACTAGATCTATGACGTCATTAAACAATCCACTGGACATCGGAATCGGTAAATAAACTGCATATATCAAAAGACAATCACATTCCGTGCCCGTTTGTTTGCACCGCCACGACAGTTCCTTTAAATAAATAAACAATATACGCACTGAAAGAAAACTCTGATTGTAAATATTATGAATTTATGACTTGTAATGGTTCAGGCATTCGTTCAGTCATCTGTTTTGATTGATCACATGAAACAAATACATCGTGTATATAATAGGTTGGTGAAGAAAGTGGTAGAAGACGTGTGACTGAACAGAAATTGACCTCCAATTTATCAAATAAATAAATAAAAAGAATTTATAAAAAGATAATCCAGTAACAAAACTGAATGTGCTCACTGTGAACCCTTCTGTGGTATAGTCAACCTAGAAGTGATGACACTGTGTACATCTCGGCGTGAAAATCACTGTGTTGAGTGGTAAGTAATAAATAATATTAAAAAGGGGCATTCAGTACATAAATTGCATCAGTTTATAGTCCAAATTTAGTCGGTAGAGCAATCAATTCTTTATCTTCTGCCTTCTCTTTGATCATTTGATACGAAAAATCCAATTTTCTGAAAGTTAGACCTATGTTTAATACAGTTGTTGTCTTCAGAATGATTATGAATGGATGGTATGGATTTAGTATCGAAGTTGTATTAGAATGATGCCTCTACACGAGTAAAATGGATTAGACTTTCCGTTCGACACGTTTATTCATAACTTTTCATAAACTATTCTATCTTCTAATCAAAAACTGTATTTCAAAGTACAATAGTTCGCACATACGGCATTGAATAACAGAATTCGGAAGTTGTCCATCAAAAATTGGAAAACGCTCTTTGGATGTTTCTAGTATTGACTATTCCATCATGCATATGGATTGACCCAGCTATTGTTCCTGATCGATTGAATTGATTGCCATTCGAAATTCAGAACTATGGAAAGCCAAGGACTGTTTTTCTTGAAAAAGGTAACTAGTGTTTTTGTGAAACCTTTTATATTCCAATTTGATAAAAAGGTTATTATGAAAGGTTATTCATATCCCTATCAATATTGTATCAGTAAATCGACTAAATTGGTTGATATTCTTTGTTATTTTTCAGTCAACTTTTCTTCATTAGTTAATTGTGTCCGTGTGAAGTCGGGATACGTTTTGTGTAGAACATAATTATGGCAAGGCTCTTGTGAAAGACCACGTAGAACAATTATATTTAGAAATAGTTAGATTAGCTTCATAAATTGATAGGCGTTTAGTAATTGTTGAGATTGAGACTGATTTAAAAGGTGTCAATGATATATTTTATTTTATTTATTAATAGCAATCTGAATATCCAATATGACCAAACATAGCTGGTGAATTTGTGTGTGATGCCTAGCGGTACGAATAGACACGACAAAGAATCAAAGCTACCGACATAGCACGTAGAATAAGTAAGCTGAAGTGGCAATGGGCTGGTTATATCTGCAGAAGGACTGATGTACGATAGAGCAAGCGTGTCCTTGAGTGGAGACCGCGACTTTCTAAGTTAGGAGGACTGGCGACCTAAAAAGGTTCCAGAACCAGCTTGACTGGATGCGGAAAGGGGAGGACCGAGTCTTATAGTGCGTGTTAATAGAGGCTTATATCCAGCAATGGACTGCAATAGGCTGAAATGATGATGATGATGATGATGCACATCTGCCTAACACTTCCTGAAAATCGTTGAGTTTTGTTGTTTTAGGACGTTGTGTTGCTATTGTAGGATATAATCCAAGTAAATCACAAGACATATTTTTGCTGAAAGAGGCGCCATAAAATTGATTGGAAATTGTATGGTGACTTTCTAGAATATTGAAGACTGCACCAAAAAGCAAACCGTTTATTGATAAGTCTTTATATTATATTTGTTAGTATTATAAAACAGTACAATAATCGTATACATTATATAATTGTTAATGAATTATTATAATGACTGATACACAAGCCGATAAAATTACTCGTTGTTAATTAAGCGTTGTAACATAAAATTTTAATTTATTTAATGGTTGACACCACAACGCAGTCTTGTTAGGTCAGTCAAGTACGTAATGCGAGCTCTGTAATTAGTTTATATGAGCGTACATTTTACAATTGTAATTTTGTTACGCGTGACGTGTGCTTACGTCATGACAGCTGTGTCAAGATGAAGATAATATATATTATCTATGGAGTGACTTACTTATAAACTACGGCTTTATGTGTAGTGCTGTAGTAGGTCAACACAAAATAACATAATTATGCATTTATATGAAGACACTTAATTCTAACCATGTTCTCAAGTACTGCTAGTAATAGTAGTATGTCAATACTAAGTAGCCTATATCAAATATGAAATCCTTATATGAAATTTCATGATAATCGGTTGAGTGGTTAAACGTAAAAGCGGGACAAAAAAACAAACTCAGTTTCGTAATTTTAATATTGGAGCCACAAGAGACGAAAACTGAAATATAATTAATTTCTTTGAATGAAATTGTTGCACAATGTTGTAAATAAATGCAACAGTACAGGACCAGCTCGATATCCCGGCACAGATAAAGTTTGAAATTATTTTGGAATACGAGGAGAGTAATCTTTTAAAGCTCAAATTATTAATTGAAATTTAAAACAGAATTCCCTAAATTGAAAAGTTTTGTTTCTAAAAGCGTGCGCCAAGTTTAGATTTCACTTGAATTATACATACATAATTTAGAAGCATTTATATTATTATGATAATTGGATACCCGGGGTTTGTTATATCAAATATGACACTAAAGATGTTATAAAATCTTGAGTGATATTCATTTAAGTTGCAATCAAGGAACAGTTCAACGTGATTTTTTGTATAGATAAATCAAAATCTCGATTAATACTTTCCTCAGACTCACGCTAACGATGCCTCAAGCAAAATGTTGTTAGAATAATGCTATTTAATTCTGTTTGTTACACGCCTTACTGTGCTTTCATATAAGAGTTTAAAACCGCTCATATTTGTGATTGCGTATGCGCATTTGGAAGAAACAATGTATTCGTGTAGGATTTTATGGCAAATACGAGCGTATAAATCGCAAATATTATATCGGCGTTAAAATATACAAACCACATTCTGTCGAATGTCTCTTTGAAGATAAAGGGAAATTCGCACCCAATTAATTTGGACATGAAAATGCTGCCGCTTTTGTTTCGCTATAAATTAGAAATCGCTGCTGGTCGAGAATCGTTACAATTAGTCGCTGCTTCTAGTTTAGCAATCATGGCACAGATTAAAGAGAATAGATGCATCACAGAGCACTGCCGATTAAATACGGCTGCTTTAGGGCTGTCACGCTGAAGAAAATGTTAATTTATGATGCGCCGAGAGATCAAAGATTATTTATAGGTGAAGTAATTTAAAAGTGAAAATCATCAAGTTGTCGCAGTTCTCTGATAGGTACAGACGTCTCGCCTTTCCCTTTGGCCCCCTTGCTTTTGTTTTCTGCTGCGAACCAAGGACGAATACTGACAGGTTAAGGAAGAGTGATATACGAAAAAATACAAATATTATTATAGTGGACTAGAACAATATGTAGAGATACCTAAACAAGAGAGTCGTGATACAGGGTTTTTCTAACTGCGTTAACCGCATTACGTTCTACTGAGTAAAAGTTCATTATTGTTCATCAACAAGTTGCAAACAAATTACACAATATAATAATCATACAATAATATTCTACTATATTCGCACAACGCCATCTAGTCCCAAATTAAGCAATTATATTTGCTTGTGATATGAGTACTAAAGAACTGATATACTACTTAAATATATTTTTTTTTGTAAATACATATATATTATAGATACATTACACCCAGACACTGAACAAACCTTTATGCTCATTACACAAAGAGTTGTCCTGGGTGGAGATCGAACCCACGAGTCACGACCTCTGGCTTAGCAGTCAGGGTCACTCACCACTAAACCAACAGGCCAGTCACCAATATCATTATTGTGAGTCCATATTGTACTTGACCAGTTCATTATTAACTAATGTTTGTATAATTGACATGTTGTAATAACTGTAATAAAATAATGTGTTATAAACACTCGTTTATGCGTCACCATGTTTAGGCAAAACTATTTATCATTGAGGTTACTAAGTATGCACTTAATTTTCCTGTTACAACCGATGTACAGAGAGTTCACTTATTTGTTCTATAACATAAATACAAATACGTACAATATAAAATACACGATTTAAAAATAGTGACTCGTAAATTGGCAACCCTAACGACTGGCAGGGCGACACGTAACACGGCACATTGACACTATGCCGATATTTTAGCGTAGTTAAACTATTATGTTTACACGGCTCGGTTAGTACGCTGTATAGTATAGTGCGTCGGTTTACAGCCGGCAATGTATGCTAAAGCAAAACGTGCATTCGTAAACGGGAATCAATTTAGGTTCGCTGTTGGCATTCGGTATTATTACTAACGCGGGTTTAACAGCGAATTCGGGGATTAGCACAAAAAATGCAATTTCAGTTCAATGCTAAACGATCCGTTTTAAATCTCTCTTTTTATTACACGATCCACTAGAATGGTAAAATATACAAATTGAGCACTTTTACTGTCACCAGTGTTTTAACGGTAAATACAATGTTTTCCCTGAGGTCTATGGAAACTCCAATACGTCAATTGAAAGTATTTTATTACTCACAAATTGCAATCAACTCAAATGAAACCTGTATCTAACTCTGCCTATCTAGACGTATTTCTTATATGTATGATTAAAAACAGTTTTAACATCATTTACTAGATGTTACCCTTCGTTAGGTTGTTCGCTTCGTTCCCGTAGATCTTTCTTTGGTCATAACTCAGCTCCTATTAGTCTTAGCGTGATGTTAAATAACTTATAGCCTTCCTCGATAATTGGGTTATCCAAATTTTTTTTAATCAAACCAGTAGTTCCTGAGATTAGCATTTTCAACTAAACAAACAAACTATTCAGCTCTATTATATTAGTATCTATAGATTCTCAATACTCCATCACTACTCAACTACTCCACTCCTCCGTGTTCGTCATTCTTAAAAAGATTGCAAAGTTTTCACTTCAATGAATAATGTATTATTTTATATATATAATTGTTTATTTTTACATAACATAACACAGCGTCACGCCTTTTGTCCCAAAGGGGTAGACATAGGTGCATCACACCCAAATTTCAACAGCTATTTTTGGTCCCATGTAATAGGAGGCGAACCTATTGTCACCAACTGGGCACATTTGTTTCCAAACTTCGGACTAAAACTAAGAATTACGTGATAGAAAACCTAAAAACTATTTTTACTCGTGTTGGGAATGAACCAAATACCTCTTGCGCAGTCTTTTACATGGCAGACGTATACACTTCCCGCTATGCTGCCATAAATACAAAAACAAATAGCCAATAATATTCATTAATGAATCCAAGGCTCTAACTTAGTTCAAAAAGTCAACGCGTTAGTCACTTAGCGCTGCGCTGGTTAAACAATGACTGTGTCGCAATGTTTGTATTAGAAACATGCGTGTGAGCATGTGTGCGTGTGTGTGCATTATCAGTATACCTGCATTGCTAATAATATTTGTGGGTTAATGTGATTATCATTATTCGTCACACGGTGCGATCGATCGTTCAGTTTTCACTTGCTTTTTTCGAATGTTTTAATTGAAATAGAGGCCTTGTGAAGATTTTATGGCAACCAAATATTCAACCTCTAACCAATAGGTTGTACGGTTATTATTATGGTATAAATACGTATATAATGGTACGTATATAAAAGAATATGGTATAAAGGTATGGTTGTCACACGTCTGGGTTTGCCCTTATTTATTTAAGTACTGAAGGTGCCCGGGAGTGTCCGCGCTGGATCGCGAGGTTTTGATTGTATTGCGGGTTGAAACCCCATAATTAACAATTTAAATTATGTATTTATTTACTGAGTAGACATTTTTAAGATATGGCAACCCACGTTTGAGAGAACAGGAGAAATGGTCAGATAGACCATATCTCCCTCTACCTAAAGCTTTTCACAGATAGTTAAAGAGCGCGGTGTCAATGGTTGTCAGTTCTTCGACTGACATGGCTAGTCTGTTCCCAATAGAGCTCGTAAATTTCTGAGCTATCGGTGACTTTAGTTCTCTGTCAGATAGTCTTCTCACGATACATTATTCGGTGCTTCGACCCCCCCATAGAGCAACACAGACAACAATGTTTCGATAATGTTTAATTTACTAATGAGTGACTACTGAAAATAGAGGCACACCAATCATAATTAAGTGTATAGAGTGGAGATATGTTAACTATTTAATGAATCCACAATTTAATTCCATTCATCATTATTGCATATATACCTCCACACATTGTGCCAACTTATACCAACAATATAGGCCACAGCATAGTTAAAATATCTTTATTAAATTAAACTACTTTTTTATGTAAACTCATCTTTGTAATTTCGATGTACTGGAGACAATGTTGGTGTATGTTGGGGCCAACGTGTGATAGCGTTAACCATAAATTATTCATGGATTAAATATACAAACTCTATTCCACGAACATAGATCACCTACAGACACCAACATCAACACTTTATCATATAAGATTACACTATCACACCTCGCGTTAAGAAACACCGAACCTTAGCTTTGTGACAACAATAAATTATAAAATTCCATGCTCGTACAAAGCGGGCATTGTAACGTGAACTGGAGACGTTTACGTAACGTACACGCAACACTTGTACAAACACACACATATCACACTGCCAATGTAAAAGAAATTCCATCTTCTCACTATATAGATAAGGTTCAAAATTGCCCAACGCCGCTTTTCATGTTATAACCGTTTTTCGCTGTGCTTGTGATATGAATGTCTGTGTCGGCGCGACGCGGGCGCAGCCTTCCGATAAAGATCTATAGATTAGAGGGGAAACAAGCGATGTAACGATACAAGGATTACAATTAATTACGTACATTTTGAAAGCGGGGATTTGTAATTAATTGAGTTATAAGAATTTTTATTTCTATAATTATATGTAATTTAATTCTATTTTAAAGAAATTTAACATTACATACGATCTCGCCTTCTTCTTTGAAGGGATAAGAAGAGCTTTATCTCCTCATTTCTCTAGCAACGGAAGGTCCCATGTCTTCTAAAATTGAATTTTTTTAAATGTAATTTTACTTAAATTCCTCTTGCGGCTAGTTCTATTTTAATTACTTGCAAACGAACCACATTTAGCGTATTCACACAAGACAGTGAATACATATCAGACCTTAGAGCCTAATTTGCAATATAATAAAGTCTTTGTGTATTGTTTTGCTGTATAAAGCTTTTTGCGCAACATGGTCATTTAACACTACCGCTGAATATGGTAAAATAATGCTTATAATTGTATTTTGTATATTTGGCTGATTATAGCGATTCTGCAACACGTATATTATATACTGCGATCAATTATATAGTTTATAATATATAGGCGGCGGCAATTGTTTAAAAACATTTCTTTTATGACTGATTATGTTTGCCATTAAATATATATAATATAAATAAATATAATCAGTGCAAATAACCTCTACAATAAACTGAACTCAATTCAATATAAAGCTAACTTATCTTTCTTTAAAATCATTGACTACGATTCTCGTTGAAACATGCATGCCATTTCTCACGTAAACACGTAAGAAGTTACTTAAAAACAACACACAAACTCACATATAACATTGATAAACGACCGACAATGCAACAAACACAAACGGAATACCAATTCGGAAACTTAACTGATTTCAATGCAATAGCCGATTCGGCGGTGAAAACGAATCAAAAGTTTCACAGAGAGAACCTTCTGTATCCACTTGAGCTGAGTGATCTACGGTTGACATGTGTAGTGCTAACTAACTAACGAGAAACGACCTTCTAAGCGTGGTCTACACAAACCACCAAGTTTTAATTGAGTTGCAAAACAAAAGACGCCACGGATGCTATTCTCCCGTTTAGGGTTGCCGAATAACATTTACTGGTATAGTGAAAATTAAATTGTGCACGCTTTAAAATTAATACCGCCTAAGGTGCTGGCCAGTTTTAATATTCAAACAACGGGTTAAATATTGACATTGTTTTAGAGCAAGTTGTAAAGAAACACAATCCATTTTAGGAGCATTGTCACCTCGTTAAAATTGTATACAGTTTCATTCACACTCCCTACCAACACTTTTCATAACAACCCACAACAGATAGCCATCAATCAAACGATTACATTTTTCATAGCATGGCAACTAGAAAATGAGTATAAATAAGATATAAATTATATAATTAGTAAGCTTCATAGACCATCAACCTCGACCTTGCACTTTCTCACACATAAATCATCCAAATTGCCGCACTATTTTTCCAACGACATTTCAACGACTCCGTCTAAAAATAAACACAACTAGTATTTATAATTTTTACGTTTACAAGTGGAACATGGTTCTGAGAATATTTGTACATGCAACGTGACGTCATTCGGCATGCATGACATGCGCTTGCATGACGCAAATGGGTACGAAAGTTTTGTATAGAATTGGAAGTTCGCTTTGAAATATAATTCTTTGAGTGGTTATAGTTGTGTGGTCATGCTCAGCATACTTAATGTATGTGTTGTATCTTGGAGCTAAGGGCAAATAAAATATGTTTGAAGGGATATGCATGTAGGAATGAAACATGATTGACAGATGAGTGGAATGAAACGTTAAGAGGAATGACTGAAGTGAAGTATGTTATCTGTGGAGTGAGAGATGAATGAGGACGGAAGGAAGGAAGGATGAGGAAGGACACACTAAAGACGAACGACGGAATAAAAGGACGCATAACAGTTTAATTCATGCTACGAAGAATAAATTTAAAAATCTTAAGTTATTTCACACATCGAGGTTTTCTTTACAATATCTTCCTAGAATCCCACATAATTTTGGGGGCTCGTCCGGGATCAAGAAATATTTTAAAGAAAAGAAGACGGGAGTGTTGGTTGTTCGGCGCGAAGACGGAACGTGGCCGAAGACTGCTCCAAATCTCTAAAGACGGTTGAAATAGCTACAGGAGGCGAAGAAAAGACGAAATATGGGTGGACGTAGTAGGGATCGCCGACAAAGCCGCCAAGCCGACTTTGATGAAGACGACCACGCGGCATCTCCATCGGAAACCCCATCCCATCAGGCGTTATTCCACGCGGAAAACTTGGTGTCGAAGTTTAGTGGACAAGACAAGACGTCATCAGCGGTCAAATGGGCGCAAGACATAGACGACAACGCGGCTATTTTCCATTGGTCCCCAATACAAACTTTAATTGTCGCCAGAAGATCTCTGACTGGCACCGCAGCCTTGTGGTTAAGGTCTGAGAAGCCATTCAAGAGCTGGGAGGACTTGAAGACCGCTTTGTTGAAAGAATTTCCCGATTCGATTGACAGCAAGACCATACACGAAATGATGGCGGCTAGAAAAAAAAAGAGGGACGAAAGTTGCATCGATTACATGTTAATTATGAAGGAGATGGGCAAAAGAGGTAAGATGCCCGACTATGTCGCTATCAAGTACATTATCGATGGAATTATCGACTTAGAAGTCAATAAAATGGTTTTATATGGTGCTACAAGCTACCCGGAGCTGAAAGAAAAAATAAAAATTTACACCATGATAAAAGATAAGATGGATGCAAGTTATAAGATGTCTAATAAATCTAAGAAGCCGGAAAATGGTGAGAACATGGCGGGTACGAGTATCAAGAGGTGTTACAGCTGTGGAGAAAAATCTCATAAGTCATCACAGTGCCCCAATAAAGAAAAAGGCTTAAAATGCTTTAAGTGTAACGAGTTCGGCCATATTTCTACTGAATGTAAACAAGGCGGATCGGTTCGCGTTCCGGCGACGAATAGCAATGCGAATAGCGACAACAAGATGGCGGTACCGGTGCAATATGATGTCAAAGACGAGTTGGCGCCGACGCACGTTCAATTTGACAACAATGACAGCTCATTTAAGAAAATATTGATAAATCAATGTGAAGTTAATGCTTTAATTGATACGGGAAGTCAATTGAACTTAATTTGTAATAAATTATTCGCGCGTCTCGGTGCTCCAGAGTGCGTTAACACGAAGATTAATCTCATTGGTTTGGGAGGAAGCGTCACATCGACGAAGAAGTTTGACACAAACGTGTGTTTAGATGGACACGAATATAGTGTAACATTTTGCGTAGTGCCTAGGCATGCTATGCCTTGTAGTGTGATATTGGGTCAGGACTTCCTAAAAGATGTTTTTACATTCATGTCAAAAGGGTCAATGTTGATTGCTCCTAATGTCAACAGTTGGTTGACTAGGCTTGCTGGTGTTGTGTTTCAGGATGATTTGGTAGTAGGAAATGTAAAAAACCAACAGATACGACAGGAAGTTATTGACTGTGTTACAAGCTATAAACCGGTGCAGACCAAGGAAGCCCCACTACAGTTGCGCATTGTGTTAAAAGATGACATACCAGTTGCTCAGAGGCCAAGACGAATATCACAGGCTGAACAGCAGATAGTGGATAAGCAGGTATCAGAGTGGTTAAAGGATGGCATAATACGAGTAAGTTATTCTGAATATTCTTCTCCCCTGGTGCTAATAAAGAAAAAAGATGGTAGTACTAGAGTCTGTGTAGACTATAGGCCAATTAACAGAAAGATTGTTAAGGATGAATTTCCATTGCCTATCATAGATGATTTGATAGATAAGCTTAAGGATGCTCATGTTTTTAGCGTGTTAGATTTGAAAAATGGGTTTTTTCATTTAAGCGTATGTGAGGAAAGTATAAAGTATACTTCTTTTGTTACACACAATGGACAGTATGAATTTTTTAAAGCTCCGTTTGGGTTAACTGTGTGCCCAAAGTATTTCATGAGATTTGTAACTATGATATTTCAGGATCTCATTGCTAAAGGAGTCCTGATCATATTTATCGATGATTTATTGATTCCAGCCGTAGATGAATACCAAGCCTTGCAACGATTGAAGGATGTGTTGTGTGTTGCATCACAATATGGCCTGCAGATTAACTGGAAGAAAGCACAATTACTCTGTAGACGAATAGAATACCTTGGCCATATTATAGAAGACGGAAAGGTTCAACCCTCATCGGAAAAAACTGATGCTGTAACCAGGTACCCTGAACCAAAGACTTTAAAACAACTTCATAGTTTCGTGGGTTTAACTTCATACTTTAGAAAGTATATTAAAGATTTTGCATTAATAGCCAAGCCGTTAACTGACCTTTTAAAGAAAGATGTACCATTTGTGTTTGATGATACTCAGAGATGTGCATTTAACATATTAAAGAGAGCACTAGCTAGTAGCCCTGTGTTAAGAATATATGATCATCAGCTGTCAACGGAACTGCACACAGATGCATCAGCAGTAGGATACAGTGCTATATTGCTGCAGCGAGACCATACAGGTGAATTACACCCTGTACATTATTATAGTAGGAAAACCAGTGATGCTGAGAGTAAATACAGCAGCTATGAACTAGAGGCATTAGCGATTATTGAAGGAGTAAAGAAGTTTCGGCATTATTTGTTTGGTAAGCCTTTTAAAATTGTAACAGATTGTCAAGCCTTTCAGAAGACGTTAAACAAGAAAGATCTATCAACTAGAGTGGCCAGATGGGTGTTGTTGCTTGAAGAATATGACTATGTTGTTGAACATCGCCCCGGTGGTAAAATGCAACATGCTGATGCTTTAAGCAGAAACCCATTTATTGGAGTTATTGAGCTGAGTTTACATGAACGGATTAAACAAGCACAGATGTTGGATGACGGTATTAGAGCAATAGTAGAAGTTCTTAAACTTCAGCCATATGAAGACTACATTTACAGTGATGGTTTGCTATTCAAAGGACAAGAAAAAAAGCTAGTAATACCTAAGAATTTAGAAGTTGAGATTTTAAGAAGAATTCATCAAAAAGGTCATTTTGGTAAGAGAAAAATGATACACCTTTTAGAACAAGATTATTATATAAAAGACGTCAGTAAGAAGATAGAAGATTTTCTATTGTCATGCATACCCTGTTTGCTAGCAACCAAAAAAGAAGGTAAACAAGAAGGATTTCTGAACTGTATCGAAAAGGAAAGTATTCCTTTGCATACCATACCAACAAATGATCGCTATGATCTTGAGAAGATAGATCATATGGCAGATGGCCCTAAAGTGACATCTTCTTCAGCCGATTTCATGAAGGCATGGCCGGTGTAAGCCGATACCGCTCTGGAAGTGGTGAGTGGTCCATCAGCTGTTGATATTAGGTTAGGTAATGCCTTGCGGGGAGTCTTGACCTAGTATTATATTAAGTTGCAAGCCAGACTAGATGTTAAGTTATAATAAGATTGTTATTTTAAGATAGGTACAATAATATAAGAAAATTGTAAGTTGTTAAGGTTTATTTTATTTAAGTTCAAGATGTTTGTTAGGAATGATTGTTAAGGGTATAAAAGGAGACGATTTGTAATGAAAGAAGAAACATAATGAATGAGTGTATGTCTGAGGGCAGACATGAAGAGCAGAATGGCCGAGTTGTAGGAATGAAACATGATTGACAGATGAGTGGAATGAAACGTTAAGAGGAATGACTGAAGTGAAGTATGTTATCTGTGGAGTGAGAGATGAATGAGGACGGAAGGAAGGAAGGATGAGGAAGGACACACTAAAGACGAACGACGGAATAAAAGGACGCATAACAGTTTAATTCATGCTACGAAGAATAAATTTAAAAATCTTAAGTTATTTCACACATCGAGGTTTTCTTTACAATATCTTCCTAGAATCCCACATGCATAATGTAGATACTCTGTAAAATAAATAATCGGAGTTTTAACTAACTAAAATGTACTCTACGTCTTAACAACAAGGTTGCCATTACAGGGACATCAATACTCAAAGACTTATTCAAATACAAATTAAACAAAAGTAAAATTTAAAAATTAACAGAAGCTTTTAGGTGAAAACGCTAAAAAGGAGAAATTATAACTTTAAATTAAATCAAATACACCAATATGCATTACAATAATAAACAATTTACAAAAAATTGTCGCGAGTTTTATGTGTTCCCTTGATTAAAAATAATAATATATGTAAGTTGATCTTACACACGTACAATAATATTATACATCATGCCTGCTTCATCAGAAGCCCGGCAGAGACAGTAAATCTCGCGACAAGCTTTTGAAAGCTTGTAAAAATGCCTTCAACTAACTTCAAGTCGAGAAACTTAAGTCATATAAAACTATTCTTTACAATAACAAACACTTGACTACAAACAAATAACTTGACGTTATCGAGAGCCTTCTCGAACACAAAGCTAACCGTGCTGTATCTTGATGAATTTTAAAATATGTTCCAAAAAGTTTATGCTGTATATTCTTTTTTACGTCCAAAAACTATTTGCACTTGACGGTTGTCGGAGGCAGACGCCGCCGCCGGGAAGCTCGAGTCGATCTCCAGATCATTATCAACCCCGCTTCCGCTCGACGTCAGTTTATTCTGCCTAGAACTCCTACCTACGTCTGCTTACAATCACGTGCGAGTGAGAGATGAGCTAAGCAGAGATCAGTGAGAGTAGAGTGATACTGATATGTCGCGCACATCGTTTACGAGATGACGCTAATTTAGGTTTATTGCGTTGCGAACATTGTATGAAATAGTTGTAAATTTATTGAATGGTCAGTGTAATATTATTTAGTACTTGAACGTTTAAGTTTAGTATACATGTTGAGGACGGCACGGACAGCGTACTATGAATTTTGTTGATATTTCGCAACAATGCAGTGTATAAATGTTTATGTGGCATTACGTTTTCGATTTGTAATTCGGATGGAATTCGCACATTGATACATGATAAAGTATGTTTAATAAATCTATACTAGTATTATGAAGAAGTAAATATAAACTTTTTTGTTTTAACACTTTATTGCACACAAGAAAATAATATATACAATAACAATATATACAAAAAGCATGTACAAAAGCGAGCTTAACTCAGAATTGAGTTCTCTTACAGCAAACCTTAGAGTGTAGAGGAGATAAGTGTAAAGAAGAGAGCATGAATGAACTGTACAACTAAAGAGAGAGAAATAAAGAGGATGTAAGTAAAATAGAACGAAAAGTAGAGGAAAGGATTATTATATTGTGGTACGTATACCACTATGTGTAGATATTAAATAGACATACATATACAATATACTTAAATACAACAACTTTTAGTTTGGATGCATTCAATTTTTTTTTCATTCAATACCACGCGCAATTCGGCAATCTAAATATAGATAGAGCAGTATTAGAACCAATTTTTATAATTCCCAAACTTATCTTCCCAGCTTAACAGGGTGATTAACCTCTTACATCTCGCGGTGAGACCTTGTCCTAAGATCCGAAGTACGTTATCAGGCCACCTGGCAACTGTTGACACAAGTAACATTGCCGTAGCCAAGTAATTTAATATCGGCCCGATATCACACAAGTTGAGTGTTTTGTAAACTAAAGAGTGAGCGGGATAGAAGATATTCTTTTGTGTACTTGTGGACGGTAGGAGTCGAGTGATGCTACTTATGTGATTAGATGGATATATATTTATGCATACTACCTATTGTTTCAAGTATAAATTCTAGACTTATGCATAGCAAGCAAGATATGGATGTTTTGTAACTTGCCCGCGTCATTATTCATTATTTTCTCTCGGATAACACGTATGATTACTGATAAGGATAACAGATGAACCATCTAAGTTTCACTGCCTTATGTTTGTGTACCTTGTTCATTCCACCCACGACACTCTAATGGCTGGATTTAAGTAAGAACAATTCAAGTAAGATTTAAATTCTTCATATTAAAGTATATTATATACTTTATGGTTGGCTTAATTTGTAATGAGTTTAGTCTATGATTTGTTAACTATGGTTTATTATATTGTCTGTGAACACATTCTCTTTGATAATGGCTGCTAATGTAACCAGTAACGTTGTGAGGAATATTAAACTTTATTGTGTAGATCACTCTGGAAACCCCTTGTTTTATTTATAGCAACAACAATTCACTTAAAACAAAAATATCCAGTTTTTATCTCGATTATAAAATGTCTCGAAAAGACCTACGAATATACTTTTACAAAAATATGTCGACGCAATACTCTCATAGAGGCATAAGTTTCAGTAACAAAGTGAATGAGAAGTCGGCGCAACTATTTGTCGTCGGTTCTGCATACTTACCGTTTACGGACGAGTTTGCAATTGATGGGGCCGAGCCGCGGGCGACTTTCGACTTAGATAACACTTTTGTACGGCCACTAAATTCTTTGATTGTTTAACGTGATTATTTTCCAGTCAGAAAGGTGAAAATTGCGTGCTGTTGCCAGACTGGTAGAAGACATACAGAAATTTGAAATTATTTCTATGACATTTTATTGAATTGTTTTAAATAAAGAAATAACGTCCGCACTAGAAATTAACCTTTATGACGTATAGGACCGTACCGTACGAACATATAACTATAATAATAATAATAATATTCTACCACATTCACACAGCGCCATCTAGTCCCAAAGTAAGCAATTATATTTGCTTGTGTTATGGGTATTAAACAACTGATATACTACTTAAATACATTTTTTTTTGTAAATACATACATATTATAGATAAATTACACCCAGACACAGAACAAACCTTTATGCACATCACACAAAGATTTGTCCTGGGTGGGGATCGAACCCACGACCTCCGGCTTAGCAGTCAGGGTCACTAACCACTAGACCAACAGGCCAGTCTACCAACTAACAGGCATACATTATCTAGACCCAAAACAATATTTATACTAATATTATAAAGGTGAAGAGTATGTTTGGTTGAACATGCTAATCTCAGGATCTACTGCTCTGATTTAAAAAAAACTTTTAGTGTTGGATAGCTCACTTATCGCGGAAGGTTATAGGCTATATAACATCACTCTACAGCCAATGGGAGTTGAGCAGTGGCCAAACAAAAGCGACGGGAGCGAAGCCCCGCGCGACTTCTAGTAATATTATAAAGCTAAAGAGATTGTTTGCTTGAACAGGCTAATCTCAGAAACTACTAGTCCGATTTGAAAAATTATTTTAGTGTTGGATAGCCCATTTAACGAGGAAGGCTATAATAATATAACATGACGATACAGTCAATAGGAGCTGAGTAGTAGCCAAGCAAAGTGCCACGGAGCGAAGCACCGCGTGAGAGCTAGTTATAAAATAAACGTAAATGGTAATAATTTTACTTACAAACATTACCGACATACTTCTTATATTTTGTCACTTGTAAATTCCAACCGTCTTCGTAATGACTTTGCAGTCGTAAAAAGAATTATTCGTCATCAAATAGTACTATTGAAGGTTAAATCGTGTGAACTTTGTACGAATAAAATGTACATAATGTGTATAAATAAGTGAAGTTGTATCTAATTGCATTTGTTGTGGAACAAGTACGATATTTTTTAACTCTGTTTAAGCATAAATCAGTGAAATTATCTCTACAATATAAAAACTGTTATTGTTTAGAAAAATGGAATGGAATGGAAAACGTGTAAAAACGTGTAATACTTAAGTCTATTCGCCTAAAAACGATTATGCAATGAAAAAAATTGTGTTGTCAGATTACTGCTAATTGACGTCTCTGAGTTCGGCAGTTAAACGCATGTTTCCTACTGTTTTCTTTACTTACCTACCAGCTTATCATGAAATAATTATCTTCCTATCAGCTTATCATCAAAGGCTTAAATGTACTAACGAACAAAATTTCAGGCATTAAAGAGAGCAACACAGATAATTCTTTGACAACCTTAAATCTATACCAATATTATAAAGCCGAAGAGATTGTTGGTTTGGTTGAACTCTAGGATCTCAGGAAGTACTGGTCCGAATTGAAATTTTTTTTAGGGTTTGATAGGTTATTTATCCAGGTAGGATATAGGCTATATAATATCAATATCACGCTAAGGTCAATAGGAGCTGAGCAGTGACCCAATAAAGAAATACGGGAGTGAAGCCTCGCGCAACTTCTAATTGGTTACAAGTTTGCATCAACCAAAGGTGGATGCCAGTAACACCAGAAGCATTAGAAATGCGTTTATTATAACCTATATTAATATTATTAATGACTATTTACTTTTCTGAAAACATTGAGAATGAAAAAATCCACCATTTTATAGACTCTCTAACTGCCGTACTCAGAGACGTTACTTTAAAGTTTATTTAGTAAAAACGTGTAATACTTTAGTCGATACGCCTAAAGACGATTATTGAATGAAAAATTGTGTTATTGACAGATTACTACTCATTCTCTGAGGACTCATAACTTTAAACAGTAAAACTGACATTAGTAATACTTCTTTCTTATACCAATCCGTCTAGCCAGCTTAGTATAGTGAGCTAAATTCCCTCCAAAATGTTTGGAGGAGACCCGTGCCCAGCAGTGGGACATTAATTTATGGGTTGTAATGACAAATAATACTTTCTTTTGATTATGTATGCAATTGTGTGTCAAATAATGTTACCTGTTTTCGCAGTACCATTTCGTCATACCACCACAGTGCATCCTTTGAGCTTCAAGTTTCTGTTTTCGACGTAACACAAACGTTCTGTAAATGTAATATTATCTGTTTGTAATGATGTCACCCGAACCTAATTGAGCTTCGAAAGCTTGTAATTTATTTGGCTAGAAGTTTGTAATGAAATGTTTATCATTACACATTGTTGGATTTGTCTTATGCCGGCTCTATACGTTGACCAAACATGCGCCAATATCGACAACAGTATAACCACATTACCCAAAATAAGCTTATACATATTGATAGAGTATAATGTTTTAAAGATAATTTTAGTATACCATTGGATCAAGATGGCTCAACGTGTGGAGCTGGCATTAGTGGATGCTGCTTACTGACTATTTCAATGTTTTTTTTTAAACCTGCGGTTTGTGTGTGTGTGTGTGGCTTTTTAACCATTTTGAAAGAAAGTACCGCTTGTGTGCATACTCCAATCTCACTACTGAGGCAATTGAAGATTACAGAATTCTACGAAATAGTAGCACTCATAATGATAGCCCGCTTGCATACACCAAAAAGCGATCAATACAAAATTAATAGGCCATTATCCGTCTTTATAGGCTATCCTACAAATATCTTCGTACAGTCGAGCGCAGTCGAACTTGCGTCAATACTGACACGAATAAAGAACAGTCAGTTATAATTGTTTGTTGGTCAGTTACAACTTCCGCAGTAATCGCTCGTTTTATGGCCCCGTTATTCACTTTGAAATACCACGTAAGTGTTGATTGATTTATTTAGCTCTTATAATAATATTAATTATAGAGCCTACTTACTCGGGTCTTTCCCCTTTGGGACCACGACACTTTGGGACTACGGTGTCAATCGCGGAACGGCCTTTTTTGAATTGGCTGTTTCACACCAAGACCAAACCGTGGTCCGTATGGTCTTGGTGTGAAACAGCCAATTCAAAAAAGGCCGTTCCGCGATTGACACCGTAGTCCCAAAGTGTCGTGGTCCCAAAGGGGAAAGACCTAATAATAGGGTTTTTTTTTTCATAACTTCCATATCGGTTGTTACTGTTCTAAGTTAGTTTTGATGCTGCGTGTTTTAGTTATAAATTGCAAATTATTATTTAGGTTCTAACAAGAGGGACATTTTGTTGAAAAATCACAGTATATTTACTACTAGAAGTCACGGGGGGCTTCACTGCCGTTGTCTTTATTTGGCCACTGCTCAGCTCATATTGGCCGTTGCGTGATGATAGCCTACGGCCTTATTCGAAGAAATGGGCTAACCAACAATAAAATATTTTTTTAAATCGGATCGTAGTACAAAATATATATATGCTATATACCAAATCATAGCATGTTTGGCACAGTCAGTCGGGTTCTCACTATTAAAAAAATAGTTTATATATTATATCAGTAGGTAAAAATACTACCCATTGTGATATTCTCGCAATGATTTGAAGAATATAACTGCAAAATTTTGCAAATATTGTGATTCAAATTAAAAATTCATCGACATTGATACATTTTTGATCAAATCGCTCAATAAATCGCTAGTTCTATGACCCGTTATCCGCTTTCAAAGTTCCACCAGATATAGCTCTGGCAGTCCAGTTGTACTACGGATAACAGTGCCACGGGCGTTTTTCAAATATTTACGAGTGAGATACAATACGGGCCCCGGCTGGCTAGCGGCGCGAGTACAGACGCGAACAGTGCGAAAACCGTGAAAAGTTGATGGCGTTTTCATCGCGCTGTCAGTCGCGATAGCAATTACGTTTAATAAAACATTTTTTGTTGTAAATGAGTTTTGTTCGTGATTGTACTTTTGTTAATGGGTCATATATTCATTTGTATAGGGGTCAGTCAGGGTTTGAATTTTATTCATACGAAAAGTCATAATAGAAAGAAAGAAAGAAAGACCTATTTATTGACTTGGACAACATTTGGCAAGTCTTTGCAAAACTTTTTTCTCTTCTCTGGGATGGCAAAGTTTTATTGCGAGGAAGCTTAGTACACTCGCGACCTAAATAACAGATGTAAAATATAAAGTTTATTTTTCTACCAAAAAATCTTTATTTTATCCAGTACCTACTTATTTATATCTTTATTTCAAGTGGTAGGTAAATTATAATCTATAAGTGCTATTAATGTTACTGTGCTGTTAGCTTACTTCGTGCCACTGCTGGGCAAAGCCCACAACTTCCATGCTCTTCCCTTCATAGCCAATGTGAACCAATCTTAAACGCATATTACCTATAATATTTCACAAAAATATTGAATCCTAAGCGCTCTTGTACACACCAAGAAAAACAGCCGGGTCTGCATAAGAATTCGTGTCGTTTCTATATAAATTAAGCTGCGTTTATACGTACAGACACAGATGCGGAACGTACCGTTTCAGACAAAGTAATAATTTTCTATACCTAGAATTTGACAGGATTTATCGGTAGTACGTCTGTTACAATACGATAGGATCCTTCCGGTGTATCCGCACGAGGCGGTATGCGATAACGCATTCCCCTCTTAAAAAAAAAAGAAGGGGTTAGATACGAAAGGAAGGAAGGTGCACAGGGGGGTTTGGTTTCTTTAGGTATCCGCTGGGATGCTTTGGGTATCCTTGGATTTCTTTGGGCCAGCGAGTCCCACATAACCGTCTCGTGTCTCCAAACAGGACAGTATGCGTAATGCCTAAAAAAAAGGAGTTAGATACGAAGTGGGCTTATACAAACTGTATGCAAGTATTTTTTTATCTGATACGTTACGCGTCATAGACGTAATTGTTGATATTTGTAAAGTATATATTAAACTCTGATTTAACTAAATGTACTTTTGATTCTAAGAAAGAGAAGAGGGGATAACCTAAAGTATCGTAATTCGGGTTAGGTTCGAAACATACATTTGGGTCAGGTTATGAACGTACCCTACGTTGGAACAAATATTTTTTTTTTTTTTAATTCCTAACCTAACCCCCACCGGTTTAGGATTTTGGATCAGGTTCGGAATAATCGGTTACGTGTCTGTAGATATAATCGCAGTTTTATTCGTATCTGCCACAAAAACGGTAAAATTTCTTAGCATGTACAAGGGCCCTAATTCTAAAACGGTTACCTTGGCACCTATGCTAAATAGTATTCTACTCCTACAGAGGCCCGTTTAAGAAGTGCCAATGAACAATGTTTAGTACCCTAAGGTCGAGTTAGCGCATCGACACTAATAACCACGACACGTATGTATGTATGGCACTAATATTATGTTTAAATAATTATGTATATATTGTGATTGCATATACATTTGTTAACGTTAATTTGCTTGGTTCAAAAAGTAGCTTGTTTGTTTTGAACTAACAAGTTGTGTCACTACTGCCTTTCTATCATGAAACTATCGATATCAAAGCTTCGAAATGTCCGCGGTTAATATGGGATCTAACACTGCTGGTGAAACCTTGATGTGCTGCAGGTCTGCCTACTCCTTTGAGGATAATAGGTGCGGGGCGCCTTTTTTATGCAAATTAAATAAATCTATTGGCAAAATCACAATTCAAAAAGTTACTAGCTGACCCAACATACATCGTTCTGTCAAAAGCTTTTTTGTTATGACATGTTTTAAGCTATCCTCTTTAGTTAAGCAATGGCTTGTCTGTGTCCCTAACATTGCCAACATCCATTAGGGGCAGTAATCAGTTACCATCAGATGGGCCGTCGCTCATCTGCCACTTCAGGCAGTAAAAAAAACTTAACAGCTAAAAAATAATATCACGCTACGGCCAATAGGACCTGAACAGTGGTCAAATAAAAAACGATGGAAGCGAAGTCCCGCGCACTTCTAGTATAATTATAATTATTATAATAGCATATAACATATAGATTATACATACATATAGATCACGCCTCTTTCCAAACAGAGGGGTATGCCGAGACCATTTCCTTGCACTTGCTACGATTCTGCATATAACCTAAAGTATGAGAACCTGCCTCATAAAATATTTAACGAATTATATCATCATCAACATTGTGATCATTCATGCATGTTTGTGTGTACTTCACAATCGTGTAGTGTAATACACAAGTAGGTTTAGAAGCTCCTTGACATAGTTAGTGTGTCGCAGGCACTCCCAAACTCTTAATATTGAGAAGGATTCATAACTTATTAGCGTTTATGGGCGTTTTTGACGTGGCTAAGTTAGATCTCTTGACATTTTTCTGGTCTTAGTGTATATATATATCATCATCATCATCATACTACGAGGACATAGCCGCGGGCGGAAGCTAATTGAAAAATAAAGAGAATAAAGTTAAATATGAGAAGATTCAATATTATTATAACATAACATAGCTCACACCTTTTTCCCCGATGGGGTAGGCAGAGGTGTTTCACACCCACATTTCGCCAGCTATGTTTGGTCCCATGAAATAGGGGGCGAGCCTATTGTCATCTACCGGGATCATTTGTTTACCAAACTCCGGGAAAATTTCAATACTGGAATTTCATGTTAGAAAAGTCCAATACCATTTTCACCCGACCCGGGAATCGAACCCGGGACCTCTTGCACAGCAGTCGTATACACTCCCCGCTGCGCCACTGAGGCAGTTATATAAAATTATTATGTGTCACTAAAGATAACAAAGAGAAAATAATGTTAAAATTGTGAAACGCTAAGATGCTCAATAATTTAGAATTTTGACAACGTTTTCACATGTCAAGACTGCCTCACGCTGTCTTCGTAATTATGCATAATATGTGTACATCTATTCTCTTCGTAAGTAAGCCTTCTAGCTGAAATTCTGCCCATACGGAAGTAAATCTTAGTTTTGATAAGGCGAGAGCAAAACCTGACCTTAAAATTACCTACTTTGAGAGTATTTTTCTAGACAGATGTTTCACTTTCCCCGTATATTTCATTAAATGTGCAATGATCACCCATCCATAAACTGACCTCGACAAACATTGCAAAACTTATCATCATTAATCACTGAATGTTTACGTGGAATAAATTACCACTGTAACTTGTTTCTAACAATGTGAAGTAACAAAGAACGTCTATAATAAGCCTCTTGTGGTTTCTTTTTCAAACTCGATATTCTTCCGCCATTAATTTCTTTATTGTGCGCGTAATTCATACCTGCTCTGGGATTTGACGTGTTCCTATTGGGGCCTAGAGCGAGCTGCTAAAGTTTGAACAAGAATGAAGGAATACAGATTTTCCTTTACAAGAAATATTTATATATAATAATAATAATAATAATAAATACGTTTATTTTCCTTTCACAAATTAAAACTTAAGGCTAGGCTATAAATGTAACTGTGTAAATACGATTTTCATTTGTGAAGGACCGGTGCCTGAAATAGGTTTCGAAAACCTGTGCCACAGGTCACCAGATATATATAGATCTAACTAGGCAGTGTGAATATCGTTTTGTGGGAAATCCTTTGCCAATTCGAAATATTTCACCTAACAGTGATGATGTGAGTGTTAGACCCTAGTAGACTATAAACATCGAACAAAAAGTTAAAATAGCCTTGCTTTGCAGGAATTGTTTTAAATCTCTCAATATAAGAAGTATTATTGTAATATTTCTCTTCTTCTCCCTCATCAACATCATCCTGACGACAGCCCAATGACGCCCACTGCTTGACACTGGGTTCACCTAATTTCTGCCACAGCGATTTAGCCTCTCCTTACGGAATAAAAACGCATGATGCTATATTATAATTTTCATTTGTACTGTTATGAGTATGTAAAACATTTTTCTCTCCTCCATCCTAAACCGTTTAATCAATCAATAGCAATACCTATACACGAAAGAAATAACGGAAAAAATAAAATTACAAAGCGAAGTGATTGGTCTTCTTTACTGAAGACAAATTATCATAATATCATCATCAGCTGCTATTCGCTAATAATTTAAACATTTCACCACAAAAAATTGCCGAGAAATAGTAGTCTCGACATATTGTTTTATTTTTAACCTTTGACGAGAAATCCGGTCGAGACATAAATTACTCTTACAGCTTCTTTTGTTGACGTTCACGTTTTATGAAAATTAAAGGTGTTTCGTTAAAAAACGGGCTTTAGAATTCACTGTTAAAAGGAAAACGATGTTGTTAGCGCCACATTGGACATATTTAGGTTGGATAAAAAATGTAGGGATGCCGATGAATGTAATTTTAAATACATAATACTTTACAATGAACTTTATTATTAGGTAGGTTAAGCACATTTTTATTATCGCAAAAAATAATAGAGTATATATTTTGATAATGGTAGCTATCAATGTTCATTACGTAATCGACCAACATGCTCCATTGGACAGAGGACCGTCTCATGATCAATTGGTTCTATCGAATCTCCAATAAAATTTCGCCACCTTAAATCTCGAGAAAATCGTAAACCACTTATCGAAATGCAAGCTACAATTCCATATAAACGTTAACTATGCACTCGAATCACGACAGACGGTTGCATGCCATTACCGTTTAGAAGTGGACTGTTACTTGAAAACAATAATAGGGTGCATCCATCCGTGCCAAAAGGAGCACACCATTTACGTGTCGCAGTGTCTTCCAATATATCGTACCTCTGTTAGAAAAATGCATTAAGTGAATACTTGTCTAGCCTTTAGCAATTTCCGTCTTCTTTCACTAGAATTAAGGTTGATAATCGAGAAATACAATAGTTCATTTTACAACACTATTATATGGATAGTAGGTACGATATGTTGACCCACATATGAGTTGGTTGCAGACAATCGATTACGGGTTGCAACGATGCACGCGATCATTCGATTCCTGATACGTATCGATTTGATGGTAATTGTGAGACTAGGATTAGGTCTCTTTTTTGACATTTGAAGTTATTACTTGTCTGTTATTTTTATACACACGGTTCCGTTAAAATAGATTTCAATGCTTTTTGCTGGGATAAAAAGTTGCCCAGCTATGTTATTCTTTAACCCTTAGACTACAAACATGCAAAAAATAAATGTAAAATATACGTTACCAAAGCAAACTTATAAATAAACACCTATTAGTAATCTCTTAAATTATTTGTATACGTTCTTTCAAGATCCATACATTAATCGTTATTTACGTATTAATCTTTTTCCCATTTTGTCCGACATTCCAACACATCGGACAGTTTCGGGTCACACATTTCCGATAAACCGTTTTCTCTAAATACCCGCATAACCAAAACTATGTAGTACTCACGATGACGTCATCACACATCAATTCTTCCAGTTTCGCTATTAATCTACCTTATCACAACACCACAGTAAATAATTAATCTTATTCCATTACAGTAAAGTCTAAATTGAAGGGGTGTTACATAACAGGTGCCCTAATACATGTCCGCCCGTAATGTTTTAGACATCAATGAAAATCTTTAGTTATAAATAGTAAGAATGTTATGGCAACGTATTAGAGATATGTATGTATTTCTGTCTGGGTCGATTCGTAAACTAGGAATATACCTGTACAGACGTTTAGGAAATGTATTTTTAAAGCGAATGGGTTTGTGCTTTTAGTACATTTTCCTTGTAGTAGCATAGCATAGCAACAATAATAATAACATTTATACACAGCGCCATCTAGTCCCAAACTAAGCTAATGCTTGTAATATCGATACTAGACCACTGATATAATAGGTACTTACTTAAATTAAATAACTTTTTTTTTCGTAAATACATAATATATTATTATAGATATATTACACCCAAAAAAATTACAAATAAATCGTGCTCATCACACAAAGATTTGTCCTGGGTGGGAATCGAGCCCACAACCTGTCTCAGCAGTCAAGGTCACTAACCACTGAACCACGGAAGCTTCAAAAGTGTGTGTAGCTCCTTTTCACCTGAAAATAGTAATATACGAGAAATAACGTTGTTGTCTTGATATATATAAATAAAGTTATATTTAAACGGTGCAGAGAGTTTCATGCAATCACGTGGAACATAAAAGGGGTAAACAATTGATCCCATCTCTATATTCATCTTCTTGTCGAACTCTCCACATTTTCTCTCTCTGTTCAAACCGGTCTATATTAACAGTTTCTTAGCAACCAAACAGGTCAGCCATATTATTCGTAGAACCCTTCAAGAAGTAAGCAGACGATGTATTATTAAAACAATTAACGCCCTGACATTTAAATCAACTATGCATAGTCAAAGAGACAATAGAAACGATCGTATTAAATTAGACGTAACAAGATGTCGCTGTAACTACTGCTACGATATATTATGATCCTATTTATTGATTGTTCTAGAAATATAGACTGTTGTCCAAAATAGAGGGTAGGTATATGCGTAGATGGAATTTATTAACATTCTAATTGTAAATAAGTTACTAGGGTTTATAAAGCGATGGTAGCCATCATGGAGGGGTATTCTTGAGGAAAAGTGATTATCTCTATATAAAGATTTTTGAAAAAAAGAATGTCAAGTCTCAAGACTTCTTCCCAAGGGACTACAGTATGGGGTTCTTCAAAAAAGGTGTGAATAGGTTTCTTAAGGGTGCGTAACGCGCTCGTAATGCCCCTGGTGTTGCAGGCGCCTATAGGCTACGGTAACCGCTTACCATGAGGCGGACCGTACGTCTGTTTGCCACTGTCTTGGTATAAGACTTAATTGTCACTCTATTTTGCGAACAAGAAAATGTATCGAAATATAATACCTCCAAGTTGTTACGTCACATCTGCATACACATCCAGATATAGAAAACACGGAAGAACATAAATCAGTCACCCAAAATTTATAATAAAATGTCGTGCGCTCCATGTCCTACAGAAATAATTTACGTATCAGTTATCAGTGCAAGTTTCAATAGAACTGTGCCAAAAACTCTTGGAAATATAAAATGCATTCGTAACATAATACATAACATAGAGCATCGTGTCTAATGGTGATATTTTAGCTTGAGCGTGGAAACGACTGCCTGTACAATGTGACGTAAGTAAAAACGAATAAAAAAAACATTGCAGATTGGCGAATATCACGGAACGGAATAATCTTTGTGACACGCCAATACTAAAAGTGTTCTAGATTTGAAGAGGCTACGGTATCATTCTGTTTGGTGCATAAAACATCCTGAATGTAAATCAATAATAGGAGTTTTATACTTTTTTTTTTCTACACCAAGTTACAAATTAGAAAACGCCTCATGTTGGGAATCCAAATTGCACCGGTGACTATATATTTTGTTAATGAGAACGCTGATGTCAGTCATAATTATGTGAGTCAACTTTGTACCTTCTTCTTCTACTTATCGTGTGGGCTTGAGGCAGACCCTGGTGTTGGAATTTATCAAGTCGCCCAGAAGGCTTCCAATTTGACTTAACGACTACCACATTAAGTGATAACCGGGACCAACGGATTTACGTGCCTTCCGAAGCACGGAGACGCTCGAAAATAAAATTGCCACAAACGGTCACCCATCATGGACTGACCTTGCTGAGTGTTGCTTAACCTCGATGATCGTAACGAACATCTCAGTACCACAATGCTACGAGCGCCTCAAACAAAACTTTGTACCTGTAAAAGTTCTCTTAAGTCACGGAAAATATTTATTTTTCTAATTAGGTAACATTAAAACTACTAAGCAACCTATTAATTACAAAGCTGACTTTTAAATTATCACTTTACATTTCAATTATAATCACATTCACAGGATGATTCCTTGCATGAACCTAATAAAAGATGTGATATTTCTATGAGAAATATTTTTTTTTTTTCAGGATAGTTTATGCAAAAATTTCAGCCAAATATTTAAGCAATAGATAATTATTTTCTAACATGTAATTGTTGGCAACAAAGTTCATTCCAAATTTAAAATGTTTGAAAGAAAACCTTTGAAAAGAGGCCCTAGTTAAAAATAATTATGGCTGTGTAATGAGGCATGCTTGTTAACAGTCACATTAAGTTTAAAGCAAAGCTTATTGCCTTAAGTGCGTGCGTTCAAGATTAAATGGCCCTCCAAGTGCGTTAATAGGTTAAACACTTGACCCTAATAGGGTACAATATAATGATGATAGTTTTATGATATGTGTTGTCCTAAGAAGGGAAATTAATCTGTTTACTTTTTGCAACTTTCTGTTTCTTGCAAAAATGAGTGTTAAATGCGAATACATATTTTTAAAAAGATGCTACTGCCCTGGCAGACGCTGATCTACCATAAGCCGCCTGCAACGTAAACAGTATTATCTCAAAACATATGCCTTAATTAAAAAGAATCATTACAATAATTACAATAAAATTATTACAATAATGGACTGTTACCGTGGCGCAGTGGTTAAGGTGGTTGCCTCGCCACTACATCGCTGTGCTGGGTGACGTGGGTTCGATTCCCACACGAGACAAATATTTGTGTGATTCATAGATATTTGTTTCGAGTCTGGGTGTACTTTGTGTCCGTTATTTGCATGTTTGTAAAGCTCCCCGCGACACAGGGCTTGTTCCCTAGTGCGGGTGTTGTTTAATCAAAATAATAAAAAAAAAAACAATTATCTTTCAAACTGAAACAAGACGGAGAAGTTAAGAAATCGGTTGCATGTACTACTCGATCAAAACAGATATTTTCATTTTTATAAAACTAACCGAACCAAAATTTTAAGAGCGCTAAAGTAATCACTGTTGATAGCGACTACATGACTGCTATCATGTCGCTAGGGGAACTGAAGGGATAGAAACCAAGATGCAGGCTCCGTAACCGCATATCTGTCATGCGCCTAATTATTTTGATCTAGTAATACGAACAATGTGTTTAAAAAAATGTGACAGATGAAGTCATCAATCATAAAATATTTATAGTATGTAGATAGTTTTAGTAATTTTTGAAATTAACACACTCAAACAAATACTTCAACTTAATAACGACATGTAGTAATATGTAGTTAAAATTTGCAAGTACTACATTATAGTTATCGCTTCGCATGCTCATGAATGCGTCTATTATGAATGTTGGACACAGTTGAGTGGGCACCTTTACGTTGGACTCGTGCGCGGTCGGCTCGCCGCCGTGTTGGCAAGGCTATGCTAATCGCGAGTAAGGTCTGTATCGTACGCGCACCGTATCGGCGCGAGCCGTCAACTAGTTAGCGTTATGTAATTGAATTGCGCGGCTTATAAAAGATGATGCATTAAGTTCCTTGGATACTGCAATGATGTTATTTATAAATGTGTTGAGTATCCTTGTTTTAGATTATTCTATTTATACTTATAATTTTTTATAACGCCAGCGTGTGTGGTTTATGAGTTGTTATCGTCTCATTAAAACCGTATCTTTTTACCCGACTGACAGGACGGGTATTGTTTTTCGCGCGTATCTTGTATGTTTGTAAATTTCTTTATAACCACGAATCTTCCAAACGGCTGGATGGATTTTAACAATTAGGATATCCTTAGATTCGTCTAGAACACCCAAGTGTCCTTAGATAGATTTTAAGAATAAAAAGACTTAAACGGCGGGCTTTTGACGCCAAATTGTAAGAAGTTCATTTTTTTTTTAACAAAATAAAGAGAAACAAAAGGAGTTTACATATATTCAAAAAGAGATTGTACATAATTGAATGGTTCCAAATTGTAAGTAGTTCTATTATTTTTTTTTAACCAATCCTATCGAGTAGAGTATTAAAATAAAGGGAATCAAATGGAGATTACAAATATATAGGTACATATGTTATGTATTTAAATTTAATCAGGTAATATAATATTACAATAATTTTATGATATTTTTAGTACGTTGCTCTCTGTTGATTTTTTGCAGTCGGGTTATTACATTTTTTTAATTATATTTATTTGTTTAATTATTTCGATCCTCTCACGGGACTACTTAATATTTGTGTGATCTTAAAAAAGTCCACAACACGCTTAGTTATATTGATATAAATCACGGGAAATTAACGCAAGTATGCCTCCATTGTTTCTTATTTTGTCAAGTTCAACCGTTGTTTGTTTTAATTGATCCAGTTCTCATAATATTATATACAATAACAAAGATAATATAATTACTGTTATTATTATGTTATAACTACAAGTATTTTTAGCTACCGACTAACTAGTATTTTCTGTGGTATGTTTTCCCTGTGTAGGAAATTAAGTAGCCAAGAAGATAACACTGTGTCCATATTCCAAATGGTAGGTACATAAACCACCAATATAAACGTTTGTCTAAAGAAATCGCAACAATATCTGCTAGAACTATGGTTAATGAGTAGATACTTGGATGTGTTTATATTATCTAAAATTTATATCTAAATAAAAAAAATATCAACTTTTGAAAGATCACCGTGTCACGTTTATACTTAATTGAAAGAAAATTAAAAAAAAAATACTTCTTGAATGTTAGTGACTGTAATAGTATATTTTTTTAATTTTGAATACTGTATGAATCGGGGTGTATTGATAATTCAGTGGTAGTACTACCCTTGAACAATTTACTGAAATATAGTAGAAAACCTTTAATTTTCATACGAAAGTCTTTAATACATACCTACTTATATATCATCATTTCAGCCTATTGAAGTCCACAGCTGAACGTAGGCGTCTCCTAACACGCTATTTTCTATTTAGCATTAATAAATTCTTCAAATTTTACAACAATACTACAATACCTATTTTTACTTTCTTTTATAGGAACTAAAATAAAGGTCTGTGCAAGTTTGTTTGTTTTTGCTTTTAGTAGATTATTTCAGTTCACACATTTGACATTCATTCAAACGTAGATTTTAATCATAGTATACCTTTTAATCTATCTGTATTAGGATACAAATCACAAAGAAAAACAACATTTACAAGTAATGAGGTAACAGGTAAACGAATCAAAGGTCGTCATTGCGCGCAAGTGAAATCTACGAAAAAATCACAATTAGTAACCGCGACATTTATGTCAGGTACAATCTCCATTGACGCTTTTCTATGCAAGTGAAAATGTTTACCTTGTACAAAACCATCGATGCATCTGTTACGATTAATTTTATAGTTGTGGTTCAAATAGTGTTGTTTCATAATACGACCTTGCTGTCAGCCTTCTTCATAAATAAGGTTAAGGATGGTTCAGACAATAGTGTCGTAAGTTTTTAATGGTTTCAAAAATGGCGAGTTTAACACTGTCAGTGGGTTTGGTTGAGGACTTTGTCGAAGTTATGGATGTAATAGAGACCACTCGTAATAAAAACACTGAAGAAATATTTTTTTATAAATGATATTAAAAAGTATCGTATATATCGGTCAAATTTATACTCTTCGGTAGATGGAAGAGTGTATTTATTATGCAATACAAAATCTTACTTTTCCTTTATGTAAAATTGAATATTCATTTATCATAATATGCAGAAATCTTGACAAATACAACTGAAAACTCAGCAAAACACATAACAAGCAGTTAGCAATAAGTTACTCTTTGTTCTACGCAAAAAACAGTTTCAACTACTTTGCGAATCAGATTATAATATAACCATTTAAAGTAGTTAATATTCTCGTTCGTTATTCATCAGTCATTCGGGAATTGTGAATAATATTCAAATTTTACGTATTATTTTGGGATTACAGCATTAACTTTATTATTAAATTATGCACTGATCAGAGCATACGACAAGAGTGTCCGTTTGAAAATTTAATATATTATCCAATAGTATAATTTATTCAGAGTGACAGTTATTAAATAAAGCTCACATGTTAATCTTGGAGATTTAATAATGAACAGAACGTTTACAGTATTATTAACATGCAGGTAATTTTTTTTCTGTTGGTCCCCAAATTAATTAGGCACGGTTTTCAAAAATAATTATGATTGTGAACACAAATATGTTTGCGTCATTAATATTACTTAATCATTGACAAAACATGAAAAAACTTGGGTTAAAATTAGTTATTTTGTTAATCACTAACATTATTTGTATTAAATAAACGCTCTATTATTGCACATCTATAATAATATACTAATAAAAATGAACCCAAGAGGTATAAATCCAAACTTTTTACACAGTTACTCTATTATTTATGGTATCAAAATGCCAAGGGTCTTTGCCTTTGTGTAATATCTTGTGACAACTCTAAATCTAATTCAGAAAACGAATGGCGGGAAATATTTACTTTTTTATTTCAGTCTACCGGACGAGACGGAAGTGGTGACCATACGTTTTGTATGTAAATGGAAGAATATCGTAATGTTTGTATAAATTAATAAAAATAATAATATTTAGTATGAATAAATAAAAAAAATTACATGATTAGGTATAATAAAATACAGGTTGCTTGGAAAATAAAATAAACAAACAAACACGCACGTAAAGTGGTATGTACTTGACGTTCTATTTAAAAATATACATAAGTATATAACAAAAACATATAACAATACTGAACAAAATACAATAATCAATAAAAACAATAATTTTCAACTGACACGTGTTTCTAAAAACGTTGAAATTGTTATTGTACTGCTATTTAAATAAATTTCAGAACGACTGTAAATCGCGCATTCAATATGAAAACGTACACAATATAATAGATAATAAATAAACACGATGACAGTACCGAAGCCTCCCCAACGTTATTTCATTTGCGTGTCGTATCTAAATTGTGTCGCTGATTTACCAGGAATATTGTCACCCTACACGCACAGCGTAATGCACGAGGGTGTAATAATTTACTATTCACTCACACATGTTGAATTTAACGCACACAGTAACACTTCACGGCTTAATATCGGCAATAACAGCAACTTTTTCACTCCCCCCTTTCCCCCTGCACTCTGTAATTTCCCCAGTCCCGAATTATAAGCTCATGAATCATGGCCGACGCAGTACCTATCGTTTTTTTTTGTGTGTGTGAAAATTCGAAATTCGAAAGGTTTATTTTACAGCGTCAATTTTGAATTTAAACTGTTTTTCTGTTGTACGATGAGTAATATACAACTGTAGCGTCCGTTTACTTTTAAACAAGTATGTATGATTTATTCCTGTGCCTATTTTGTAGTAGTGTTTATATTAAACATGATTTTTTAAATTCCCAATAGCTAAACAATATCTATTGCTTTCTTTTTGCTAACGCTGTCTAATTTTGTTAAAGCGTCTAATTAGTCACAACATACTCGTAGGTTTTTAGATTTACGAACGATGATGACAGCTGCCCTTATGTGTGACAATTTTAATCCATCTGCCTGATTGAAATAAAATCTTGTGTATTCACCTAGGTTATAAAGTATGAAAACCGAATATAACTGATAATACGAAGAAAATTGTGTCGGCCTGAATGAATTTCTTGGTCGAGCCCTAAATTGTGGATAATTTCGTAAATATAGCTTTTATTCTTTACACATCCATCTTCAAGCTATTTTCGTACAGCTGACGTAATATTTGTTTATTGTCAAGTACATAATAATATAACTTTGATTCTGGTTTCGGAACGAATGAGAACAGTTTATGCATCGACGAATTATTATTGTCGAGTATTCTCACGTTGTATGTTGTCCTCTTAGGAATGTTCCCATGGCTGTTTGGTTTACATAATGGTCTTGGATGTAAGTTTGTAGGTACCAAAGAGCTTTACAATAGAGATTATTTTGATTATTTCGAAAGTAAATGAAAAAAGAAACACAATAGCATTAAAGAAATACGCAAGTAAAATTGTTGTCTTAACGTTTATATAAGCATTTGAAGGTTTATTCTGTCTTTACTCAGTGAAATTAATATTATTATGAAACTACAAAACATATGACATCTTTTGAAACAACCTACTCAAAATATAAAATTTAATTTCGGCAAAGGAACTTTCTGTTCGGAATTTTAGTTCAAACATAATAATATGTAACTGAAATTCAACTTTAGAACGTATACGAATAAAAAAAACAAAATTAAAAATTTTGAAAAAACCCACGACGATAACATCTATACAAAATAAGAAACGTAACATATAAAAAGTTTTAAATAACTTTATTTTAAATCCCCGACGAAAAGATAATAAGTAGCGTAAAAACAATCCCAAGAAAATCCGTCGGGGGCTGCCATACCCTGACTTGAAATGAACAAAAGTATTGCAGTTTTATGTATTTGATACCTACCTAATTATTAACAATATTTAGTTTACAATATATATTTAATACTAGAAACAGTAATGATATTGGCAGCCCCCGACGAATTTTCTTGGGATTGTTTTTACGCTACTTATTATCTTTTCGTCGGGGATTTAAAATAAAGTTATTTAAAACTTTTTATATGTTACGTTTCTTATTTTGTATAGATGTTATCGTCGTGGGTTTTTTCAAAATTTTTAATTTTGTTTTTTATTTTAAATATTTTCAAAGAGCGCCCTATCTTACTAACTGTAAGTAACTCGTATAAAATTTTAAGAACCTTGACAGATAAATAAAAGTTTTATACTAAGTTATAGCACTAACACATTTTTTTTTAATTTACTGTTGCAGTAAGTCTTATAACTTGAAATTATCATTTTAATTTTCTTATTTTAAACTTTTTAAGGAGCGCCTTATCTTACCATGTAAGCTCTAGAATGAATGGAATTTGCATGGAGCTTCGACTATATTATATATATTTTATTTTTTGTTGACTTGTGTGCTCATCCGTCGCACAAAGGTCGCCGGAGCCCCGCTTCGAGGGGCTCCTACTTCTGGGTGGTTTGAAAAAAAAAAATAACCCTAACCTAACCAGTCCGATTCGGATTGCTCTGAATCGGGGGGTGTTAAGTTTAGCTATCGCACATTGATTGCCGTAGCCGGACTGCCTTCGGCGTTAGCGCAGATTTCCACCTATAATAGCTTGTATCTCGAAAACGGTGCGTGCTATCGCAAAAATGATGAAAATTTGGTTACACCCCGAGCACGGGATGCCTATAAGTTAGAATAAATAAGGTAGGTAGGTGTTTATATAACGTCAGTCAATAAACTCTCACTCTTACTAATTTTTTTTAGGCTTATCATTGTATACCTCAGTACTAATATTCAGTGATATAACAACACGAGATCGGTTTTCGGATTTTTTCCTTTACTTGTGCAACTTGTTATTGCTTCTGGCCAAATTTCATGATTCTAGGTCAACGGTAAGTTCCCTATAGATTATGATCGTCAAGATAAATCGTCGAAAATGGAGCATAAACAGCTGTATCTTTTGATTGCGTTAACTTAGAATTTTGATTTTTATTTTACGCCGAGGGTTTGCAGACCCAAGTAAATGATATTAATTTCAGCTTTATACCTCTATGCGTTCTTGAGAAAAATATTCTAGACAGACGGACAGACAGACAGACAGACAGACATACAACGGAGTGATCCTATAAGGGTTCCGTTTTTTCTTTTGAGGTACAGAACCCTAAAATTGCATAAACGGTCACCCATCTATGAACTGACCTTATCCGAAGTTGCTTAACCTCATGAGTGTAATCAATATGTCAGTACTACAATGCTACGTGCCCCTATACAGTAACAGGTCTAATTATTTTACAGATAACTGTAAATATAAGTTTGCTTAGTCTATTGCAGCGCCCCCTGGCAAAAAAATACAATATCGTGTATCCAAAAGTCATCCTCGATAAATCATAAATAGGTACATTACAGAAAACCGTATCGAAATCGGTTTAATCGTTTTAAAGATAGGAGGGCACAAAGGTTTCAACGAAATCAACATAGGTTTGCCAAGTCTATTGCAGCGCCCCCTGGCGAAAAAATACAAAATCTTGAATCCAAAAACAATCCTCGATAAATCACAAATACATTACAGAAAACCGTATCGAAATCAGTCTAATCGTTTTAAAGATAGGAGGGCACAAAGGATTCAACGAAATCAGTGTATTGTAGCGCCCCCTGGCGAGCTATTAACATAACACCTATCTAATAACCTGTCCCCCAGAGGTGCACACACTTTACAGAAAACCGCATCTAAATCGGTCAAACCGTTTCCGTGATATAAGGCATTATGTTGGAACACACAAACACACAAACACACAAACACACAGCCTCTCACCCCAAACGCATATACCGTCTCCGTTCCGTCGTGGGTAAAAAGACAGCGTTTCATGAATGCGGATATTAAAAACAACAAATATTGACCTCAATTTCGAAGATCAAACGTTTGACCTCTAAACCTTCTGTCAGAGAAAACCTCAGTATCACAATGAAGATTAAAATCCAAATCAATTTCCCGTTCGACGAATTAATATTCTGTGAAGATGTCAAAGCGACTATCTCTGTAAGTCTTTGAAGTCTTAGGCCCTGTTTATCCACTGGCAGATTTTTGATATTTTTTTCTTATAAAAACTGTTAATTAAGTCTAAGATAGTTTATTTGGTACAACTACTACTAAATTTGATCTTTAATCCCAAATGAATGAGAGTTGTTGCAGTTGCATTTTGTATCCATGCAGATACAAACAAAAATATCTTTTAAATATAATTTTATATCGCATACAGTACGTTTAAATAAAAACAAATCTGGAAGGCAAACAAAATGACATCTGTACCTAAAGCCTTTAGATACACAGCTTCTCTAAAGTCTTGCCGGAACTTGATACGAGTTACGAACTTTTTCGAACAAACACACTTACATAACTTGTGTTTGCGACTGTACGCTGGTTGTGCGGCTTCAGTACCGTTTTTACTTCGAGTGTTAGGCGCAGAATATACATGGCGATTTTCTGACAGTTTTCTGACAAAATGTCTCATTAGAGGTATAAACCAGCGACTAAACCTGAGTTTGCACGGATTGCATTTATTGAATTTTTTGTCATTAAATCGGATTATTAATTTAGTGATTTTTCCAAAATGATTCTTCAATACATAGCTTATCCTGACAACTACGTGAAGTTCTCAAATGATGCGCGCACATACATCCGTCATTGATTTGATTTTATTTCTTTTGATATTTGGGTGTGTAAATGTTATCGCTCGCGTGTATCTAGTAATTTTATAAAATAACAATTGAATCTTAGTCCATGTTCTGGATTTTTTTCCAATACCAGCAGTATTTTTTCTCAACAACAAAATTAAAAAAAAATGCAAAAAACTAACGTGCAAAAATATCAGTTCAAGAGTAACTGATTTACTATTAAAAAGTTGCCAGTCTGTTATTAACCTTACGCACAGATGTAATTCGTCATGACATGGCACGACGCACGCCGTCAACGGATCAAATTATACCAATATATCTTACTCCACATGCCCATGCCTTATCACATATACATAAGGATTAAATTACAATATTACGACGATACAAGCTAACGTGGTTTATATTCATTAAGACGTTTCAACGGCTCCCTTAACTATTAATAACGAAATGTTTTTCAACACTTTTTCATTTTGTTTTCCTTCCATTTGTAAAGTATGTCAGAAGGTCGTATTTAACATATTATTACGTAAACATTTTGATCTTTAACATGTGTGCTAATAGTGGAATTCATTCATAGAATTTTTTTTGTTTCCGAAAATAGAAAGAGTTATAAATAAACTGAAATTATTTGTAATTCTCAGGCTTTTGTAGAAGTAAAAGAAGTCATTCTAGATGGACGCAAGAGTATTTAAGTATTTTTAGAAAAAGTATTTTTTTCAGATTCTTAAATACTAAAATTACAGAACACAGTAAAACTGTTCCATGCCTAATCCGTACAAGAGTCACAAACTTCTTTGTGTTACTATTTTTACTTATTTATTTTCCAAATCCCATTGAAAAATTATTAAGTAGTTAGTTAACACCATTTTGGGCCGATCCCAAAGATTATAGGAAAACACCAGAAAGAAAAATATTGCTTCATATATTTTATTTTTATGTAAAATACAAAACTGAAATTTCATTCAAACGAACTATTTTTAAATCTGCAATCAGCCCAGAATAATATATTCTCCCTATCTATATTCATCTAAAGATTTATGACGTTGCCAGTAAGGGCTATTTACACTGGCGAGACAAGTGTCATCCGCACAAAGCGTCGAGGCAGAGTCAAGTTGAGCTCGCTACTGTAACAGTGTGTACATGACACGGTATCTTGAGCGCGGTATATTGATTTTTTAGTCATACAACTCTGGAAAATTGATTTCGAAAAAAGAGTCTGTAATTGGACATTTCAAGAGTGATAGCAAAGTGATAAGCTAACTTTTCTCGCGTATTCCAATCACGCATTTGTCTGCGGAATACACGAAGGGCACACATAACTTCTCGTCTTTTCTCGTTAATGCCAAAAGCTTTTTCTACCAGTCAACCTTTAGGTTATACACAAATGAAAAAGTCTGTATGTCTGACGTCCAAATCTATGAGTGCCAGTTACAAGGGGGCCGCTTCGTAGCAACAATAAAAAAAAGATTGATGCCTACGTCACTAGATTGATACATCCACAATGACATCCCATTTGTATACCGCAGCCGTACATTTGCGCGCACAATACCGCAACCTAATACGTTCATACTGTAGTCCGTTTTATTAGGTTTCAATGTACTATATAATAAACATAATTGTACTTGGCCGTGCAAAGGTAGGATTGCTTATTGTCACTGTTATCTATCATCATTAATATAAAACGAAAAATCCTGAAATAGATACAAGCAACCTTTGTCTTTAGAGAAGTTGTCTTATAAATGTCCATAGATAAATTAATGAATCAATGGATGTTAAAGATAATGTTTACGAAAACGTTATGATTTAAAAAAGCAAAGAGCAGTGACTTATGCAACCAGTAAGTATATAATAATATCATATCATTCCTCCTCCGAACGAAATTAGGCCTCACCTAATTTCGGTCGCAGTTATTTTGTGTTGCCTGCAAACAACGGCCACCCGCAACCTTTAGCAACCAGTGTTTGTCTCATAATTACATACCTAATATGTAATTGACATAGCATAGTTTCGGCCTACGCCATAGAAAGACGTGTATAATGTCTGTAAAACTCATTGTTTCTTTTTTCATATAAACTCTTGCAACTGATAACAAACCAGATAAGTAGGTACAATAGAAAATGTCTAGGACACACGCGACCTAATGCCACGACCCACTTCATGGTGCACAAACTAAACAATACTATACGTATTGCAATAATGACGTCATCGTCATTAGTTACCCACCTAGTTACATAACTAACTGTCGTACTCAGAGACGTTAGTTAACTTTAAAGTTTATTTAGTAAAAACGTGTAAATCTTAAGTTGATACGCCTAAAGACGATTATTCAATGAAAAAATTGTGTTAATAACAGATTACTGCTAATTGACGTTTCTGAGTGCGGCCGTTAGTATAAAATAATATTAAACCTTTTAAACGCCAAACCATAAACAAATGAAAATGCATCCTTCTATTTATACAACAAGATCCAATTTAAAATTGTTGGATTACTACACATACGATCAAAACAATTTCTTTTTAATTTGGGAATAATTTTATGTAGGTTAACCTTTCGCGTTCACCCGCCAAAATAACTGGCAACTAAAAATGCGTTCCATTGTACTTTAGATTAAAACAGCACCTTAACAAATTTTTCATTAAAAGACTGTTCATAAGATGTGATGACTGTTCCATGTTCCAAATTCAATGCTTATTCTTCTTTAATATTTTGCCGTTAGCAGTATCAATCGGTCATGGTACGTGACCGATTGATACATAGGTCTTTATGTGCATAGAAATACTGTAAGGGTAGGGCCCACTACTCAATCACATAATATTAATATAATCTTTCAGCAAAGCCCGCGGCCCGCATATAATATCTGCGGACTATGGTCTATTCTTGCCGAGTCACCGCTGACATTGATTGATACGGGACTGTCCGGTTTGATGCTCATGTTTATGTTATTATCAATCCCGGACTTGTCCGGACATACCCGGACACCGGACACAAGTCGGAAGTACCCAGGCTAACGGATGTTACATCACGGAAACTTTGCGCAGTGTATATTTTTGATGTGTTAAGTTTGGCTTGCAACAGTATTTTAAGGGAGAATAGTTTTAATGTAATAGCCTGATCAATTGTAATGTAAGCTTCATCAACTAAATTTACATTCCTATTATAGTATCTAACAGTACCTAGACAGAAAAATACAATGAAATTTTAATTTTAAATCTATTTAAAATACTCTTTCTATTCCAATTTCGATTGTAGGTATTATCTACGAGTATACCTCGTATTGTATTCGAAATTTGAAACACATTTTTTTTACGAACAATTGTAAACGAACACAATTCCGAAAAACGGATACACATGTTCCGCTATTAAAGTACACCTAAAATAAATCTTTTAAACGATTCGCGCGTCGAAACGATGCGGTGCAGATTGACACGCCACCGTCCCACATTAGTTGTGCACCGGCATTCGGGAACCGAACACTCTGCTGCTAACAGACATCACTATTTATACCTCATGCCAACATAAAAAGACCCCTGTCACCTGTTCTAAATACCAACAAAACAAACATTGCTAGTACCAGCACGGGTCTGATTAAACTGGCCGCGTTTTATTTTAAGCCACTAATGACTTATGCGTCATTTATGTTTTTTTAAGTATTTACTGAGACAATAGACGAGGACAGTACACATGTTGTCTAATGGACTGTTCGTACGTAAAGCAAACACGATATCAAAGTGAGACGAGTGAAATAACCACATTAATTTATTATTATTGCCGCTTACACGCATTTCTGTAACTAGAAAATGGATTTGTGCCGTCAATTTGAGTGCGAACTGGCTGGTAATATTCACATGTTAAACAGATAAAAAGTAACGCTTTGTAAACTGTCTGAAGTCTTGTTAACACCATTATAAAAAAGGAACACAGAATAGTTGCCAAAACTGACAAGACACACATAAATGTATTGTAGAGCACCTCCGTAAAAAATCCAGACTATTGGACTAGTGAAAAAAAGAAAAGTAACTATTTGATATAATTTTGATGACTGGCCGGCAATGATGCAAATAAATCATGCTTAATAGTCCCATTCATTATAAAAAGTATTTGGGAACCTGCTTAGTAGTATATTATAACTGTCATATTTATTTCATCATAATTAATTAATGTCCCGCCTTTTTTATAATCCTGTCTAAGTTAATATTAAAATGTTTTAGTATGTTCTGTATTATATTTATTAAAACTTATTAAATATTTAGTTATTTATATTTCATTTAAAAAAATGGTGTAGTAAAACACCATAATAATATTCATCTCAAATAAACCCGTAAAATAAAATTATAATCCCATCTTTATCTAAACTCCCACTCAATTTTAAATCGATTTGCCACGTCAACGAGGGAATAACTGTTAAATCGATATAAGATTTATACGTAACCAGCCAGCTTGCGATTGTTATCTTTTTGAACTTCGAATCCGTCGCGTGCCTGTCATAGACAAGATGTTTTGTCACTCCAACTGTCGGGGTAGTGATGCACTCAACTGCACTTTTGGCACGACTGTAGTTATTTCAGTGATATAATGGTCCAACTATGGTGTTACATCACTAATTTACTCGTAATACTGGCACGGATTGATTGCACTAATAATAAATTGAAAAATAAAAAAAATATGTAATTTTTTATGTAATGATTTATAATTCTACTTGTTAAATAATAAAGAAAATTGAGATTTCAAATTATATTGTAGGTTTTAATTTTGGTTCTAATCAATATCTAAGCTACATTGATAATTGAAATAATAGAACACTATTTGATTTAAAGTAGTCATAAAAATACAAGTACTACATACGGTAATATTTTGCATACAGAAAAAATATTTATTAAAACTCTAATAAATCATTATTCATTGACGACCTCTTTGCTGTCATAATTGTCATAAAAGTGACAAACGGCAAATCACCACAGACAAAACTACACTACTCTTTAGCTAAGAGGAGTAAAAATATATTTTTAAATAATACATTTACTTACTTTTCCACTGTGAAATAAAAATATGTATTAAAAGAAAGCAGCACAGAGGCAATAACGACTGTTTTAAACTATTTATAGATTATTTCGAAATAATATCGATACCTTGTTTTCATTAACTATGTATAAACCAATTTAAGAACCGGAATGAGGAATAAGGCATGTCAGTGCTAGAAAGACATTTCTAGCACTTTTGCGTCTTCTGACTAATATTATAAGACTCAAAATTATCTAGTAGTATTTCTACACTTACATCTTTTCTAATGTTAGTGCGATATGTGTACGCTATTTATAAAAATATGTGCAAACGTATATGTGTGAGAATACGTGTCACTGATTTAGGTAGTCCCAATTGTTTCGAAATTCGACGGCCACTTTTTATTAGGCTCTATTTTAGAATATTTTTAATCTTTCAGATTAGACTGAAGGTCTTAATATTGTTTTCTATAAAACAACAAAACAAACAAATTAAATAACAAATATAAGTACTTAATATAAATTTTATGAAAATTGTATTCCGTGTATTCAGACAAGTTTAGACTAATCACAGAAGTAGGGCCACTAAATCAGCAATCTTAACATTAGCGTTTCGAAATAGATTAACACTGACTGCCTGTATAACAATTTAGGTACTTCTTTCTAATAATAATTTGCAGACCCGGGAATAGAACCTCGTGACGTCTTGCACAGCAGAAGCATACAAAAGCTACCGAGGCAACTAAAAATAAAATTAAAATATTTTTGGTATTATAAGTTGGTTACTAATTAGTAATTGCAATTCCATCTCATCAGTTGTCTTCTTTTTTGCTTATGACACTTTTTTCTCTTTCAGTTTCAACCTTAAAAACTCTTAATAAAAGTTCACAATAGCTTCTATATACCCGCCGCTCTTGTGGTCGTTTGAGGGCGGCGCGCTACGAGTCAATTATTGCGGAGCGCGTCAACTTAATAGAAGCTTCCCGCTGACCGATTAACCTCGTCTCTCGCATCCTACCTTATATTTTATCTCGTTACTGTTACAAATTTTATTTTATCTCAAATATTTTACCTTACGCTTTAATTCTGAGACCACAGTCCCCTTAATTAGCCATTTCCCCACTTCCTATATCCAGCTGTAGCATAACACACACTAGCAATAACATTAACTTACGTTATTCTTTTTGGATGCGAGTAAATTAGCAAATGTTTGCAATACCAGTAACATCTAATGCACTACTTAACCTTACCTACTAAACAGTTCTCTTCATAAATCTCACATAATTTCTATAACTACAAGAACTTCAAAGTTGCAATAATAAGCCGCCCTTTGAGGTGCACTCAACGAACACCGCCACATATGCACACTAAGCTCCAACATAGTCACAATTATTTGGACCAACATTTGAACACTAATCACCAACATTATCACACAAACTGTCACATTTATTTGGACCAACATTGGAACACGTTAGCCGCGTCTATTTTAAACGAGCCTAGTTTACCTTACGATGGATGGTCTACCGACAACACTATATCTGTCATTCATGTTGCAAGTGCACGGTAATGCGCTGGAAAATATTCTGCTAATTATTATAACGACAATGTTATTAATTTTACACCATTTACCTTAGTTTATTTATTTAAACTACGTTTATTCTCTCAAGATGTAGAAAGAGGTTCATTGTCATTAACCGAAAATTTCCAGAATCTGGACTGATACTGACATTTATTCTTGCCAGGAGCTCTTGCAAGACCTGTGGAAAGGTCTGCGCCAGCGAATCAAGCGTTTTTTTATTACCAATTGCGACAAGTTAACATTTGCTTCACTCTCTCGTCATGTAGTGTAGTGTAGGGCCGCTTTTAGTACGACGAATTGATGATGATCTCATATTGTGAAAGAAAACCACCATATACTTACTACAGAGTAAAAGTTGATCACCCTGCTGCAAGTTTAGAGCCCTCAATAGTTTATTAAGGAAGCCTTTTGACTGCAAAATATTAAATCGAATCGCAAATTTGCAACCCATAGATATGGAGCAATGACTGTTGATGCAGGTAAAAATGCGGACAACAGTTAGTTTATATTATAAATTTAAATTTGTTTTGATTCCATACGTATATTATAGGTGATCCATTAGCTGCCACACAACACAACATGTCGCTTTAAACTAAACTCGTGCTACTAAATCAGATGGAATCAAAATGGCGACCTCGCGAGCGCTTTGTAAATCATTTGGGATAGTAATTAGAAATTTGCTGAAATTAATTTAGGTACGATGCAAGTGACTCTCTGTGTGAATAGTCTAAATGAGTATATTTTGATCTTTTATAGCCGTTTTAATTTGAAAGTTAACAACATAAATAGATTAATTAATATTTTGTACTTTTTACGAGCTCAATCTGAATATAATTTATATTATTTTTGTCATTTCATTGAAAAATTCAGATTTGTTTGAGAATAATTTCAGTTATTATTATGCTTCAGATGTTATATAACTCTTTTTAGTCTGGATATTTTTTGGTTCATAACCGTACCTATTAATCATACCTAAGTTATCAAAGCAAATATTTCAGAGCTAGTAAAAACAGCGATCAAAGCGTATTTAACTGCAATATTAAAAGCAAAGTCGCTGATAATATTTTATTACAAAATCATTTATATATCTAGATTTATCACTATTGTCGGGATGAGAAACGCGCAAAAAGTACTCAAAACCGCACACCTGCTGCGATGCTTGAAAACCGATATTTCTGCAATAATAAGATACGATACGGTCTTTTCAATATTCAAGTGTAGGTCGAAGTTCGCCGAATTTATAAGACTTTATATAAATACAAATAGGTACATTAATATAAAATAAAATATCTTTCTCAATTTCATCAGTTATAAATCTGTTTATAAATAACATTCTCATTCGTTCATACTATTCATTCATTTTAAATTTATTTCATGTTGGGATTCATAACAATACAGCTTTGATATAAGGCATATAAGGATACATTCATGCCAATTACAGGTCTTCACTTACAGTTAATAATTTGTAATACTTATCTTTATTATTTTTCTAACGTAAATTATGTTTATTTGGCGTACCTTTATTTTATAAAACATTAATGATGTTAAGTTGGCACCATAGTTGGAGCATTGTTGTTGCCCAAAAAAAACACATTATCATCATCATCATATCAGCCCAATGACGTCCACTGCTGAACATAGGCTTCACCTAATTTCCGCCTAATTAAAAAAAACACAATCAATTCTAAATAAGTGTTTTATAAACAACTTATGAAACCACTAAATTTTTCGCGATCTACACTGGCTCGTTGTAAATCAGGACAAACAAGTAGCTTTGACACTCTTTGTGACCTTTTAATTTCCTCTGAGCATGTAATTTCATATGAGCATAAACATGTGAAATATTATATTATGACGTCATTGGCTTTCACGAAGTTTCCCCGAAATTGACAGCTTACGTCAATTATGTGCGATATTGATTGACAGGTGTCACAATTGTCGACAATTTATTTATTTTGAATCGTCAATTTTCGGTTGTATCTTTTGCGATACACATTATTTAATGAATTGCCAGTTTACAGACACCTTCGAATCATAAATCATTTATTTGCCAGAAACATTAGATACTTATTTTCAAAGAAAATTTACATAAAATCTGTCATATTTTACATAACATTACAAATGAATAGCCTTGGTTAAATGCATTCGAATACTCTTTCACCAGACTCTACTTGAGGGTTTTGATACAACTTAGTAATATAGATAGACTACTTTTTGAATTAACACGTGGTATAATAATTATCTTTTTGAGTAACACTAATGGAGCCACAGGTGAAAGGTAGTTTATTGATAAATTTCTACTTACTCCTGTTAAACTATTGATAAATGTAGTGTACAGAACTTTGGGTATTACACCGACTCAAAAGCGATGAACAAACTTAATGCGTTGTAATGTACCGACTCGTTGTTTAACCATTTATTTTGTACTACAAGCTAATATATTATGTTTTCAAATAGTTTACGTAATTTATCAGTTCCTTTACCTGTATTATTAACAGTTGTTTTTCCTTTTTTTACAGGTAAGTTACTACAGCCAAGTTTTATGCTAAATCGTAATGCTGTGTAAGGTAAGAGTCTCTGTAGAAACGGAACACATGCGTGTTCCGTTTCGTATCGATATTGTTATAATCGATTAATCAGTAAGTACCCTAATATACATTTGTTTGTCTATATAATTCAATGTAAGTATTTGATTCGAAATTTACCACCATTAAATACTGAAATATTAAATCAAAAGTTAAAACATGTTATTATATAAGCACATTTCTGTAAATAAAATATGATTTCGTCAAAAGTAAATAAATTCTAGTTTTCGAAGTAAATTCTATTTACTTTAAAATCAAATACTTACTGGTATAAATTTATTGAATATTTAGTTATTCGAATAGTTTTTACTCGGCTGTTCTTCGAATAAAGCACATAGGAGCAGGTTATTGATCCTTTCCGTTCAGTTTATTATTCTATGCGCGTGACACGGCAACGTTGTGCGTTGCGCGTCGCCTGCGCCCTCTGCGCAGTCTAGTCGAGCCTCACACCTCACCTAGTGAGAGTTTATATTTTGTCAATAGTTGGCGATGTTTTTTAATAATTGTGATATGGATTAAAGGTCCTCTTTCACCACTGGTTGATAAGTGTCTGATAAATTATGCGAAACTTAAGAGACAGTTTTTATATGAGTAATACGTCAAACTCTGACATTTAAATAGATTTTAGCAGATAGTTATGAAGTCTTAGCTCCGTTATCAGCCTGTATAAAACGGGCCTAAATAATAATTAAATACCGAAAAATCTTGGTGTCTCATAGCATTACGTTGTATTTACCTTATGACGAACACATAACTGCAAGTATAACACTCCCATTTCGCCAGCTTTGTTGGCTCCCAATAATAAAATGCAATCCTATTGTCATTAACCGGGTACTTACTGGCTCCGGGAAAGAGAATTTAACGATGAAAAACCCTGATAACGTTTCAAATGTTTCAAAATCTCATTGTTAACAAAAGCGAATATAATCCAGCCAGCTTAAACCGTCCTATAATTATAATGTACCCTCACATGTTAGGCGGGTAAAGTCGAATGGAGCGAATGAGGACTAGGACTAGGTACTAAACCGATTATACTGCGGTAACGGCAAACCTATTTTGCATTTGAGCATGTTGATTGAGTTAAAGTGTACCGATTAAACTGTCTTCCTACCGATTCAGCGTTTGAAGTGTGAATTTGAATAGTATTCATCGTGTACTAGGCTTGATTGAGTTTGCTTTTATTCGGTAGACGTATTGTAGTTTGAAACGAATTGGGGCTTGATTAGATGTTTGGTGGAATGTGAACGATATGATCTAATTACTAACTTCTCTTTGGTTGCCAGTTGAGAATTGTTTTGGCTCCATCAGCATCAGGTCTTTGTGATAATACCTTGCCCACTGAAACTTCAATTTGCTAATCCGGCACGTGCGCAGCGTAGAACGTCCACTCACAAGATGGACAGATGATCTGGTCCAAACAGAAATACCGCGATGGATGGAAGCCGTATACAACCGGTTCTCCTGGAAATGTCTTGGGGAGAACTATGAGCAACGGTGGTCACTTACTTCTACCTATAGCTTGGTCTATGTCGTGGCACGTCGATAAAAATAGCCTTTGTCATTTTTCAGAACCTAGACTGAATGAACACACACGATGATGAAACACTGATGTTAATTTGGTCTAGCCAACCCGACTTTACTTAGCGGAATCAAAACATATTCGTGTTTTGATTCCACTATTAAAGTAGGGTATAATTATTAAAACATGCATAATATCCAAATACCCAAACATTTAGTTGGCAGTATATCTTTTCGAATTAAAATTTCCAATACTCTACACGAACATTTTTTTTTTTTTTTTTTTTTTTTTTTTTTTTTTTTTTTTTTTTTTTTTTTTTTTTTTTTTTTTTTTTTTTTTTTTTTTTTTTTTTTTTTTAAAGACAACGCCCGCACTAGGGAACAAGCCCTGTGTCGCGGGGAGCTTTACAAACATGAAACTAACGGACACAAAGTACACCCAGACTAGAAACAAATATCTATGAATCACACAAATATTTGTCTCGTGTGGGAATCGAACCCACGTCACCCAGCACTGCGATGTAGTGGCGAGGCGACCACCTTAACCACTGCGCCACGGTGACAGTCTAATCAATCTACTTTTTTCTTTCAAAATACTGTAACTTCGAACAGTTTATGTAAATGTACTATGATAAAAAATACAAAGGAAACGGTGCCCGAGTTCGTTGACCCCGGTTTGTAGTGGCACCTAATTCAGTATTCAACTATTATCTTCGGAAGTGAATAATGTAAATTTGAAATGTTCAACCGTTAACAATGCAGGCCTTTACGTCATATAAAAACTCGTACGGCTGCTTTGTAGCCAAAGGTCGTTAGTTCATATTAGTTTCTATGTATATTTATAACCTTTCATCTTGGTAGGGAAGCTTTTTGTTCAAATTCAAATTTTCAAATTCAAATCATTTATTGCGAACACAGGTTACATATTTGGTGTTACATTTTATATTAGACGCGCCATATTCCGCCTTTTCAGCATGCAATGTAATTTATTAGGTAGAGATACAGATATTAATCATTATAAACTAATTTACATAATAATAATCAAAAAAGCAGTACAGCCTATCTGCTGTGGTTGCATTTGTATATCTCGAGCGCTTTCAATTCAAGTGATATCACTATTGTGTTCCCAAATATTATGATCATTACGGAACAGGCCATGATAACTTGATCATTTAGAACCGTGCAAACATACGTTGACCACTGGTAATCGTCCATCGAGGCACATTGTCAAGAGAGATGGTGAAATTTTAGGTGAAATAGTTGTGTTAAAATTTGTCCATTGGCGCTCTGTTGTCTCATAATCATCAGCAACCCATTAACGTCCCACTGCTGGACTCGGGTCTCCTCTCCTCTATCTAGAGAGCCGAGAGAATTTAGGTCATACCCTACACGCTGGCCTAGTGCAGGTTGGTGGATTAGGGATCCCCATAGAATTTCTTCTAGGGTATGTGGGTTTCCTCACAATATTTTCTTTCACCGTTAGAAGATAGTAAGTCATTGGACTAGTAGATACATATAAATTCCAGAAAGTGAAATCTACATTGACACTGCGCCGGTCGGATTTGAACTCAGAACGCTTGATTTGTACATACTGTGGTCACTTATCCATTCGGCTACCATTGCTTTACTTACATTAATAGAAAAACAAGCGTGATTATAATATAATAATAAAGTAACTGTTTTGTTGGCAAAACAATTAAAAATTTTACCGATTATAATCCATTGGTACTATCCTAGACGCCCAATTTTCAGCGCTGTTTATTTGAATGATCGGTCTCCGATTTTGAACTATGCGTGGGTGTAATCGTTGCGTCTAATCGTTGGCACTCACTCTGCCTACCCCGCGGATACTTAACGCGATAAATATAATTGATTGGCATCAGTCATGCGTGGTGTCTCGGCCAATTTATATAGGCCACCAATCAATTCGGTGCCTTCATTAAACAGCGAGTAATTAATTGTAATGTTATCGTTAGCATTTAGATGGATTATGATTGGTTAATTCTTGTTTAATAAGGTGCCAATGGGGTTTATGATTAGTAGGTTTATAAACTGTTATTTGACTTGTTAATAACGACAAAGTATTTAGACCTGATGAAACGTTAAATGTATCTTCTGTTTCTTTTATTTAGTTCCTTTTAACGCTGACCTTGTTCTAGGTCCTTCATAAACTAACTAAACTTCAGATGAACATTAATATAAATTTAAAACATTACCCTCCTTTTTGGCAGTCGGGTAAAAGCAATAGGCACCATAGAAAAAAAACCCCAATTCCTTCTACCAACATCAATCCAAACACTGAAAGGCCATCATTATGCCTAATAAGACAAGAAATACGTGAACCAACTTTTGCCATTAAGAGCAAACTCCATCCAATCATTGATAACCAAATTAATAAAAGTAATAACTTCATCTATTGTGTTGCCGCGGCAATCCGTTAGAAGTTTCCTCCTATTAACGATACGTACAAATGACGCGGGATTTGCCGCGGCATCACGCTCGGCACACCGCCACCGTGCACCCACTACTGAATTACGGCCGCGAATTGTCAATCGTGACAACCCTAGCTAAAGCCTAGGGCTGTCTCATATAATTTATTGTTTGAAAAACTTTAATCAGTATACTCCAGACTTTGCACTTGTCAAACCCGCAATTTGTCGATCATGTCTTTATCCATTTACATTATTGGTCCCAAAACTTTACTATTACCATGAATACTAAATATAAATGGTGACGTAGCTTGAGAAACTGCGCACTTGCTGCTTACTACTTATTCATTATTCAATCGCAACAACCTATAGAGTAAGCTAGGGCTGTCACACGATGAAAATTAATCACGGGAGTGTATACGAGTTATATTGGTGAGAGTCAATAGCTAAGTTTGCCTCTCGCTTGCCACCCTTCGCTGTGATGCAAGTATAGCTTGACTTGAGTACGTGACACGTTATAATTTATTGTTATAGAATCGAGAGTTTGATTAATTTTGTGCTCGAAGTTGTTTATCGATAGTCTATTGCAAAATTAAGTAATTTGAATAAAAAAATTAGGTCGAAATTTTTTATTTGAGATGTATGAAGTAGTATTATTATCTGTAATTTTTTTTCGAGTCTTGGTGGTTTGCAATTAATAAAATTAACATCGTTTTATCGAGTGAAATGTAACATAATTTCTGATTGAAAACAAACAGCCTTATAGTACAACAGAAGCGCAAAATTATGAAAATAAAAAAGTTTTGTACTAGGGACAACCCTACAAACAAGTCTATGATTAATATCATGTACGCGGCTCATGCGTGAAATACATATTACCATATACCTAATAAGATCCTTGTACGTTATATAATGTATCATCTCTAATATGAAGGCATATATTTTAACGCTAGGTTTATCTGCAACTTACTTTGCCGGAATAGTTTGTTATTATGACACAAGTAACATAAGTGACCCTAAGCAAGTGGGTATAGCAGTCTCTTGTTATAAGGTGTCTATTGCCATTGATCAAATACAATTCCAGACTGATACATAGAGTTTTGAGAGAAAAATTTAAGAAAATGTTTATCGAACAATTTCGTACTAACTTTCCGAAACTTTGGATGGATGGATAGATGGATGGATGGACGGATGTTTGAATGCATGTTTGTTACTGAATGAGGCAGAAAGGTAGAAAGAAGATACGTTATAGTCTGGAATAGCACTTAGGCTACTATTTAACGATATACCACGAGGAGGAGGTGGTAGTTTAATATAAATTAAACACACTGGTGCTAACGGCTCTTAATGATGTTGACAAAAAAATTATATATCATATTTTGGTTTAAATTAAGTCTAGGAACGTATATAATAAAAAGGCCATCATTCGTAAACAATATAAAAATTCTTAAACGCTGCTAACACCATCTCATAGTATTTTTAAAGTACAATCGCCAATGTTGTTCGTCAGTCACCCCTATATTTATAATGATTTAATTACAAACAAAAGCAATTTTGGAATATCGAAATCGTATTGTTATATAATGCTTACCCAGCGACAATAGACGCCGTGATCAACTCAACTTGTTAGCGTTGTTATTTCAAAAGCTTTTTGCTGTAAAAGTGAGGGAGTATCGAATAAAATAATCTGTTTTTAATTAAATTTTCACGAGAGGCAACCCTAACAAGTTTGCCACCGTATCGGAATTAATTCCCTATTGTTGGGAGATCTTCACGATACTATTATACGATACAGTGATCAGTTTAACTTAACCTAGCATTTTATACTGATATTTTACAGTCTATAATCTAGTTTTGGGTCTCATATAATAGTATCTAACAAATGAATGATATAATGCTGTAAACACAAATTAAAATCAAGTCATTTATAGAATATATTTCACATTAATACGGACATTTTAATTTGTTTATTAGAACTTAAACCTGAATTCAAAATTGAACAAAGGCTGAAATTTAGATTCACATCATACCTACAACGTTTTTGTTTCTTACGTTTCGTTCGTAATTCTACAACTGTCATGTAATCAATAAATCAATCGCTAGACAAATACATACTTATACTGTGTGAATGTGTGAAAAATATTTACGCTTTCTAATACCGTAGTGGAATATATAGATATATAATATCTGAAATAAAAAGAGGGCCAACCCTAAAACTTGGGGTACCTGTCTCAATTAATTGGCAATTGACAGACAGACACTGTCAAAGACTATTCGGTACACCGTGGGTTTATCAAAGTGTGTTATCACTCTGAAGTTATTTCTACCTACAAATATTTGTACCGAGTTCGTGGGTATGATACCCACACGAGAAAATATTTCCGTGATTTATAAATATTTATTTCTAATCTGGATGTATTTTGAGTGTGTTAATTGTATATTTGTAAAGTCCCCGCGACACGAAGCTATTTCTAGTGCAGATATTGTCACTTTAAATAAATAACATCATGTCATTGGTTTCGATTTCTATTACAAACAAAAAGTTTTAAAACAAATAGGTTAATTCCTTGACATCGATTTGTCAACTGTTATTGCGAAATAAGTTTTATTGTTTGTGCTAAATGTCAATGACTTTCGACGTAGTTACTGTTATTTTTGATGCGTTGTATAGTATAAATTATATTTACTTATAAGACCGGATACACATAATGAGATAAATACTTGGCGAAGTGCAAAACTATAGAAGGGCTGGCCCAATTTTCTAATTTTAATTTCTGTTAAATATTTATGAAAAAGCCGTGGAAAAAAAATTATAAAAAGTAAAATCAGTACCCCTATAGTACTAAGTGTCATAATGAAATACAAACGGTTACAGCTGACTGCCTAAAGCCCATAAACACTATTCAATGTTTAGAAAATCTAATTAGGAAATCTAAAGATGTAATAAGTTAGAACAGTTAGATTCCAATTTAGTTCGACTGGAAGCTCTCGACCGCACTACCTAAATTGTGTCTAATATAAATTTTCTACAAATTGATTTGTCAAATAAGGGCTTAATAAGTTAATGCTTATTATTGTTATCTGGATACAAAAGATGTATATGAAGACTATTATAATGGTGTCGCGTTTCAAGAATGTTAGCACCTACACGACTACTACGGCTGTCAGGCTGTCATCGCATTAAATGGTAACTATTGTTCTACTTACAGACATGTTGCTGTTTAATTAAAAAAGAGGACTTTTGAGAAAATATCTAATCAACATTTTGAAATTGAAAATTATATTCGATTCAGGGGAAAAACCGCCTGTATGTTGGATATTATAAAGGTAGTTTGTTTGCTGTGTACCTAAATAAGCGTCTCACGACAAAACTCTAAAGTTAAAACGTTATGAAATAATAAGAAAATACGAATAAACCATTAGAAACATCTACATAATTCCTTTTAATTTCCACTTTGACATTGTAACGACACCATTTTACGCCTTTAAACAATAAAATTAATTGCCAAAATGCGCAATTAAATCCACACTTCCACGTCCGGAACCTATAAAAAGTTTGTCAGGAAAAAAATTACTCCAGCCGTTTGCATAATTTACCGATTTCACGAAGCAGCTGCGACTTTTATATCAATCCTGTACACATTTGCGGTTTGGATGTTTACGTGTGTGAGTTAAGTGTGTACTTACATAGTTTTTGTGTGCATATGTATGTGTTTAACTAATGCGGTATGGCACAGGAAGTGCGCGCGTGTTGACAGGTAAAATGAATATGTGTGCTATGAATATTAGAATTCTGTGTCATTGTTGCAGGTAGGGTTGATAAGTCATCTTTTGGTGAAATTTAGCGGAAAACCACCTTGATAAGTAGTTTTAGAAACATTCAGATTTTAACTTGAACGAAATAACGGCATTACTCTATAATATGATAAAATATATTTTGATTCAGAGTTCTGTTGTTAGTTCTGTCTGATTTATGTGGTATTTTAAAATGGGACAGTTGACAGCCCTAACAGTCACACATATATGACAACAATGCGTCCGTTACACTGAATTCGCACCTCAAACTGGGACGCAGTCCCGCAAATGTGCAAATTATCCTTTCACAAGAACTTAAGTACTCAAATCTATGTAATTGTTAGTACCTACACATAGGTAACTGGGTGGGAAAAGAGCAGATATTGAGATAATATATGTCTGTTGGAAAAAAATATCTTATGCCTATATATGTATAAATAAAGATCAAAGATGCCGAGTGCGTCCACAGCTGGACATAGGCCTCTCCAAAACGAACAATATACGTGAATTCAAATCTCAAAAAAAGTTATCCTGATAAAAAGTATTTTATGAAATAATATTGCCATGCTAAAAATAACATTGCCAGGCTGACGGATTGATACAAGGTTTCACCATACTTCGTAATTAATTTCTCTTATACATGTGTAATTAATTGTGTATCGTGATTAGTTCCCCTAGCCACCGCTTATGGCATTCTAGTGATCAAAAAAGACTCGTAAAAGATTGTGTTCTCATTTTTTACTCGTCAATATTTACATTATATGAAATTTTAAACATATAGGTAAAGGTAATTCGCGCGGTCATTCGTGAATTAAAACATTCAAACGCTTTAATAAGATAGAGCGTGTCTCCCAAATAATTGTGTTACCATACCACAAAATTGTAGGTATTCGTTTTCACAAAAATTTTGAGACACTTTAGGTCCGTTTCACCGCCACTATTTTCTGAAAAAAAAATCTATGGCAATAAATAAAACTTTATTTCGGATAGCAATAACAGACCTACGAGCAATTGGTGAAACAGGGCTCTAATGCAGTCCGTATAATGAAAAGATACTACGAACAAGCCGGACGTTAGCCCAGCCGTCATACAGTCTTCCCCATATCTATTCACGTCCACACGCATACACTGACATTGAAAACCGAAGTGTCACCCAACAGTCCTTTGCCGTCCCTAGATCGCTGTCACATATACATGACAACAATGCATCTGTTACGACTTACGACTTTACGTGTTAGAGGACCTGTAGACAATCTGGCGCGCGTAAACGTGTCGCCGCGCGCCGTGCCGTTCTGTCGTGCTCGCTGTATGATTCGACCTTGCTCTTGCTTTGTCTTTCCTGCAACATCGAAAAGTAGACTGGTCAATATTCATTCCGTCAGTTTATTATTATGTTGAAAAATATTTCTATTTGATTTAAACGTTTTATTCAACTATCAGATGTGTGTTTGTTACTTTTCTACAACTTTACAACTATCCACTCTCTTTAGTTTTGAAAAAATATTATATTACTTAATTAATTCTGATACGCCTCTTTTCCGTCCCCGCTCCGTTAATAGACTCTTAGCAAGTATACAACCTCCTTTACACCGATATGTCCCACAAGACGTATTCGTTTGTGTGCTCATCACGACAGCCATTGTCTCCGGTGCGATTGTCTGAGGCACCTCGCTTAGGGACCGCTATGGTATCGCGTTACAATTTCTGCGACACACTTAGAGGTGTTATTGATAAGGTAAATTGTTTAAGGACGTTTAGTGTACGTCCATTGTAACTGTGAAAGATATAGTCCCCTTGTCTGTATCACGTACGTTGTTTGGTATTGTGGGTTACTTGGCCTTATATCCATAATGGCTATTCGTTTATTGTATGTAGGCCTTTCTCTAGTACTCACAATGGACCACTGAATGATACAAACATATCATCACGCTTGCTTTCTATCGAAGTAGAGAGTCCACATAATATCGTACTCGCAGCGAAAAGGAGTTATAAGATTGTGAACTCAATTTTGAAACTTAAAACCATACACAGTAGATTAAAATTGCCAGACAAAAATCTCTACTCAGGTATATCGGTTTTATATTATAGAACTCCTATTGAAATTCAAACATTGTTATCATATTGAAAAAGGCTTTTAAAATTTTCCTACGATAGATTGATACAGGTAATAGTACTTGCCCGAGCTAAAAGAGAAGGCGAAGATAGAAAACAGCATTCATTGCCCTCTCTCCTACCTCTTCCTAATAAGTCAAAAAGAGATACAAAACAACAGATAGTCATATCTGCAATTAATGTCTTTTAATGCATGCATCCATTTATTAATAGTGCACACACTTAAAACTCAATATTGTGTCCACTGTACTAATTGATTTAAAACGTGACATTGTATCTATCGACTTCGCTCACGTTTCTACTTATCATTATAAGTACAGACAGCCTTTCCTTGATGATTTTTCCTTTGCCATATAAAGCATACATAAGCATAATATTATCGCTTTGTATTGTCATGGTCATAGACTTTCTAATAGGCCTTCTAAATACATGTATTTAATACTATTATAATATTTATATGCATGTATATAGGTATGTATATTCAAGCAGCACTTAACATATAGTATCTTGATATTTTTGTCAATAGATTAATTTGAAAATTATCATGCACTCATAAAGAGTAAGTATTGTATACCGTTAGAATTTTCAATACAGTTACTATATTAACGATTTTACCGTTATCGTTATCACAAAATCACATTTTGTACCTATATTATTCTCTATACGATTTTTTTATTATACGAATAAAATGAAACGCATTCGAAAATCAATAGCCCGTCCATAATCCCGTACAAATTTCAAAATTTTCGATTAATTTTCAGACCTACCACAAAAAACAAGTCTGATAATATTGACAGCTGGTAGTAAAATTTTTTTTTTTATTTTAATGCCCAAGCTACACACTACAATCTGTACTACATTTAGAGAGAAATAATTGAAAAACCTTTTGAGCTAATTTTAGTTTGTTACATCTGGGTTTGTTTTGGTATAAGTATGATGTGGTTGTCAGGTTTCATCTACAAGTATTAATTTGTACTATATGAAATACGCGGGGACTTACAAGGGTATGTATATCCGAATCATTATTATGTTATATCATGATCCTATGATAGTCCTACCGTAACGACCTTCTTTAATACACTTGGTGGTGGCCGCAATAGGCGAGTGATCCCTTAATACTGTGAAGATCTCTACGGATTTCTCTACTACGGCTACTACTATTGTCTTGATAAAGATATTTACGACTGGGCAAAAATTAGTTAAGTAAGTACATGTGTATTACTATTGATAAAACGATAATATTATTAAATGAAAAACAAACAATATTTTAACTTTGTAAACAAATATCTATAAATATCTCATCGAACTATCGAAATCACAACTGTATACTACGACATTAACAGAGAGGCGATCTCCGTAACCGCTTCGCCACATAGACAGCTGCTAAGTAAACAAACGTAACACACTAAAATAGCCATACATTTATTCACCAATTCACTAACTAAATTACTAAACCGAAAAGAATGAAATATGAACGCACATAATTAGTCGGACGTCGCCGTTTATGAAACTTGTCACGCATATTAAATTCTTTTCACGCTTTTCATAATTTTAAGCCGCGTTCGTTCCAGCGCCGCTGCCGCCATTGAGTTATTATGTACTACGTACTAGAGAAGCTATTTCAAACAAAGATCGCGCTAAACTTAATGACAGCAGGGCTTGCGGGGGGGGGCGGCATGTCTCATAGATAACAATCAGTGCGCACAGATGCGACATTTTGTTATTATTCTGCCTACTAAATATTGTGTTTTACAGGGAATAAAACAAATATTTTTAGAAAATAAAAATATTTTAATGTCCTTTAGTTAATTTCTGCCGTTAAGTATAGTATTGAACGGTTTAGTCAGTTTTTGTTTCGTGTTAATTTTTGTGTACTGATTTATTATGGCGCGAATTAAATGGATTCTATGATTTAATGTGGATGGTTATGGTGCATTAAATTTTTTAATCATGATAATATTTAAATATTTTATTTTCCTTCATTATAGGTAATTAACATTCTACGACGATAGTGTCAAGTCTGCGCATAGAAATGTTATTACTCTTTGACATTCGCATAAACATGGCCGTCGTCGCGGTAAGCGGTAACTCGTTGGAATTGATAAAATATAAAATAGAATTAGCGGGTTTTAAAGATAATATGTTTTAGTTACTGGTGAAAAGTCACTCCTTGACTTTTACTTTTGTTTCTCGTATTGTTTAAACAGTACCATAATGCACACAAGGGCATATTTTATATTATAAAACTTAGTTGTCAAACGTGTCACGTCGCAGCAAGCGCTGGGCAGAGACTAAATTAGAGATGAAACGAATATATTCATATTAGGTATGCATATTATAATACGAGCGACCGTATTCATATTAGGATAAAGGAATGTCATATATTAGGTTACTCGATATTAGTCAAGTATTAGCCAGAGACAACGCGACGAGGCGAATACAATAGTATTAGGTAGGTACTTATCATTACGATACGAAGCGCGCCGTGCGTCGTTTCTAGAGATGAAACGAATATACTCATATTAGGTATGCATATTATAATACGAGCGACCCGTATTCATATTAGGTTATAGGAATGTCATCTATTAGGTTACTCGATATTAGTCAAGTATTAGCCAGAGACTACGCGAACGAATACTAGTTATAGAGCATAATACTAAATCGTTCACTCCTTACCCTATTATCTGACTAATATCGAGTAATAGGTATGGTATTAGAATATGACGAAACTAATATATCCTATATTAGGATTATGCGAAATTGACCCTAATATAACATCTCTAGACTAAATGAGTTGGAGTGCATGCACTCTAACTCGTGTTACAAACAATCTAGTTGACGCGTCTCCTCTAGTACGTAGTACATAATAACTCAATGGCTGCCGCTGCCGAATGTGTATTTTGTTACGAATATTATTTTCATTTATCTATAAAATTAACGTACGCTTCATTTAAAAACTGATATAAATTATTATCCTGTGTTTAGCAAAATAATTCACTGTCTAGATGGTCTTTAAGGCTTCGATTCACACACAGGACAAAATGCTTATTGCTTTTTATTTTTGAGTTTTAAGTAGGCGTTGTTTTATAAATAAATATCTGGCATGTTGTTCAGACATGCCTTATCATCACAGATGTCTCCCGATTTAGTGTACAGATATAGTAGTGTACTTATATAAGTTCTTATGGGTTTCTTAAATCATACTTTTTCTCTTGTATTCTGGGGAAAGATCTTCATAGAGTGAATACTACCAACATTAAATCATTTTCAAATACAAATTATCAATTAAATTAAACTCAGTATAAGACGGAAAGCCATAGTACACGCCACGGGCCAAGGACAGTCATAGTTCACAAAAGCTTACAAAAACAATACCTATGGGAATCTCTCAGGCGTTTACTTCATAGTTTTCTTTATCTTCTTTACAATTAAGTTGATTATCTGTTAATTTTATAATTGAAAGTATGTTTGAATACAAAATGCAACTGCATTTAAGAAATGAGTATTTCTAAAAGCCGTGTCTATAGTTAAGGCCGTGCCTTGCAAAAATTTGCACACAATACCGCGACAACATAAATATAGCTTACAGCAATGTCTTCTCAGTATATCATTATATTTCCTACAACAATCACGGTGATCGTTGTGTACCAAAACCATGGGAAAATTCACTTTCATAGTGCAAATAAAACACGTTTTTATCAAGTATTGTTACCGTGAGAGTGTTTTGTTCTGGTGGCACGCGCCGCCACGGTTAATTTCACGTAAAACTAGAACAAAATGAATTAATTTTGAACACCAAAACGTATATTCCTGTACAGTTTAAATTAAAAGATGTGCCCCGTGGTGACTTTCAGGCGTTTGACGGAAAAATAACAATTGGAAACGAGCGCGATAGTGAACCTGTGGAGGTGAATATTTTATTAAAATGCTGTGTTTTAATTAATTTCTGCAGTTATATGGTGTACCTACCTACGGCAATATCTAGCAATTAAAAAGCAACACCTACCTACCCTAACCTAGCATAGTTCCTTGCCAGTTCTATTCATGGCTGTTCTCCAATAGCGAACTTGTAATAGGCAAATTAGCTAACATTATTTATTCGATTACTTGTTACATTCTTGCGGCCACGTACTGGAAGGCGCAGCGTTGGACGGCCCCCCACCAGATGGACCGACGACCTGGTCAGGGTTGCGGGCGGCCGTTGGTTGCGGGCGGCACAGGACCGTTCGCAGTGGCGTAAATTAGGTGAGGCCTATGTTCAGCAGTGGACGTCGATAGGCTGATAATATGATGATGTTACATTCTTAACTTACGAACGTAATAACAGTTACTTTATAACGCAGATGAGTTGATGAGTTAAATATCAATGTTAGCTCAATAAACATTTATTACGAATCTTTTACAGAGATTTCCATCGCAAATTCAATAAGTGCGCCTCCTGAAAATGTAAAAGCATCTTCAGCCCACTCAAGGAACTTAATAAATCGTCTAATCTCCGAGCCATTTGAGTCAATAACAAACAAAATTCATGAATTTGTTTTCCCCAATCGTTCTGGAAAGCCAGGACTTTCACTCCACACCTTGCGAATTTAATTCTCACTTGACAAACGATTCAAGATATAAGTATACAATCCGAATGACATCGTAAGTGATTTGAGAGAATCTTTTGGCTGTCATGGAGTTTCATTTCATAAAGAAATTATCGTGTTCTTGGTACCATCGTATTGGTGGCAATTATGGCTGAAGTTAGGACCCAGCTCACAGGCATTATGAAACTTACCATAGAAGGATTATATAATAAAACATTTTTTTCTATACAAACATTATAAGGTCTCATGATTGTTCTATAGCAATACGTTTATTATTTCAAAACATCATATCAGCCGCAGGAAGTCCACTGCTGAACATAGGACTCCTCAAGAGATTTCCAATAGGGCCGGTTGTTTGCGGCCTGCATCCAATATATCATATTTCCTATATTCAAATAAAATTGTTTATATCTGCTTTCCGTCAAACTACTACATAACTATAATATTATTGATTTTTTTATAATAAATCCAAGATACACACTCAGCGAACAAAAAATTGCGCTCAAAATAGAACCCAAAGAGTTTAATTGTCACACAAAATAAATGTCGTGAGGTGTGAATGTCAAGAAGTTTTATTGCTTTTATAATATTTTTTAAAAGCAACTTTTTTACAAATAACATTTTCTAAAAATTTCACAAAAATTTGACAGTATATCAGCGATAGTCTTGAGCCTGACTTTAGGGCAGACACCGATTTTTTATTGAAAATAATCAAAAAAGGTATTATATATTTATTATTATATTATCATCATAATCATATCATATCAGCCCAACGACGTCCACTGCTGAACATAGGCCTCACCTAATTTACGCCACTGCGAACGAACATTATATTATACATTAATATATTTTTAGTTTATCTTCGCTTTTTCAAAATTCAAATCTACATCACAAGTTTATTGAGAAGGTACTTCTAATGCATGTAATTGCAACTTGAACTACACTTAGAACCTACTGCAACTGCACAATAGCCCTCCAAAGTTCACATCACACTTCCACTCTATTGTACAAAGCTCCCCCTACCGTACTTACTCGGTGTTACCCGTTCACTTCGATGTTCGATGACAACTCGATCCCCAATTAAGCCGCTCTCGATACCTGGTATTATCGGATACGAATCGAATTCGACAGTCTCGGCTCGCATCGCTGCTTATATCAAATATTGACACTCCATATCTGGTTGACGAGCGGTATGGGTGACCGGTCTGCCGAGCTGCGTACCGTTTAAATATTGAAATAACAAATATGTGCCGTATGTTATTTAATACAAAACTATCTATACTATGTACTCTTATACGTTGTGGGGGGTAATTTCTGTATCTTCAGAACCGATTTTCAAAATTCTTTTAGTGTTAGATAGCCCATTAATCAAGGAAGATTATATATAGGCTATATAACATCACACTAGGGCCCATAGGAGCTGAGCACCGAACGACGGGAGCGAAGCCCCGCGTTACTTCTAGTTTTCAATAAAGTTGCAGACATTTTATCTTGATAACCATTATTATATTATGAGGTCCATGTGTGTGATTTTGGTTTTACTAACAAGAAATACCCAGAATTGTATCGTAAAACTTGAAAATACGGCCTAAAGGAAGACTTATCAGAAATACAGTGACGAGACAAGGAATGAGAAAATGTGAACTTAAAACCTTTAAATCCATATTTATGTAATGCATTTATTTAATTGCATCTATTCTATTTATATATTTTTATAACTTACTTGCTTAATCAAACTGATCACCGTGAGAGCCATACACGATCGATTCAAACTAGTATGCATGAACAGTGAAGCAGAGTAATATGGCGTTCAGAATCACGTGTCAGATCTCCCTAATAATTCGATTTAAAACGACAGTAGACACAATCACTCGATGGGAACACACGTAACGTATTTGTGCAATGTCTTGTTATACGCACTAAGGCTTTATAAACACGATTTAAGTACTACGATGGAACGTTCACTACAGAACAGAATAAGGTGTCTTTAAATTGTGAAAATATTTAATATTTTAATAGAAAAGTAGGACAAGAGAGTGCCCAATTAATTGACAACGATGATTTAAAAGAAAACTGTGTCTGTGATATCAAGAAAATTTTTGGCAATTACGATTTTATATAATAATTTAAATATTTTCCATTGTGTATAGTAAAATCTATGTTCAACAATGGCCGTCATTGGGCTGATATGATGATGATGATAGTAAAATCTAATTCTTTTGAAAATCTAACTTTTGTATTTTGAGCAAAGATAGTATTTAAAATAAATATTAGGTAGGTATTTTCCAAATGTGTGAATAATGACTGCTTAATTTCTGTCATTTTTCGCAATATTTGTCAAGTGAACACACTGCCTAATAGGCCACCTCATCGACCGTGTCATACTGTAGTGTCTGTAGTGAAGTGAAGTGAAATGGAAAGCTCATGGACATCACAATATAATATGTGTTGTGTTGTTTAATTTTCTCACGGGTTTTGTTCTGCGACCCACTGCTCCGACGTTTGGATAACAAGCACATAATTGTGTAGGTACCTACGTACTATTGCGAATGAACATTAAATGAAAAAAGTGCACTTAAGTATTATCCCGTTTCTCGACTTCATTATGTTTAGACGTGATAGATTCCTTTTCTACCTCTTTATTGGTTTTTTCTATTTCTTGCTTGTCCTTTTCTTGTTGAAACTAATCTTAAATATATTTTAACAGGAGAGTGCTACGTTATCGCTGATTGACATTAGGCTATATTTTAGCGACATAACCTGGCGGATGTAGCCGCTGGACGGAAGTTAGTTACGAATATTGCGATTTGGTATTGTTTAGGCACACGTTGTAGAGGTTGAGAAAGCTAAAATTATAAATATGTAATTTATTGAATTTCGTTCATGGCAGGACGTATCTACGTTCTCATGAATATGGAATCTCTACAAAAGATTAGCATTCGTAATATTTTAAATTATATTATTCAAAATAACAATTGAATGGATATTATCAACACGCTTGTCATGTAATAAAAGCATAGAATAATAATCATTACATCATAATTATATAGTCAATTTATTCATTATAAAGAGCATGTAGCAACAGCAACTGTTTTAATAATAATAAGAAAATATCCAACGTAATTGTGAGTTTATTTGTTGCAAAAATAAACATGAAAATGGAGCGCCACGATCTTCACATTTGTGTGTGAAAACAATCCGGCCGCGAAACTGCGAGACATTATCGGAGATCTCGACGAAATTCCACCCGAACGCACACAACGAACCAACCATTGTGTTCACATCATAATGTGATGCGAAAGATATTATCTCTTCACTCATCGCTGTGTTGATTCATTGATTTTAATGTTACGACTAAATTGAAATGAGTTTTCTTAGATTGTGTCCCTTTTTGATGTCTGTATAACGCTTCTGACTGGATTTTTTGGTGGTGACTGACAGTCTGTGGTAGGGACGAGATTCATAAATACAAAATTTTAATGGAATTTGTCTTTTTATTTATTTTTCGAAATTTTTCTCCATGAACTTTACTAACATTCAATTCAGAGATAAAAATTGCCTAGTTTGAACAACACCCACTCCGGGTGCACAAAAATATTATATTTTATTTTGTCATAATAATTTGTGTCATAACATTCTGTAGGAACCGTAAATAAACCGAAACTTTACTATCCAATATCTCAAAAGAGTTGAAGTTCATATTCACCTGAATTCAGAATACGATCTGCATAAAAGACAGCTATGACAATAACCCAGAAACTCATTCTCTAACAACACGAACTACGTAGCCCGCAAGACGATTTCCATAAAAATAAAACCGCTATTCCGTTTTAATCAAACAAAAAAACTAATCCGACGTACCCATCAACATTGAAACGCGAGAAAAAATATGATATTACGTTTCCACCTCGCTCTGTTGACAGCAAATAAACGCATATTTCTTTATACCTTTCAAAATGATCCCCTTCCCTCCCCCAGGCGTTTGTCGCGAGTAATATCCCTATTTATTGTATTATTCGTATTTCTTCGCATCAAAGAGTAACAAAAGGAACAATGTAATGTGTAGAACAGGTACACCAGTTTCAATTTTCGTTGAAATTGCTACATCGACTCTGTATGTATCGCGAAAGCACTCCCCTACGCTCGCTGCGTATAAATACTTACGTACGTATTGTTTATCAAGTAAAATGATATATGTATTATTTGTATTGGAACAATTTTGATATATTGTAAAACACATGCTTACAATAACAGCCTATACATTAGTGGGGAGATAAAAGTAATGAGATGGTTTGAAAATATGACGCAGTTTAAGTTCGATGCCGACATACCATCAGTTCCAATATGGATTAATTCTTTTTGTGGAATTTATTTCTACTAACCATGTGTCTTCCCTACCCGTATTAAGCCAGCGTGTGTAGATACGTGTGTAGATAATTATGGTCAAAACCTGCGTCTCCGTGATCGAGCCCTTAGAGTTAAAAATTATGAGAAAAATATAATACTTACATAATATCAGATTCTTTTTTTTTTATTTTTTTATTATGAACTAAGTACTTAATTATTTTTATGTTACATAGTTATATTGCAATGCGAATTATGTCTGTGTGCGGTAACGCCTTCACGTTTCTTAGAAAATTAATTCGAAATGGGGTAGTGACATTATATTGTATTCTTAATCCGTCACTACACGGACAAAAAGAGTATAATGTTGGCACACGCTAATCTTCGAAACCACTGAATCTTTTTTTATGAAATTTGGTAAATTTAAAAGATTCGATTTTTGATCCTATATGTGACACTGTTATTGCAACAATTTATTGGGAAATCGATTACATTTTTCAAATTGCCTTTCCCACTCTTTCTTTTTACTAAAAACGCTTGTTTGCAGTTCCGAATTCAAATTTATTCAATTTCGTGGAGCGATCGGTGTGGAAATGAAACGTCTCGCGCTGCTACGTTCGGAAACGTTAGTACACTTCCCTCTCTATTAGCATTCGTTGCTGACACGTCATTGTTATAGTTGGATGCACGGGGGAAGATTTTCTTGATATTTTTTCCACTTGCCACCCTACGACATGGCAAGTTTAGTGACGTGTTGAAGATTATGGTGGAAAACAGGCTATTTGCATATTTTAATATAGCAACAGCAAAAATAACAGCTTGGTTATAAGATCCTTTTCATTTGAAATATTTCGTCGCTCCCCGCGCTCGCGTAGAATTAGATACACGTGATTTTTTTTTATTCATAAAAAAACTATAACTTTCTTTAACGAATAATTATAAAAAGCGAATTGTTCCAATCTTTCTTAGGTTATGCTGTGATCATTTTTCTTGTTCATTACGGATTCATTTTTAAATAATTAAACCCAACCTTATACTTTTTTTTTTTTTAATCAATCTGTGTTGTCCCACTGCTAAAAAGTAAAACCTTATACTTAGTAAGATTTTTTCTTAAAAGTAAAACTAGGCATAATAAGGTCCACGCTTAGCGGGGCCTTCATTTTAATAAAAGATTTGGTTTATTTTTGCCGGCCATTTTAGTAGTTTCTTCTATGAATACTTCTTTCCAATTTGTTGTTCACGCTTCGAAACATTTTGAAAGAGTTAACCAACAAGAAATGAAGTCGATAACTTTGAATTCTCAAAAGACAAAATCAACAAGTAAACGCACAATCGATTGAGCATCATTCCAATGATGTTTTGAGCACAATTCAACAATTCGTTCGTTCAGTAATCTTCGTATCTTTACACACACGAATGAACACTGACGAAATAATGACAGGCAAAACTCCGTGTAACATTCAAGCAGTTTGTTCCCAATCTCAATTCAGTCAATCAGTTTGAAGATTTCAATTTATTCATTCAATCGTTCGTTCTTATTTTTTCTTCTTCAATTTATTTTGTTGCCGTCAACTCTTTGTAAAGTTTTGAAGATGAAGTAGGTTATGGTATAAAGATACACCTGCGCTCTTAATGGGTACTCCTCTTTTCGTTAACTTTTCCATGATGATGAAAAAAAACCATTTTGATATACCATCATTTATTCATTCCCAAAATATTGTTTGTAATGACTTGTTTATCTTATAAAACTGTCAGAACAATATTAAGCACAAAACTCTAGCCAAAATTTTACACTCTACACCAAAATTTATGCGAAAGTCATAATCACTCAATTTTGACGTCGACATTCCCACAAAAGTGGGGCAATACAATTTAAAACTAATCACACAACATTCCGAGTCCCTAGTTCACAGGGAGGGCTTACATCCTCACTGAAAAGCTCACGAACATAATAAAATCTCATCAAATAAGAACACTGAGCAAGATAAATGCGGGGACGAAACTCTGAGCTAAACAATATGACGAAATCGTACTGTTTGCACGGTAATTTCAAAAGCTGCGGTTGCCTCACTTTTAGAGAAAATATTTCGAGACTACACAACAAAACTGTCGTGATGTCCCGCGTTTATGCAAGGACCTCGTGGAGTTTGTCGACAAAAAGTCCCGTCATTGTGTACGAAATGTAGATTTTTTACGCTTGCAATGTTATTCTGGATGTTTGGTTGCTGCCTTTGCCTCATTTTTAACGCTTTGCGAGTAACAACAACATGCCCTTTGATACGAGGCATTTGAATTAAGAACAATACAAATACATGAATATTGTTGTTTTTTGGGCACTGGCACAAAACATAACGTAAACAAGGGGAAATAAAAAAGTAAAAAAAGCTTTATTTATTTGCTTTTCTTTATTTTATATTGCTATCGTTAACAAGTTTAGTATTCAAACAAAATAAGTTGAGTGAAGCTACAATGTATGTACCTAATTTAAAAAGGCTATAAATGTATTCTAATTAGTCAACTGGTGTATAAACTGTATAATTACTAAAAAGAGGAAGCGGCTCAAATTAGACAAAACTATGTAATGATGTCGCGGGACGTTAACGAGTTTTGACAAATTTTCTGTGTAGCTACAACATAATAGAGAGAAAATTACGTTTGTTGACAATTTCTTCATTTTCATAAGTTATCTTTACTTTCAGTGTGCTTATAGTTTTGAAATCAGGTTTATTTTAAATTAGCTGTTATCTGCGGCTTCGCCCACGCGGGCCTTTACCTCTATACCAGCATTTCTCAAAGTGTAGGTCGCGACTCACTAGTTGGTCGGCAGTTACTTATGAGTGGGTCTTTTAAAATATTATTGATGGCTAGCGCAACTCTCCTGGTCATTCATTGTTCATCATAACTAAAGTTATGTAATCCAAAGTTACATCGACAAACATACTTCTCTCATAAGTACCAAGAATTGAGTCCCGAATCTGGAAGATTTTGTTAGGTGGGTCGCAGTTCAATCAAATTTAGGAATCACTGTTCTTTTTTTTTACGTGTTTTAGTAATTTTTTTTAAACTCCTATCAACATTACTAGATACTTGTGAATATAAAAAAAAATGCTGAATTGGTCCAGCCAATCTAAAGTTTTGCATTTGACAACATATTAATTATTTGATTAAATTACAAAAGATATATTTTTTCATTTTTTTCATAAGTACGTTAGAAATTTAAATAGGTTATAATTACCATAGAGGTCTTAACTAAACTACTGTTGAGCATTAGGCAACGCATTAGCACAGCACGCAGCCGCGCGGGCTACATTGTCCACACGTCAAATTACTATAAGTTATGACAGTAGTCGAGTGCTACACGACGTTAGTATTTACTGGCTAATCAGCGCTAATGTCGACTTCACATTTCACGCCTCGTAAGGCCGACACTGTTTGTCGATTAGGATAGATGTACATATTGAACACACTTCTGATCGCGGCTCTGTCCGCATGACCCATTGGATTTCTGATTTTATATTTTTTGTTATTTTTTTAAATATATTCTTAATTTGGTTTGCCTGCAAATATTTTAAGAAGCACTCAATCACGCTATAGCCTCTGAAAGGGTCTGTATGATTGTCAGTGTCTGGAATAGTACATAGGCTATTTTTTACAATATACCACTCGGGCGGACCACAAGCGGAAGCCAGTTTAAGCTATATATCCTAAGTAATCCTTACTATTATAATAAAAGTGAAAGCAACTCTGATTGTTTCGGGTTAACCACTAACCGATTTTTATGAAACTTTAAACATAGATAGTCTGTAACTTTGAGGACATAGGCTTCGTTTTATCGACGAACAATGTCAAAGTCTCAAACAGGAGCTACATAAAAATATAAATTGTAAACGCACCTTTACCTCTTAAAACTATGCATGTCATGTGATGTGTTATACGCGCGTGTTCTCACTACACGAAGGCTACTGTTACTACCAGTCACGTGTTCAATTGATGGAATACCTCTATTTGTCATACTTATATCACAGAGCAAAGATTTGCTTTGTGTGGATTCGTGTATACCTCATTTTATATATCGAAGGTCGTAACTCTGTTTGAATATAGATAAATAACAATCAATTGTTTGTAGTAGTTTGTGCGCCTTAGTAGGCTGAGGTACTGAGAGCGATCTCCGGGTCGAGAAAACAGTTATTAGGTTTTTTGATCTCAGTATTGTACTGTAGTATTGTAGTGTAGTACCTGGAGCTTGGAAATAAGAGCTCTCCCTATCACATGGGACCAAACAGAGCTCGTGAGATGTGGATTGGTGCACCTCTGCCTACCCTTTCGGGGAAAAACGCGTGTTGCAAAGTAATGAATATAAATGAAATTAAATCTCGCTTATTCGTCTAGGTTACAAAGTGACTAGTAAAGTCACAAGTTAAGAATGTAACCGGTTATCCGAAAAATAGTGTCAGCAATTTGCCTACGACAATAGACTTGCCAACAAAATCATAGCAAAAAGTTTAAATATAATTCGTTAAAAGAGCATAAACCGTTTTTAACTTAGTAATGTATTTAAGAAGTAGCAGTACCCTCATTATTTACTGTGTAGTGCTGTAAATATTCAGTGTATTCAAGAGTCGGTAGTTTCACGACTTGGGGAAACTTAGTGTTTTAACATTCATTAAATTAGTTGGTTTCGTTTCAGTTTAAGACGTAAACAAATCACCAGAACGTTGAGACTGTTCCGTTTTGGAACTCGCTTGTTTTTCATTTTAATTTATGTTAGTTTTATTGAAAATACTTGGGTAAAAAGGGTTAAAATTGTGATTCTGGCAACAACGTCATCTATAGAGAATGCATTTCCCTGTAATACTGATTTAATTAAGGAATTTCCTAATTGCACATAATCTTATGGGTTCGATTCTCGATGTTTGAAAGTGTATATAGTTACCGGCAATAGGCTCGCACTGGTGTTTTTTTTTGTCTTTTCTGGCTTAAGCATTCATGTCTACAAGTCAAAGAACTGGCAGAAGCAAAATAAGATGTATTTTGCAACCAAAAACTACTATGTTACTATAGAAATATTTTACTGTGACTTAAATTCGCTACAATGACAGAAGCAGGCACAGTATAACTTATATGTGTCAAAAGATAATACACACCCGTCGTTGTTAGGGATGACATACATTCCAACACGGATACCGCGGATAATTTTTAGGCTGAAAGCAACCCAGCCTTACTTCATAAAAATACCACCCAATCTTCAGATTTTTCGATAGATTTTTAGTTATAGGTACTTTTTCTTGACAACTTTTTACCTACTCTATTAACCTCTACCTAGTATGCTTGGCTCTTTAGTTTTTTCTTCATCTTCTTCAATCTTATCTAGTGCAACCGCAATATGTTTTCACTCTATATATTTCATAAACTGGGCAATGGGCTTATAGGTAAGCCCACCACCACTAACCACTTATACAATTAAAGCTAATTTTCTAAATTCATAGCCGTCTTTAACTCATGTGCACCATCCCTAGCACCGGCAGTCATAACTCGGAACTTAACGACACTGTACGTGAGAACAGGCATACGCACTTTGAAGGGCCTGAGTTACGAGCTCGCGAAAGGATAATAGCCACTAAAGTAGCCAGCGGATAACTGCGAGAGTGTAGCCTAAGCTTTACTTTACGCTTTTAGCAAAGTTGAGTCGTAAAAAATTGGACGGTTAATTTGTCTCGGCAGATTCATCATCTCACGTTATCATACTTTATATTGGTATAAAGCTTGCTTATACGAGTATACACAAAGTTTGCATGTAATAAAGTATATCTTGTAGATATGGTATTTCTTAGATAGTCTATTGATATATTATATTATTATCTATAGGAAATTTCACAGCTTACCATAATTATTTCACCGCGATGTCTTAGTGACTGGCCTGTTGGTCTAGTGGCTACCCTGACTGCTAAACCGGAGGTCGTGGACTCGATCCCCACCCAGGACAAATCTTTGTGTGATGAGCATATAGGTTTGTTCTGTGCCTGGGTGTAATTTATCTATAATATGTATTTAAGTAGTATATCAGTTGTTTAGTAACTCATAACACAAGCAAATATAATTTCTTAATTTGGGACTAGATGGCGCTGTGTAAATGTGGTAGAATATTATATTTATTTTTTTAATAATTTTAACGGAACAAGTCAATTCAATATCACGCATAATTATATTTTGTCGTAAGACTTCTTTTAATATAATATTTTCACACATTCACACAGCGCCATCTAGTCTCAAATTAAGAAATTATATTATGTACTTAAAAACTTTTTTTTTTGTAATTAGGGCCAGACATTATGAAAAACTCAATAAACTTGAAACTTATTCTGCCTTGTTTAAAAGTCGAGTAGCATCTTCTATGTTGTGCATCGTTTGGTTGGCAATGCTTGTACTTTCATTTATTTATTTATTTCTCTACTTTCTCTCTGGCTCGTTTGTCATTTGAATTCTTAATCGACAATCAAAGCACGTCCTTGTAAAAAACAAAAGCTTTTTCTTTTAATGTTGCCAGTATTACTACTACTTTTACTCAAATTTTTGTTTTCGTTAATGGTAGTTTCTTTTTCTGTGTAACTTTAGCGAAGTACCTAAAGTGAATCACAAAACAGCGCGAGGACGGTTCGTTTGACAAAACAATAAAATGTGACACTTAAACCAGTCAGTAGTATTTTTAAAACGTCCATTAACTTAACGTTAATTATTTAACGTCCACCATTCTAAGTGGAAACCATAAATTAAAATTCCACATCACTATTCAAAATAGATTTGAACTATTACTGAATTCCGGACGTTTTGTACTGTCATTACATGACTTTGACTGCTTTCGATTTTTATACAATCTATCGAATTTTTCAAATAAATCGGCACCAATGGGTAAGTACTTATTTTGATAAGGTAATGAATATGCTGGTAGGATACTTTGTATTTTTTGTCAAAATAATGATCAAAGGAAAGCGAAGCGATTCAACTATTTTATACTAAGTATAAATAAGTAAACATATATTATCATCAGCCTGTAAATTCACTTATGTATAAGTACAGGCTTTCATCAAGGACTCTCAAAAAATAAGCATAGCAAAAAAAAATATACTTACAAAAACATTATTTAAATAAACAAGGTTGCCACTGTAGAAAATCCCTGGCGACCCCGTCAAGATGTTATGTAAATTGTTTAACGAAGGCTGTGCACCGGCTCGATGGCTCGCACTTAAAACATTAACATTTTAAAGCCTTATTTCAACTAAGTACACAATTACTTGTGCATTTAAACTGATTACACAGTTTAAAGATACAATTTAAATTATTCTAATTACTCTCCGCTTAAAGATTCACTTTAAATTATTCTAACTAGTTTGACTTTGTGAGATAGTTTTGTTACTGTTAGGTAACTGTTGCTTGACAGTTTGTTTGTTTTACGAGAACATCCAGGTTGTGTATTGTTGTATTAGTTAAAGGTATTATGTACTAGATGTCTGTATGCCTTTTAGAATAAAGTAATACGCATATTTAATGGGTTTTTTGCCATTTCATTAACTGAAACTCTATTATTGCCATCGCCATCCATTATTCAATATAATATTTAAAAAACACAATTAAAATATAATGTTGTCTTTCATGGCATGGTTGCGTAGTTCTATTTAAAATTATAACGTACTATTTACGACGGAAAATCGCTCGCTGTGGCGGCAATTAGGTAAGGCCTATGTTCAGCAGTGGACGTCGTTGGGCTTATATGATGATGATGATGTACGTAGGAATCGTACTATTTCATAACTAGGTATATGATTTTAATATTTATTATAAACTATATTTTCTAAAATCCTAAATGCTCATATTATTTAGCTAATTGTTTTTTAAATAAAATTGTGACCGAAGTAACAAAGACAATGTAAATAGGTATACCTAGGATAATAAAAATATCGTTAACTGTAACAACAAAACTTATTTTAATTTAAAGTTAAATTATATTTTTAAATACAACGCCTACATTTCATGTTATTTCTTAACTCGTTGTCATTATCTCATTATGTTCACTGACACAATAAAACGTATTCGCATGGAAACGATTTGATGTACGACGTTTATAACATAATCCAACCAAAGATTTCCTTTTATCTTGTGATGCTGAAATTTTCACGCTGAAACGAACATAATGGGAGTTAATTTCGTGTTTTTTACGTACGACAATCGAACGCTTAGTCGCGTGTTTAATAAGATATTCAAACATACATTTCGCTGAGTGCAAAATCATAGGATATTAACAGGAGCACGTGAAATGACGAGGGTTTTTACGGCCGTCCTGCAATGACACGCTGCTGAATATTTTTAAATTTTTGAATTGCGTGTCACTGTTGCCCTGCAACATTTTTACGAAAAAATTGCACTTTGAAGTAGACTGTTTTATTTTTACCCTTTATCAGTAGTGGCAACATTATTTAAATATTTAAATTTATATATTCTGACATAATTATCATTTCTGATGTCCGTGTAGTGACGGATTAAAAATACATAATGCCACTACCCCATCTCAACCCGTGGGTGTCGTAAAAGGCGACTAAGGGAGTAAGTAACCTTATGCAGAGAAGTACACTGCAAGAAAAGGAAAATTCGAAACCCTATACTAACCCGTCTAGCCAGCGTGGTATAGTAGGCTAATTTCCCTCCACATTCTATGCCGTGCCCAGCAGTGGGACATTTATGGATTGGAATGATCATTTCTGAAAAGTAATGGTTATTTAGTGTTCGTTTATAGGTATCTATGTAAATGCCTCTAATTTCCGCAAATCCAGTCACATCATACTTACAAGTGTAGCCACAATAATAATATAATAACCTTAGCATAAACTTTCGTCATCAGCATCACGAAAACTTTTCTACTCATGACCCAAAAAGGTAGCATAAAAATAAGCAAATACCTCCTAGGTAATCTCCATCCCATCAAGTCGTAAAGCTTTTTGATGATTCAAAATGTGTGGTAACACGCCATTGCATTATCACTGTCGATTGCGCGATCCGAGTTTCGTTTTCTCGCACAATTTTCATGCTAATCTTGGTACGAGAACGCTGATTTTGCCGCCATAAAATATTTGTAACCTGTTTTAGGGTGCGGCCTTTGTGCTGACTGAAATGGATTCTTTTTGTGTATTGGAATAAATTGTCTAATTTACAACTTTGTAAGAAGTTACTATTTATTAATTAAATGGATTTATTAGTAAAACATTTTAAAGAAATTCAGATGTTTTTATCAACGAAAAATAAGATAAATAAGGCGTGAAAAAGTAAGTCTAAAGCTTAGAACCGCGGTTAAAAATAACACTATCAATGGTCATTTATCAAAAACAACGCAATTTAATGTTTGGCACTATATCCGTACCTTTAATGTAAAGCTTAAAAAAATCGATCCCACAAATCCCCAGAATATTTTTAAAACTCCAAAATCACTAGTAGTTTTCACAATTGACAAGTTCACAACTTTCAAGTTGGATTCATACCTCGTCGTATCGTCTGTAAAGGACTCTGTTCCATCTCATCTCTGCTTAGAACGGAGCGGTGTCTTTTCAATTTGGCTCGTCGCCCGCCTCGCTAGAGGATTGAGATGCCCCTGAATGTTGGATTTTACGCGTAATACTCTTCTACACCGAGCATTGTGACGCGCTCCTTTGACGATGCTTTCGTCTGTCTACAAACGTTACCGGCTTGTATGTTTGCACCTTTTAATCGCTCCTTGCGATCTCGTTTTATGAAATATTTTCCCCGTCATTTTGAAATTCGTAATGCTACGTGATTAAATTCTTTGATATACCTATATTTTCTGGCAGATAAGTATAAAGTATTATAAAATTACATTAAACAATTTCTAATTGTTGCATACAGGTTTTGTTTTTTGTTTTAAATTATTTATTCGTTGTAAATATAACTAGATTTACAATATTAATTATCGCCAAACTGCATAAGCAGCAGGTGCATATTGATATTATAGAGATATTTAATTTTCTATTCTATTAAGGTTATACGAGTATACAACACAGATAAAATGTTAATAAATTAAACAAAAAAAGTAGTACATGTTTTAAAGTATTACGTTTAAATTATTAAGTGTTTGACAATAATGATACCAAAATACAGAAACAACAAACATTGACATAACTATTCTGTACACGAAGCTGGCGTCAAAACTTTTCAATTTGCAGACTTCCTGTAGCAACTGTCACAATAACACCAATGCCTTCAATAAAATACGACCCGAACCCTCGCCGGCTAAACCCTAGCCGTTTCAGCCCGCAGACTTGTCCGGCCTTCAAAGATTTAACAGCATCAAAAATTCGCATGCACCGATACGGAAAATGCTTTATGACCGCCACTGGTCGGGTCGAAGGTCGTAAATTTCCCAGTTAACCCCGCGGCTGCCGGGCTCTGGGATCGAGAAGTACATATTTCAGGATCACGTGTGGATTCTGACGTTACCCACTCATGTTTTGTGCGCGACAATACACTAGTCGCGATGCGACGCAAATTCGAACATGATTTGGAAAGCGAGGAGATTTTAGGACCAAGTTTATACGGTTGCAATTGGTCGATGGACGTTTGATGATTGTTCTAGATATATATGCATAGAAATCCAACTTATCAGTAGATATTTTACACATCTTCCAATAAGTATAATAGATACTATCATAATGTATCATAATGCTAATTTATATTCGAGTTAATTCTATAAATGATTCATAGAGATGATACAGTACCTACTCAGATTGAAACTTGGCTCACTTAGGTATTCATATGATTATAAAACATAACATAGAATCGTGCCTTTTACTCGAAGGGAGAGGCAGAGATTTCACTAGCTATGTGTGTTACCATGACAATACCCGACGCTTATAAAATAATAAGATACATGTTAAAATGTAAATGTAAATTTCAATCTATGAATTTCTTCATTTTAGTGTAGGCTCGTGTTTGATCAATCTCACGTGAGTTTGCAAGTCGATAATAATGAAATTCATATTTCTTATCATAAATAAGTTGCCTTAAAACCTATAACGTTATATTTAATAAAACTCTTGCAGATAATAGGACATTATGGACTATTTTTGTGTTCTTAAGTGCTACAATCTGTTGTAAGCATTTTCTTTGGACAGCACAAAGGAAGTACTTTTGTTGACGGTATATCATGTCGTAATGTTGTTCGTAATAATGGCACCACGTTATATAGTTCTTAATGTGTGCCATTATGGGATAGGCAATTTTTAACAGATTAAGGCTAAACGTTTCTTGCTTATGTACATTTTAAGTTTATAGACATCTTGTTTCGTTTTTAATAGAATATTTTTGCGCCAGATATTAAGAATACTAATACAAATGTATATGTGTATGTTCATAATATATTCAATGTATTGTTATATCAGTTCAGGTTCTTATGATATAGAAGAAATTATAGTTACTGGTGCTTAAGAGTATAACACCTTTTGTTTGGAAGGTGCACCACACCCATGGAATCTACCCAAGATCTCTTTAACAATCTCAATCTCTCTTAACTCCCGCTGCGCTATCAAAGCAGTGTATTTTTTTGTCGACCGATTCTTATTTTTAAATCTCACTAACACAAAGTTTTCTATTGTCAACAGAGCGCAAACTATTCGTGGGCATGTTAAACAAGAAATTGTCTGAGAACGACGTCCGCACGCTGTTCGCCGGCCACGGTGCTATTGAGGAGTGCACTGTGCTACGTGACGCGCAGGGCCAGAGCAAGGGCTGCGCGTTTGTCACGTTCGTGTCCAAGCAGGCCGCCATAGCTGCCATCAAGGTAAACCTGGTAAATTGTTTTATCTTCACTTTTATACAAACGTAGTGGCTTTGGCTTTGTTCGTAAGTACACATAGAGGAATGCGCATGCTTCATGTTTGTGTCCTAGCAGGCCGCCGTAACTGTATTTTAAATAAACCTAGTAAATTATTTTATCTTCACTTCTATACAAACGTAGTGGCTTTGGCTTTGTTCGTAAGTACCCATCGAGTAGTGCGCATGCTTCCCGTTCGTGCCCAAGCAGGGCGCCATAGCTGTCTTCACAGTAAACCTGGGAAATTGTATTGTCTTCACTTTTAAACAAACGTAGTACCTATATTTGGCTTTAGTCATAAGTAGCCATCAAGAAGTGCACTGTGCTGCCTAAAACAAAGGGCCAGAATAAGGGCAACGCAGTCTTTGTGTCCAAGCAGGCCGCCATCGTTGCCATCAAGGTAAACCTGGTTAATTGTCGTTTCTTCACGTCCATAAGTAGCCATCGAGAAGTGCACTGTGCTGCGTGATGCACAGTGACGTTCACATTTATCCCGTTCATGTCCAAGCAGGCCATAGCTGTCATCAAGGTAAACCTGGCATATTGTCTTACGTTTACCTGGAGTGTAATTCATAGTTGCGAAGTTCAATATCGCGATGTACGTTGTTTATTCGTCAATTAATGTATGTAGGTACACCGCAGCAAACCCTGCATTAATACCCGCATTTTAATTGGCAAAAGTGGATTTATAGCGTCCACTTGTATAATCTGTCAGCATAAAGTCCAACCGAAATGCCTATTTGATATTTCTGTGTATTACAAAGGCTATATTAACTGTTCAGCGGCATGACAAGGCCCCCTTCCACTGACGCGATCGACAAACATACATAATTGGCTTAAATGCACTACACTTCAATATTGTTTAATACGTAAACATATTTGCTTGGATTATCCCAATGTAGGGTTAAACAAAGGCCCTGAATAGTTGGGAATACAGTAATATTAATCCTGCTGCGTTTGCGTATTCAAAAATTCATGAATATTGGTGTTCATGTAATTATTTAGCCTTTATTATCTATTGACCTACTTTTTTTTTAAGTATTTCCTTTTTATTTTCCTGCCAATTAACAAAGGCCTAACTCTTAATTTTTCATTCCCGTCTTCCCCCAGCTCTATTCTTATCCTTCTTATAAGTAGGTATTTAAATCGTCACACCAACGTGTTTATGTCTGCCTCGGCGATGATGCCGTCTTCCGGGACCCACTTAATTGAAACAAAATATAGTTGAACTCAAATATCATTGACCATGAATTTGAGGCTATGTTATAAAATTAGGACAGACTAAATTTGGCCATTTTAATATTAATACTAAAGTAGTAAATAAAGGCTACCTACGCAATGTGTGTCAATTGCTTCATTAACTTTTTCAATTTACGTTTCAGTTTTATGTTCCAGTTTCCGTTTTTATGTTTTGGGACGGCTGGTTTTAGGACTCGATACTAACCTATTGATCTTTACCTTATACCTTTACTTTCTTTAAAACCGACATGAGATTTAGTTTCATTTAGATTTATGTAAAATATCTGTTTATAATTAAGTATTTTTAAAAGCTTCATCAAATAATAACACATTTAGGCCAACTTCTGGATAATACGAGTACTCCATTAGAAAATGAGGATTTAAGGATTAGTACCTATTACGTTAGTACGTCAAGTTAGGACTTGAAGTGGGAACAGGTTTTAAGTACTACGAGTTTTCCTTCTGCTCAGGTGTATTGTGCAGATTTACCGCATTTTCATCACACATCCTAGGAATGTAAATAAGAAGTTACACCGTATTTATTCTTACCTAAGTACTCCACCACATGGAGAATAAGCTTATCATAAATACCGTCTTATATTATTATTTTTTTTTTAATTAGTTACTTTTATTTATATTTTTTTACCTAAATAAATATATAGAATCTAAATCTTCCTACTGAGAGAAGACAAATTACATGTTCACGTATCTCTTTCCAGGCATTACACCACAGTCAAACAATGGAAGGTTGCTCAGCGCCTTTAGTGGTGAAATTTGCTGATACACAGAAGGAGAAGGAACAAAAGAAACTGCAAGCGATGCAAGCGAGTCTATGGGGACTCACTGCACCGATTGCGCCTGCGACGTATCTTGCGTCTGAGGCGGCACTCTCACCCGCCACGCAACTGCAATTGCTGCAGCAACTACAGGCGGTTGGGCTGCAGCAACAGTTGCTGCAGGGACAGGGCTCGACGTTGCTGCAAGGTTAGTCAGCAATATTCCTATTAATGTATGTCATAAATCGATGCTTCTGTGATGGGACAAAAAATGAGCCAATTAAAATGGAAGTATATGCTATCTATGACATACTGGAAGCTAATTTTGTGTCTTTTAAAAAAATACTCTAGTAAAATGAGTAGAATAATTATGACTATGCGTTAATTGTCATTGAAATTCATTTTTGTTTTCTGTTACAACGATGACATTGAAAATGCACAGTTCAGCTTGTCTAACCGCTTGTTTATGAGTCACAGTTTAAATAATTTATATGAATCACTTAGCTTAATGACTATTGTTTTAATTTGTTTAATGCGCATTTTTATACGTTATTTCCTTTTAACCTAGTTGATCCTTACTAAGTTTTACCCAACATACCTACCTAATAATACCTATTTAAAATAAATACCTACCTACTTAATATTATCATATTGATATTTAGGATTGGAAGAGATTTGAGGTTTGCTGACGGTGAAGGAAAACATCGTGAGGAAATCTTTAAATCCATCAACCCACACTAGGCCAGCGCATGTGGATTGTTGCCTAAACCCTCACATCTATTTAGATAGAGGAGATCCGAGTCCAGCAGTGGGACCGAGTTTAATGGGTTACTGATGATGATGATGATCTACTCGATGGTCAAAAAGTAGCAGGGCATTTCAAATTAAAATAAGGACTCATCTTTAAAAAAATATTGTAGTCAAATGAAGTAATGCAAAAAATAATATAATTTGAGTTCCATTCCTACTGGATATATGACAAGTGTTCAACTTTTTATTTGTAATTACCTATCAACATAAGTAACATAAGTACCTACCTATCCTACCGAAAAATAATGAAGACGGATTTTTTGATTCGGCAAAACCCACTCCTATATCCCTCCCAATTTTATTTGGTCCTATTTTTTTTTATTTACGCCGCCAATTTCTTTTGTCACATAGGTGTTAACTATCAGGATATGGGTTTTAATGGTGCAGGCCTGAGCGGGAGCGGAGTGGGAGGTGTAGGGGGTGTTAACACAATAGGAGGAGGGGCAGCGGACCAATTAAGTGGTCTATTAGCTCCCGTATCGGTGCAGAACTTGGCTGCGCTGGCGGCGATGACGCAACAACCACCGGTAGTGACGCAGGCGGCGCCGATACAGCCCGCAGCCGCGCCTCAACCCGCAGCGCCACAATTGTGTAAGTTCAATTTTTGAATCGCTTCTACGTATAAGCTTTTGTTTTTTTTATTTCAGTATTAAATTTTTGTGATCACATTATACGTGCCAGTTGCCAGTCTTTTTCTTTTCAAGATAGAAGATTAAACTAATCTTTATTACCTTCATGCGTAACTTATGGGCACTTAATATAAATACTGAACTTTTTTTCTACTTCCAAATTCAATGAAAATCCAATTAAAAAATCTGAAAAGTACAAATATATACTCTACCTAGAACTAGTTAATTCTAAAACGGAGAAATTATTACCTCTTAAGATAAATGAAACTACAGAACTCTTGTTATTTTCCACCTTTACTTACTATTCCACTATCTGAGCAGAAATTTATTTTCTACTCAATAAATCTCCTCTAATTGCTATACCTGTCCGAATCCCTAATTGGAACCCACATAAGTTAAAAGAAAAAACATGTAACGACCTTTTTTGTTCGCAAACTTTCCTATTTCAGGTTTTGGACTTAAATAAAAAAAAAAGTTAATTAACGATGAACATTTTTCACACTTCAGGTCTTCTCGGGAAGACTAACATCACAGGTAAAAATACAATGAAATAAAAATTTGTGTTTTTTGACATGGAATGACACTTAAAGCTTCTTAGATTGATGTGATAAATGAGACTGGCTGCTCAGAACTTTAATTAAAAAGTTAATTTGTGAATGCCGTAATTCTCTACGTAATGTTGCCAATCAACATAATATAAAGACTAAATTGTAATTTATTCTAAAACGTCATATTTATGTGCCTTCGACAACGTTAGTACATATTCATAAAACAAAAGTTGCATCTCATTAAACTTAGTTACATGAAGCGATAGTCATTTATTTATACATTTATATTATACATATTTATGTAGTTGAAAATATAAACAATACAACACTGTGTTATGTCATTTTATTGTACAACAAAACAGTATTCTAGCATTAAATTTGCATAAATTATATCTACATTCAATGCTGAGAGTAAGGATACTTAGTAGATACATATTATTCTAAAGCCAATATCTTAATGTTTACCAAGACTTTTGTGAAAAACAGTGTGTTTACTAGACAGCCAAGGTCTAGTCGGGTTAATTATATGTGCATCGTTTATCACATGAATCTATCGTCGGCCTGGTATGATTTCTATGTTGCCATTGTACAGGTAGTCTGGCCTGCCATACCGCTTGCTTTTGCTAGGCTATGTAGCGTCAAAGTCAGCAGAAGACGCTGATGATTATCGATTTTTTTAATTATTTTTGAGCAAACAATTGTTTTATAGGCTTCTTTTATTAATACTTTAATTTTTGTGAATTGACTACGTTAATTTTCTGATGCATGTTATTAATTTTATTTTATGTTTTCAATCATAGATATATTATTTAAATTGTGTGTCAGAAAAATTTTCTCGTCATGTATAACAAATTGCGTTCGGATACATCGAATTTGTAATAACTTTTTAAAAGCTGAATTTTGACAGTGTAATAAATGCACTGCCTTTGATGTTTATCATCAATAACTGTCGCAGTAATTTAAATGTAACTCGAGCGAAATGTTATTTTCACATAGTATGACTTACTCGATATTAATATTACGTACATAGTAGTAAATAGTTGCGATATGAATAAGTTTTCATGGTGAAATTAACATTGTTGATTGTTTCTGCATGAAAGTGCTAAACAACTTAATTTTATTGTCTTTTTTATGAGTTAAACGTGAGTGTTGTTTATTATGTCCTTTATTGTGTATTAAATATTTGTGTTTGATACTAATATTGTATGACACTGTCTGTTTTATTGCATGCAGTGTTGTTGTAGTTTGATATTTTTTAATTTGTTTGGGATTAATGAAGAATGCCGCGTTGCCTTAATTTTTTAACATCTGATTTACAACATTCAGAAACAGAAATTAGCTTTTATAGTTAACGAACCTTGTTTATAACAACATTAAACTAAATGTCTTCATCTTTAGATTTAAAGGTTATAGATTTAAAGGTTATTACGATTCTCACATAACACTATTAAATAAACACTTTATTTCAAGTAGATATACCTACGTGTATTTAAATTTTATGATCTTACGAGTAGTATTAGGTACTCATTTATTAATTCATGTTCTATTACGATTAAATAGTAATGGTTCATTCCTTGATTATAATAAATCATTATAATGCCATATCAGAATGAATCGTGGTGCGTGAATTTATAAGAAAACAGTTCGAGTGACCAATACAATGGATGAAAAGAAACAAACTTAACTAAGCACCTACCTACTGATGTTTTAAATACAAAAATCATTTTGCGGGTAGTTGTTACCAAATATGACGTTCATTAATCATCTTTCGTCGCACATCTGTCAGTATAGCGATAGATTATTGAATCTGGGCTAAGCTGAAAGCTTTTTCTCTTTTTTGGTGCAATAATTGTATTTTAAAAACACTAATTAGCTAATGTGCAATGTTATCTTTAACCGGTCGCGTTTATTTCTATTGGGATTACTAATTACTAACTGAAGGTACTTAGGTCCTAAAACGTCGATTCCCATAGACAACATTAGCATTCAAAGGTCTGTCACGGTGTGACATCACTTTGAACAATGTATTGTAATAATAGTACATTATGATATAAGTGCGGTAAGTTGATAATTACAGCCGAGGTGATATTGCTAGCCCGACCCGCAGGCGAGGGCTACAAGAAAGCAGAGGCTGTAATTATCAAAGCGCACGAATGTCATACGACGTTTTATAACATATTTGCGAGGAAATAAATAAAATTCTGACTTGCTTAGAAATTTAGTTTAGAAAAAACCGTTTAGAAAAAAACAAATACAGCGAAAAGAAATAGCGCGTGGAATAATTTTTACTTGTCACAAATTATCGATGCGCGCGCATCAGCTCTTTTTTTTTAAGGCAAAAACACAAAAACAGCCAGTATTACTAATAAAGTAAATTAATATTTTTGTGTTTTAGTACAGATAAATGGTTGTAATTTATGGTCTAAAATAATTAAATTAAAGAATTAAATGTTTATTTTATATAATTATATCATAATTATTTTATCTCCCAAAGTTAATTTAAGTCATAAAATGTTGACCACTTTTCTGACATAAAAACTCTTTGCTAAGATTTAAAAAAGTAGGTACCGTTCGTTCGTTTTAGACGGAGCCCCTTGATTATTAGTATGTGAGCATGAGAAGCCGTGCAATTTACTTTACATTACCGCACTAGTGCGTAATGAGATACATTGCAACACTGAAATTGGTGAAATTTATATATATAAATAAAGAGACCCTTTACGAGCAAATATGTTATAAATAGGATAGTTTTCTTTTTTCTACTGACGTTTATTTAGTGAGATCATTTCTCGTTATATTCCGTCCGCAATTTCGGTAGTAACATCTCCGTTGTTCAGGAAAGTCTAAAACTTATCCACCAAACCTTAATATGAACGCTACGTAGGTAATTTTTAAATGTACTCTTGTTTTCTAGTAATAGGTAGGTAGATCTTATTTTGTCATGGCTATTTTGGGGGACAAAATATTAATAGTAGGTAAGACGGTTATATATTTTCTAAACTATTAATTCAGAAATTGACTATTTAAAGAATCGAACATTATATTGAATTGGAATCTACTTTCGATATAGAAAAGATAAAAATTAAATGCAGATATTTACCAACAGTAAAATTTTTCTTAACATATCGGTAGGGCCAAATACTTACAGATGATCCACCTCGTGTCATTAATAGGTCCAATATCTACCGCTGGGACACGTCTCCCAGATGCAAAGCTTCTGTATTGTTATTCTCAAGTATTAAAAAAAACGACATTGTATTACAGGGTCGACAGCGGAACCGCTAGGATCGGCGTACGCGGCACAGTTCGGCACAGCGTTCGCAGCGGCGCCGCTCGGCTCCGTCTTGGGATCCGCTGCTGCCGCTGCTGCTGGCAAGCAGGTCGAAGGTACGTAACAACAACAATAATCCTTTATAACTATGACTGTCTTCTCCTCTCTTTGTATTAGCCATTGTAGCTTGCTGATTAGACAAGACTTCAGCGGTCTTATTCATCAACCATCCTCATTGTAGGGCTCCGCAGCAAAAGTGCGTATTTTCATGGCGCTTACGTCCTTTTGTTGAGAATGGCTGTTTTTCGGCAATAACTGAAAAACTATATATCCGCTTATGTTATATGAAATAACAGGCTTAACCTAGCCTTAGTACGGTGATTTGAACCCAGTTTTGCTGTTGAATCCGTCAAACTGTAAGAGTTTTAACCAATTGGTTGCGTTCACTGCTTGAAAAAAAAACCCAAAATTAGCTACTTATAGATAATTCTCTCTGCCTACAATAATGACTTTTTGGCCCTTATAATTAACACTGGTTTAGGTAGTTTCCTACATAAAACTTCATAGAAGTCAAGCATCCACACATTTTAATTGCTCAAATTAAAATGTCCTACTGCCCACAAAACATAAAGAGTTTAATAAAAAAAGTGTAATTTTCTGCGTCTATCAATTTGAACGACTATAAATTTTTGGAGTCGGGCCAAAGTTTGGCTAATCGCCAATATCCTGTTTAGACGCTTGCAATCCCAATGTATTGTACTTTTTTCTTTAATTTTCCTTTTTTAACCCATGTTTTACTGATAAGGACATGCCAGTATCATGTTTTAAGGAAGTTGCTGCTACGAGTTGGTCATATTGGCTTCCAAAACGACTAAACTACGTAGGTAGACACTTTACATCTGACAAGTCACTTTGTTTTCCATGTTGAAGTTAGCTTAGCACAACTAACTCATTGACCTACCTTACCTTGGAGGAAAACCAAACGAAATTGATTAAATGTATATTTATTTGTGTTCCAGGTCCGGAAGGTGGTAACCTGTTCATATATCACCTACCGCAAGAGTTCACCGACACTGACCTCGCCTCAACGTTCCTCCCGTTCGGCCACGTGATATCGGCCAAAGTGTTCATAGACAAACAGACGAACCTATCTAAGTGCTTCGGCTTCGTCTCGTACGACAATGCGGCCTCCGCACAGGCCGCGATACAAGCCATGAACGGCTTCCAAATAGGTACAAAGAGACTTAAAGTTCAATTGAAACGTTCTAAAGAACTATCAAGACCATACTAGAAATATTCCAAAACTCGTTCCTAGTGAATTTACAAAAAAAAAAGAGTAAAAAAAACTATGCAAAGAGGTTGTAAGATTCCGAACGTTTGTTGTGATGTATCCGGTGCACTTGAACTGAATAGTTTGGTAAGGTACGTTCGAAAACGGGAGTCCATGTGCACAGTTGTTAACTAAATAAGAATAAAGTTAAGGTTTGTGTCAAAGGATTTATCGTTTCCAAAGTATTTCCCAAATTGTTTATTATTATATTTTTTTCTTAACTAATAAGTTTTAGTCACATTAAGCATAAGTTGAGGAATCGATACAATTCGCAGACGCCAAAGAGCTGGTAATTTGAATAATAAACTATCTGCAGGTTTATTTCTGACGGTGAAATTGTTTATTCATTTACAAAGATGTGTATTCATCATCCAAAGGTGTTATCTTGGTACCAAAGTACCGCTAACCGATAAGTATTCGACTTATACACAGTTAAGTTCGTTAGAACAATTATAATTATTATTTGTTACAGTTTTTTTCTTATATTTTATGTTACCAACTTGATAGTTAATTGTAAAATAATGTGGCCATTGTCATTTGCAGTCAGTCTTTTTCGTTTAAAATTAAGATGTGTTTAGATTAACGAAACGATCTCAAAGTGATCAGTGTATTTATTGTTTACATTACTTGTTACAAATAGTGTACTTAACTTGAGACGATTGTGATTGTCGTGAGCTGTGTTCGCACAGTCGCGCATCCACCAATACTAATCATAGTGATATTTCAAATATTTTATCAATAAATGCAGTAAAATTATCTAAGTAAAGATAAAACATGAATAGCTTAAGTTAAGAACAAGTCTTATTCCGAAATCTGCTCATATAAAACAAAGTCATTCATTCATCTTTCTTTTTAGGACTAAATCAGGTCCTATAAGTATAAAAACCAGATTTAAGTTATTAGTGTTTTCTCGAGTTCGCTTCCGACAGGCAGTAGGTACCAACGTGGATTTCACTCAGTGGAATTTATATGTACTAGTCACGTGACTTACCATCTGCTAACGGTGAAGGAAAACATCGTGAGGAAACCCACATACCCTAGAAGTACCTAATTCTAAGTGTATTTGTGAGCGCTACAATAGATCAATATACCAGTTGGTCGACGTAGCAAAGAAGCCTCTCATGGCAACTAACCCGAAAATTATAATAAGTTTGCTGGACTCTATCATACATAATGAAAATGAACATGAACAAAATGAAACAAATACGTTAATTCGAACAAATTACCAAAGTAACTAAATACTTACCGTTACTTTTACTACTATATACATACCCATTAAATTGGTAAAATATTTGAAATATTACTTAATTCTTTAATTAACTACTTATTGTGCTTGTTTGTGTATTTAAATGTATACCTACTTTAACACAAGTCAAGTTTTATACAATTTTAACACATCGAACACTGGCCCCTTAGTCAAAAATTTTTGTTAGTATAAGTATTTAATTATTATAGAAATATTTTCGTATGTAAGTTTGGTATTTCATTCATCTTCTTAATACGTTTCTATTTAAAAATACTGATTATCACTATTTACATAATAGTCACTGGCACATTTTTATTGTTTCATATTTTTAATTGTTATTTATTGGTTATTTTGTAACGGAATAATATCGGTATTTCGTAACTATTGCCGAAATATAAGTTTCAAAGCCTCATACCATCGCCCTAAATCTTGGCTAGCAAGGCAAATGTAGCATGAAACTGGATGGCATATCTTGCATTGTGTTATTAAGCTTTTACGACAATTTATAAATTAAGTAGGTATAACTAGCTGTACTAAAAGGTGAAGTAATCATACATCTATTTCTAACCCGAAAACATGTCGAACACATGCATTTTTAATCGACTAAAATTATAAATTCCGAGTAACAATCTACTTACCGCTATTTACGGTATTTTCCGTTACAAAATCTAATAAATTAACAATATCTTACCTTCTAATTAGCTATTAAATTAAGTATTAATTACATTAATTTCTTGAATATGACCACTTATTGATATAAAAACGCTCAATAGGGAAATATAAGGAAACTTGTAACTACCACTTGGGGGAAGATATATAGATTTATTTATTATATTTTCCTTTTTGTTTTACGAAAATATTTAATATTACATTATAAATCGTTTTAATATTTTTTTGTTAATAACTTGTGCCAATGCGTTTATTTCGAAAAGTTAACGGTCAATCTTGTTTGAAAATGAATCGCGATTTTAATGTTATTTGTGATGTACAAAGTTATTCTTGCGCAGAGACAGAACAAATGCAAGACAGAATAATTTCGAAGTCATAATATTTATTCGCGGAACCTAAAAAGTACTCTTGTGATGACTAAGTATTCTGTTCCTTCTTTGTGCATCACTAAACATTTTTTTGTCTTTTCAAAGAACTGATGCAAAGTGCGTCATTCTATTAACTTAATTAAATTTAGTTGAGTATTATTATTATAAAAAGAAAGTTTATCAAGATGGGTCTATAATTAGTTTAATTTTAGTCAACGTTTTTGAATGTCTAATGAAAGACAATATTTAGACTGAATAAGTTTCCTTCTTAGATGATACAGCGTTACAATTTTTTTGTCTTGTGATTCCTTTAGTAAGTTCATTAGTCGACACTGTGGAACTTCTTGTTTATCCTTCGTCTTGCAAATATTATTTTCTTGTTGTTAAGGTAAATAAATTATTATAAAGGCATGTACGTATTGTTAAAAGTGGACATTGGGAATATTAATAATAGAGAGAATGGAGCTACGATCCTCGACACGACCACTTGTTTAGCCCCTTAAGGGTACTTGCATATTATTGCTTCGGTTGTATCGTAGGAGCAAGATGGGATTTTGTGACGTCACATATCTAAAAATGATTTATATAGACAAGGATCTACATATTGCTCTTAACCCTATAAATAATACGCAAGAACCTATGTGTGATCTAGATAGACGTCAAAATATTGTGAATAGGATTTTTTACCTACAATTTTCTAGGTGTTTGACGGGGAACCATAATGTTGCTATTGCTTAAGTTTATCATAACTACGAAACGATTGGAAAATTCGTAAAGGGAACGAAAGCATTTTTAATTTTGAAATTGGAATTTGCTGACCTGTGTGGTCAACAAGCTTGCTTCTGTCGGACATTTTCGAACCAATTTGTAACTGGCGGTAGATCGGTGTTTACCTTTTTAAATCTTTGCCCGATAGATGCGGATTCACAATTGGTTCGAGATTCGATACCAAGTCGATATAAGTTAGTATATTGTCAGGAGCCTGCAATGTTACCGAAGAAACGCCATAAGCTTATTTTAAAGCTCTACGCAAAGCATTTTTTAAATGTCGCCTTGGATGCTTTAAAATTTATTTACCTATTAAACATTATATAAAAGCAGAAAATGTAAAAAATAACAAATATATTTATGGATTTCTTGTGAGAAGAATGACAATCCAATAAATGACTATTTTGAGGATTGTGAAGTTTCTCATTTAAAAACAAATGTATAATGGCCCAGATTCTCACAACAGCTAAAATAAGGCTTTAACTTCATAATTACTAAATTTACTATGAATTAAAACCGCCTTCTTAATAATTTTCTGGACTAAATAATTTACTATTGACTTTATAAAGTAACTTTTGAAGACAAAAAATTATAAACAAGAATTACAATTTTTGACTTCGCAGTGATTTAATGATAAATTTGGCAGAATCTGGGTGTCATGTGCAATTTGACTTTTAAATTCTTGATTTATTTATTTTACAAGGCTATGGAAGCTTGACAGAATTTATCGAGTCACGGTATTATCAGCATAAAAAGCAGAGAAGCAAGAAAAATAATTATTTTTACATTAGGCACCATCACACAATTGGTATGAAAAATTATAAAAGAACTGTTTTATACAAACACCCGTTTTGTTGATATGAATGTAAATAAATGTCAAGTTAAAAAAATGTTTTTTTTTCAATACCCTTGAAACATTTCAGCTATCCACCCAAAATCCGAGAACTTTTGGGTTAGTATTTAAGGCACGCTGAAATCAAACACTTTTTGAATACAGAAGCACTATCCCTTCTTTCTCGTACTTGAACTTTAGTTAGTCAAACTGGTTTGACTATGAGGAATTACGTTTCCTCGTGGTCAAACTGGTCTAACGACCCTCCCTGTATAGTGAAGAGTGTGGGAACAATAACATTGTATTGTGTGTGAACAAAGTACTAGGCTAGCATAAGCTTGTAGGAGGTTGTTATAAAAGTATGTAATTTTTTAATTATTAGAAATCTCTTGCACGCTTCTGTTATCCTAGTACAATATTATATCGCGGGGGTATTGACATATGAAAGCCGATACGCGATGTGCTCATTTGCCCTATCTGCTATCCTAATTACTTTTTGATCAAAGTACTAGGCTAGCACAAGCTTGTAAGAGGTTGTTATAAAAGTGTGTAATTTTATAATTATTAGAAACCTCTTGCACGCTTCTGTTATCCTAGTACAATATTATATCGCGGGGGTATTGACATATGAAAGTCGATAGGTACGCGATGTGCTCATTTGCCCTATCTGCTATCCTAATTACTTTTTGATCAAAGTACTAGGCTAGCATAAGCTTGTAGGAGGTTGTTATAAAAGTATATATTATATGTCGCAGCCAACTGGTTAAAGTACTAGAATAACAGAAGCGTGCAAGAGATTTCTAAACAATTATAAAATTATGTATATACTTTTATAACAACCTCCTACAAACTTATGCTAGCTTAGTACTTAGTTCACACACAATACAATGAAACACTTTGGAAGAGGGCAGTCTGTTTTTAAGCTTATGAACAAGCACTTTATTGATTGGCTGTACACATTTTTAACTTAATATCATAATAATAAAAATATTCTTGTTTGACCACGAGGATACGTAATTCCTCATAGTCAAACCAGTTTGACTGGAAGAAGGAAGAAGGGTCTGTTTTTGCCATTATGGCTACGGAACCCTAAAAAATGCATTATCATACGGAACCTCACTCTTAGCCGGCTTTTTTTTTTAAATAGCAGTGTAAATTGATAATTTAGATAGGCCCCCCTAGGGGCCCCCGAGTAGTATCAGCCCAGGGCCCCACAAACTCACTGTGCGCCCCTGCCCAGCTTGGCTACATTTATATCTCAAGAACTAGGACACGAAGATCTGTTTTCTGCCAGAATTTGTCGCTAATTGGTCGTAATTAGTCCCCAAATATCAGATTTGGTCGGGTCTTAGTTTAAAGGATATAAGGAATTCAATTGGTCTAGGAGCTAAATAATTTGGTCAAAACACTTAAATCAACAAAACATCAATCAATGAAAACATCAATTAAATTAACTGTTTTATTACAACTAATCATTGCCATAGTTCTTCATGACCTTTTCTTTGAATAACCTTTCAGTTTCTTCCTTTTCCTCTGGTGTTGCTTCATGAGTCTCTAAGGCAGACTTCACAGACTTGATCAGGCCATTTTCATCTGCGATCGGCAGTATATCACATATAAGAGGAGACTCTACTCCAAGGATATAGTGACAAGTTCTTGGTTCAAGCAAGTATAGGGACACTTGCGCAGGACTTGACGAGTTCTCTAGACATTTCAATTTAACTTCTGTTTGCCTGGGCTTGCCTGTCTTGTCGCATACATCTCCGGCTGAATAAAAGTGAGATACCGATGTGCGTGTTTCTGGAAATGTAAAATCTGTTGTTAATGGTTTATTTTAAACAAGTGAATTTAAAATAAAAATGTCATTAAAATAAACCTGTAATTAATAAAAACTGGTTAAGAACATGACGGTTAATGCTCAATGCAGGGTTTAGCAAAAGAGCGTATCCTCATAGCGCTTACGTCCTTTTGTTGAGAAGTGCAGTGTTTCCAGCCATATCTCAAACACGGTACATCCGATAATGTTCAAAATAATTTAGGTTCAGATTTTTAGGTTTTACGGTTTAGAAAAAAGGAGGTGGGGACACAATTTATGCTACTTTCTACTACTATTACTATTGTACTACCATTTGAATGTGGTCGGATATACCGCTTCTCAACGAAATGACGAAAGCTTTATGAAGATACGCTCTTTTGCTGTAGATAGGGTTCTACAGCAGCATTCAGTATGATGCAACACGGTGGTATACAGGCATACGACTCGCTTGATTGTCCCTTTACGTCAAGTCCTGCCACGTCTACTTCGGTGTGTAAAATAAATCATCATCATCATCAGCAACCCATTAAGTCCCACTGCTGGGCTCGGGTCTCCTCTCCTCTATCTAGAGAGCTGAGAGGGTTTAGGCCATAATCCACTCACGCTGGCCTAGTGCGGGTTGGTGGATCAGACATACTCATAGAATTACTTCTAGGGTATATGGGTTTCCTTACGATGTTTTCCTTCACCTAGAAATAAATAACAGTGGGAGTTTTCGAGGAGACGTGACGGCGATTCGACGTCAAGATATAAAACCGCTCGCCTCATGATAAGCGTTACCGTACCGTTACCGTAGCCTATGGTAGCCTGCAACATCAAGGCCATCACGAACGCGTTGCGGACTCTTGCGTATCATTTATTTGCTTTTATTATTAAATGAACGTGATACATTGTCTTACCGACTGCTTTAGGCGCCTTCCCCTTATTCTCTTTGATCCAATTCAAATGTGCTTGTTCATCAAACTTGCCCAACAACAGCGTGGTCTTCTCACCTGTACGGTCCACGTGGTACTGGACCACGTGCTTGCCGTAACAGAACTCGTACTTCCACCACCCTGTACCCTGCAACGGTTTATTGTATGGTTAAACTTATTTATCGCACTGTTTTAAGGCTATGCTTTACCGGCAGATTAAAGTCTGATAAATAACCTATCCGAAACTTAGCAGAAAGATTATTAATTTAAATCTGCCAGTAGGTCAAAGATACTTTATCAGCAAGGTGGCCAACCATCCCACATTTTGTAGGACCGTCCCGCATTGCAAAAACTTGAAAAAATAACCCGCAAAGCGAGTTGCATTCATAGTGAATGCAACTCGCATGTCCCGCATTCCTATTTGTAGGTAGGTTCTTTAATAAAACTTCACACGCATGCATGCAGAGCAGCGCCAGCGCCGCCGCATACAGAAAAAATTAAAATACCTATTAGTTTTTTATTTAATTCACACAGTAGGCATACTGAAGAGGTAATTCAAAATGAATGTATGTATGTCCCACATTCAACCACTTTTGCAACAAATATACGATTTAAATAACCACTCACCCCATTAAGACAATTCTCTCCATTAAGGAACGCTCTGACCGGTGAATCATCAGTAATAACTGGTGGCGACTTGTTTATAAGTTGCTGGTGAGGCTTGGAGTCTTCGATTAAGTCCTCGTCTTCGTTCAAAGGATGCAGCTCGAATTTCAGATGAGTCTCACCATCCTGCAATTTATGATAGTATGAAATAATTGAAGAATATAATTGGAGTAGCCCATTAAGCAATGAATTACCCTTTCATGGATATAGTATTTCGTTTAATGTTAGGAGATACAACAGAGATACTGGAGCTAAATTAAAGCCAAATTCAAAATGTTTCAATACTATACTGCCCTACCAAAAAAGAACGGCATAACTGCATGTTAAGCGCAGGGGAAATTGTATCTAAATGTAAAGTTATTATGGAGCCTAAGGAAGGCAGTATAATTATCTTCCAAGGCCTAGTTTTGGAATGATACAATTTGATTTGATTTGCTGTTGACACGAAAAGAAGAAAAATAAGTAAAGATATAAAATTGTTATTAAAAATATCTTGATGACGGTATTCCGTATTTTACTGTGTAAGCGTTATTAAAGGTTCTGTAATATAAAGTATGGTACAAAAATAATAGTAAAAAAGTTTCAAATGACTTTTTATTTGAGCGTAAATTTTATTGATATTTATTCATTAACATTGGCTTGAGCATGATAAAATAAAAAAATAAAGAAAGTCCCAATTGGTTTTACTGTTTTATTTTTTACTAAGTATTATAAGAAAACCATACCAAACCAATTGATACCATATAAAACGTAGATTAAGGTACAAATTACAACATTAAAAACACCAAAACAACAACAAATACATTGTACGACCCGGCATGTCATGTCTGGTTTGTATATAAAAATAGAAAGAACAATAAATTTGACATCATCTAGTTATTTTATCTAGATCAAACAAATGCCTGCCTATTGATAAGATATCGACGCTTTAAAATTCAGATACTGGGATATCACTTATTATTATTTATTATTAAGATTATTTATTATTCAGAGATTTGTTTTCTCCTCCATACACATACATATACATATACCGCCAATGCAGCCCTCTGACGAAACCCGGATAACTTTATGCTGGCGGCTTAAATGTCACTTCAATACATTTAAACGCATGACTGACATAAGCCATCGACATGTCACGTGATTTATGTACTAATGTGACATGTCGATAGAATAGATAGATCGAATCGATTGCAGAGGGGCCTGACACAAGACGTATTGATATTTTCCTTCACCGTTAGCACATTGTAAGTGGTAAGTCGGAATCGAATTCGAACCGCGGATTTAGCACGCCGGTTATCCATTCAGCCACCATCACTTTTATAATATTGTTTAAAAGCGATGATGGCTGAATGATAAATTACATTAAGTTAATTAATATACAATAATAAAATAAACTTTAAAGATCAATTTGATTTAGTATGGTGTTTTGGTTCTGTACTTTCTGTGATATTTCAAACTGTAACCAATTAAAATTGTAACAACTATGGCGATTAAAAAGAGTGGCCTGAGTTTCTTGCCAAGTTCTTCTCAGAGCTCAACCTTGAACTGGCCATAGGCAAATTTACTGACACCTTTTCTGGCTTTGTATGACGTTCATAAGTATCATGTATGTGATCCAAATGAAATAAAAAGATTTGACTTTGACTTTGAATGCACGTCGACTAATGCGTCGGGCCTCTGTGTATATAAATAATATATTATGCCAATTATGTGATTAACCATCAATAATGCCTCTTTAGTTATGGACGGCGACTTCAATAGCCGCCAGACTGGTAGCTGAAAACACACTCTTTTTCTTTCAACAATAGGGTGCATTTTTTGTTTAAAGTAAGACTGACTGTGGTTTTTAGCATTGCTTAACATCATACAAACAAACGAACCCGAAGGCCGAACAAACAGGGAACCAATCTGCTAACACAATCGTAGGCCGATGGTCTTTTTGGACAGCTGTGATTGGCTTACAAGTCAATCGCACCATATTGCCAAGTCCATCGGTCTGCAATTGTCGTGTGTAAATTAACAGAATCGACCACCTGGCTTAACGAGGCTTAATGACCTTTAGGGATACTTACCACACTGCAAATGGCAATAAAGCAACAATACATAACATATATGGTGCTAAAACAAATAAAACATAATTACCTTGTCAATTTTCTCAACTTTCAACACAGCTAGAATGTCCTTAGGATCGTTATCCTGAACAACGCCAACAAAAATGTTAAAAAAGCCACTAGTGAACTAAATTACACTACACTACGAAATAACAGTAGGTACCTTTTCCGTTGTTCTCAATTAAACATAATCTAATTCATTGCATCTCTTTTTAACACAAATCATTAGAAAGTGACCAAGTAAAGCTACTTTTCGTAACAGTTTTCTAGGTTTAATTTTTACGCGACTCCATTAAGAATTAAGACTACCTTAGGTACTTAGTGAGCTATATGCCATGAATTTCACACCCAAACACAGCAGTTGTCGAAATTTATTGCCTGTACTGTACTTGCAAGATACAATTTTTCAAATTACTTTTTAGTTTTAAAAACTAATCTATTTTAGGCCTTTTAGAGTTTGTGTTTGTGCGAGTCACAAACTGTTAAGTGCATGTCGTCATTAATGAAAACATTTCAAGTCAAAATGTTGCATCCGGACACAAGATCGTCTAGCGAGTAGCGATTAGCGACGGGTTTCGTACTTATCATCGAAAGACATTTGTGCGAAAGCCATTTCTACGACGCCAAATCATCGAAGAGCTATTTTACCGAAGGGTCATTTGATCGATGGGCCATTTCATCGAATAGCCACATGTACGAACTCCCATATCACCGATAGTACATTTCATCGAATGACACATGTTCGAATCAGCCTACCTACCTACTATGGACTTTTCGCATAAATAAATTAATTTTTCTTATATTTTTCATTAATGTAATAGAAAAAAATAACAAAAATAGGAAAAAATAAATAAAAGAATGCCACGCCTCTACGTTATTCTGTGTACGCGGCAATCGTAATTCTTCTGATATACCTATTATAGTTTGAAGCCTTTACCTATTGAGTTTGTTTTTAAATCATAATTTTATTTTAAGTTGAACCACTTACGGAACTTTTTTTGAAAATCAGTAACAAATACATATTTTAGTAAATTTATTAAATAAAATATTTACACATAACTTAAAAACATACACAGCTAACCTATTAAAAGAAAAAAGAACCAGATACTCTATTTACAGGGAATTCCTATAAATAGAATATCTGATTAAGATCAGATTCCTGAGGAAACGTACCCAAAAGGCTAGCCACATTACCGCGTTGGATAGCAAGGCTAATGCGTTGCCCCAGGTAGAGGCCAGCCCTTAGATCATGTGATACCTCAGAAACACGCTTACAAATTTCACGATAAAATTTGTGAGCGTTTGGCCCCCAAGGTCCAAGAGTTTCAACCCCAAAAGGCTCAAAAATGTAAGTCTCACCAAGACTTTCATATAATACAATATGTATTTTGATTTAACATAATAATGATTGATGACTCGTAAATAAAACTTTTTATGCAAAATAATATGTATTTGTTACTGATTTTCAACAAAAGTTCCGTAAGTGGTTCAAGTTAAAATAAAATTATGCTTTAAAAACAAACTCAATAGGTAAAGGCTTCAAACTATAATAGGTATATCAGAAGAATTACGATTGCCGCGTACACAGAATAACGTAGAGGCGTGGCATTCTTTTATTTATTTTTTCCTATTTTTGTTATTTTTTTCTATTACATTAATGAAAAATATAAGAAAAATTAATTTATTTATGCGAAAAGTCCATGGTAGGTAGGTAGGCTGATTCGAACATGTGTCATTCGATGAAATGTACTATCGGTGATACGGGAGTTCGGACATGTGGCTATTCGATGAAATGGCCCATCGATCTAATGACCCTTCGGTAAAATAGCTCTTCGATGATTTGGCGTCGTAGAAATGGCTTTCGCACAAATATCTTTCGATGATAAGTACGAAACCCATTAGCGACATATACTAATCGTTACTAACATTGTTTTAAAATTTATTGGTATATTTATATATTTTCTTATTTTATATGGTGTGTTTATCCATGAGCCTGTGCAGATAAAGAATAAATGAATTTATTATTACATAAAGAACTTCTATAGTTACAATGATAAAAGTTGGAAAAGCCCACAAATTTATATATGGGTATATATATATATATATTATATACTCCTGCTTATTTCTAAGCCAAATCCATATTTTCGTTTTCCCCTTTTAACTGATAAAAAGAGATGCAATAAGAAAAACTAATTTAGTATTCATACAACAGAACTGCGCTTACTCCGTAAAATAATACCCATATCTAATATTGTCATCCCTTTCTTTTCTCTCTGTCATGATATGTGTAAGCAGGACAACAATATGTATATATAGGCATTATTTATCAGTAGAAACTGGTACCAAAGTGCTTCAAATGCACACAAACTAGTTAAGTGAAGCTTGTCACACTCACACTAACAAATGAGGGTAGTTAAAAGTGAAATAGATGGAAGTGACGTTATAGTAGTTCTATTAGAGCTGCCACCTTAAATAATGTGTATGAATTAATTTTCAATTATTAATTTAAATGCTGAATTGCGATTTCCAAAAAAATATTCGTTTTTTATGAAATTTATCTAACTTGTTTTACAACCCCTATTATCTTTAAAGGCAGACTATTTATGTCGTCATCTGCTAATTAAAGACAACGCTGCTAATTTCCTATAAAATTAACCGGTCGTTAATGAAAAATTTCCAACGAATACTTGCAAAAATATATCCTTGCACTAAACTGAAAAAAAACCTGCATATATATATTTTTTGACGAATTTGCTTTGAACATTGGGCCGAGGCTATTGTAAAATATTGGGAAGGTGGCAGCCCTAAGTATTGAACAAACTATGATCATTACAAACATATTTGTAAGTGTAAAAAAGTAAAGAAAATAGTAACAAATATGATCAACAGATACAACTAATCTCAACTTACTTTACACTCAGCTGAGCTAAGACACACATTAACTAGGTGAAATCTATTATTCAAATTGCAATAATCTCGAAATTAAACTCATGAAGACCTACTGTATAACTTCGCTAAAATATTCAATTTTTTAAACATTAATAAATCGACAAAAGGCTAAAAATACTTATTACTTATTAAAAAATACGTCGCAATTTCATTCACCGATTTTGGCGTGACGTCACTTAGACACTTCTGTCATGTATGACGTTATGCCGCTCAAACTTGACGAAACTACCATTAACCTATTAACCACCCAATACACCACAGCCGGTAAATGAATATGCGTCCTCTTTTAAAAGCAATAAGATCATATTTTCCTTGTTCAAATTGTTCTATTTAAGACAGATGCGGCCAAAAGGTTAATTGCCTTCAAATTAAGGTTAAATCATTTAAATATAAATTTTAGCCAAATTACACATTCAAAAGTCTTCACGAGAAATTAGAAGCGATTTAGCAAAATTAAAAACATACACTTACATTATGATTCAATAACCTGATGGTCTGATGATGGAACCGCAAGCTATCCACCTCCATTTTTAATAAACTCCTTGGTTTTTTGGGGGCATCACCAACCGGTAGACAATCTATAATGTTCTCACTCACATCCTTCGGCTTAAAGTGCGGATGCTCGCAGAGTAAGGGAGATAGAATTATAATCTCGTATTCACACGTAGAGGTTTCTTTGAATGAGTATACTTCGTGTTTGCCATGGATATAACATACATAGTATACTCTTGTTAGGCGGGGCTTACCACTTAGATCGCAAACAGTGCCTGAAATAAAATTTCTCGATTTAATGTTGAGTGAGTATGTTTATAAAACTGTATATAAAACTGTTAAGTACTGTGATTTAAAAAAATTATGAATACAAAAGCAAAAACAATTCCTATCCTTAACTTTTTTTTGCTCAACATCCCTTGATTTTTTTTCTGTATTATATGTTTTGCATATTTATGCACTATAAAATATCCGAATTAATCTCATATCAGCTTCTCGGATTGGGAATTAATTATGTATTAACCCTTTAATCACTAAAGGAAGTATAACTGGCAAATGAAAATAAAACTTATTGCTGAAATAATAATTTTTGACTGTGTGTTTTTTTATTGCCTGTTATGGGTTGGCGGCAGACAAGTAAGCAGCCCACTCGATAGTAAACGGTGACCACCGCGTAAACAATGCGTGGGAGGAGAAATTGGGTCTTGGGCGCTCCATACTCACAGAACAAAACACAACAGCATAATAATATATGCTGCTAGATATATACAGGCCAGTGTCTATATTCTGATATATACAGGCTGTTGGCATGCAAATATAGCATAAAAAGTGTGATGTAATTTATTTTTACATATTGTTTAACCTCAACATACCTTCATCGAGTACCATTTCAACAGACGGCAACTTAACACCTTCAACTTTAGTCATTTTGTATGGTTCTTTGAAGTCTGTAGACTCTAATTTTGCATGTTTCTCAGAACTCCAGTGGCCGAGGTAGTATTCTTGAGTCCTCACTTGCTTACCTAGAAAATTTTAATTTTAATTAAATAGTGTGGAAAATCGACTTGGCATCAACAAAAATGTTGCACTGTGTTGTGCAAAAGAAAAAAAGCTTTGCTATGTAAGGTGCCATGTTATAGGGGTTATTACCAAATAGTGGGAAAATGTCTGAATTTCGGACTGATACATGCCCCATTCGGGAATTGAACCCACATCTTCTTGCATCGCAGTCATACAAACTCGCGCTGCGTCATTGCATTATAAAAATGACTTAACAAAATACCAACCTTCACGTTCTTCATGATACTGCCTAATATACCTTCCGTGGCACACTTCATAGCTCCAGTAGCTCTCAAGCCGATATGAACATATCTTCTGAGAGAACAGTGGCTTCAAAAGACTAATTGGAGAAGGTCCATCATATTCTCCAATGCTTGTTGTCTCTTTGGCTCGTAACTCCGGTATTTTACATTCATATTTCTCTTTGTTAGCTGTAGTAACTTTGAGAATTTCTTTTTTTTGTAACTATGATAAAAAAAACAAATGATATAGGTTTTTGTTATTGGTGAAGATGGTATGAGCTACCAATGCTAAGTAGGAACCACTTTCCAGGTCTTAAAACCAAATATTAATATATTGACTGTCACCTCGCCACTAACATCATCATACTGATAATGATGTTTGTTTGAATCCCATATTAGACAAATATTTGTTTGTTTCATATTTTGATTGGCCTGTTGGTCTAGTGGTTAGTGACCCTGACTGCTAAGCCGGAGGTCGTGGGTTCGATCCCCACCCAGGACAAATCTTTGTGTGATGAGCATAAAGGTTTGTTCTGTGTCTGGGTGTAATTTATCTATCATATGTATGTATTTAAAAAAAAAAGTATTTAAGTAGTATATCAGTTGTTTAGTACCCATAGCACAAGCAAATATAATTGCTTACTTTGGGACTAGATGGCACTGTGAGAATGTGGTAGAATATTATTATAATATTATATTATATGCATATATTCATATATATTTGATTCGAGTCTGGGTGTACTTTATGTCCATTAATTGTAAGTTTTTACACAGGGCCTGCTCCTAAGTGTGAGGTGTTGTCTTTTCAAAAATAAAAAACATTGTTCTAATGGATTTGAAATTGCTAAAGATTTTGCATATCATTTATTAGATATTTATTCAGTAAAATTTTACTTCATTGTAAAATAATATTACACATAATATCGAAGGTATCATCATCACTCTTGGTCTTTCTACTTGACAAGATTTGCTAAGATAGTTAACCCAGTCTTTTTTTGTATACCTGGTAATACTATAGACAAATACATGTCATACTAGCATATAGGTAATCAAAATACTGTACAGCTTAAGAGGCAAAGTCCAAATTAGTGACAGTTACATTTTTATGAAGCCTGGCAATCAAAGTGTTAATTAACATAAAACAAAAATTGCTCTAATAATAATTAATGTGCACTTTAAACTTTTGTGTTCCATTCAGATACTTTGAAAAGACTCCTAGTAAAATCTTTAAGTATTCTACATTCATGTATGCAAGTGCAAAATATTTAGACATTACCACATTCAACAAATCGCAGGCATTCAAAGCATTTTACAATACTTACCTCCTTATTTCATAGACTAAAGTTAATAACATGAGTTCATTAAAATTTCGACTTGTTTTGTTACGTGGCTATGTCAGTATGCTTACAAAATCTTACCTCTGGAGTGGCAGGAGGATTAATTTCACCATCAACTAAATTATCAAGTTCCTTGCTACCAGGCCAATTGATGCCAAATAATATACTATCATCAAACCCTTTGAAATCATGCTCTATACTACAAACTAATTTTACTAAGCACAAGCAAACAACCCAAGTACGCTTCATTTTTCCTGTTTAATAGTTCATAATTATTAAATGATAATATTTAATTTCGGTAGAGTAATCCATTCACAAACAAAGTGTAATACAACTAAGTTAAAATTTGAACCCAATGTATTTACGTCTAAATTTTATGAGAACTTTTTAATTTGGCAGAGTTTAATTTCATAGTTTTCGTGAGTTGGTCATCTGTCATTTGTACACATCAAATCGGTTCAGAAACTAACAAGAACATCCCAGTCGCTCAATCGCAACTAGACTCGCACCATTAATTACTCTTTGGTCACAAGTCGCAATCGCAACTTGAAACCATAATCGAATATCGACGAAGGTAACATTGGGACCGCTTTTATTTGATAATTTTTGTTGTTAAATTTATTGATTGCACCCCGCTACTTCCTGAGGAAATACCTTAATTAGGTACGTTATACAGCGGGTTCGGCTCTACGAATTCTACGATATGTTACGAGGACGACCGACCCACCCCACAGACTAATAAGGGATACTACGTATGACCGACCTTTTGGTGGCGTTGTCAATTGCCATAATTATGTACTGTGGAAAAGTAGCGTATTTCAGCAAGTGTCGCTATTACGTTGTAGTAGTTGTAAGCGTTTAAGTGCCATTAAAATAATATCAAGTAACCGGTCAATATTAGTTATGAGTGTATAAATGCCAACGAACTCAGCAGACAATAATGCTGAGTTTACGGACTGCCTTAGTATGGTAGGTGCAAATTATTGATAGGAATTGAATCTGTGTTTAAGTTAAGCGATTAAAAGGCTACGCCGCCCCATATGGATTATTTTTCAATGAGCTTGTAAATTAATGTGCTAGCAGTATTATTGGCAATGCCTTTATTTTGAATTACTGGGTATTGGTTCGGGAACGCTTACTTTTGTTATTGACGACAATTGTAACATAATGGGTCATGAAGCTATTCGGACAATCTGTTACTAATGTTTTTCTTGTTATTAATATGGTATGGTGGCAACATGGTACAAGTTGTGCCGCGTTCACGTTTAAACTTAATTAAGGACCGATTTTCAGTGCCCTGTAATAAGCATTGCCACCTCTGCACCCTGCTGCAACCCTGTTTAGTGTTGAAAATGAACAAAGTGGCTGAATTTGACCGGCTACCATTTACGGTCAAATGGGTCAAATATCGTCCAAAACAGTCAAAGTCAGTTTGTTATGATTAGAAATATCAATGATCAAATAATTGTAGGTATTGGGTTCCGAAACAATAAATAAGTATCACCAAAATTGAATCACCAAACATTATAATATAGTTATTTATTTTCATGTTCCATTTAACGTGTTTGACAACAGAGATATTGGGGTATTTTATATCTCTAACCCTGACTACAGGTCAGGGTTAGAGCTATAAAATGACCCTGAAAGGCCTTTAATACTCCCTTTAACCCTTTTGGCATTGTTTGGTGCTACATGGTCAAAAGCATCAAAAGACTCATACTCATTTGTTATTACTTGTTACTGACTTCAGATAGAATCTGTCATCTAAGCATGACTATGTCTGTCAAAGTGTCAATTAATTGTCATTTCATAGAAATAAATTGTAAAAATGGCGTTCAGCTTCCCAGCTTTTTCGTATATTATAGCGTTAATTGTAGACGCATTCTTAATATTCTTCTCAATATTCCATGTTATTGCATTTGATGAACTAAAAACCGACTATAAAAATCCTATAGATCAGTGTAATAGCCTGAACCCGGTATATATTTATACATTTAAAAATGTTTCACATAAGTTCATTAGAGTTCAGATAAGTAACCTATTTCTTCTGTTTTAGTTGGTGTTACCGGAGTATCTGCTGCATTTACTTATAAATTTGTTGTTTTTATTATCGGGAGAATGGTTCTCGCTGTTGATGAATATCCCATTGATCTTGTATCACATCCACAGGTAAATATCGGCTTAATCTTAGGTTATGTTATGATAATTAACTGAGGGCGGCGCAAGGACAAGGTCTTTAGCACTAAACAAGAAAATAAGACCTTGAAATTGTATTGGCGATGAACACAAATACATTGCAATGATCAATGGTATGCTTTGAAAAATAAAGTTGAACCAGTCACTAAACAAATTCGAAACTATGCATTCCTCTGTATTCAAATTCGATTTAAATTATTGTAATACATTCATGCTACATTGGTAGCTATTACTGGGATGGGTAATGACTCCAAAATATTTTTGACTGATACAAATTTTGGGTTTTGAAAGAAGATTGTTTGAAGAAAGGGTAGACCTTTGATCTGTTTATTTAGCTTGCAACCAAATTGTGCATAATTATTGAAGTATTTCTTTTATCAGATATATTTCCTTACCTATTGACCTATTTCTTTTACCAAAAATCTAAATACCTATTTCAAATATTAGTAGTCATAATGAGAAGAGAGTTGCAATTTGAACAAGCAAAGAAAATCAATTATTTATTTTATAAAGTGCAGTCTGTTATAATTTATTTTTTTTATAAAACAGTTCTCTTCTTATCTTGTCTATTTATGCACAATGCTGCCATGCTAACGAAAAACGACATAACTGCATCTGAAGTTCAGGGAATAATATATCTTAAATGTTTTACCTGACATGCATTTTTCGGTCAATAGTTTAATGTAAATACATTGCTAAGAAAAAAAAGGCCCAAAATCTAAAAGCCAACATTCAAATACCCAGTGCATTATAATAATATGCTATTGCCTATTCAATGGCTGAATGATTGTAGTGTTGCTATTATTGTTATGTATTTGATTGATTGCCAAATACTTTTCAACATATTGATGAACAAATCTGTGACTCATCAAGCCAACTATAATCTATTATTGGGTAGAGCATGAGTTAATACATTATTTAATTTTGCTAGTTGATTTTTTATATCACTTTTTTCGTGGGTAGTTTGATAATTACTGAAACTTTTTGTTGAATATAGAAAGTTTAAAACTTATTAAGAAAAAGTTTAAGATTAAATTAACCAATGCAAACAATGTGCTTTTTTTAATACTTTAAAAAAATGAAAAACCCAATACCATTATCACCAACCTGGGACCAAACTAGAGACCTCTTGCAGAGCAGTTGTAACTATATAGGTACTTAATAACACTGCTTCACGTTTTTCTTTAAATTACAGAAGTTTCTTTTGTTGTGTTTCAGATACTACACAAGGCCTGTAATGTCAGGCCCTGGCCTGTATGACCCCACAAGCATCATGAATGCTGATGTATTAACAGTATGTCAAAGAGAAGGGTGGATCAAACTGGCATTCTACTTACTATCATTCTTTTTTTATTTATATGGGTAAGTTATTATAATTATATTATTATGGCATCATTTGGGGATCAAGAATCAAATGAGGCACTTAATTAAATGAATAGAAAAAAAAGGGTTAAATATATCACACACACAAAAAACAAAAACAACCCATAAAAGTCCCACTGCTGGGCATGGGTCTCCTCCAAACATTATGGAGTGAATTAAGCCTACTATACCACGCTGGCCAGACTGGTTGGTACAGGGTTTGTTTCGAATTTTCCTTTTTTCGCAGTCGCCTTTAACGATACTTACGGGCTGAGATGGCGTAGTGACATTATGTATTCTTAATCCGTCACTACATACATTTATTTTATAAAGAAATTGCCCCAGTACCTCACTGGGGAACAAGCCCTATGTCGCGGGGGCTTTTACTAACATACAATTAACAGACACATAGTCCACCCAGGTTCAATACAAATATCTATGCATCACACAAATATTTGTCCCTTCGTTAGTGACAAGGTGACCACTTTAACTGGTATGCCACGGCAACAGCCAGATTTTTTTCTATAGTTATACCATTATATAATATTATAGATAAATTACACCCAGACACAGAACAAACCTTTATGCTTATCACACAAAGATTTGTCCTGGGAGGGGATCGAACCCACAACCTCCAGACCAGCTGATGATGATGATGATGATGAGATCATAATCTTATGTTTGGCTTTGAGATACTAGTTACTTGTCTAGTTATCTTAGCATATACACAAAGATAGTATTGTTACTATTGAGGACAAGAGATAATAATATAGAATGATGATTTACTGATAGTCTAGACTTGGGATTAAGAGATTTGTTGTAGGTCTTTGTAATTTATTTATGAACTAGCTGTGCCCTTGACTTCATTCACGGAGAACTAATCTCCCTTGCTATTAACACTGAACTCTAATAAATATTTTTTCCACGGAACCCTAATATTATTCCGAAATCAAAGTAGCCTAATTAAGTACTCCTTGTGACATTATCAGCTATCCGCCAATAAAAGTCTCGTCGAAAAGGTTCGGTCCTCTCAGGGTTTACCTCAAACAAACAGACAAAATATTAGAAAATTGTAATTTTGTTATTATAAGTAACGATTGTGATGCCCCGCACAGTGGGTCGAAACTGCTGTAAAAGGGACATAGGATTCTTTTTTACAAAATCCACTTGAAAAAAATATCTATCGAAAGATCTTGTCATTCTGATCAATAGTTGTTATTACACGTTTTTCTCTAAAACTAATAGTTTGCCTGGAAAAAAATAATTTCTCTTTTAGTTGTACAGAATGAAACAATAAGTCCTAAAATTTGGCGAAGTCTTGAGAGGTCTTGCTTTAAAACTATTATAGGCTTATTCTTTGGGTTGTTAGCTATAATTCTACGCTTTCAGCGCGCACCCATACTTGCCCGTTCAAAAGCTATGAGGGTCAGTAAATTGAAAAAAAAATAAGTAAAAAGTATTTTGTATTGATAATACCATTAATAAAATAATTGTGTTACATTATAATACTAATTATTCAGTAATATTAATAATTTGGAACGCATATTTTATGAGAAAAAGTACTTACATAAACACATTCAAAAGTTATGAGGTTCCGTAAAATGAAAAAAAATAAGTAGTAAGTATTTTTTTAATAATATCATTGCTAATATAATTGCTTTATATTTAAATAATTATAATTCAAAAATATTAATAATTTGAAAACATATATTTATCGCAAAAAGTATTTCATCATCATCATCATCATGTCAGCCCAATGACGTCCACTGCTGAACATAGACCTCACCCAATTTCTGCCACAACGAGCGATTTTGTGCCGCCCGCATCCAACGGCCACCCGCAACCCTTACCAGGTCGTCGGTCCATCGGGTGGGGCGCCGCCCTACGCTGCGCTTTCCAATACGTGGCCGCCACTCGAAAACTTTTTTGCCCCATCGGCCATCAGTTCTGCGAGCTGTGGCCTTCCCACTGCCACTTCAGCGATGCGAATGTCTATTGATCAGAATGACAAGATCTTTCGATAGGTATTTTTTTAAGTGGATTTTGTAAAAAATAATCCTATGTCCCTTTTATAGCAGTTTCGACCCACTGTGCCCCGGTGGCGCTACGCAACGATCATACAAACTTAGGTCCCTTTTACACCTGACGGTAGATCCATCACGTATCATTATGCTACGTCAGAACAGTCAAATCAATATAATATAAGAGTCGACCTTTCAAAATTGACCAATGATCCGTTAGCGCATCTAGTACGCTATCTAGTTCCCAACTGCTACCAGGCAGCTGTCATGGACGAAAACTTCTGGCTGCAAAATGTGGAGTTCCGTCGCTTTCGCGGACAAGTACCACATGAACGCACAGTGATACAGTGTCTTATTGCTAAGGAAGTGTTACAAACATACTTTATTTGATTTATGTACAGTCAGCGTCAAATAGTTGGTGACACTCAAGGTATTCAAATTTATAGATGCAACCAAAAAGTCAATAATATCGGTACAAGCAAAGTTTCCATATTGTTTTCAACAATTTATGCGCTCATAAGTCGAGACGCTCAAAATGTCATATAGATAGGTTCAATCAAACCGCTATAAATATGGTTACAGTCATACCGCCAATGGTATCCAAGTGTTCAAAAATGTGGATCACACTTGTAGAAACTTGTACCGAACTTTGCTTGTACCGATATTATTGACTTTTTGGTTGCGTCTATAAATATGAATACCTTGAGTGTCACTAACTATTTGACGCTGACTGTACTAACAAAATTGTTAAATTTTATGTATGTTTATAAGGTATAATTTTATGTATGGGACAGTGAATCCCGAAATAAATGATTTTATTATTATTATAAACTGATTTTGCACACCTGGGACTTGTCCGGTATATTTTTGCGATATTTGTTTTGCTTCCTAATGTCCTGCAGTTTTTATTTGTAACGGTGTGATACACTATAAATCAGAAAACGCTATCTCTTGTTACAGAATGATCGTCGTGCTGATTGCTGCATGAAAATACATCGAAGACATTAATTTGTTTCCAATAAGTCATAATTTATTGTTAGAGATCCTGTGGTTGTATTGTGTGTCCAATGAACAAGGAATGTTGTATAGTTGACACTTCGCAGTATTTTGATAATAAAACTATTTGCTTAAATATTTCCTTTTAGTTTGACTCCACAAATACTCTGTGACATAACTAGGTAAGTCCATTATATATCAGTTGTGGGTTATCAGACAGTTAAGCGTAGAACAGACGACGGGGTGGTGCTATTTCACCCCGAACTATAGAACAGAGGGAATTGTATACTGCTAACACACACGGCGGCAAAAAACCGCGCCGCCAGTGCCCGCTGCGGCATAACCGTGGCTGACCGCGCCGCCCGTGTGTCGAACAAACCAGTTTGTACGTACCAACGAAGACAGCGGCGCGGCGCGAGTAGCCACGGTCAGACGCTGTCTTTATTGCTTCGCGGTCAAAAAGACCGCGACGCGCCATCCTTTGCGCAGCCTCTAAACTATACTTCCTGGATCTCTCAATTTTCATAGCTCGACCCGAGCTGACAATTGGGGGTCTTCTATAAGAACCAATAGAAAAGAATAGTCTATAGTTAAGAGTAGTAAGTAGTAGTGTAATTTATACAGATATACAATAAGTAGGTACCTAACTACTTGAAGTATATAAATACGGACCGACTCAAAATCGTTATCTTTATTTATTGACTTAATAATTAATGTAAGAAATAAAGGAACTTACTGATAAATTGGGTAACTGTTTTGATGTTTAACATATAGTTCATAACAGTTATTGACATATTTAATACGATTGTCTTCCTGCTATCGTCTTTAAGTGAACTGTAGAACTCGCTATGATTTTAATAAGTTTAATTATTTTATTTGCGTGTGAAGTGCAATCAGCCAAAATCCTTGGGCTTTTTCCACACGTAGGAAGAAGCCATCATATGATATTCGAGCCGTTACTCAAAACACTGGCTGAAAATGGACACCAAGTTACTGAAGTTTCTTTCTTCCCACCCAAAGGTCATCTAGAAAACCACATGCACGTAAGTCTGCAAGGCCTAGCTACGATTCGAAAAGAGGCACTTAATTTATCGTTATTTGAAAACCGGAACAAAATAGCAGATAAATTTGGCTTGGGATTGTTTATGACCCAGATTAATGCATTTCATCCACTAGCCAATTTGGCCATTGGAATATGTTCCAAATTGATAAAATTTGCGCCGTTAACAGAAGTTTTGAAGAAAGAATACGATGTTGTCATACTGGAAAACTTCAATAGTGATTGTATGCTTGGACTTCTGCATGTTTATGGAGTTAAGGTTCCTGTTGTTACGATACTATCGAGTCCATTATTGCATTGGTCTGCCAGCCGCATTGGAGTAACGGACAATCCATCTTTTGTGCCTGTAATGACCTCTGAAACGACTTCTAAAATGTCTTTCCGTCAAAGAATGGAGAACACTATTATGAATATATATTTTAAGCTATGGTTTCGGTATAATATTCAAGTGAAAGAAAGAGCGTTGATAGAGAACCGTTTCAATAGAAAAATCCCAGATTTACAAGATCTTGCGAAGAATGCAAGCTTGATGTTAGTGAATACGTTTCATAGTTTGAATGGAGTTCGTCCTCTGTTGCCTGGTGTTGTTGAAGTTGGTGGGATGCATCTTAATCACAACTTGAAGCCTATACCACGTGTAAGTATATCTACATACTATTACTTTCTCTCAGTGATTTATTTCGTAGTAGGTGCCTCTAGGTACATTACACCAACATGATATAGGTAGGTACTGGTAGTTTTAAAAATAACAGTAGGCACGTAAGTAACTGTACTTTTCGTTCCAATCTGTAATTTAAAAGTAAAAGTAGCAATGAACTAAAGTTTTTGCTTTCAGACAAAACCTCAAGCGCAATCTCTTTTGGTCATTATCAAATGTAACATGTAGAACGGTCAATGACCAACAAGTTCTACATATTTGTTTAGTAACGTTTCGAAAAATAAGCATATAGGTAGGTACTTACCTACCTAACCTACCTTACTCTTTAATAGGATTGGTAGGGATATCTACCCAATCTACCTGTTACCAGTCTGTAATAATTGTTTCTTCTTAATGGTCACCTGTGACGATTCTCCGCAAATGAAATGTGTCCGTCCTTCCGTATGCCACAGGCATTTTACTTAAAAACGACTAAATGTTTAAGAATTATTAAAATTTAGAGAATAGGTGTTTTTGTCTTTAAAAAAATAAAATAATTAAGGGGGCACTCCATACATGTAACCTAAAAATATGAAATAGAATGTCAAAGAAAATTGTTGTGAAAAGGATTGGATATACCATTTTTGATTTATTGCCAAAAAACTGCGCTTCTCAAGAAAAGGACGTAAGCGCTATGAAGATACGCTCTTTGCTGCGGAACCCTACATTGAGCATGTTCCGAGTTTCCGACGCTCTTAACCGGTTTTATTAATTCGTTTAAGTACCTTAAAACTTTGAAATTATTAACCAAAACATGTATTAACTGAAGAAGCTCAAAACGTATGCGTATGCGCAATTAAAAATACTTATAATAATTGAAGTTGTAACCCTTGACCTACTGTATAATTAGCTTACCTAATATTAACTAAAGCCCTAGAATTTATCCTTGATTATTTTATTACTTACTTTCATATTTTGACCGTCTACTTTCTTGGCCTATTTTGAAGGGAATGCTCCCGTATCGTAAACTTTTCGATTCTTACAGCGAGGTGATGATGATTTTTCCTATCATAGAACGATGTTTATTTACGGTTAATAAATTATTATTGGTAGAAATAAGGTAATCGTATAGGAAATTAAAAAGTGATTACCTACTTACCTAATATATTATATTGAATTTTTTTACAATTATGTAGGTAAATACGTATCTATTTTTTAACATTTAAACTTTAAATATACTGACATGTCCGTCCGTCCATCCGTATGTCACAGGCATAACGAAACTATAAGCATAAGGGTTCTTTTTTTGCCATTTTAGTTACGGAACCCCAAAAACAGTGATATACCGAAATAGACAGAAATTCTTGTTTATTGATTTTTATCTTATCTTCTCGAGAGTTTTATTCTCTCTCCCAGCTTCTTATTTTCACTTCCGATCAATAATCAAATGTGACAGCGCGAGCCTAAAGAGGTTTGCCAAACCAAAGAAAAAGGTTATACTTGGCAAAACTCTACTGTACTTACCTATCTAAGTATGTATGTATCTAACTTACCTCTACCAAAAAGCAATGAAGGCAGATTTGTCAAAACAAGGTACCTTCTGACACCGCTTTCTGTGCAGTAATTACGTCACAAGGAGGGCGTTACTGTACTTGAAATCATATTGTTCTATCAACATTTCCTGATATCGTACACATGTTTGCAGATATATAACATTTATTATTGCCTTGTTTGAAATCATTGGTAACATTAAACAATTAAAATAGATCTAATGTATTGCAATGTGCAAATAATTATTCAACCTTCATTAGGTTGTTTTTATTTTTGTGATTGTATTATAAATAGAAACTGTAGGTATTTAGCTTATCAAAACGGGAAGCTTATTAGGGATACAAAAGTTAATCTTAATAATTAATATTAGACAACTAGGTCAGAGTCTGTTTCATTACTTAACATCGTCGCGAGTTCGATCCCCAGACTAATTCAGATTGGAATAATAAGCTACGTATTTGCAACATTGCCAGTGGAAATGACTTTCGTACTATCGTACCATCCAAAAAGTTTTTGGAATCAGCGGCAGCGTGTTCGCGAAAACGTCATTCGAAATAGCGGTTTAAGATATACATAGGTACATAAGGGGTCATCCATTAATCATGTGAGGCTCAAAAGGGGTGAGAGGAGGTTCGGAAAAATCAGGAAGCATCACTAGGGGGAAAGTGAGATATGACGCGTATTATTTTTTTTTTTGAACGCACGATTTTGTCTTCCTGAACAATTTTTTCACGTTGCGTCTTTTTCCAGCATTTAATTACCTACCTATAAGTACCTATATTTTAGGATATTTTGTACAAAAAAAGTAGGTACCTAAGTACACGTAATATTGCGTAGGAGAGTGGGGTTAATTGGTCTAAAACCTCGCCACTTATCACCACGAGGAGGAGGGAGTGTAATAAGTAACACACTCTTAAAAAATCGAATCAGCGTGCGTCGCATACTCGCATTAAGGGCCTTCCCTCGGTTTTGCACCAAAAACGGCTTTTTTCTGAAGCCTACTCCTCCTAAACGACTTGTTCGAAAAATTTGAAAAAAATATATTTTGATAATTGATCTATCTACTACATTTTCAACATATGAAATTTTCGTACGACTAATACTTTTGCCTCAAAAAATATTTTAAGTTGAGATATATTTTATCTTAAAATCCCTAAAACTTTAAAACGGCTTTATAGTTTGAAATTATTTTTACACTGATAAATTGGTGGTAAAATTTACTTTAATCTGAACATAGCATATGTAAATCGATCAATATTTTCTTAAGAAAATAGGCCATAATACGATTTCTGTACGTTAGAAATTCAAAGGTGCTCTGCGCGGGCGCGGGCGGCAGACAGGCGTTAGCCTTCAGACGGGAAGGCTGTGTCGCTCGTTGCTCCATTTTTACTATCGACTGAATATAGTGCTTACAGGTATAATATACACACAAACAGGGAGCGCGGCGGGACGAGTAAATAAATCTAAGGTGTCACGCAGAGCCGTCACGTCTTTCTCGCTGTGTGCCGAAACCTTTTGTGCAAATATTTATGAACTTTAATATTTTTTTTTTAATTTTCTGACGACTACTCCTCCTAACCGTTTAGAAGGAGTAATCTTTTTGCCCCATCGGCCATCAGTTCTGCGAGCTATATTCTCAAACAAAATATTTCAAATGATCCAATAAAATGGTTTACAATTTATAATAGTAGTTTATAGCGTAATTACAAAGTAAGTGTTGTAAACAAAACATTAAGTTCATCAATGAAAATAGGTAAATATTTTTTTTAATACAAAAGTAAGTTAAAATAGTTATTTATTTAATTATAATTTACAAGATAAAATACCAATTTTAAAACTGTTATTCCGGAATCGTAGGTAAAAATGCCGAGCTAGAAGCGCATGTCTGCGTTTACGCTTATTCTGTGACCATTGTATTATAGTGTGCGCGAGTTGGCAAAGGAGCGGGGATATGCAGTGAAATAAGCTAAGCTCCACCCATACTCTCAAGGTCATTGGCGACTAGTTACGCCTTAACGTGTTCAAATCTTCATATTAAATCACTCCTGCGTAGGGTTACCATATCTCAGGATTTGTCCTGAGATTTCAGGAATTTTCGACTTTTCTCAGGATTGCGGCCGGATTTTGCAAATCTCGTGATATCTCAGAATTTTCAATAAACACAGGTTACATTTTAAAGATCTCTTTAATCTAAACTTAAACCAACTAAAATAATCTTTTTTTGGGTAACAATTGAACAGTTAAAATCTATACTTATTTATCTAATAAGTACAGTAAACAGTAAGTTGCGTGCAAGTTGTAACGTGTGAGCTAGAGCCGCAGTGTATAAAACGATAATATGAGAGAAAATTCTCAAACTACATATAAATTCTCAGGACTTATTCGTGGAAATCAGGCCTTTTCTCCGGTCTTTTAGTTTTTACATCTGGTAACCCTACTCCCGCGTAGCCCCGTAGGCGCCGCACCGTCATTCAGACGATGATGGATGTTTGTAATTTTCTCGAACAGTTCCTTTATAATTAAAACTAACAAAAGAAAATACAAGAGCGGTTACACAATAGGCCTTTAAAACGTTTTATGTTCGGTGAAAAGGAACATTCATAATTTCATAAGTACCAAGTGCGCATTCGTAATTTAAGTACAAAATAGGGACTTACAACCGATTTTAAGAGCTCAAATGTGAATGAGTCCTAATCCTAACAAAGAAACAAGAAAAACCATTTCTCTTTGAAATCCAATAGGCAATTATTCATAGGTATGCATAATGAAAGTAAATATGGTATGTAAGATAATACCTATGTAATAATAACTTCGGTACCCACTGGGCACTGACTTATTTGTATAGGCCTCTTCGATAATGTTTCTTTAACCCAAAATAATATAAATTTTTAGGTACCTTGGCCTTCTGAAATCACACTATTACAGCATGCTTAGGGCTACCACCAAAAGGTTAGGAAATATTATATACTCACAAAGTTGGTAAAATGTAGAATTGGTTTTTATGAACCAGGATTGAATCTAAACCTACAATTTGACTTCTAAACGCTTGAATCAGTCAAACAGCCATGACAATGTGTCAAGCGAGAGTTTTTAAACGCAATTATTGTGGATGCACTAAATAATCTAAATATATAAGGTTGATTACTTTTGACGCATTACAGCAGCAGACGGCTGGAAAGTTTTGAATATACCTAGGTTTCTAACGTTTATATATTTAAGTACCTAAGTAGTACTTGACAGTAACGTAAAAAAATAATAATTATACAATAGCTGTGATAGCAACCAATCATCATCATCATCATATCAGCCCAATGACGTCCACTGTTGAACATAGGCCTCACCTAATGCAACCAACCAATAACTAAGGTTAATTACTAAACAATCAATTAACTATTCATGATTGGGCATATCAATCTGTGTCAGTGCCTATGTATGTGTCTATATTTCATATATCCGGTATATACGACGCGTATTGTAATTATATATACAATTGATCTAATTTATTCAATTTAATGGAATGAGGCGTTACTTGCGTTGAGGAAAATATAATATACATACATAGTTACATACTATGTATTTAATCAAATTTAATCAATTATGGCGTATTATTTAGGTCGTCAAACTTCATGGTACAGGTCAGGTCTATGATTGTATAGAATAAATTTTATTCTACATTTTATTTTAATAAACATATTGGTAAGTTAATTTTTATGAGATTTTGTTCCTCCTTATTTTAATTAGTTGGCCGATTTTTTCAAAACATTTCCTGTATAAGGTACCAACCCTACAAGTAATAGCTCATCACGTAACTCGCACTGAAAATAACCCATCGGCCGGCTGTGTTCGTTCGTATCAGTCGACACTCGACAGTACTGTTCCCGTCGCGCTGACGACCACTCGCCATGCGGACGATCGCATTTCTCCTCGCAATACTCGCGGCACAAAATGTACACGCCGCAAGAATACTCGGCCTCTTCCCTCACACTGGCAAAAGCCACCAAATGGTATTCGATCCACTCCTAAGAACGCTAGCTGAAAAAGGACATCATGTCACCGTCGTTTCTTTCTTCCCCTTAAAAGATCCACCAGCAAATTATACCAGCATTAGTTTAGAAGGTTTATCCGCACAAGGAGTTGAAACTATCGAGCTGTCGTACTTCGATAGTTCCAGCAAAATACTAAAAGCTTTGGGAATAGAGAAAATATTCAAGCAAATAACGGAGTTCCAACCGTTAGCGGATTTAGCTCTTGACGTGTGCTCGAAAATCGTGGACTTCCAACCCTTAGCTGATGTGTTGAAGAAGAGTTATGATGTTATTTTAGTGGAAAATTTCAATAGTGACTGTATGCTCGGCTTAGCACATTTGTATGGACTGAGGGCGCCGATTGTATCTCTGCTATCTAGCTCTTTAATGCAGTGGTGTCCTGATCGCATTGGGGTTACTGATAACCCCTCTTACGTACCTATCTTAAGTTCAGAGTTTACTTCTCAAATGACCTTTATTCAAAGACTTGAGAATACAGTAATGAATGTGTACTACAAAATATGGTATCGATACGCGATTCAATTGAAAGAAAAAGCAATCATTGAGAAGCGTTTTGGAAGAAGGATACCTGATTTACAAGATCTTGGCAAAAATGTTTCAGCGATGTTAGTGAATACGTTCCATAGTATGAATGGAGTTCGCCCTCTGTTGCCTGGTGTTATTGAAGTTGGTGGAATGCATTTAGATCACAGCCGTAAACATATACCTCATGTAAGTAGACTGTTATTCTCGCTTGAAAGATGTTAATGTTTGAATACGTATCACATAACAAGAATGGTCAACAAAATAATGTCGGTTAGATATCGCTTGACGCGTATATCAACATAATGATTGACGACCAACTTGTTTTTAAATTACATGGTGATTAGTGTAATATGTTACTCTTTCTATGAGTTATTTTGTTCCTCACAGATACAATAACTTTATGTTAATTAACTGCGGAAATTTCTTAAGCCGTAGTTTGTAACACTATTTACTTTTGTATGCTTGACAAAAGTCGGCCATGGAGGAGGTTATTTTATTGTTCGAAAATGTTATTCGCATAATGCGTTGCTAATTACTAGTTTACTCGTACATTATGAGATATAAAAGCCTGGAACTGGGACGAATTTCACGTGCCATGGCATGTATATTGAATGGACCTACCTTCTTGTGTCTATTGACTAGAATTAACCTCAAATGATATTGCAGACTGCTATTATTTCGCTACAGTCATCTATTTATTGCATGCCGAATTTTCCATCATAGTATTCGCGTTGTTCAAATTTAAAATTATTTTTGAATTCTATTGATGAATTTATTAGAATAACAAAATACTGTCTAATAATAAATTAGTTAGGTATATGACCGCTTTCACGGCAGACATTTAGCTCTCGTATCTAGAATTACCTACCCATAGGCATAAAAATATAATGTCCAGCAGTGGACGTCCTACGGCTGATATGATGATGGTGATGATAAAAAAATCCGTGTAGTGATGTTTTAAGAATACATAATGTCACACAACCCCATCTCAACCCGTGGATGTCGTAAAAGGCGACTAATGAAGCGAGTAACCTTATGCAGACAAGAGCATTTCCAGAAAAGGAAAAATCTAAACAAAACCTACTTATACCAAACGGTCTGGCTAGCGTGGTATAGTAGGCTAAATTCCCTCCAATTTTTTTGGAGGAGATCCGTGCCCAGTAGTGGGACGTTTATGGGTTTGGTGGTAACCAAAATCGTAAATAAACTTAATTTTTTTCGAACGTAATAATTCAATTCAAATTATTAAACACAATATCTAGAGCATGTAAATGAAATCGCAATCATATTGGCGTACTTAATTTTAATTGTAATTAATGGTTTAGGAGCTTGGATCGAGGATTAAATCGATTGAGAATATTAACTAGGCACGTTGAAGCGGAAATTTATAGCGTTGTTCTATTTAGCTTTCCCTTTCCTTAGTTTTTCCATTTCGCATGGGAAACTAACAACTTAATAAAAAATAATAACTTCAAAATTTAATTTACTTACATATGTAATTTAATATTTTCTTTAGGTACATACCAGTTTAATCACTACTTATAAAAATTTCACAAGTCTGGATAGGACCAGTCGTATAAATATTTAGTTATATTTATACAACAGCTGGTCTGGATAAAATATTTATTATTTTAAAGTGTCTACGAATTCTCCACACGAATATAAAACTATAAAATGTAATTTTTGTGTACAAGAATCACACCGGTATCGTGGCAAACGTAAATCTAAATCATTATTCAGCATGTTTATGTCTTATGCCGAAATTATAAACTTTTGCGATTAATTACACTATTGAATTGTTATGGAACGGTTCTAGGTCACGTGTTTGGGTTATTGGTATTAGTTATTTCACGTCAGGATTAAATTATGTTACATTTCAAGCTACATCATTTTAACCCATAATTAAATATCTTTCTAGTCTTACTTTCTCACTTTTTTATTTTAAAATTAAAAGAAATGAAATCATTTTGATCACGGGAACGTTCAAAAGGGAAGACAAAAAATATCTCTGTTCTGTTGAGAAGACCTAGAAGGACTTTTCATTTCAAAACAAGGGACGTTCTAAAGAAAAGCTGTGAAAGAAAACCCTTAGGGTGTCTTTTCGACACAAAGATTTATCATGTACTAGCTTTTGCCCGCGACTTCGTCCGCGTAGATTTCGATATTACATAGATCTGAATTGCACAACACCCCACTACAGGAGTTGAATTTCATTTTACGTCATCAAAGATAACATTTATATAATCAGCTTCCCTGAAAACCTTGAAAATGACATCCATATCAATTTCTAATAATTTTCACAACTATTTCATCCCCCAATTTCATGGGACCAAACATAGCTGGCGAAATGTGGGTGCGAAACACCTCTGCAAAGGGGTAGCCTTCGGGAAAAAGGCCTGATGCTATGTATGTATGTATTTCATCCCTTAGGGTAAGATTTTATTATTATATTTCACCCCCTGAACCTATCAAAAATTATAAAAACAACATTTTAAGTTCCTATCACAATACTAATTTGCAAAACGTTAACTTTAGCGGTTTAGGCTGTTTTTTTTTTTTTTTTTTTTTTTTTATTGCCTGTAGTGGCAGACGAGCAAGCGGCCCGGCCGTTTGTTGTCTGTCAGTCAGTCAGTCAGGACTCAGTACAAAGCCTTTTATAAAATGTAGGGATGTCAGGATCGTAGAGGAAGAGGTTTCTGCCTATCTCACTGTTGTGAAAGAGCCATGATCGATAAATTGTCTAATATTTGTATTTATTTAGATCATCTGCATAGAATAAAATTGACGTCACACAATGCTAACAGTGACAGTCAATTCACTGACAAGGTTGAGCCTTGTGAGATGAATGTATAGTGGTACAAGAAATTGAGGCTTTGAGTAAGATTTCTTTAAGTCTTTGAGCGCCATGGGGGTCACCGGTGTCCCCCAAACAATAGATTTTCTATTGTGTCTGGAATCTCGGCGTTCAACGTGTTAAATTACAAAACTAATTAGCGACAATAAAGAGATACTGCACTTGACGTATCCAGCTAAATGTGTTTGTAGATTTTCACTCCATCTGATAAAAGGCGAATGCCCTCTGTGCATGATCAACCCACCCCGGCCGGCTGCATTCGTTCGTATCGGTTGACGCTCAACAGTTCTGTTTCTGTTGCGTTGACGACCACTCGCCATGCGGACCATCGCATTTCTCCTCTCAATACTCGCGACACAAAATGTACACGCCGCACGAATACTCGGCCTCTTCCCTCACACCGGTAAAAGTCATCAAATGGTATTCGATCCACTTCTGAGGACGCTTGCTGAAAAAGGACATCATGTCACCGTCGTTTCTTTCTTCCCCATAAAAGATCCACCGGCAAATTATACCAGCGTTAGCTTAGAAGGTTTATCGGCACAAGAATTTGAGACTATTGATCTATCGTACTTCGATACCAGCAAAATACTAAATGTTTTCAGAATAGAGGAAATATTTAAGCAAATAATGGAGATCCATGCATTAGCGGATTTAGCTGTTGACGTTTGCTCGAAAATTGTGAACTTCCAACCGTTAGCTGATGTGTTGAAGAAGAGTTATGATGTTATTTTAGTGGAAAACTTCAACAGTGACTGTATGCTCGGTTTAGTACATTTGTATGGACTGAGAGCGCCGATTGTGTCGCTCTTATCTACCTATTTAATGCCGTGGTGTCCTGACCGCTTTGGGGTTACTGATAACCCCTCGTACGTACCTATCTTGAGTTCAGAGTTTACTTCTCAAATGACCTTTATTCAAAGACTTGAGAATACCGTAATGAATGTGTACTACAAAATATGGTATCGATACGCGATTCAATTGAAAGAAAAAGCAATCATTGAGAAGCGTTTTGGAAGAAGGATACCCGATTTACAAGATCTTGGCAAAAATGTTTCAGCGATGTTAGTGAATACATTCCATAGTATGAATGGAGTTCGCCCTCTGTTACCTGGTGTTATTGAAGTTGGTGGAATGCACTTGGATCGCAGTCGGAAACATATACCTCATGTAAGTAGATTGATCTCGCTTGAACGATGCTAATGTTTGAATACGTATCGAATGACAAGCGCCAACAAAATAATATCGCTTCACGCGTTTAACTACTTAATTAATGAGTATCGACTTACTTGTTTTTAAAACATGTGCCATTCTGCACCGCTGCTTAAGCGGACTTGCGTGCACTTCCACAGATGACAATCTTCTCATATTGGAAAAGTGCATCGCGTCACGTCACCCGCGGCCGTCTCCCTTTCATCTGTCTATATCACACATTTACTAAAATTCTAAACATTTAAATCAATGTACTAAAACTCGAAATACTAAAGCAATGCTGATCTCGTTTTATCAAAAAATAAGAAAGTTTAGTTTCATCAACAAAACTTAAAATCTACATATTAATATTCATAGTTACTAGTATGTAGTAATAAACATGTTTTTATTACCTAATAGGTACATTTTCTCTTTCTATTTAAAAACTGCCTCGGTTACGGGCTGTAGTGTATCCGACTGTCAACTGCTGTGCAAAAGGTCCGAGGTTCGATTTCTATATCGGACAAAAATGGTATTCATTTTCAGTCCTGTAATATAAGAGGTTTCACCTTGGAACATGAGCTATGAAGCTTAAAACTTGTAGGTATTTTTAAACCTTCATTTTGGCATTCTAAACGTTGTCCCAAAGTCTACTAAATTTTCTTGTCCGAATCATAAGTCGAGCCTGGGCTCCTTAGATAAGTTTACAAGTAGTATAAAAATATGTTTATCAGTATACATAAATGAAAAATTTTGAAACCTGCAAAATTTGCATTGCATTTGTATTTTTTTTTCTACCGGCCCTGTCTAAGTCCAGTAGTGGACTTCCTGCGGCTGATATGATGATGATGATGGTGAAATTGTTTTTGTTTATTGTTTTTTATTTTACTGTATCTAATTTGCACGAAGTGAAACAAAAAGAGATGAGAAGAATAGATACAGAATTATCAACATTTATCAACAATGTGCATTTTATACAAGCACAATTCCTACAGCCTTCGTTCCGCTTTGTTTGTTTTTACTTGAGCTATCTAATAGCAGACAACCACCAGATAATACCTGCCTATTACAACACAAAAGATATCTTGAAATTCGAATTCAAAGTCAGAAATAGTTGCGAAGCAGTCCTTAAAATGTATATCTTTTTATAAATAAGTTAGGTCTGTATTATACACGATATATTTTTTATAACTACTTATAATATATAAATAAATCCTGTATGCCAACAACATCGTTGGGTGAACAACATACCTGCACAAAATGTTGTTCACCCAACGATGTTGATATATGTTTTCGAACAATCAAAGTCAAAAGGGCCATGACCCAAAAGCAATTGACATATATTTTAGCCACGCACGCGATATATTACAAACTTATTAATATTTTTATCGGTACAAGATTTGAGATAACCATTGATATAGGTACATGATAAAATTTAAGTAAAAATCTAGGAGTTATCATTAATAACTTCATTTAGATTGATAAGGAACCTATTTCTTACATGTCTGTCTGACAAATATCGTCTTATCCGACTGACTAATAAAAACGATGTCTAGCATTTAAGCAAAGAAAATATGATAGTGTAACTAGGTAGCTTAGATAAAATTATGAAATAAAGCAGGTGTGCACGTTCTCTAATTATTATTCGCAGACTCATAATCCAAGGAAAGCATCTCAAAAGGGGATTAGATAGGAGTTGCTAGACTAAGTGGTAAGAGTTACCAAATTTTTACGCATTATAGATATGAATGTTGTAACTGTTATGTTATTCATTCTTTCATAATATCATTGAATAAAATAAGTTATACAAGTTGTCAAGTAGTGTACGTCATAACTCGGCTTATGCCAGAAGCCACAAGAATGCTTGTTCAAATGTGTTACGAATTACAGTAGGATAACGTTGTAATAAACTTTTGTCCTGGACTCCCCTGACACGGACCTCGTAAACAACGTTACTTATCGGGTCCAATACTATCATATCTAACTGGAACCAACGAAAGAAATGGCAAAAATTGGAATAAGTGGTTTCGGAATTAAGGATCCTTACAAATCTGACGGAAGATAGACGGTCATCAGCAAGTCAGCAACCCATTAAGTCCCACTGCTGGGCTTGGGTCTCCTCACCTCCAACTAGAGAGCTGAGAGGGTTAAGGCCATAATCCACTCACGCTGGCCTAGTGCGGGTTGGTGGATGAAAACGGTCGTATTATTTTATGATGGGGGATGCGATAACGGATCATTGGTCAAATGTGTTTGTATAGATTTGACTGTACTGATGTAACGCGAGCGTTGATACGCGACGCATCTTCCGTCAGATATGAAAGGACCTTTAGTTCCACTTACAGCCTCCTATAGCTGATACTGCAATATCAAGCAAAAAAACAAAATCAATAGGTAGGTACCGTTTTGCCTGATCTGATATAATCAATTGGAACCTCTTAAGTAGTCCTGTGCTAGAAAATAAGAACCTAATTGCTTAGGTATCTAATAATCGGATAGTAAAATTATCTAGATACAACTTATGCCTAGGTATTTAAGTATCTGTTATAATTATTTTTACTATAAATTGATATCGATACGGGTTAAGGAGTCGCCACTTAAAGAACCTTGTCTTCGTAGGTTATCTTGTGAAGAAATGCCTGTCATGTTCAATGTTTAACGATAAGGTACTTATTTCAAGATATTTGTGCAGTGCTATGCTAATAAATAGCAAAACAAATCTTCCATTGTCTCTTCATACTATGTCTCCGCAAGTATTAGTATCATTACTTATTTTCAATATTGTTCATTTGATCAAGTAGGTAGATAATATATACAATCAAAGAACTTATTTAATATATGTACCTAGGTACTTAGTAAAACTACTTGACTAAACTAAACGGACCTTAAAGATCACCTTCATAGACGTGATCTAGACTCTAAAGAAGTTTATCTAAGTAGGTACGTAGGTACCATCAGTGGCAGCACTAATCCAAAATTTGCCCTCTATTAAAATTCGTCAAGAAGACTTCTCCCGACTCTGGCGGATGACGAAAACAGCGCGCGGTTGCTACAAAAATAATTATCAGCAGTGACGTCATACCGACATCGACATGGAACTGAAAAAAAATGTACCTTCATCTTCTTATACTTAGAAAGAAAAATGATGTCACACAAAATGAATATGGGTGTCACCCGTATCACCTAATGAATGACCGTGTACATTACAAATACTTAGTTGCAGTAATTCTAGTGGTGGTCACGGAAATGTATCTAACAGTTATCTAGACTTACTTGCAGTATTACAAGTTATTTACTGAGCTTAAAATGTGAGATAAGTAGATATAGATGATTGGAGTAATTTATCTTCTTCCACGTAGGGACAGCGTCCTCGATGCACCCGGGTGAAAATTTGTACCTCCTGAATACACCCGCATCGAAAATTTTTTCTAATCCTAGAACGCGGTTTTTTTAACGCATAAGCTATAATTTATAATGTTTAATGGGTATGTAAATGTAGCCACTAAGTGCCAGCAAAAACATTGTTAGTAATTATTCTGAGAAGAAAACACGAAAATAAAATATAGGCGTTTTATGATATTTATTAATAACTTTTTTAGGAACTTCATAAAGTTTTGGAAAAAATTATAAGGTAGCAAACAGGTAATAAATATTAACATTAATACCGAACGCTGGTGAGAATTTATGTCAAAATGGCTGACCACTTTATTTCTTAAGGTAGCTAAAATTGCACTATAGATAGTGAATAGTAAAAATAGGTAGGTAATTAGGTATACATAGTCTCATACTGTATATGACGACGACACGGTTGTACTTACCTAGTGGATGTTGTCCTTTCCCAGCACGGTGCGCTAGAGTACTACTAGGTACTCATAGCGATTTAAAAGAAAATCGAAGTTAGTACAAAAATTTATGAATATCTCAGAATCTGATGATAAAATCTACCTGTAAAACAGTTGTTGATTTGTTCCGCATTCGCCTCGCGAAGTTTCGCCCCTTTTCATTAAAAATTCCGTGTTCGCCCTACATTTGTTTATGTAGGTAATTTACGCAATCGGGGAACATAATTTAAGATTCCTATACTTTTTAGCCTGAGTGATCGACGCGACGCCGCGACGCCGACGTTGGTATTGTTTTCTGAATGTCACGTGCGGAGTGAAAAATAGTGGTTTTAAAACTAATTTTATTTAATAGGTCACGCGTCATCGACTATGGTTTAAAATAAATAGGTGGGTAGGTATTCAAAGTCTTGTGCAATTAAATAACAATGTACCTACTTTGTATTTGTAAATACAAGATGCTTTTTGAAATCAGTAGGTAACTAAGTAAATGAAAAAACTCTAACGTTTTCTCTTTTTAAATCTGATATCTACTGAGAATGTTATGGTAGTAGAACTAATATATATTTGGCGACCGACTCGGGAATCGAATTCGTAACTATTAACTTAAGTCTTAGAATTCTAGATTTACAATCAAACCTTTTAGTGACGTTCATGGTCAATATTATTACACCGACCGGCTTTTTAATAACAAATGAAAGCTGTTCTAAGGCTAATGCTGCTTTCAAATGACGATATGAGAAATCTAAGACTACTTTCACAGTAGGTACCTAGTTATAATTATAGTTTTATTACTTTTATTTAGTAACTCAATTGGTACCGAGCTAATTCAAGCGGATCTATTTTTTTTAGAATTCTAAACTCTTTTGGTTCTTATTGCTTCATGGCGGCAAAATAATATTGTGACAAGATGACAATTTTTTTTCTATAGATGACGTTTTAATAGCACACACGCTACTTTTAGCATATTCGGTGATTTTGCGGCTGAATTGATGTTGCATTGCATCGCTTTCTGGCGTCTCTGCATGCTATATCGCAGCGCAGTAGATAGGTAGGTACCTTAATAGAAATCGCGCGTTTTAGAGGTTCTGCGACTAAATCGCCGATGCTAAAAGTAGCTAGTCTGCGGGGACCTTTAAAACTGAATAATTTTTATTGTATTAGATACTTTTGTCCTATGTAGATGGGTAAGTACCTCAAAAAAGGAAGATTTTCTATAGTGGCTAAAATGCTTGGTGCAACGATCAGCGTGTTAAATGTATATAGGTACCTAGGTACGAATAAATTATGATAGTTTAATATTTTTATCTAGGTACCTATTTTATTACCCGATACTCGATAGGGTCTAGCGAAAAGATAGATAGAGGTCAAATGCGACAGAACTATACTAGGTATAAACACGTGTTCATTAGATCAATTATTGACTGATTGACGCCCCTTGTGGTAGGTAGGTAGGTATGTGGGATACTGATACCAGAGCTGATACCCTAAAATAAAATTATTCATAGGTATGTACCTAGGTAGATAAATAACATTGCATTGTGTCATTCTTTCAATTATATTCATTATATTCATGCAAGATAATATTTACCTACCTACATTAAAACATTAAAACACGACTGTTCCTAATGTGTTTCATAAATCTAAAATGAGAAATAAATAATCAAAATATAATTAAGTAAGCTATCTCTATTTAATATACATACCTAAGTGCTTATAACGTGATTTTATAATAAGCTATTTCGAAATATTTTATAGGTAGGTACCCTACCTATTGAAAGAAAATTCTGGCTTGCTAGTAATTTTACGCTTATTGATGCGCAATTTAAAAATAGGTCGTGAACTCATGATTGTTTTATTAGGAAACCATTGTTTTTCACGAACACTTGCTTAAATTTAGGTCAGATTCTGTAACTGCAATTCCAACATTACAAATTAAAATTATTTATTTTTGTATCATAGGTAATTAGAGATACCTAGGTGATTTAATACTTGATACATTATGATACGAATATCTGTACAAAAGAACTGAATGCTGTCCTATTGTTATATTTGTTAGCATTTGAAGCACAGAGACGTCATTACTGCACAGAAAGCCGTGTCAGCCTATAGCAGACTAATCTATCGACATCAGTTTCCCATTTTTACCCACGACTGAACGGAGACGGTAGGTATATGCGTTTTAATTTATACTGGTTGAAAGGACTAGGTAGGTACACCGACGACGCTCTCGTTAAAAAAGCAGCTATTGTTATAGTTCTAACTTCTAATGAGTCCCCTGTCCTAACAAGATCCAATGACGTCATTACTTTCTGGTTCTGTCAGCAAACACCTGTAACGTTTAGTCAAGTCATTGTTCCCGTAAATAAAACTTTTAGATAGGTAAGTAAGTAGTAGGTACCTACTAATAAAATTAGACATAACGCAGGGGGTCACCGACCACGATAGTGCACGTGTTCATCCTTGAACTTCGAACTCTCAAAATAACTACATGGCTACAAACAAAGCAGATGAATATTGTTTGTCCTACTTTTTCCAATCAATGACTGACCTTCTAGTACCTTATACGTATGTATAAAAATTGGTCCGAAGTAGATATGGCAATTACCTACAATCCTACACAAGCATAGCATAAATTGAACGGGCACATTAACTATCAATTAATTTAACATTCAATACTTATTAGAAGTCGTATCAGTTTATCATACATAGGTAGGTAAGTATAATATATAGAAAATGGAATTCAAGAAGAAACAAAGATCAATAGTAAAATAAAAGACAAAATTAAAAATTTTGCCCCCGACGAATTTTCTTGGGATTGTTTTTACGCTACTTATTTTCTTTTCGTCGGGGATTTAAAATAAAGTTATTTAAACCTTTTTATATGTTACGTTTCTTATTTTGTATAGATGTTATCGTCGTGGGTTTTTTCAAAATTTTTAATTTTGTCTTTTATTTTAAATATTTTCAAAGAGCGCCCTATCTTACTAACTGTAAGTAACTCGTATACAATTTTAAGAACCTTGACAGAAAAATAAAAGTTTTATACTAAGTTATAGAACAAACACAATTTTTTTTAATTTACTGTTGCAGTAAGTCTTATAACTTGAAATTATCATTTTGATTTTCTTATTTTAAATTTTTTAAGGAGTGCCTTATCTTACCATGTAAGCTCTAGAATGAATGGAATTTGCATGGAGCTTCGACTATATTATATATATTATTATGTATTTTATTTTTTGTTGACTTGTGTGCTCATCCGTCGCACAAAGGTCGCCGGAGCCCCGCTTCGCGGGGCTCCTACTTCTGGATGGTTTGAAAAAAAAAAATAACCCTAACCTAACCAGTCCGATTCGGATTGCTCTGAATCAGGGGGTGTTAAGTTTAGCTATCGCACATTGATTGCCGTAGCCGGACTGCCTTCGGCGTTAGCGCAGATTTCCACCTATAATAGCTTGTATCTCGAAAACGGTGCGTGCTATCGCAAAAATGATGAAAATTTGGTTACACCCCGAGCATAGGATACCTATAAGTTAGAATAAATAAGGTAGGTAGGTGTTTATATAACGTCAGTCCGGAATAAACTCTCACTCTTACTAAATTTTTTTAAGGCTTATCATTGTATACCTCAGTACAAATATTCAGTGATATAACAACACGAGATCGGTTTTCGGATTTTTTCCTTTACTTGTGCAACTTGTTATTGCTTCTGGCCAAATTTCATGATTCTAGGTCAACGGTAAGTTCCCTATTAGATTATGATCGTCAAGATAAATCATCAAAAATGGAGCATAAACAGCTGTATCTTTTGATTGCGTTAACTTAGAATTTTGATTTTTATTTTACGCCGAGGGTTTGCAGACCCAAGTATATGATATTAATTTCAGCTTTATACCTCTATGCGTTCTTGAGAAAAATATTCTAGACAGACGGACAGACAGACAGACAGAGAGACATACAACGGAGTGATCCTATAAGGGTTCCGTTTTTTTCTTTTGAGGTACAGAACCCTAAAATTGCATAAACGGTCACCCATCTATGAACTGACCTTATCCGAAGTTGCTTAACCTCATGAGTGTAATCAATATCTCAGTACTACAATGCTACGTGTCCCTATACAGTAAGAGGTCTAATTATTTTACAGATTACTGTAAACATAAGTTTGCTTAGTCTATTGCAGCGCCCCCTGGCGAAAAAATACAATATCGTGTATCCAAAAGTCATCCTCGATAAATCACAAATACATTACAGAAAACCGTATCGAAATCGCTTTAATCGTTTTAAAGATAGGAGGGCACAAAGGTTTCAACGAAATCAACATAGGTTTGCCTAGTCTATTGCAGCGCCCCCTGGCAAAAAAATACAAAATCTTGAATCCAAAAACAATCCTCGATAAATCACAAATACATTACAGAAAACCGTATCGAAATCAGTCTAATCGTTTTAAAGATAGGAGGGCACAAAGGATTCAACGAAATCAGTGTATTGTAGCGCCCCCTGGCGAGCTATAAACATAACACCTATCTAATAACCTGTCCCCCAGAGCCGCACACACTTTACAGAAAACCGCATCTAAATCGGTCAAACCGTTTCCGTGTTATAAGGCATTATGTTGGAACACACAAACACACAAACACACAAACACACAGCCTCTCACCCCAAACGCATATACCGTCTCCGTTCCGTCGTGGGTAATAAAAGAAAGTATTCTATTATGACGTGTAAAAGGCATGCAAAAGTAACATGTACCTACTGTTTGGACTTGGAAAATAAAAAAAAATCGTATGATGCCATTTTTTTCTACGACTTAATAGGAGGCGAGCAATTCCAGACTCTCCTGAATGAAAATCCTAAAATAAATACTTACCTACTGATACGTCAAAATTTATTTTACATATGTTTGTTCCAGTATATCGAGCGTTTCCTGAACGAATCTGAACATGGAGTAGTGCTGTTCAGCTGGGGATCTCTCATCAAGACGGCTACCATCCCCAAATATAAGGAGGACATCATCGTCAACGCTCTCTCAAAGATCAAGCAGAGGGTCATTTGGAAATATGAGGACAGTGATGAGGAAGGAACTCTAACGGGAAATATTCTGAAGGTGAAATGGATCCCGCAGTATGAGTTACTTCGTAAGTGTTATTTTATTAATAAGCCCAGTCTCCGTAGTGAGTCAAGGACACAAAGAACTACATAAGTAAGTCTACGTAAAATGACCAAGAACACACAACACAAGGACAAGGTGTCTGCGCTAGATACGATGCGCTCTGTAAAACAATCGTTTCGCAAATGTTTGTGGCTACATCAGACTTAATTCTTGTATTGTACATAGAATTGATCTTATCTGCCACAGACACGGTAAAATTTCTTAGCGTGTAGCCGTGAACAAGGGCTCTTCTAAACAACAAATGCAAAGCGCGGTTTGAGTGGCAATTGTGTACATTTCACCGTCACTTTTCTCGTCTCATATGGGTTTGGTAGTATCCGAGGCCATTTGCCACCTGCTTCAAAAAATAGTAGGACCAACGGCGGAATCAACATATTAACCACGTAACTAGTCCCAACTGCGTATTTTCTGTCAAAGGCTCTACCGATGGATTAGCGTTCTAGCTAGGCTGATGACAAATTGACAAATAGTTCAGATAAAAATTGAAAATATGACCTTCAAAATTCAGGAAAGATAATATACATAAAAGATTAAAAGCTCGAGATTTCCATGGATATATTATTTATTAAAATTAAAGTTAATTAAGTTTCCTTAGAACTAGATAAGTGTGCAATGTGCATTTGATTTATCAAGATGATCTTCATCACGCTTCTCAGTAGTGAAATATGATAATTTATGATTGTATAGTAACAGATTTGTCGGCGAAGTTTATATGCGCATATCATGAGTTCATAACATGACATACTGACTAGCTTAAGTAGCCGTATTTATAGGGTAGATTATTAACTTTCCTATGGAAGATTCGCCTTTGAACTTCTTCTATTCTGCAAGACAGCACAGCTAATACCGTACCCCCAAAATTAATTGTGAAGACCTAATTTTGTACGTTGCCTTAAAATTGTTTTTTTAAATCTTCAGAACACAAGAAAGTCATCGCGTTCATTGCCCATGGTGGTCTTCTGGGTATGACAGAAGCGATCTCAGCTGGTAAACCGATGCTGATAGTGCCCTTTTATGGAGACCAACCAATGAACGGGGCCGCTGCCACAGCTATAGGACTTGGGAAGGCCATATCTTATGCTGATATGACAGAAAAGTCACTATTGGATGGATTACAAAGCGTGTTGAGTGCTGAGTAAGTTTTGAAACTTTTTTATTAGTATGGATATGTTCACAAGAATTCTTTAAGTATCTAGCGGACGACCACACGCCACACGCTCCTTATTTACCTTCGATCTGCCCAGCTACCAGAAACATTTCCAGGCAATCGGGGTTTCTGCTAGCGATGTGTCCAAAATATTTACTTTGAAAACAAATAGCAGACACCTTAGTCGTTATTCATAGTTCCTTGAGAATAGATATTTTGGTTAGACGGAAGGCCACGGAATGAGCAGCTTCCTACACCACATTTCAGAAGCGATTTTTTTAGCAATTTTCTCCCTTCCACGATGTCTTATCGTCCAAGATTCCACACCGAATAAAAAGGTTATAATATTAGTTACTCCAAGAATATTATCTCACTTCTTATTAAGTTTGTAATCTGTGGTTTTCGATTCAAGCAAAAACAAGATTCCTAATAATTTTATATGTGGTTATTCGTGAGATTATGAATGCTTAACTACCTATGATCTAACTACACAAATTTACACAGAAATAACGAGTAGAGGAAAACAAAGTTCAATTATTGGCGCGAATCGTGACCTGCATATTATGCAGGTGAGTTCCGGGTGTACTCTTGGCACCTCTGTTAGGAATTTAGACGAAACTGGCCTCGAATAAGGCTACGAACTTTTAGTAATATCTACCTGGGTTATTGGACTCTTAAGAGGATATCGTCAAGGACGGAAAAAAGACAAAGTCGTGTTATAAAAACGGATAATGTTAATAGCCTCGTATGTCTACCTGTCGTAGTATGTAACTGCTGATCACGAGGTTGCGTGTTCAAACCTTACATAGGACAAATTTTGGTGTCTGACATAGTATGAATTGACCATAAGGGTTTTAGCTGAATACCTCTTAAAAGGGCAAGGCATATCTACTAGTAAACTTATAATAGCCTCATGATGATGTTGACTACATAACATGTGATTCAAACCAATATTAAAGGTTGCTCAACTAAATATAAGCAATATATATTTACTAAGTATTACCGCTACTGGCTATGTTCCAACATTAATATGTTCTATGAGGTAATAAACTGTGTCATTGCTCTCAAAATAAACCTATATATACATATAGATATTAATAATGAAAATATCTGTTGAACTGATTGGTAGAACAAGTGGGAACAATGGGAATAATCTCGAAATACTTAGAATGAGCTCGAAGTACGGTAAAATTTGTCCAGTCAATGACAATTAAATAGGCTCACAAACACTAATAAATGGGGCCATAGACCTATAATCCGCGCTGGACTCAATTCTAGCGAAATATGGTGTCATAAACCTCTGTCTACCTCTGCGGGAACAAGAAAAAGGGTGATGGCATGTAGTGTAGAAAGTATTTGCACATAAATTCTGTGATGTCACAGCTTGTGGCTATAAGCGTACCTAAGCAGTGAAAATCAATACCAGTTAGGTCAGCCACCTCTTTGTTGCACATGGATTTCCATTTGACTTTGAATATTTCGCGTCGCTATCTGAACCCGACATAAAAAGCTAAAGTTTTTAAAACAAAAACCTTTTTCCTCAATTGCAAATAATGCATTAAGATGCACCATTGACAACTTTGTAGCGTCGCTCGCGCGTCGCAATTAGCATACATAATTTAAGGAATGCAAAAAATATTGACAGTTCCATTGAGGCAGTCGAAAAACAAGTACTTACTTAAATACTTACTTACCTTTTGATCTTTTAAAATATATTGTATTCACTGTTTGAATTCAGAATGCCTACCTACATTACCTACCTGCTTACTAATACCTGCGTCATTGAAACCAATACCTGAAGTCTTTATGATTAACTTCAGGAGGTCATTCTGAAACTTAGGTGCCACAGATATACAGGGTGTTTGGCGCATGGACCGACACAATTTTTCCCTGGATTTGGGGGGTGTACAGCTATGTTTTACAAATACACCCTGTCTTAAATGATGCGGTTGGTCAAATATGTTTTTATTTACATTTTTTTTTAAAATACCCAAATTCTTACCTTTAATATGAAATAACTTTTTTTTTATGGGTGTAATGGTACAAAATAAATTTTATTGTATTCGCCAATGCCTTCTTGATCTAAATAAATCATTATTTTATACAACTGCTTTCAAAAAAATATGTTACGTGCTTCCAAAGTTTAAAAAAATGTTTAAATGTATGAAACATTGCAACTTTTAAATTCATTAAAAAAAAAACTAATATCCCTTTGGAACTTAGTTTTATTTTAAAAAGTTCTTTAGTTTATATCCTTTCGAACGGTATACTACATGTCATAGAATACAATTGATTATGCAGTCAAAATACTAGTTAGAAGAGTCAGGGTTAAGAAAAGATGTCGATAAGTTGTAGAGAAGGTTTCATGGTGTGGTATACGTCGATCAGGATATCGCTCATCATAAATTCTTCGCGCTTGGCGTGCATTGCAGTTAGCACTGCCATACGCGAGTAACATGTCGGCATACTCTTCATTACTGAAGTTAGGCATTTTACAGTGTGACCAACTTTAAATTAGCGATCCTGCCCCACATACGCCAGAAAACTGACAAATCCTGCCAAACTCAATGCACAAACTGCCAAAATAATGCCAATCACATTTCATAGCATTATTATCACTTTCCTACAGCTATCATGCACGTTATCGAACACTTTATGCCCAAAAATCCACCCTTTTTGCACATAAAAACTGGAATATTGTGTAGGTAGATACCTGCCTAACACAATTTTTCAGAAAATAATACAATGCCGCTATGTAACTTTTTCCGCGTTGGCGCCAAAACTCCCAAAATCGTAAACTTTTTTTTTTTAATTTTTCATCACAATGGAAACTAGTCCTTCAGTGAAAATATTAATGTTTTTATTGTTCTAATATTTTGTCATATTTTGTCGTAGTCTTAGTCAAAGTCAGTCAGGCGGTTCGGCCCTTGCAAATTTTAGTATCCCTTTTTTTTACAAAGAAATGAATGTATTCTATGACATGTAGTACCGTTCGAAAGGATATAAAGTAAAGAACTTTTTAAAATAAAACTAAGTTCCAAAGGGATATTAGTTTTTTTTTTAATGAATTTAAAAGTTGCAATGTTTCATACATTTAAACATTTTTTTAAACTTTGGAAGCACGTAACATTTTTTTTGAAAGCAGTTGTATAAAATAATGATTTATTTAGATTAAGAAGGCATTGGCGAATACAATAAAATTTATTTTGTACCATTACACCCACAAAAAAAAGGTAATTCATATTAAAGGTAAGAATTTGGGTATTTTAAAAAAAAATGTAAATAAAAATATATTTAACCAACCGCATCATTTAAGACATAGGGTGTATTTGTAAAACATAGCTGTTAACCCCCCAAATCCAGGGAAAAATTGTGTCGGTCCATGCGCCAAACACCCTGTATATGTTAGGTGCCAACCATAATTGCAGGATTGCAAAACAACAAGTTATGCCCCTCAAATTTCCCAATATTACTTTAGATAGCCAAAGCAGTTTAGGGAGGTCTAAGTGCATATCTACACATAGTCTTGGCTTGGACCCTGCTGCTCAGTGCTCATCACCATCACTCTAAAGCGCCTAGGTACATAATATGTGGTATTTTCAAAATGCACAACGCGTATTACGCTTTAAATGGTTTCAGGCGTTGGAGCCGTGGAGCTTAATTATGTCATCGGGGAGAAAGGGGTGATTTTAGAGAGATTCATCATCATCAGCAACCCATTAAGTCCCACTGCTGGACTCGGGTCTCCTCTCCTCTAATTATAGAGCACTGATGGTGTAACTATTGTATTGGGAGAATGTAAATAAGACAGATTGTAATTTCATGGATAAATACACAAGTAGCGACGATAATGACATCTTCAACGAAGCTGAACTAACTCTATGACTATGATTTCGATGAGAAACTTTCACTGCTGGTAAACAACATTTAATTTTTTATTTATTTTTTAAATTGCAGAATGAGGCTAAGCGCACGCCGAGTGTCCAAAATCTGGCAAGACAGAATCGCAGACCCGATGGAAACAGCGGTATACTGGGTTGAGCGAATCATTCGATGGGGAGACCTGGACCCTCTCCACTCCACATCCAGGGACCTCTCCTTCATCGAATACAATCTTCTCGATGTTTTAGCTGTGATAGCAATAAGTCTTATATTAATTATCTTAATTTTATGGATAGCTTTCAATCAAATTCTTCGGTTCATAGGCCAAAGATTCCATAGCAAGAAAAAAATACAATAGTGGTTGGATCAAACAGCTTCTTTATAAAGTATAAAATAAAATATTTAACGCCAATAGGTAATTTACAGTATTGCCCAAGTCATGTTTTGTTTTTAACTCTTGGGTTGGATCACTATTTACTTCTGCAGAACAAAAAAGGCCAAAAAAAATATACGAAAATAACATTAACATGGCTTCTTTCTTGATAAAGCAAATGTCCTCGATAAATTAATTATCATTGATCCAACACTAAACTTCCCATAAAATGCAGGCATAAGAATGAATCTACGTTGTATGTTATATGTATTAGATTATGTAAAAAAATAATTATATAAGTAAGTACCTACCTAGATATATTAAAAAATAGATATTGCAGTCAATAAATGATTGTAGTATTTTATGAGAATATTTAACATGTGTGATGACTATGTGCCTAAACAGAATTGCCTCTTTCCTCATAGCAAAGAACAATATTAATTAATGTTACCCCCTCGGAGTGAAGAATGTTAAAACATTCAGCAATAACTCAAATGTGATAATAAATATATATAGATTACATGTTAATTACTTATTTTATTTTTGACCCTTTGACGCCAATAAAACGACTCACTGGCAGTTGAAAAATGCTCTCTTATGATTATTACAATACCTATACCTACGTCGTGTTTTGCATTTTTTTTATTTGATATTCTACAGTAAAATTTTTTTAGCTTCTCTTAAATGTATCGTATGGAGTGCCCCCCTTAAAAATACAACAAACCTAGTAGAGGCCCACACAAGACACCTTTTATCCAAATTTCATCAATAACTATACATCGAGTAGTTTTTGAGTGAAATGCCTGTGATATACGGACGGTCGGACGGAGGGATGGACATCACATGACGAAACACAATTAGGTTCAATAGGCACACGATTTTGCCCTCATTGAACTTGTTTACTTACATTCCTTTTGTATTCAAATGCGAATGATATTATTGTAGTACATTCAGTCTTACAGTCAAAGCGTGGTTTTCTACACAAGAAAACTATGCTTTGACTTATTCAACTTAAAACCAAATTGTGCATAGTTAGTTACAGCAGTATGGTATCTATATATTTTAGTAGATATGTATAATAAATTGTTAGTTAACTACTCCACCAAAATTGAAAGCAAAATAGAAAGTGTGAGTCATTTTAAACAGTTTGTTAATCGTGAATTTTGCATTGGTACCGTACCTACCTAATTTGGACATCTCATTTTTCGTCACAGGTCGTCTCAATCAAAATAGACTGTAACATAAAACTGCTAATTTTTAATACAGTTTCTAAGTGAAGTCCAGAACTCGCTATGATTTTAATAAGTTTAATAATTTTATTTGGGAGTGAAGTGCAATCATCCAAAATCCTCGGACTTTTTCCACACGTAGGAAGAAGCCATCATATGATATTCGAGCCGTTACTCAAAAAACTGGCTGAAAATGGACACCAAGTTACTGAAGTTTCTTTCTTCCCACCAAATGATCCCATAGAAAACTACACCCATATAAGTCTGCAAAGCCTAGCTGCAATACGAAAAGAGGCAATTGATATATCGTTATTAGAAAACAGAAACGAAATAGTTGATAAATTAGGCTTGAGATTGTTAATAACCCAGATTTTTGAATTTCAACCACTGATCAATATGGCGCTTGGAATATGTTCCAAATTGATAGATTTCCCGCCGTTAACAGAAGTTTTAAAGAAAGAATACGATGTTGTGTTACTGGAAAATTTCAATAGTGATTGTATGCTTGGACTTCTGCATGTTTATGGAGTTAAGGCTCCTGTTGTGTCTATACTACCTTGTCCAATGCTGCAGTGGTCTGCCAGCCGCATTGGAGTAACGGACAATCCATCTTATGTGCCTGTAATGACCTCTGACACGACTTCAAAAATGACTTTCCTTCAACGAATGATGAATACACTAATGAATATATATTTTAAGCTATGGTTTCGGTATAATATTCAAGTGAAAGAAAGAGTGTTGATTGAGAACCGTTTCAATAAAAAAATCCCAGATTTACAAGATCTTGCGAAGAATGCAAGCTTGATGTTAGTGAATACGTTTCATAGTTTGAATGGAGTTCGTCCTCTGTTGCCTGGTCTTGTTGAAGTTGGTGGGATGCATCTTAATCACAACTTAAAGCCTATACCACGTGTAAGTACTAAATTACCTAGTACAATACTGCCCTACCAAAAAAGAACGGCATAACTGCATGTCAAGCAAACGGAAAATTGTATCTAAATGCTGTAACTTTACAAGCGTTTTTCCCGTTGCTTATGTAATGCAACTGCGGCTTTTTTCTTAGCAAGGCAGAATACAACCTATGAACCTATACTCGGGCAGAATTTAATGTAGAATTTTTTGTTTGTTTGTAAACAAATCATATTTTTATTGGATTTTCTAGAAATGTTATCTATCTTCTCTTCCTTCTTTTTTGGCTTAGTGAGTGGTAGTTTTAATAACTACTTTAAAACAAATCTGCTGTTTAAATATATTAAATTTTCTTTGTCTTTATATTCTCAAAGAATTCTCGAGGCAAGACATTTGTACATCGAGCTCGCAAGAAAAAACGTAACCAACAACCTGAAGGGCTGCTTGTCCTCCCGAATCAACACTCGAATTCCTTCTAGAAAATTTCAACTCTCCAGAAGAAGCTTTTCTGCAACTCTTATTCGAATAAATTGTTCAACCAATAAGTGACTGCGCGAGTGTAAGGAGGTTTACTAAGCCTGAAAAAGGTCATTAGTAAAACTCCATTGCACTGTAGGTATCTATTACTGGTTTGTTTTAGTTTATTGAAAGCTTTTTGAACGAATCTAAACATGGAGTAGTGCTGTTCAGCTGGGGATCTATTATCAAGACGGCAACTATACCCAAATACAAGGAGGACATCATCGTCAACGCTCTCTCAAAGATCAAGCAGAGGGTCATTTGGAAATATGAGGACAGTGACGAGGAAGGAACTCTTACGGGAAACATTCTGAAGGTGAAATGGATCCCGCAGTATGAGTTACTTCGTAAGTGTTATTTCCTTTATTTAATTAGATTCTCACATAATCTTACATTTTTAAATATAAATATTTAAAAAAAACTCCAGTCCCAGTCTTGCAATTCGGTTTTAACCCCACATATCCGGTAAGTTGTGGTACCTAAATAACACAATTGATAATAAAAGCATGAACAATGATCTCTCTTGCCAGGACGGCTATTTCTCTCTGGCCAAGAGTATATTGAAGACCAATTGAATATATAACAAATAAGTAGTTTGTTGGTATACCTACGCTGCGTGTTAGTACTTGTACCTACTTGTACACAGATCAACCATAAACCACAAAGTTTGCGTTGTACAATTTAGTAATGTAAACATTAAATATAAATAGACAATTAACAAACAATATATATAAACAGCACCTGATTAATCTATTTTATCTTCAGAACACAAAAAAGTAATCGCGTTCATTGCCCACGGTGGTCTACTGGGTATGACAGAAGCAATCTCTGTTGGTAAGCCTATGCTCATAGTGCCTTTCGACGGAGACCAGGCATTGAATGGGGCCGCTGCCACGGCTGTAGGACTTGGGAAGGTCATATCTTACGCCGATATGTCAGAAAAGTCGCTATTGGAAGGGTTGCAGAGCGTGTTAAGTGCTGAGTAAGTTTTTTTGCACATAGCTCAAAGGCAAAAAGGTTTTAGAGTGGCGGCTACGTACCGGAACGGAAGGCGCAGCGTGGGACGGCTCCCCATGGGCGCACCACCTTGAAATGTTGCGGCAAGTGAGCATTGGCTACAGATGTCCCAGAGCCGCATGCTGGCGCGTAAATTAGGTGAGGCCTACGTTCAGCAATGGACAGAAAAAGACTGATCATCGTCAGTTTTTAATATTAATTAAACCAACTATCTACTACTGTTTCAAAAAGAATTTATTACCTATGGTTCACTTTTATCGCCACAAAAAATATATAAATAAAGGTTATATAAGTAGATAGGTAGTTAGGCTATTTAAAAAATATCAGTGCTATATGAGTAGGTAGGCAGTTAACTTGATTTACTCCCTTTATGTCGAGTCCCGTTATGTCGAGTCTGGGAGTCTATTGTTCTCCAAAGTATTGATATTTTACGCTTTCTATTACCGTTATGTCGAGTTTGCTGAACAGGTACAGTCAGGATATTAATTAAATCCAGTTTCATTAAAACATTGTTTTATTATTTGTTCTATTAGTTATTTTCAAAAATACTTAATCTTTCTTAATACATATAAATCACAGAATAATCATCACTATAAGTGAAAATGTAAAAAAGGATATAAATATAGAATAATGGGATATTTACAGCAAGTAAATATTTCTTTTTAAAAAATATTTTTCTTTAAATTAGCGTTATTAAATTTACGTTATTCATATCGTTTGTCATCGTGGCAGAGTCACTGGAACAGTTGAGCGAAATGCGCAGCCTAGATGGAGCTCCTCGACGTGTTGGTCTTGGCATGAAATTGGATAAAACCAAGATTATGTTCAACGAACATATCATGCCGAGGCCGATTTATGTCGACGGATCGGTTCTCGAAGTTGTTCAAGAGTATGTTTACCTTGGACAAGTTATCTAGCTCGGTAGAAACAACTTCGAGAGAGAAATCGACCGCAGGATCCAATCCAAACTACGTCGGGTTTTCTCCTCGCCTTTACCGTAATACCAGAAGACCAAAATCTTCGACCCATTGGTCGAAGATTTTGAAGAATGCGTCGTACCTGTCATGACGTGGACACTCACTGCAGGACTAGCCCACAAACTGAAAGTTACTCAGCGAGCTATGGAACGAGCTCGGCATCTCTTTGAAGGACAAACTTCGCAACGAGGTAATCCGACAAAGGACCAAAGTTACCGACATAGCTCGTAGAATAAGTCAGTTGAAGTGGCAGTGGGCTGGTCATATCTGCAGAAGGACCGATGGACGGTGGAGCAAGCGTGTCCTAGACTGGAGACCGCGACTCGGCAAACGTAGAGTAGGACGCCCTCCAGCTAGATGGTCCGACGACCTAAAAAAGGTCGCTGGGTCTGACTGGATGCGGAAGGCGGAGGACAGAGTGCTATGACGCGTGTTAGGAGAGGCCTACGTCCAGCAGTGGACTGCAATAGGCTGAAATGATGATATTGTTGTATCCAATCTAGGTAACATGCATAATTTAAATAATTAAAAGATAATAATCACTTATCAATAGGCGTTTAAGACAAATCATTAAATCAATTTTGTTACTAATTAAAATCTTCAAGTATTTTATTTATACGCATATCAAATAGCCAAGCATTTTTTTTTCTTAGGTTCTGATTGTTGTCGTTATAGACGACCTAGTTTCTTTAGCCTCATCTCTGCGTGTGCTAATGAGGGTCTATAGCGGATTGTACCCTACATTACATATTATTTTAGGTACACCGACAACACGTCTTAATACTGATGTACTTAATTTATGTAAAATCACCAATGCGTCATTGAATTTCGGTTAGTCAATTATAGTCTAGAACGTATGACAGAATGCTAGTGCGCGTGTTAGGAGAGTCCTAAGTCCAGCAGTGGACTACAATAGGCTGAAATTGCATATGCATGATGATGACGTATAATAAATAAACTTTTTATTTTAAAAGATACTTTTTCATCTAACTGTACTTCTAAATATGATATTATTAAACTCGACATAAAGGTAATAGAAGCGTGGTAAAGAAACTCGACATAAAGGGAATAGAAACGGGACAGAAAACGTAGACTCGACATAGGGGTAATAGAAGCGAGACAAGGTTTTCGGCTCGACATAACGGGACTCGACATAAAGGGAGTAATATATCTACTAGGTAAATTATGTTTTAGTATACCTACAATACTGCCAGGAGCAAAGAGAATACCTAACCACTACCGCCACGACGTAAACCAGGGAAAACTATACTTTTCTATAATGACGTAGGGTAGGAGGAACTTATTATTTATCTTCCTATTTATTACTTATAGAATGCGGCTAAGTGCACGCCAGGCGTCGAAAATTTGGCACGACAGAATCGCTGATCCAATGGAAACAGCGGTATACTGGGTCGAGCGAATCATTCGATGGGGAGACCTGGACCCTCTGTATTCGACATCTAGAGACCTTAACTTCATTGAATACAATCTTCTCGATGTTCTGGCTGCAATTACAATTGGTCCTATTATCCTAATTTTATGGACAGCTTCGAAACCAATCCTTCGGTTCATACGCCAAAGGTTCCGTAGCAAGAAAAAGATAGATAATAGTTTTTGGGTCTAAGTTTAATTACTAGAGTACCTAACTGACAGTAGAAAATGCTGTCTTATTATTTTAACAGTAAATCACATTTTCATTTGGAAGTTATAGTTGCCTTGGTGGTCTATGAGTTCGGCCTTAACTGCCTCGATGACGCAGAAACAGTGCGATTCTGCCAGAATCGATTCCAATAGTTTTTATACCATGTTATATTTTTTGTCAAAAATGTAATCATTATAATTATAAGTGTATCAATGGCCACCTCACCCCTTGTGCTGCACCGTCTACTTGAAGCGATAAATAAATAAGTTTTAAATAGGTAGATACCTACATAAACCACTGATATTCGGCAACATTCTGCCGGCGCTCGGCAAAAATAGACATGAAAAACTTGATGAGGTTTAGTTTTTTTTTTAATTAGATTTTTTATTCTGAATAAGCAAATAAAAAGACGTTTGGGGTGTTTCAGCTTTACTATTAACAAAGAATAAAGTTGTATATTATTTATAAAATTTATTTCCATGAATAGTACCTACTTAACTGTACCTATTAAAGAGTCAAAATCAAAATAGGCTATGGGTACCTAACCTCGAAAACAAGTTTGGTTGACTGATAATATAATATCTTGCTTTCTTACTCTATAAACAATTTGAAGCCTCCGTGGCTCAGTGGTTAGTGACCCCCGACTGCTGAGACAGTTCGTGGGTTCGATTGCCACCAAGAACAAATCTTTGTGTTCAAATCAATCCAAACATTATTACATTATACAATTTGTAATACGCTGCCTCTGTATGACCTCTGTCCGATGGCCCAACGTACACCAATATCGTCCACAGTAGGTACATTACAATGAAAATTTTACACAAATTAATAGTGGAACAATTATGTAAAGACAAGTTTTTTATACTGTGACCTATACTCGTATTAGAATAAGTTGGCCTAAAACGTGGTTGTGGCTTTATATTGGAATTGTTTTGCAGAGTAAGACATGTAAGTACGTAGCTGCTACACTGAAGAATATATTAAAAATGTTTTTTAAGTTATATCTATTAAATTATTAAAATAAATACCTATTCAATTTTGTTGTGTTTTAAAACATTATCTAACTCGCTGAAAAAACACGAATGGTCCATGTGAATGTGTTTAAAATTATTATTTAGTTACGCTTCTCTTTGTGGCAAACAAGTTTACCCGGCCCGCCTGATGGTAAGCTTTTACCGTATCCGTATCTATGGAGGTCTACAACCTTTGTTAGTTGTACGACACATTCGTCACAGTATAGTTATCTATACAGTATTCTATCTTCATACAAATGGTCGGAACGCGAGTCATATCTACGCGCCTCGAGTTTGGTATACACTCGGTACACAATCAGTCAAATGCGCCCAGTGACGAATGGACGATGTGATGGTTTTGAAAGCAGTAAGCGTGCGATTTGTCAATAGTTGATTGAAATAAATTCAATTATTTACATAACGATTATGGCAAAGTGCCAATATAGAGATTAAATTGGTGCTTTTCATGGTTGCAAGTATTTTTGATTAAACTTTTTATCCGAATGCGTATACTAATATTATAAAGCTAAATAGTTTTGTGTTGTGTTGGTTGACCGGTCGCATCTCAGGAACTACTGGTCCGATTTGAAAAATTCTTTTAGTGTTGGATAGCCAATTTATCGAGGAAGTTTATAAGCTATAAACATCACGCTAGGGCCAATAGAAGCTGAGCACTGACCAAATAAAGAACGACGGGAGGGAAGCCCCGCTCGACTAGTAGTCTAGTTCAGCAACAAAACATTTCGTACGTCATAGTTAAGGCGTACCATCGACAAAGTTTAAGCATGATCAGTTTTGAACACATTTCGTTTGCAAGCCGTAAGCGTAGTACCTCGCTCGCCTGTTTTATTTTTAATTGTTTTATGACTTAAAATTTTAGACAGAAAATTCTTTAATGGTGTTTTACTGTAATACTATTGGTGGATGAGACCAAGTTGGGTAACTTGGTTTCATCCACCAATAGTATTACAGTAAAACACCATTACTACCAGCATCAGGTAGGTACTCGGTCACTGCATACAAAATGCAGTCTTAAAGTGGTCATGCGTGAACTTTTCCGATAGTACCTTCCAACTCGACAGATTCCAACATCAGGAACATCATATTCGCGTTACCATTCCTTTACACCCTTGTTGAAGATAACAAACAACGTGTTAACAATTTTTAATATTCTTTCATAACTACAGTGTAGCAACACTAGCAACACTATTACAATAATTTCAAATGTATTCTAATAAAAGGGCTATCTATGAATCACTAATAATATGAACTAAAGCTAGAAAGGAAACATAACATAAAAAAAAGAAATAAAAGGTGTGGTAGATATCCAGAATAAAAGCAAACATGAACATTAATGTAAATAATGAGATCACAAACATTTATTTCACATTGACCCACTATGTACACCTTTTAATTTGATTATTCTAAACCGTAGGTAGGGTTGCCATCCACCTAGATTTTTCCTAGTTATTTGTCTGCCACTTCAGGCAATAATCTTTTTTTTTTGTTAATAATTCTGATATTTTGCATAATAGTAGTTAGTAGAAACTCTATAACGTCTGGGGTGTTCGCTCCCAATTCCGGAGGTGTCACACTTTTTGTCAAGGTTAATAGTTTTATATATGGCAACCCTAGTTGCAGATAGACGATGCGGTGAGAGGGCACCCTTACACAGACAAATTTTACTTAAACCAGTACAGAACCAATCAGTAAATCGCAGGCATTAATGTCTTTTATAGTAAACTGAATCTAGATTCAACTTCAGCTGCAGCCTTTAAATAGGCTCGAATCATACCCAGTAACTAACAAAAACTTCTTTCTTCATGTTGGACATGGAAAAAGGCCAGAACGATATACCACCTACCCTTTTAAAGTAAACTTGTGATGTTGTGTTCCAAATCTTCATGTATGTGTCAAAGCTTATTTTTGTGTTGCATCTATAAATTGAATCGGGTCAAAACAGTCAACCAATATAATAGTCTGTATATTTATGGGAATTTAAATTAATTATTATGCATATTAAGCTCATAAGCAGTATTGACCAGTATTCTGAATACTTAGAACATTTCCGTAAGGTAGCTAATAGCGTCATAATGTACAGCAGTTTCCTATTCAACTACTTCATGTTCCAGTCTCTTTATCTTGATGGGCAGAATCTTAGCCATCTCTTTGCATAATTGAAACTCTTCCTGCATCATAGCCGCTGCCTCTTCGCTGGCAGTACAAATATCTACGACTGCTTGGTATGAATCAAAGCTCTTTTGTATATGAATTAATTGCATAGCCTTGTTTACAGCAATCCTTTTCATACTATTTCGGCCTATAAAGGCATATGCACTGACTACTGGTCGAATTAAATCGTACATCAACTTAGTAGGCATTTTACCTTCCTTATCTTTCACCGAATTTAAGAAAGCATCATAGTTTTCAATGCTTTTTTCACACAGCATATTGATTTTCTTCAATGCTTGAGGTGTAGGTTTTTCTTTAGTTTTGTTTAATTTCTCAAGTTTAATGTTTAAAATGTCAGAGTATACCTCTCCCAGTTCAAACCAGAGTTGCCTGCAGTATTGAAGATAGTACACTGGATTGATTTCCTTTAGTAGATCCTCGAGCATGTCAATGCGTCTCTTATGCATTTTAGCACGTCTTTCATCATCTTCTTCAAAGAAAGCTAAGTAGCTGTATGACTGGGAACTGTCTTGAATAAGCTCAATATAATCCGAGGCCAGAGTTTCCAGTTTATAATACTCCTTAGCTTTGTTCAGCCACGTCTGGCAGCTTAAGAATACTTCTCGAGCATCTTGATATGTGAGCAGGAACTTATCTCCAATTTTATTTTCATATTTAGTTACATCCATTTCCTGGAATATTAACTTCTTGACGTCCCCTCCGCATATATTTTCATTGTCTTCTAATGTGAGGTTTGACATATCTGTAATTGTATTATATATCAATATAATTATTATGTTAGCTTTATGCATCACTTTATGTTAGTTTATACCCATTCCTCGATACTGATTATTATATTACAATATGCATTAATTAGTCTGTTCTACACGCAAACTTAATTTAAAAGTATATATTTACACCATAATATCATTAGCATCATCATTTTAACCTAGAAACGTCCTACTGCTGGGCACGGGTCTCCTCCAAAAATTGTGGAGGGAATTTAGCCTAGTGTACTGACAGGTTATACAGGATTTGTTTTTAATTTTCCTTTTCTCACAATCTCGTCTTTTCTATACAATAATATACATAATATATAACTAGGTATATCATATATTCATACCTGTTATAGCTTCAGTCAACTGCTCAGCATCATCCATAAGCCTGGCTTTAGATGCTGTCATCAACAAAATGCAATATTTAGCCCAACACCGAGCCACATCTGCAGACCTGTGCTTTAACGTCTCTATTTTAGCCAAATATACTTCATCAGTGTTACTCTCCGAAGCTCTTAACTTTTCTTCATATTGCTCCAAAATAGTTGAAGCAGCAGCTAAATGGTGGCGAGATTGAAAGAACCCATTGTTTTCAGCAAAGAACTGTGATAATGTTGCAGAGTTCAAAGCCCAGTCTATTGGTTCATAATCATTGTACTGCAACTGCCTATGCAAAGTGACATGACAATACACAGCCGATTTTAAGTTTTCTTTCAATGAACCATACACTTGAGCTAAATAATACAAGGTTAATGTATGTGCCTTCTCTAGCTGCATTATGTCACCCATCAGGTTTTCCTCCATAGAGGTTATAATGTGTTCAATAGGTAATGGCACCTGCATAGTGCACTTAAAATTCTCATACAATTCTTTAGCTTCAAGTAAATATGTTTTAGCCTTCTCAGGTTCGTCACGATTAGACCATAGAATACCCAAATTATTATGTAAACCTAGGAACGTGATTATAACTTCTGGTTTCGAAGCATCAGGCTTCAAAAGCTCGACAGCTTCAGACAATGTTTTTTCACTCGCTGTTAATTCTTCCGTATCCATCTCAATAATTCCAATGTTCAGTAAAGTAACACCAATCATAGCGTGAAGCCTAATTTCATCCAAATTAGACTTATTAGTCAGCAATTTCTTCAAGTTTTCTTGCATACCAAGCAGGATATTTTTCGCTTTGTATTTGGACATGTAGGGCTCATTTTCTGGATCATTTTTGCTGTCCTCATCCAAGAGTTTGCGGATTTTAGCATAATTTTCATTAAAATCGTTGAGAATCTCTTTTATAGACATATCGCCACTCACCGTCATGATTTTGTATTTTGTTTTGGTTTAGTGTAATCGATAACCTATTGTACTATTTTGACAATCGAAGTTTGTAGATGGTTTGTATTTTATAACAAAACTGATTTATGTATTGGATACTATTACAAATACCTATATACCTAGGTAAATTTTCTTCTATTTAAATAATCTCGTTGATTGGGTTTGTGTATTTCCTTCGAATGACAATTGAATTGACGTCGTCCTTCATAGCAAGAAAAACAACTTAAAAAATAAAGTGCTGTTTCTGAACGAAATCTCGCATTTTTCCTGCCATCTATGATCAAAGGCCCCAACAAAATTTGAACGGCTTTGTTTACAAAATACTAATAAAGTGGCACATTATCGGTACAATAATTCGGTAGGTTTGTTCAATTCAACTTGCTTTTGACATCAGAGCAGAGGCAGCATTTTCCTACTTCTAGTGACTGAAAAAAAACAGCTTTACTCACTACTTTGCAAAATTCAATTTATTTATATTTTTTAAGAGGTAACTTAAGTAAGTAGGTATCTATTTAAACAAAATAAATTACTTTGCACTGTTTATTCAATCAAATGCCTTACAATTTTTACACTACCTATCAAATCTGAGATAGGTGTTGTGCAGTCTCTCATACATCATTCATATCATTTGGCATGATTCCCTTATTCATAAACACGTAACATAATTTTACATCTTTATTATTTACATTGTACTGATGAAAAATGTTATTGTATAAAAAAAATCTAGGTCAGTCCTTCATATAAAATTGTGTTAATATAGACAGAAAAATATTTCATGAACAAGGGAAAGCACCCTTATTAATTTCTAATTAACAACATAATTATTAAGTATGTTACAAACAGTGCATTCTACGAATGGCATTGCCAATAATACATGTATTAGGAACCAGAAGGGGGTTCCTGATCCTCCATTGAGAGTGCACGAGGAGGAGGTGTGTGGGCATTTAATTGGGAAAACACCTCTTTTTCACCTAAGGCTAAAGGATCTGGTTGTGTTACAGGCTCACTATGAGCATAGTCCATCATAGGAGATGGTGAAACTGGCCTTACAACTCCTGCACCAGTTGCTTCTTGTTCTTCCAAAAACCTGTCCATATAGTCTGTGTGACCTGGATGTAAAGTGTACTTTTTCTTCTCCAACCTTGCTTTGTTTGCAAAGATATCATGTCTCTCTGTCTTTTTCCAAATGTAATAGAATTGTACCAGTTCTCCAACAGACCTTGTTCGTACTTTGTGTTGTCGAATGAGGTGAAAATCTTTTCCATGAGCTTTTAAGCCATTTTCAAAGTTGCGACACTCCTCTTCTGACCATAAACTTGCATGAGGCGGTGTTTGTGCTGATATGCGTCTCCGTCTTAATGCCTCCTCCACATTGTGGCCACATTGCTGCAGTAAGTACAGAGCTTCTTCATCATCCCTAAGCTGTTTTCCCCGAGGCACAGCCTCTACTCCAGCTCCTGAGGTCATTGCACTAATTTTCTTCATATAATCCTCTGTTACTTTTTCATCCAATGTACATGGGTTCCATAATAATTTGTCCTCATTTTCATAAGGTAATGCGTCATCATAGCTACATAATCCTTCAGGAATCGCAGCTTGGTAATCACTACCAACCATTATAGTCTTTTTCCAGTCATCCTCATCAGGGCTGTAATCATAGTCATCTTCTTCTTCGGACGGCGGCCTCGAGCCTGACCTAAGACAGCGTGTGGCTTCAGGACTTGTAGTCTCACTGTATAACTGTTGTAACGCTGATTCTGGCTTCATTTCAGTCTCTTCGGGCACCACTTCGGGGGCCGGTTCTTGGGGAATAGGTTTATCCATGTTTCTATCGTATCCGTACAGCGCTAGTAGTTCCTCTAAGGGCATATCACCCTCTCTCTGAAGGCTGTTGAGCTCGGCCTTGGGGTCCTGTTGCTCTCCCGCCGCTAAAGCCTCTTCTTCGTCTAGTGTTCTCTCGTCGTCGAAATCATTTACCATCATATCAACAGTGGGCTCGAATAGAGACTTGTCGTTCCCCACGTCCATGCTCGCATCGTGTTCGCTTACATTGGACACCAGCGCGCAATCTGACATGACTACCACGGTACCAAACTATGGATATTGTATCATCAAAACATTATAAGTATTCAATGTTAATAATACTAGTTTACGTAATTTAATATTAAAATAAATAGAAAACATTACAATTATGACATATTATGCGATTTACATTGAATTAAATGAAGAACAAAACAAAAATATTTTGACACGACAACCACAGGGTTTGACGGCCTTGTCTCTTGTCATTATTATTTTTAAGAATTGCTCTTGAAATGAAACCATACCTTTTGGGTTTTAAGACAAATGTTAAGGCGGCAACATTCAAATTGGTAGCGCATATCGGTTTCATACATTTAATGTGGTAAGGGACATATTTGAGTGTCGTATCGTGTCGTGGACTCGACATGTGTTTCTAACCATATTAAATGTATGAAACCGATATGCGCTAGGAGCGTCTCTGGCGTGCATGCAACGTCTCACTCAGAGTCACTCACCACAGTCACCACGCCACAGGAATGTGTTTTCGCCTTTAGTTATTGTTTCAGGAAACGAGATAATTTTATTACAATTTGTAAAAAAAAATATTATAAGATGTTCGTGTATATTTTTTATTGCCTGATGTAGAAGACGTGGTAACCGAATTACCATTTGTGGATAGTACTTAGCATTGATTAAACCATACACAGAAAACACAACAACGCATCGATTGGCCCGGGCTAGTATTTTCCCGGCGGGCCATCCCAGTCATTCCACCTGCCACCATTGCTAGCGAGGCACTACAGACATTAAAATGATCCAAAATCTAAGATCCAGAAAACATCAAATAAGATACCGTAACAATTTGTAGAGTTATTTTTTACTATTTTCTCTAAACTTAATAGCGATTTAAATCTGTGGTTAATAAAATTTAAATTATGAATATATATATATTTATATTATGGTTATATTATAATTTAAATTTTATTAACCACAGATTTAAATCGCTATTAAGTGTGAAATTATCCATGGGGAATATTTTTTTCAATATAATATTATTTATTTACCAAAATCACAAGTATTCGTGTCCTATGGAAATTGTAATAATGTCATCAATTTACTGTCAATGTCAAACAAATATCTGTCAAGTGTGTGCTTTTCCTTGCCGAAAAATTGTTATTTGTAATTTATATGAAATGAAAATGTTGTTTGGTAATATTTCAGTGTTAATAAAATAAATTCACTTCCTGCAACTAAAATCAACACCATGTTACGAAACCTATTAGTCGTGCTAGTAGCCATCGTGAAAGTAACGCACAGTTTTTCTGATATAGGAAAATGGGATTTACCGATGAATGGGGTGAGGACAATATTTATGTTTTACTGTGATAATGTTTGCTAGTTCTATTGCCCATAGCGTGCCTATATTTGTTTATATGTAAAAAAAGGGTAGAGTTGATAAGCGAGCAATTAAAACGCACATATTATGTAGGGTCGTTCACACATCTTATTCTATTATCGATATAATAAAAATTGTTGTTGCCTTACGACACAATAATAAAGTTTATCTTATATTACATTTTGACGATGTTTTTTCAAGTTTCTCGACTTTGTTGGTCTTTATTATATAAAATTTTTATTGTGATTCACTAAATGCAAAATATGTTTATTAGTCTTAGCATTATGTTTGTTCTTATGACTCATTATTACTGTCCTTATAAACTATTTAAAATGATTTTGACAATGTAAGCCTTATAAACTTACCCTTATATTGATTTTATAACTTTATTCAAGTACTTACATTATGCAAGTACCTTATGTTCAATGTTAAAATGTTTGTAATTATTTTAAAAAAGATAAAATAATATAATCTGCTTAGCAATAAATTCATGGCTAATTTTACATTTGATTATAGTATTTCTGTTTTTTTTTCAGGATAATTGTCTTGTAACACTAGCTAAGTCACTATTTCAGGATTCTAAGCTAATTATAATGTGTAAGTATATTGCTAATTCATTGTTATTATACACTTTAAACGACAAACAATAATAGTTGCTCTAGTAAAACTAATTCTTAAAATATGCCATGTATTTTAATATGCCATACATCAGCTGTCTGTGGGAAGTTTCATTTCACTGTCAGGAAAGAAAGTCTACATTAAAAGATAAAACATATAAAGAACTAAAAGAAGAAACTAAAACATATATTATAAAAAAATTAAATTATAATTGATACAATGAAAACAGATCTTTAGAAAAAAAATATTTTAGAGTAATATTTGCATTTGTGTCACTGTCGTTTTGAATGAATGATAATTAACTTCAAATAGAAATAGGTAAATTGTACAGGACATGCAAAAAGTGATTTGGCAATTCCTAACATCAGTTCCAGAGAATAAAACATGAAGAGAATGAACATAGGCCTCACCTAATTTCCACCACAAAGGTTACATAGATGTCAAAAATGCAAAAAAAAAACCAGTAAAAGCACATGATTGGTCCTCGGTGGTGTTCTCTATTTCACTGTACTGTGGGAAAAACGAATATGCCAAAAGACCAGGCATTAATGTTGAACAAATACGACTTCTGAACAACAAATGAATTAACCAAAAATGGCTATGTAGTTAAACAATATGCAGTTGAGGTGGAAGCGAAAGTTATACCAGCAAAATATCTTTACAACCTACAAATAAACCTAGACCTCGCACAAACTTAGTAAGTTTGTGACTAGAGTGTCCAGTCGCGATCGTAGGTTCTTATCCAAATTTGGCTAAGGTAGAGAGGGGAAAGGTGAGGGTAGTGTACAGTCGAGTTCATTAATATATTGGCACCATCATTAGATATTTTTGTTGAAAAGGGTGACTACAACTTATAGCATAATGTACAACATATTTTATTAAACCATTCACATGAGGACATATATTTGATCCATAGGTTCTATAGTATTTATTGAGCTTTTCAACGGTCACAATATTTTGAATCCTTGATGGTGCCAATATATTAATGAACTCGACTGTACACGAAAAGAGATCTCTTAAACCTACTCCTAGAATCGCAAGTTCTAGGCACTGCCCGTTTTCCTCTCTCTACCACACAATGCACCTGTACGGTGAATCTATGAGTTGCTAAAATATTCGTTTCACACCCTTATTACCTACAAAATACAATAGAATTGAATATGAATCATAGCTATATGTGTATACAGGAATAAACTGTATTAACCAACAGCTTAATATCTTAAAAGCATCAGATAACAGAAATGTCGAATTGATTAGATAAAATTAACACATCAATAGAAATAATGTCAAACAATTGATAGTTATTAGTTAAGGAAACATATTTGAAGATTGTTTTTTTTTCTGTAATTGTGTTAGACACTTCGCAAGCCAGAAATAACAGTGATAATAATTGATGCGGCAAAGGAAGCCTGCTTTGTAAACCTTACAGCAAATTTCAGTCTTGTAGAATTTGGAGATTACAACAATTCCAAATCACTTTACTTATTATACTGCCTTGTTCATCTATACATAAAAAATAACATTGATACAGAATAACAGTTTTTAGAGTAGGTAGGCATATGAAAGTATGTACGGAACTTATAAAATAAGCATTTTTTTTTATGTCTGTTTGTGGTAAACTCCGAAACGACTGAACCGATTTCGACGAAACTTTCACTGCCCGATAGTTAATGTCACAATCTGTAACTTAAGCCTACAAAAAGTATTAGTGTACTGTGAAAAAAATTAAAAAGCAATGAATGCGGGATTAGTCCCCGCGACGAAGTCGTTATAAATAAGGCCGGCTATGTCGGTGGCTGTGGTGTATGAAGCATTTAAAATGTATTAAAACTTAAACAATGGTTAAGCAGCGTTTCTACCAGAGATATGCATCCTCGCACACCTCTGGTGGAAACGCAGCCTTGTTCTGGTACTTTGTAAATCGAGTAGCGTAACAATTCATTAAAAAAATAAAGCGATTGTAAATATTTCAATTCAGCACTTCAGTTGTTATTTCCGGTTTTTTACAATCTCCGGTTTTTTTATTATATTATAAACGTTAGCAGTTTCGATATCATGGTCAAATTAGCACTCAATTATTCAATAGATAGGTACATACAACTCATTAAAGTCAAGTCAGTATTTCTGATAAAGTATTCCAGTTTTATTGATAAACTAATCCTACTTACAATACTATAAATTAAATACGAAAATTCGTGAAGAATTGATGTTTGTTATTCTTTCACGCTAAAACTGCTGAAGAGATTATGATAAAATTCGATACAAAGGTGACTACTATTGATTGGATAAACAATTATTGTATCTGGAGTATTTTCATCCAGGTAATATGATCCCGAGGGTCACGCTGGCAGAGTCAAAAGCGCCAGCTATTTTAGGATTGATAATAAACTGACAGAATAGGAAAAAGTCTAATTATCCTTTATTTTAATTGATTACCACATAATATTATACATTTGTGAATATAGCGAAAATACACGAGCGATATAAAATCATACCCAGAAGCTCATGTAGGTATATCGTCAAATAAATAATGATTATTATTATTAATGATATCGGTCATAGAACAGTTTATCTTATCAAATAGGTACCTAGATCGATATACACATCAATTTAATTACCCTTATACAATTAGATTCCATGGTACCTACGTCCGAAAAATGTAGCCTGTGCTAAGTTTCATACAAATTTTATGCCAGATTGAGTAGCAAATATCACTACTTTTTTGAGAAACTAGACGTTTCGCCCAGGGCTCCGCTCCCGTCGTTCTTTATTTGGCCACTGCCCAGCTCCTATTGGACGTAGCGTAATGTTATATAGCCTATAACATTCCTCGATAAATGGGTTATTCAACACTAAAAGAATTGTGAAAATCGGTTCTGCAGATCCTGAGTTTACCCCCTACAACGTCACAAACGTTTTCTCTTTTTAATATTAGTACCTATATAGACGTGAAACTAGTAAATTAATTTATTAGCGTGGTTTAGCAGGTTTACACCTACATGCTTTAACAGCACAGGGAAACAATTCTCCAGTTAGCACTATAATAAATTGTTAAACAATTATATACCTAATTGCTAACAGTTGAAATAATGTAGCTGGCCTTATATTACGTCATATAATAGAATGATTAATTACAAAACGGGTTGTTTATCGTACCAATGCTGTAAGGCAATGAATTCATGTTTGTAGTATTGGTTCGATTCGACTCATTTGACGAAACGGTAAGAATTATTTTAGTGTGGGTTAATGATATTTGTTGCTACCATTTATCTACAGTTCTTGTTGCATATTGTTGTAATTTATATTTACTTGAAGGACTTAAGTAATATGTATGTAGGTACTACCTGTTTTAATAAAGCACCAAACACAACAATATTTTATTTGCTAAATACTCTACTTTGTGGCCGTATAACGAAACATAATAAAAGAAGAAATAAATATAATAGGTACATATTTAATTCTTCTTTTATTATTTGTCGGACTATACAAATATACGTACAGTCACCCACAAAAGTAGCTGAACAGTTATTTGTCTATAAATGCCTTTATAATTTGTTTAGTGCACATCTTTTTCAACATTTTTTGAGAGAGGGGCCTTAATGGCTCCCTACATAAAACGGGCGCGCGAGATAAGGCTGACCGGCGCGTGCCATTGCATCATTATTGTTTTGTATCAAAACTTTTGTTTCAGTAAAATGCGACGTAGAAAATGCAACAACAGTAACAGTTAGCTACTCATGGGCTAAAACAAAATGTTCGCCAGATTATTTGCATTATTTTGAACAGGTATAATATGCACTGTCTTAATTATTGTATTATAATTTATTAGTTCAATATCTTACTTAATCAGACTTCTCTGGCCTACACCAGTCGAGCAGCCGTTTCATAGTTTCGAGCGGTCTCTTAGAACCCAGGGAAGAGTACCAAGTCCAAATAAATTCCTTACTCGGAATTTTGACATTCAATTGGCCGTTGTCAAATGTTAGTAAATTTATATTCGGTAATGCCGTCGAATCTTCGACGTCAATCGAATTTCGAGAGGTCGTCTGTGTTGGCTGCAGGTTATATAATATATGGCCATTGCCCTGTGGCTTTTGCCCTTCATCTTTCCGCAATCGTCTTTGCTTTAAATCGGCTACGTTGTACACTGCGTGACAGGATACTCCTGGGTCTCATATAATTTAACTATTTTCAGCAGCAAGTAGTGGCATGTTCTAGTAGAACAGAGATAACAATAGACGATAATGGTACAAGCACGCTTCAAACGATCAAAGAAGCCACCAAGACTATACAATGTACTGACAAACACATCAGTTTCATTGAAGATACTGCTGCGACTGATATAAATAAAGATCCTAATGCAGCGGTGAGTATGCTTTTAACGATTACACTACGATTGTAAGTGTGTTGTTCTGGTCTTAGGCAAATTTGCTGACACCTTTTTTTACTTTGTATGACGACGTTTGATGACGTGCATAAGTATCATGTACTTGATCCAAATGAAATAAAGATTATGATTTATGACTATTATACTTGCATAGTCGGCGTTCTTGTAACCCAATAAATTTAACAATTTGACAATTAAAATGGGACCTGAATTCACCTGAGTGTCTTGCCAGGGCTTCTGAAGACTCAACAGGCAAACTTGCTGACGCCATTTTAGCTTTGTACTTACGTTGTATAAATAAATATATGACCTAATTTGATACTGTCCAAATTGGATAACAACTGCTAAATGGTAAAAAGTAGAAATTTTTTAATCATTCAGACATGCATAATATCGTAAAAAGAAAATTGTCAATTTGCGAAGTTGCCATGAGTTTTCAAGAGATCAGGAAAACTCATGGCAACTTTAATCAAATTATTTTCAGGAAAAAGCAGGTAAAGGTGGCGTTCTATGTTGTTATCTTCTGCATTACTGCCATTCTTCTATGGCCTTCTAATAATACTGTTATTTAATTAATTTTCCAGAAATCAACTCGCCACAGTCTTCTTTCTGTGGACAAAGAAGGCATATATATGTTAAGAATGAGCGTGACATCTAAGATAAATTTTAAAGCAACAGTGAGCGTTGAAATGGTTGCACCTTCCGGCTACCTCAGTGCAGCTATATGGCCACTACTGCCGGTGAGATAATATATAGTAATTTATACGCTATAATGTTTTTTTTATACTTTATTTTAGAATGTTAGAAAATAATGTTTAGTTCTTCTCCTAGCTCCACCCTGTCAGCGAACTGGACGTATGCAAATTTGCTGACACTGTTTTTCGGATAATCTGTTACATTCTTAACTTTAACATTCGAATCGTAGAGTTACTTTGTAACTTAATAAGAGATTTAATTTACAACTGTGTAAAGATAATTCCCCCTAGCGCCTAGATACATTTTATTTAGAAGTACATACAAAGTACGAGCTTACTGTGGTAAGAGTAAGAAGCCGGATAGCTGGCGCTCTTTGCCGAATAGTCGCCGACTACGATAATGGCCGGATAGTCGGCTTTACCGACTTTTCGGCCATCTCTACTTTTTACCTATATACCATGCGAAGCCGCGTAGTATTAATATAACCTTGTTCCGTCTTGTTATCCAGTTCTTCGGCGTGATGTGCGGTGTATACACCGTGCTGTGTACCGGCTGGCTGCTGGTGTGTTGGCTACAGTGGCGCGACCTACTGCGGATACAGTACTGGATAGGGGGCGTCGCGCTACTCGGTATGGTCGAGAGTGCGACCTTCTACGGCGTTTACTCGAATATTAATAGCACAGGGTGAGTTTAACTTTTAAAATCGCTATATCTTGAAAATGGTAATTCTTATGAAAAAAAAATAACAATATTTTTTTATAGATGCTATGTATTCAACAGAATAACAAGTAAACGTAAAGAATAACAACAACAAACTCTGACCTTTATGATAAAACTAACTGTTCGGCTGATAAATGCAAAAAAAATTCCACATTTGGGAACTTATAAATATTTTTTTACCCCCAATGTAAAAAGAGGAGTATGTTTTATGAAAATCGGTTCAGCTGTTCCAAGGTCATCAGCTTTTTAATTTGCTAGTTGGGATCTTAGACGCATAATGGGCATTAACTTCGTTTTCGTTTCGTTGGGATTTTTTAATTTTAAATCAAATTTTGGGAAGGAGAAAGGGAGTAACTTCTAAATCGATGAATGCCACAAATTAAAAGAAGAGGTTTGAGCACTGCGCGAAAAGGAAAATTTGAAACGAACCCTATATCAACCCGTCTGGCTAGCGTGGTATAGTAGGCTTAATTCCCTCCACAATCTTTGGTGGAGAGCCGTGCCCAGCAAGGGACATTTTAAGGGTTGAAATGATGACGTTGACCGATGAAAGACGGAGAAAACCTATTCTGCCCCCCTAGACAAGTGACAATCGGTTCTATCTATCTATTCTAAACGACATTTCACTTTAATACATTTGAACACATCCTTGACATAAGCTAACGAAATGACACGTTATCAATGTACTAATTTGACATGTCGATAGAATGGATAGATCGAATCGATTGCCACTTGTCTGCACCTAGCTAGGAGGACCGACGACCTAAAAATTTCGTTGGATCGGACTCGGACTGGATGCGGAAGACGGAGAGCCGGGTGTTAGGAGTGACTACAATAGGTTGGAATGAGGCGTTAAGGATGTGTCTGTGCTTGTTTCAGATACTTCAACGCTGAAATATACATGTTTGCTGAATGGATATCAGTCGCTAAGCGAGCCTTAGCGAGGATGCTAGTCATTATTGTGTCGCTTGGCTTCGGTATTGTCAAGTAAGTCTTTCCCTTAGAGTATCCTAATGTCTTTTTCAATTGGTGGCTTTTAATGTTATCTGTTGGTGCCTTTTTTGTAACATTATATAATTCAGATGTACCAAAAATTTAACATTTTTGAATTAAACTAATATTATTATTTTTTTTTTTTTTCATATTAAAAAAATTTCACAATCGCCAAACTGCACAAGCAGTTTGTTGATGAAAGAGGCGCTCTTACTAACTAAATACCTTATAGTTAAAATTTAAACATTGTTTCATTCAAAGTTTTACTAAACTCCAGTGAAATGGAACTCAATATTGTTTCTCTTTATACACAATAGCTGTCTTTAAATGTTTCCTACTTATGTTAATATAAAATAATATGAAACTTAAAATCTTACAATACCTACTATGAATTTCAAATTGTTACATACAAAATACAAATATTTCCTCTTTACATTATTAGTTTAGATAATTGATCTATGACGTAGTTTTGAAAATTTACAATAATGCAAGCATTTATCATATATATTTTTATAAAGCTGAAGAGTTTGATTGGTTTAACGCGTTAATATTAGGAACTACTGGTCTGATTTGGAATTTTTTTTTAATGTTGGATAGCCCATTTATCGAGGAAAGCTATATATCATCACGTTACGGCCAATAGGAGCCGAGCAGGGGCCAAATAAAGAACAACGGGTGCGAAGCCACGCGCAAAAGCTAGTTTTATATTAATGCTAAACAAAGGAAAACTTAACCAACAATGAGAATTGAACCTGTGTCTAGTGCTCTTCCTACTGAGCTATGAGGGTGGATGTCCCTGAGATCGCATTTATCTCTTGCTTGTTAACTTGCTGACGTCATGATGACGTGTGCTACTAAGTATATTTGTAACATAATAATAATATAATAATATTCTACCACATTTACACAGCGCCATCTAGTCCCAAATTAAGCAATTATATTTGCTTGTGTTATGGGTACTAAACAACTGATATACTACTTAAATACATTTTTTTTTTTGTAAATACATACATATTATAGATAATTTACACTCAGACACAGAACAAACCTTTATGCTCATCACACAAAGATTTGTCCTGGGTGGGGATCGAACCCACGACCTCCAGTTTAGCAGTCAGGGTCACTAACCACTAGACCAACAGGCCAGTCAATGTATTATTATTTATTTATGTATTATTTATTTATTTAAAACTTCATAATACAATACAATGAATTATGTACCAGGCCTCGCCTCGGGCCGGCCCTCCAGCGCGTGGTAGGCACGGGCGTGCTGTGGGGGGTGCTGGGAGGGATCAACGCGTGGCTGCGGCTGCACCACAAAGCGAACGACTCCAACCGCGACCTGCTGCTGTCCGAGGTGCCTCTCTCACTCCTCGACAGCGCTATATGCTGGTGGGTGTTTGTATCACTCGCGCATACTATGAGGACTTTGCAGCTTAGAAGGTAACTTATATTCACATACACATACATACATATCATCACGCCTTTTCCCCGAAGGGGTAGGCAGAGGTGTATCACACCCACATTTCGCAGCTATGTTTGGTCCCATGAAATAGGTGGCGAGCCTATTGTCATCAACCGAGAACGTTTATTTACCAAACTTCGGGAAAATCTAAATACTGGAATTTCCTACCCGTAAAATCGAACCCGGGACCTCTTGAACAGCAGTCGTATACACTACTCGCTGTGCCACCGAAGCAGTTACATTTACTATATATTATTTATGTCCGGTTTCTGAGCCCCTCAGTTAAAGTTATTCATCGATTAAAAGTATAATCTGGCTGAATATAAAAGTAAACAGTAGAACTAGCTTATTTATACAACAGTCATTTTTAATTTGTTTAAGTTATATATTTCATTCTATCAATAACAGCCGTTTGGCGGCTCATAAATCTGGCATTAGAGCCTTATTTCTCAAAGTATAGGTCACGCGACTCACTAGTGGGTGGCCACTTGGACAGTGAATTTTAAATGTTTTAAAAAATAAAAATGCTTGGTCTTTCATTATTCATCCTAACTAAAATTTAGGTTAATAAAAACATTCTTCTCTCTGAAAGAATCAAGAGTTGAGTCCCGAATCTGGAATATTTTGTTATGTGGGTCGCAGTTTAATCAACTTTGGGAGCCATTGATTTAGAGAGTTTCAAGCCGCATTAATCATGGATTGGGTTGCCATCCTTTTATTTATTTATTGCGGCGATATATGACATAATTTATGACGTCATGTTTTTCATTAGGTTTTTTTAAATTTCAGAAACACAATAAAGTTGTCTCTATACAGACACTTTACGAACACACTGATATTCGCCGTGATATCGTCCGTTGTGTTCATGCTCTACTCGATCAAGTCTTACAGAGTACTACAGTGTATCACCGTGAGTATTAACTGTGTTATACTCAATGTTTTATTTGCATTGCATTGCATTATAATTATGATTATCATTATGGACCCTGTCGGGCATAGCAAAGGAAGAGGGCTTTAGTTGTAAGATTGAATTGCTATAATAAAAGACATAATTGTTAATAACTTATTCGACATAACTGTAACTTATAGTATAGTTAAAATCTCGCTGCAGACTTGGTCATAAATCATAATCGGAGTAGGGATGTGCGCTAGTTGCGCGCGCGCAATGCCATTATCGATAAGTTTCCAATGTGTCCATTGAAAATTGGCCATTTGCCCAAGCCCATTGAAATTTTTTTTAAAGACAACGCCCGCACTAGGGAACAAGCCCTGTGTCGCGGGGAGCTTTACAAACATGAAACTAACGGACACAAAGTACACCCAGACTAGAAACAAATATCTATGAATCACACAAATATTTGTTTTATATGAGGACGGCAAGACAGAGAATTATAAATTTATAAACGTAAATTCTCCGGTATCTAGTATTAATAAGATATCAATTTAGTTCTGAAACCAAGAATGATGCATCTAAGGGATTGTGTTTGTTTTAGAACTTTTAAATCCGGACACCAGTTTGATATTATGCCCAGCCAGTCTGCAAAAACATTGATATTCAAATTGTTCTAAATTTAAATCGTGATTGATAGATGTCTTTTTTTTTCTCTAAATGTTGCCATTATAATAAAACGTTACAGGAATGGAAGGAAGTTTGGATGGATGAGGCATACTGGCACATTTTGTTCGCTAGCGTGTTGACTGTGATCATGGTGTTGTGGCGTCCTACCAACAACAATCAGAGATACGCTTTCACACCACTTCTAGACAACGCTGAAGATGATGAAGGTATTTTTATTTTTTGATAATATTATTCCTTTTTTAAATTATTCTTTATTCCTTAATGCGGTTCAAGGAACAATTTCTGAGGCGCGCGGGACTTTACCAACATACAATTAATGGACAAGTATACCCAGACTGTTGACTATGAAGTCATCTTGTGTGGGAATCGAACTTACGACACTCGAACTCATCTCAGTAAAAAGTTTTGTGATGTATTGTGCATAAAATATTTCAATGTAATATAATTAAAAATAAGATAAATAGTAAGTATTGTTGATTTAAAACGAAGGTCCTACGATTTAGGCTGCTGGCCCATAATATGTATGAGCTGCAAAGAAGTAAAATAATTCTCAACTTAAAATCCATATTTGAATTGCTCCTGAGTTTTGTGACGATGATCTTTTTTATTTCACAGAAGAAGAAGAACAATTCGTCAATGACGCATACGGCGTCAAAATGCGAGGTACGAACAGTAATAGTGATGGGCTGGACGGCCGAGACCCAGAGCCCAACACTAACTCCCTCGACTCTGATCTCAGATGGGTGGAAGAGAACATCCCTACTAGCACACTGCCCCTTCTCGATTCAGATGAAGAAATTATAAACACTAAGTTTGAAGTGTCCAAAATGCAGTAATTACATAAGTGAAGTGTATAAAGTATTATCGTAAATGTGCAATGAATTTTTATTTAAAACACATAATAAATTGTGAAAATGTCTGTCTTCTTTTATTTAGGTCCAAGAGTTGAAACAAACGAAAATCAGACATAATTTTACGTTAAATTCCAAAAAAGATTAGATAAAAAATTTAGGAAAAAATAAATGTTTTAAGCTTTTATTTGTGTTAGCCTCAGATGGCTTTCACAACTGTACGCGGAGTGATGTCGGCGAGTAGAAGACTCAACGCCAGCCAAAGTATTCTAAAGTTTACGAATAAATCGACGACATGTTAGCTTTTGGACTATACCAACCTTAAAAATTGAACTCATTATATAATAAAAACTAAAAATCTAGTAAATCTGACTTGGTGTCAAATGTCGACTAATTACCGACTAAATTTGGGAGCAATCAGATCTTTGCAAGGTGCCTAGTTTTTGAGATACCTATTAACCTATAAGCGGCCAAGTTGGGGAGACTCCCCAGATCCACCCCTTACAATCAATGATTTTGTTATCAAAGTTAAAATCAATGATAGGTAGCTTGCTCGCATAGAAAGTCGTTCAGTAAATACTGCCGTCATTTTTTAGTTAAAGGAATAATATGATTAAATTCAGAATTAAAAACAAAACAGTGGCTTCCTAACTTTTATTTATACATACACAATTAAATATATTTGTTCTTTAGACACATTCTTTGGTATATAAAATATAATATTGGTATATGGCCACAAATCATTAGTTAAAATGGAAGTTTTAATAGAATTCAGTCGTATAGCGTAAATGGAAATCAGTAATACATTACAACAATAAATAGTTAAGAAATTATAACCTAGTCTATAATTAAAATACTTTGTGCTCTCTCTTACAAATGTAATGGAAAACTTATTGGAAATTAAAATTAGGACTACAAAGTAAGTTTTTCCCTATATCATTAAAATATGATTGTTTTTAACATTTTACAACATTAAACATTCGCTATGTTTATAATATTTACCCGATTGGTGTACAAGAGTGAGATCCAGCCCTTAAATATTGAATTAAAAAATATTAAGTTACTAAATTCACCTTTACTTACTTCATTTTCTCATTTAGCGAATAGGTTTGCACATTTTCATTTATTAAATACCTGTCAAAATTTTTAAAATTCCGCCAAATATGGAATTGAACGGACCAGTGTGAAATAATTTACAACTACCTACTTACATACTGTAGATATTTATATTCACACTGATTTTTATTCATCTGCTTACGAAAAAGGAACAATGACACTACTTTTGTAGCACCTTTCCTATTGTTTATAAATCTCATTAGTATGCGAGGGGCGCCATAACGCGGACGCACGTATACGCGTTAAGGTACATAAATTTATATATTCCTAATTTGGAATTTTAATCACTACAAAATTAACTTCACTGCCTTACACGTTAGGTTGTAACGATTATAACAAAAACTCATTATTTTTTAATTCATTAAATATTAAGTTAAAATATTAAATGGATATTAGGTTCCAGACTGAAATGATCTTTATACCTACATAAATATGATTAATTTTTCAATATCGAAACAATCGTTTGCAATAACTTTGTTTCAATCTAGTTTGAAGTCAATAAAATTTATAATTTAATACTAAATAAAATAGCCACTGTATACATAGTAACATTTCACAATGTTGAATATCTCCAATAAAATGCCATATCACGACCATACACTCTTATATACATTACAGGAAGCTTGAATGAAATAATGCTAATTAGTTATTATCATAATAAAAGTCGTAATCTTCCGGTTCATCTGGGATCTGTGGCGGGTCCTTGGGAATGTCAATACCCTCCGCATCAAGTAGTCGCACTTTGATATCCATTGACAATAATGTTTGTAAATCATTCTCAAAGGATTTACTTGACATTTTCTCTTTCAATAATGCATTTACACCGTCTGTCCAATAATCAAATATTTGTTCATCCGGTGCAACAAAGTCTAGTGACGTAATTTCTGAAGATTTGAGGATCAATGAGAAAGCTAAGTGAGGAGTTATCTTGCGCCCTCTTAAATCTTTCATATGTGGGCAGTCTTTACCAGTAATAACACACTTTATGTCAACAACTGCAAGTTTGTTACCCAGCTCTTCAAGGCTAGGAGTACTTTTCTCATCACAGTCACCATAGTGCAACACTTTGTGATTTGGAGAAAGACGAACAAACCAAAATTTGTCTTTTATTCTCTGGCCTCTGGAAGAATATTTCTTAAACCTTGTTCCTCCCACTAAGACACCTAATCTTTGCTGTTGAATGAGATCAATAATTTCTGGTGTAATTTTCTCTTTTAACTCGACTATAGGCCGAGCATGTGACTCCCAAACCTCTCTATTATTCCTTTCTTGTTGCCATAACTGGGTAATTTCTGCATATGGTAACTGATTAACCTTTACTCGAAATTTGTCAAATCCCTTGGGAGAAGATGACAGTGCCCTGCTTATCTGCTCGCGGACAACACTGGATACTTTGATAAAGTCTTCTGTTGTGGCTCGCATTTCCTTCCAAGTTTTATTTAGAAGGACTATGCAGATACAGAACAGTTCTTCAAAAGGTCTGTCATGAGTAAAGAGTAGGGGATGGTATGTCTGTCCTTGTTCACTTGGAGCTTCACCAATATGTAAAATGTCACACAGTAATTTAACAAGTTCCACACTAGTCTTGCCAAAGGGACATTCATGCTCATCAGCTCGACAGCTGTTCTCTAACACAATTTTTGTGTAATCCTCTGAATAATTTCTTCCAAAATAAAGCATGCAGTCCAGTGCCAGCACTCCAGGTGGAACCTCATTAAAATCTTTGATTGGATCAATCTCACATTTAAAGCCAAGTTTTTTGAAGTCAGATTTTGTAAATGTGCCTCCTAGAGGACGCCTCATTGTGACCTCCATATTAGGGTTATTATCTGTGTCAAAAGCAATTTTACGCAGTTCCTTAATTTTTTCCTGTGATTCTTGTTCCTGTGCATCTGCTCTTAGTCTCATCTTTGGTTCTAGCAAACCAAGCATAAGAGATTGTAGGATGTAAAGTTGATGTGCCAACTCTGTGCCCAAAGACTCCTTTGTGTCTGTCTTAGAACACTCATGTGCACCAATGAGGTTCTCATATATGATGCTTCGAACTTGCTTGGAAGAGAGAGTAGCAGCAATTGATTTTCTCCGTGTCATGTCTGCTTTGGAAAATATAGCATTTATAAGAGCTATAACATTCTGTTGAAACTTACAATCTTGTTTGGGATTCTGCAAGTGTTGTATTAAACTTGGTATAGTTATTTCTTTCTCTACATGTGAATTCTTTGAACTATTAAGTACTATGTTTTCAAGAATAGATAAGCAGCATTGTATAACTTTTGGATCTTGTGCAGTTGCCTGGTTGTTGATGAAACTTGCAATTTTATTTATAAATTGGTTTTCAAGTATGTCCCAAAATATAATGCCATGGTCCATGAGTTCAACGAACGTAATAAGAGCATACTTCAGTGAGTCATCTTTAAATCTACCATGTTCAATATTATTTATGATTAAAGTTAAACCTTTTTTGCTGAAAAACTCTTCCGCAAAAGTGAGATCACTGCTTAAATTAGATAACTTAGTGAGGGCAGCGCTCTGTTCGGCGGGGGAACCATTGTTTATCTTGCCCAGGATATCCTGCACAGTTTTCGCAGGCGATAATTCGAGACGCAAAACTGACCCGTTTTTTATTTCATTTCTATTTTTCTCTGTAATGTAGTTCTGGTTGTTGGTCTCGGAGAACTGTAGAGCGTAGTTTTCAGGGTCAGGGAGACCCCAAGGCTTGCACAGAAGCTGAATAATGCTCGATAAAGGTTGACTTTGATCGAACTCTATAAACTGTGGGACCTTGTCGGGGGCATTGAGCATTTCCACGGCGATTTTCACAATCGTGGAATCCTTTTCTCTCGTTGCCGACGGCATTTTGATTGGTTTTGTAGACATTTAATTGAACATTTGACACGAAGACAATCAACACAACACACCACACCTCGCGTTATGACGCGCTATTTTCCCGTAAATAAATGACAATGACATCGACGTTGTCAAAAGTGACAAACTTTCTTACCATAGGTACGTTTGGTTTACATGTGGGATTGCGTTATGTTTCTTTCATTTAAAGAACAGTTTTTATTATTTAAACATTATGTACTATGCGAGTCAAATAAAATTTATTTATTTATTATCAACATACAACTATTTTTACAGGTTTTCCCTAATGCAATAGTGTAGCTATCATACTAATAATATTTCTTATAAGCTAAAATATATAAAGTTGCCCTTGTGAATTCACTCAGTGTACAATAAAATAAATCAATTTCCTCTGCTACGAGGTTGAGAGTGTGAAACGCGCGCGACATCAAAAACACGCAAAATAACACTTGTAATAAAATAACATACTTAACTAAACGAAATACTTGTTTTGCCTATTTTATTTCTGCTGGCTGTACAAAAATGTGTTGTGTGTGTGTTTGCAAAACGCTGTCAAATGCGATCCCATTGTTATTTTTTGACTGGCCTGTTGGTCTAGTGGTTAGTGACCCTGACTGCTAAGCCGGAGGTCGTGGGTTCGATCCCCACCCAGGACAAATCTTTGTGTGATGAACATAAAGGTTTGTTCTGTGTCTGGGTGTCATTTATCTATAATATGCATGTATTTACAAAAAAAATGTATTTAAGTAGTATATCAGTTGTTTAGTACCCATCATCATCATTATCATCATATCAGCCCAATGACGTCCACTGTTGAACATAGGCCTCACCTAATTTCCGCCAAATTCCTTAGTAACCATAACACAAGCAAATATAATTGCTTACCTTGGGACTAGATGGCGCTGTGTGAATGTGGTAGAATATTATTATTATATTATTATTATTATTTGATTAGCATAGTACGAATTCATAAAAATATAAAGCTTTTGGAGTAAAATAGTTTTATTACATGCCTAAACTAGATGTTTTATGGATCTAGAAGTAAATAGAATAGCCTAATTGACTATTTATCTAACTCATAAATAAACGTCTATATATATTATGCTGCGACGTTGACCCTTTGACGTTCATAGAAATATATTTTCATCAACACAATTAAACTAGCAATGCGATCCTTGTCGATATCCTAACGTGTTGAACTGTTGACCCAGTCATAATATAAGTCATGTTAGTGGAACAAAGATATAGACATTGATATAACCGTGATCGAACAAACAGGACAGTTTTCTAGATTTTAAAATGTTTATTTATATTTTCTTGTCTATTTTAATACCACAAGCTGTGTTTTGTTTTCGTTGTGATAGAAGACCTTATGGTTCCATCACGCACTCTTCAGAGCCTGATGGACGATTTAAGCTGGTTGTTGTTGGTCTTGATACAGATGCTTACATTCCTGATCAACTATATACTGGTAGCTATTATTTTTATTGCACACTTCTTAATTTAAAGGCTTGAAAGAAACAACACACCGTCATAATGTCTTCAATTCAAATTTGCCGCGTGATTTAACATTTTGGTACCTACCTACATATTGTAATTCATGGCTAGCTATCTAACTAGGTACCAATGGCTGTAAAATTCTTTCACTTCACCTTTTATTTCATGGTAGGCAAAGGAATTTGGAGTTAATATGGCGATGCACCACCTTGTAGCTACTCTCATTTCTACAGGCGCTAGTTATTTTGTGAATCTATCACCATATCAAAGTTCCCAATAAAATATATTTTATTAGGATACACTCGAAGCCAATGATAGAATGGGCGGTTCAAATTGATATATATAGATATAACATCTTAATTGCTTTAACAGTTCAAATAACAGCGACAGACGATTCCACATTTACTAGCTTCATGATATCATCGGAAGGCGATACTAGAAGAGATCCGAATAATCCTAGACGAATGATCTCCCTGTCGCCTGGAGAGCTGAAGCCTATAACAAGTACTACTGCAAAGTCTAGCGAGAGGTGTCCGTATTCGTTAGAACAGACCATGACGTCATCAAAGTCTTCTGTCGATGTAAGTAAATTTTTCCGCTTTTTTTAAATATTAAAGATTTGTTTTATCTTGATTGTACTTTAATCGCCTTCGATTTTTATACATAAACGAACTGAATACCTACCTGAACTAAATACCTTAAGGCGAGTTCCCTTCTTCGCAGCAGGTTAGATTATTTTAATATTTTTAACAGGTACACTGGCAAGCACCTTCCTCTGGTAATGGTTGTGTGTCTCTCCGAGCGATGGTAGCCGAGAACGATGCCGTGTGGTTCGAAGACGGCGGTCCGTTAACTAAGAAGCTCTGTGAGGATATGAGGCAGCCGGATGATGTCGCACCGCAAGTTAACACTGAGTGTGGCATTTGTGATGAAGCTAAGTATGAAGTAAGAAGCCGTTACTTTACTACCCCCAAAAATATAGCCGTTAAAATTAGTGTGACTCACATTAATGTCATATCTTTGTGTTCAGAAGGTAGAGATGTATATATGTGGGATCCATGAAATATAGAGCTCGTCCATCGCTATTAATCGATAAAGTTTTAATACTTACACCTAGTAAAACTTTATCAAGTAAATTTTAAATAACGGATGAAGTTTGCGGTTTCTGTCTGAAATTTACATCCCCATGACATTGGTAGAAATACTTACATACTTTGACCCGATCGATATGCGTTCCATGTTTTCGACAGTTCAATTCTCTCAAATCAATTTTATAAAAGCGTCCCATTAATCACACCAAACACTATAATCTCTGAAATTTTATCACCAGCTAACATTCACCGGAATTTGGTCTCGCAACACTCATCCTTATCTGTACCCTGAGAACGACTGGGTGCCAAAGTATAGTGATCTTGTCGGTGCATCGCACAAAGATGATTACATTCTATGGACTCCAGGAGGTTTCGCCAGTGATGGCTTCCAAAATGTAGCAGAACATGCTAACACAAGTTCGTTGGAAGCAGAACTGCGTGAGAAGGTAAGGTATTATAATAAAAAGTATTACCTATTTGAAAACGAACTAAAGCCCTGTTTCAGGACTGGCAGATATATCGCTAAACTAGTTATCAGAGAGTTATGTGACAGATAGTTTATCAGACACTTATCTGCCGGTCGTGAATCAGGAAATTAATATATAATATAATATAGATCTTTATATAAAACTCGTAAAATAATATTAATTTAATTGCTTAATGAAATAGGTCGGCGATGGAATTCGAACGATAATAAAAGGCAAGGGGCATGGCTATCGCAAAATGAGTCTGCCAACTTACTCTTTCTTCCGTGTGGACAAAGAGAACCATCTCTTCTCAGCTGTTGTGGGTCTCTCTCCCTCTCCTGATTGGTTCTTAGGCGTGAGCAGGTTTGAATTGTGTCAAGCGGATAACACTTGGCTGCCTGAACGAGAGCTGAATCTTTATCCTTGGGACGCTGGGACTGATAGTGGCGTTTCGTATGAAGTAAGTATCTATTTCGAAATGTATATGTAATTTTCACCCTTACAAGTATATAACATACTCGTTGGGTATCCGGAACCGCCCACACGCTTTAGCTTACGAAAAAAATCGCAGCGAATTGTATGAATTATTCGAACTACAATATAATCATCCTAGTAGCTGTACAATACCACTGTTGGACATAGGTCTGTTATAAACACGATGTTTATGAGAGCAAGCAGTCGCTTGTTTATCTTTCTGAATTTTTGTACCCTAAGAAGAAACCCGGCGTCCCCCTAAACCATTGGTAGGCACCTACACTTTTAATAGTAGATATAATTAGCTACGACGACATGTATTATGATGGCGAAGATATCAACCTTGCAAATTAATTAATTAAATAGGACAGACGTTCTCGTTAGTGTCTAGAATTGGACACTGAATTAATATCATATCAAGTACCTATTGAATACGTCCAGTGTCGGGTTGCAAGTTCAATCGTTTAAATGGGTAATGAAACGAAAAATTTACAATATTTGGTTAACATAAAATGGCATTACCCAAAACGCTCTCCAGGTACAGGAGCGAAGATCCTTGACCAGAAGTGGGACATTAATAGGTTTTTAATTTATTTCTTTAGGTCTATACTCGTAATAGGTACCCAAGGAGTTGGCAGATGTGCATAACATCCACATTTCGACAGCTATCTTAGGTTCAAACAGAGGCCGAGCCTATTAGCTGAACATATTTCTTGAACTTAGGACATCTTGCGCAAGAGTCCGATAACAATAACAAAATTTTTAAATCGAAGACACCCATTCATTTTCGTAGGTCTCTATCATTCGCTTAATATCTTGCAGTCACCAAATTTCGCAACGTACCCCAAAACCGCCATTTCTCGCGTTGAGATGAGCTCATACGACAAGAACTCGCCGTTTTATGAAATGGATATAAAGGATATGCATCCGTTTGGAAAGTTTCATATCAAACTGATCAGGACTTACCACAGAGAATGTCCGGAAGAAAGCACAGGTAATTTTCGATTCGATCCAATAGTAATTTACGATTAATAAGAAAACTGGTTTAAAGCTTAGGCAGTTTTTATAGTACCGATTCAGTGCTAACATATACATGACGCGTGTGTGGTAACTTAAATGTCATCCTAGGGCTAAGGACCTTAGGATGACATTTAAGTTACTGACTTAAATGTGGCTGACTTTTGACAGACCAATTATTGTGTAAACTCTCCCCGTAGATCTTACAGTAGACGTGTGCAAGCCTAAGTTGCATAACTAAACTACTTATAGGTGCGTAGTTTATGTTTTGGGACATAACCAAGACACTATACAAATGCTCGTATCCTCAGAAGTTCTTTTTCGACTTCGGCGAATTAAATAAAGATATTGAATACATTAGCCTCCTACTTTAGCAATGCTGTAGTCGGATAAAAGTGATGCAATATGATCTTCTTTCTAGATGAAACACCAACAACGGGTGAAGAAGGTGAGCCAAGTAATACAGGTGAAGAAGAAACAAAGGAAGAAGCAAGTGAAGAAGATAAGTCGCAGCCTCAACCGCCTTCCAGGTACCAAACAGAAATAGATAGCAGCGACATTGGGGGGTGAGGCTAACACTAGTTCACTGATGCATGTTTTAACTTGTGGTCGATTCTGCTAATTTACACACATCGATAGCAGACCGATGGACCAATCACAGGCCAGCAATATGGCGTGATTGACTTAGTAAGCCAATCACAGCTGTCGAATGATACCATCGGCTTATGATTGTGTTAGCAGACTTGGCCCCCTATATTTCACATCTTAACTATGCTATTGAACCGCTTTGGTGAATGTTATTTAACATGTTACGTATTTATAAAATCGCCATTTTTACTCAAAAGCTGAAAAGATCAATGTCTACCAAGAAAGTTGTAGGTTCCTGATCTACTTGGTCTCAACGAGTTGAATATGACAGACCGATACCCATACCTTACCTACTAACTCGCGCAATGTGTGAGTGTAATCTGAATAAAGTGTCAGTAAGAGGGATGCTGATGTAGCATTGCTGTCGTGCCAAAATCTTAAGTAAAGAACACCCTCTTGTTGCAAATTCTACAAAACTTGGTTGAAAAATACAATTCGCCCTATAGTAGGTTCATTCGAGACGAAATTAATTTCGGAAATGATTAATAAATGTATTTAAAACCGATACGTATTTTAAGATTTTCTTTTATGGTAGGTAGTTTGAAACTGATTAATAATGTTACAATTTAGCGAAGACTCTTCAGAAGTAACAGAGCTGGTGCCTGAAGTAACATGTCTGATGACCAACTGGCAAAATTGGAGCGCGTGTGAAGGTGACTGTATCGACGGCAAGGTGGTGGGTTACAAGTGGAGGGAGAGATACCACCTCGTTGATGGAGTTCCTGTAGAGAAATATGATCCGATTGTAAGTGCTTTTCAGCCTCTCTAGACAGGTGGCAATCGATCGATCTATCTATGCTATCGACATTTCAAATGAGTACAATGATCACGTGACATATCGATAGCTTATGTAAGGAATGTATTGAAGTGACATTTAAATATTTCGAATAGGATCAGCGATTTGCCACTTGTTTATAGAAAGTAGACACATAATTATGTTCAATAGTTTGTACGACTACTGCATTGAAGGTCCCGTTTTCGATTCGTCAGACCAAATTACTTATATTATGATTTACTGTTTTAAAACTAACATTACCTAAGAGTCTGGCAAGTGTCTGTCTGTTAATAGCAATTAGTCACATTATTATGTTATATATATGCCTCCTAGTAAGTGAGACGTTTACCATAATCATTTTATTTATTATAAATTATTATTAACAAATAGCCAAATACCTACATCTCACTTCTGGATAGGAAGGAAAAGAATATAGGTACTGGCCAAAGGTAGCAGTATGTAGCTGTTCAACATCCTTATACTCCCCATCATACCATCCCGCAAATACCGCCGCGCAACCACAACTCTTTAGCATCGCACATATTGTCATAAACTCGAAGACACGTCCACTTTATGTTATATCCTCTTAGGCAAAGCACTCTCAACATAAGAAACTACCGGTGCCAACCTACTGCAAAGCACACTTCGATACAATTGATCAGGAGGAGTGCGAGGCAGAGTGTCCTGAGGAGACGACTGAAGAAGAGGAAGAAGTAACAGGTAAGAACTTAAGACCATACAGGGAAGGACCAAATTATTATAACTTAATGACTACTTGAAGAAAAATAACATTTGCATTCGTTCTCGTTCGCCTGTCGGCGAAACATGATGTTTCTTATATGCTGCTGACTGCTTAATAACAACATTGTCGACCATGTTTCGAGCAAATAAAAATTTTGAATTTGAATTTGACCGTAAATTCTTAGAGCCCTAGACTCTACCACCCTTTTTACAAAAAATAAAATTAGCAATAAACCAGGTTTAAAATGACAACTTTGACACTAAAAACAATGTCTTATGTAAATTTAAACCTGGTTTAATACTTAGTCCATATTTTGTAATAAGTGGGTACTTGACGATCATTTATATTATGAAACTAATAGTTATTTTGTCATTGGATTGTTTTCTACAATAAAATATTGGGGCTATAATTCTAATAGTATATCCCCAGTACTTATAGCCCAAAAATCCCTGAATCTAAATCCGCTTCAGACCTTCTCTGGCATATAACTTTAAAAATATTTCGTTAGCTAAACTTGTTAAGAAAAAAATGTACTTATTAGTTTTTGGTAACTAGGTATGTACCATTTCTATTTTGCAGTTGAACGTCGAATAATGGGGCCTCCGAAACCAGGATCAAGTTGGCACAAACGAAGAGCATTGAAAATAAATATGTTTTAATAATATAATTTTATATTTAAAACACAATCAAATGTTCTAGATTTAAAAAATCATTTTATTTTGTAATACACTTATCCGTGACTAAGCGTATTCCGTATAAATGTATTAGTATAACTTTTTACCTATCCTTATTCTGAAAATGTAATAATAACTAAGATATACCGTCTTGGTATAACGAATGAAATTTAATTAGGTATACCTAAACTTATTTAAGTGTCATTTATTTGAAGCCTAAAAACCCCAGAGAAGCTTGGCAACGTTACTGGTTATTAGAATCTTTAGATAAAGTATAACTTTAGGTATCTAGATTAGAGCATTTTGGGGCCAGGCTATTGATGCCGACATACCTACTTTATAAACAACACCTACAGCATACATGATGCATCACAATAATAAATTAATCATTCATTTTATTACGACGCAGCAAAGATCATTTTCGCTTGCATTATAAATTACTCTATCAATTAAAGTGAATTAGGTAGGTGTTATAAGATCTGCTATGGGATCATTCAACTAATTGTGAGTGGTCAATCTAGTAGCAGGACGATGTGGGAACACGAAACACCTGTGTTAAAGTCATTTTAAGATATTATATACATTTCAAGAAAATGCGTCGTGAGATTTTCGGTGAGTAAATCTTAGATAATTTCACAATAATAAGTACAGCACAGACGAAACCCACATACCCTAGAAGAAATTCTAAGTGCATGTCTGATCCACCAACCCGCACTAGGCGAGCGTGTGTGGATTATGGCCTAAACCCTCTCAGCTCTCTAGATAGAGGAGAGGAGACCCAAGCCCAGCAGTAGGAATTAATGGGTTGCTGATGATGATGATGAATAATAGCGGGTAATACCCGTTCAAATTGAGCAGCTCGCCTGGGGAATTAAATGGCTACATAACAGAAGACTGCAGCCATAATAACAGTGTCGTGTTTCTGCTGGTGAGTCTGCAGTAGTCAAGAGCTCATTGGGAAGGGAAGGGGTTTTAACACCAACGTTGGCTATACTCGACAAGTGCAAGCGTGGCCTGAGCGCCGATGTCGGCTATAGTGCCTATGGTCGACAAAACTGAGGGCTTTAAAAAATACAAGTTAAAGATATTAAATCGTCAAAAACAGTAAGGTTCCAGCGATCATTCCTCCCACGTTCGTGCAGGTTCTGGGGTGAACTTCCTACAGCGGTGTTTCCTGAGCGCTATGACATTGTATGTCCTTCTTCAAACGAGGTTTAAAGAGAGCTATTCTCAACGTCAATTGTCAACGTCCATGAGCGGCGGTAACCACTTACCATCAGGTGGGCCGCTTGCTCGTCTGCCACTTCAGGCAATAAAAAAAAATCATTAATTTTATATGTTTTATTACTAAATCTATTGGGATTGAATAAAAAGGGTCGGCGAGGCGCATGTGATGCTCCTAGTGTTGTACGCGTCCATAGTCTACGACACCACTTATCATAGTTTTGGGTTGATCATCTCTTAAATTGTACTCAATGGCTTTACCACCTCCTTTCGGGTTAGGTACACCTACTTTGGGTAGGTACATTTTATTTGCAATTAATTGCATGTTAATTGCCACCAATTAACTAACAATTAATTAATTTTAATTGTAAAATATAATAATTAAAGTAAGTAATTTTCCAAAATTAACATGCAATTAATTGTTAATTGCAATTTATTAAATATGAGCCCATATCATAAAAGGATAATTTGGAAAATAAGCTTGTTTACCACCATTATTTAGACGTCATCGATTGATGATGATATTTCTTTTAAAGGCGTCTGCCAGGCTATATACATAGTATTGGTGCTGAAGTATTGTTTGTGTGATGAAGTGGGCCCCTGCGATCTTCGTCCGTTGGGTACGAACACGGCACCACTGCCTCCCGACAACCGCTTCCAGATAGAAATGAAAGAAATCAGGGACAACTTGTATATTCCAAAGCGACAATATGAAGGTATCTGATTTCTGAAGAAAGAAATATATTTTTGGATATACCATGCTTTTCTGCAAAAGGCCAAAACCTTTGCAAACAATTTAATATATTTGCTTACAAATTTTAATTTAAGTGGGATACTGGTTTCCTTTCTGACACTGCCGTTAATGGAGTGATACACCAATGTAGCCAAGATCAGGGAAGGAACTACTTATACTTAACATTCTGTATCTATATATAGGTACAGATGCTTAAAGATATAATACTGTTTTGTTGAGCATACATCTTTGAGTGTCTATCTCAATCTAACTCATACTAATACCTATAAATTTTTCCAGTTCGTTTATTTTCGCGAGACGATGTATCTACCTTCATTGCGTTTACATTGTCTCTGCTACCGGACACTCAGTATAACAAGATTAATCCGAGGAGACCTACCATACTTATGTCTGGTACATTGGAACTCCATCCAGACTCTAATAACACTAAATACAGTCGACGATGCAAAAATGCTATAATTCAGTCTGATATTACGCCGAAGAAGGAAGCAAAGGTAGGTAAACTTAAAGCTAACATTCGTTATGCCCACGTTAAAAAAACAAAGAATGTTTTCGTCGATCAATCATCAATACATGAGAATAAATTAATCCGCCAATCGAAATCCAGTATCCCTCATCTTTTAACGAATGAGGGTGATACTCTGATCACCGGTTTAAGTACGACGAAATACTGCTATCCCTTTCAAGTGAAACGTGAAGGACATTGCATTGATAAAGATATTAAACATAGGTACTAATTGTGGTATCATTTATCAAAACTGCGGTAGGAGTAGCAACCTTCCTAGTTAAAATTTAAATAATTTATTCTTAGGTCCTCTGGAATGCTCCAATTAAGGATAATAAGTGTGTAACCATATTCGCGCTGGTGGCTGTCCAGCCAGATGTATGGTACAACTACGAGGGTCCTCTCTCTAAGAAAGTGTGCGAGGATACGCGCAAAGATGATGATATGTTGCCTATGGAAAATAGCAACTGTCAAGTTTGTGAAGATGCCAGGTATCAGGTAATACATGCCCTCATCGTTGACGAAGTGGCTTTTAAATGTAGACTGCTAAGCTAATAGAAATGAAATGTGATCAATGACTTGCTCCGGTCACTTATTTTACCCTATTTTTTTATTAAAAATAGTTTGAGTTACAAACCACAAAGCAATATTAACTAAGTATAATTTAGCTATATAAAATAAGTCATTACTTATATGTCTCACAGTCAAAGAACTTATATCTCCTAACTAGTTAAAAGATATTTAATAAGTTCCTTGCTCACAGTAAATGTCAATAATGTTAATAATCTGTGTTTCTTGTAGGTTACGTTCCGGGGTATGTGGTCTCACAACACACATCCCTTAATGTTTCCTGAGACACAAGACTTGGCCAGATTCAGTGACATCGTCGGCGCATCTCACAGCAAAGACATTTACGTGTACAAATACAACTTCGAAGCCAGCGATGGTCTCAAGATGTTGGCTGAACAAGGAAACACTACCAAGCTCGAGTTGGAAATATTGGATTATGTAATACTTTTATTAATTACCAATACTATGATCCTGCTGACGTATGCGGCAAATAAAAATGCACCTTTGTAGAGCATTAAGCATCTTTGGCTATCAATGGGTTATCAATAATGCAAGTAGGGTAGCTTACTTACGTAGGTACTTTAGAAAGTTACACTTTGGAGAATCACTGTTGGGCTGTTCTAATTCTGTCTTTTGAGATAATATAATGAAGTTATTATTGTATTGTGCTTTAGATTTCCCAGTTAACAGGCATAATGGCGTAATTTTACACAGTTTGCTTGTTTGCTAATCATAAATTTACCAACGTTTCAGCTAACCAATGATCCAGAGCATATGTTCGTCCGGACCTTGATCAAGGCATCTGCCCCACCTCATACTAACTTATCGACAGTAGCGAGCTTTAGAGTAACCCGGCGTCATCACCAAGTGTCTCTAGCCACAGCCATCTTGCCTTCCCCCGATTGGTTCCTTGGAGTGTCCAACCTTGAGTTATGTGACACCAACACCAATAGATGGGCCGAAAATGTTACTTTAAACTTATATCCAATGGATGCCGGGACAGATAGTGGAAAGAAGTTTGAGGTATGTGACCACGCAACAGGAATTTAAATTTTATTAATATTACTAGGTATGAAAATGGCAATAAAAACAAAATTAAAAATTTTGAAAAAACCCACGACGAGAACATCTTTACAAAATAAGAAACGTAAACGTCGTTAAATAACTTTATTTTAAATCCCCGACGAAAAGAAAATAAGTAAGTAGCGTAAAAACAATCCCAAGAAAATCCGTCGGGGGCTGCCATACCCTGACTTGAAATGAACGAAAGTATTGCAGTTTTATGTATTTGATACCTACCTAATTATTAACAATATTTAGTTTACGATATATATTTTATACTAGAAACAGTAATGATATTGGCAGCCCCCGACGAATTTTCTTGGGATTGTTTTTACGCTACTTATTTTCTTTACTGTAAACTGTAAACATAAGTTTGTTTAGTCTATTGCAGCGCCCCCTGGCGAAAAAATACAATATCGTGTATCCAAAAGTCATCCTCGAGAAATAACAAATACATTACAGAAAACCGTATCGAAATCGGTTTAATCGTCTTAAAGATAGGAGGGCACAAAGGTTTCAATGAAATCTACATAGGTTTGCCTAGTCTATTGCAGCGCCCCCTGGCAAAAAAATACAAAATCTTGAATCCAAAAACCATCCTCGATAAATCACAAATACATTACAGAAATCCGTATCGAAATCAGTCTAATCGTTTTAAAGATATGAGGGCACAAAGGATTCAACGAAATCAGTGTATTGTAGCGCCCCCTGGCGAGCTATTAACATAACACCTATCTAATAACCTGTCCCCAAGAGCCGCACACACTTTACAGAAAACCGCATCTAAATCGGTCAAACCGTTTCCGTGATATATGGCATTATGTTGGAACACACAAACACACAGCCTCTCACCCCAAACGCATATACCGTCTCCGCTCCGTCGCCGCGTCGTGGGTAAAAAATAGCTTGCTATTGCATAGTTTTTTTATGATAGCAATGAATGTAGGGTAAGCAATTTTATCATTTGCTTGGTTGTAATGATCATTTTATTTTAATTCCATTCACGATTTCGTAGTCAGCAAACGATGAAACATCACCAGCACAGCCCATTAAATCAGCGAATATAGCACCAGGAGTAAAACCAGAAGATATCAAGCCGTTTGCCAGGGTATTGTTCCATTTGGTGCGAACCTACAAAACGAGTAATTGCAGTGAAGAAGATGAGGACACTGAAGATACAGGTATTGATAGATTAGATTTTTAGATTTTAGATATTCTTGGACTTCTTCGGTACCTAGTTATTTATTTAATGGTAACATTTTTATAAAAAAAACATTTGCAGCTACTGCAGGCCCTGACGAGCCTGAAGACCGAAGCAATGCCGGCGAAAACAATGAGCCATCATGGCCAGACAAGCCAAACAGGGTAGAACCAGCACCGACTACTACAACCAGGTTAGTATAAATCAATAAATAGTTCTTATTCGTAGGGTTCATCATCATCACCATTTCAACCCATAAACGTCCCACTCAGTACGGGTCTCCTCCAAAGATTGTGGATGGAATTAAGCTTACGGCCAGACGGGTTGGTAGGTACCTATATGGTTATTTAGGAAATTTCCTAGTCGTCTTTTACGACACCCAAGGGTTGAGATGGGAAAGTGACATTATGTATGTATAATATGTATTCTTAATCCGTCACTACACGGATAGTTTCGTAGGGTTGCCAACATTTTATACCTACTGACTAGTTTAACGCTCCACTTTTGGTGTCGGGGGTAAATAATAGCCTATGTTTTACGAGATCATTAACATACTAAGTATATTACTTATCACAACTTTCATAACAGTGAGGAGCCTCCGTCTGTTGACCCGGCTACGCTGGAGTCAACGTGTCCAATGACTACGTGGAGCGAATGGGCCGAATGTGAAGGCGAATGTATCAACAACAAGGTTATATCTTATCACGCTCGATTCAGGAAACCTGCCGTCCAGGTGAGTTTTTGAAAAATAATAAGTATACCTTAGTTGGGTTTTGACAATTTGGAAATAGTTATTTCAACATTTAGACCCAAAACTGCGCCACGCCACCGTCTCTATTGGTGCATAGTGTGCATACAAAGCGGTTTCTTCGCGGGCACTGGCGGCGAGGTCTTTTTGCCGCCGTGTGCGTTACCAGATAGGATTCCCTTTGTCCTATAGTTCGCAGTAAAAAAAACCGACCCGTGTCGTCGCCCCGTTGTTAGTTTTGGGCCTTAATGGTGATTTTCATACAGGACCCGTCTCCAGAGTGTGTAGAGAAAATGCCCACAGAAGATTTTGATCGATGTGAAGAAGATTGCCAGCCAGAAGAAGAAGAAGAACCGGAAAGGGATGAGGGGGACAATGAAGTAGCAGAATAGTCAAAGTTAAAAAACAAACAAAACACAGTCTGTAAAATCTTAATTTAAGAATATTTAAATAATAAAAGTATATTAATTACAATGGATTTATTTATTTTTAACCGACTTCAAAAAAGGAGCAAGTTCTATGTTCGACTGTATGTAAGTATTTTTTTAGGTATATTCACCAATTACTCAAAGATGCCTGGATTTGTTAGTAAAATTTATTTTTTGTTTGAAGGGGTCTACTTTCAAGGTGGTCCCATTGTCATCAAGTCAGGATCTGATCATGGAATCTTAGGGAAATCGAAGGAAACCCTCAAATTTTATAGGTACATGTTACGTGTTTCATAATTATATTTTCTAAGTTTACTTATTCAAGTATTTACGTCTGATAGTCATCAGCTCATGTTAATGAGCAGGTTATGGAAGGCATACTTAACTCCTTATCAGTTAGGAGTTGGAGGATATTTCTTACAACAATATAAGATCGTCTAAACTAGTATTCTTGTACCTAGGTTATTCCGGTGAGCTACTGCTGGAAGGTTACTCCTTAACGGTTAAGATTATGAAGTTAATTTTGTTAAATATCACTTTCAGCTATAAACTGTAAGTTGTATTCTTTCAAGTGACTGAGGTGGAAGTAGCTGATGGAAAGTAAAGCTTCATAATCCTAAGGAGTTGTTATTGGCATTGTATACCTGCTACCTGCTTGTATAACTGCTGCATTCTATAGGAATGAAAGACTTACAAAGCTGAGGGTTGGATTCCTATTCCTCTATTCTACAATCAGAGTGTGCGGGGGTGATCGAGGTTAGTCTTTTGATGGGTAATAACAACATTTTTAAAATTATATGACCATTAAATTTAGTGAACTTTTAAACTTTCGCGACTTATAAACGTATTTATTTAATAGTAGTAGTTAGTATGTAACGGGTATTATACGCATTCGCAGGCGTTTAGGCATGTTCGCGCCCGCTCACTTCAAACAACGATTACTAGTAAAATTAGTATGACACCTAAGTACCTATATAACATTTTCGTAGTTCTGGAAACTAGATAACATATACTATCGATTGGTACCTTTATTTTATTAAAATGCATACGTTTAATACGTAAAAACTTGAGTTTTTACGTGTCTTGAGAAAAATCTTATACCTATGTCTTATAAGAATTCAATGGCGGCCGCCGAGAAAAAGTATTTTTGTGTTTATTGTTGATTTAGTTATGAAAATAACGTGTAATGTGTTATATTTTAATTAGTTAAACACGTAATAAACTAATTGTATTAATATTTCAAATAAAATAATCAAAATTAATAACTAAACTTACCATAATATGACGCCGTAGTTTCATCGCCATATTTTCAAAAAACAAAACATTTTTTCAAATCAATCGAGCAGTCCGTGATTACACTTATTTAAACGTCTTTTACCCGACTGACAGGAAGGGTATTGTTTTTCGCGCGTATCTTATGTCTGTAAATTTCTTTATTCCTACATTTCTTCCAAACGGCTGGATGGATTTCAACAATTTCTAGTTAGGTACCTATCGTTAGATTCTTCTCAAAAACCCAAGTCCTTAGATAGGTATTATAAAAAAAAGTTAAACGGCGGCCTTTTGGCGCCAAATTGTAGGTAGTTACATTTTTTTTTTAACCAAATCTATCGAGTTGGATATCAAAATAAAGGGAACCAAATGGAGATTACAAATATATGTATTTAAATTTAATCAGGAATAATAATTACAACCATTTTTCAGTCTTTGTAGTGCGTTGCTAATCTGTTGATTTTTTCAGTCGGTCAAAAATATAATTAAAAAATGTGAATTTTTTAATTATATTTTTCACTAAACAGTCCAATAACCACTTTTAATCACAATAAAACAAAAAAAAAAGAACTCAGGTAGAGATGAAACGAATATATTCATATTAGGTATGCATATTATAATACGAGCGACCGTATTCATATTAGGATAAAGGAATGTCATATATTAGGTTACTCGATATTAGTCAAGTATTAGCCAGAGACAACGCGACGAGGCGAATACAATAGTATTAGGTAGGTACTTATCATTACGATATGAAGCGCGCCGTGCGTCGTTTCGTTAATCGTCGTCGGTCGCCGTATCGTCTTGCTCACTCTCTGTAATCGTCGATATGCGGGAGCGAGATCACTTTGCGCTCTCAAACACATTCATTGCTTGTCGCCACGTACCATCCAATTTGTTTATGTGTGCGTTTACTCTTACGATGGATGTATTTTATATACGTGGTGGGCTTTGTATGAAAGTTACATAAATGATTACTGAATAAAAGAGCAATGGAGAACGAGCATATTTGTATTTACGAATATTGGCAATATTACTATTATTGAAACAGGTTGTTAGGGTTCATAAATTTAGAATTAAAAAATAAATATAAGTTCAATAATTTAGTAGTATTAGTATTTTAGACTGGCAACATTTATTTAAAAATAACGGCGTGAGAATATTCATTTGGTCGTTAACGCATTTTCTGGCGGTGACGTTCGCTGTGAACGGTCGTCTGTAGTAGCTTCTAAATAGAATATTACCTACCTTTACATTGTACTGTGGGAGAGTTATTAAATCGAGAGTTATTATATTTAATGTGAGTTATTTTATTTATTGAGAGGTATTATAAGGTACATATTATATTATCATCGTAACTGCATAATAGGTTATAGGAATGTCATCTATTAGGTTACTCGATATTAGTCAAGTATTAGCCAGAGAATACGCGAACGAATACTAGATATAGAGCATAATACTAAAACGTTCACTCCTTACCCTATTATCTGACTAATATCGAGTAATAGGTATGGTATTAGAATATGACGAAACTAATATATCCTATATTAGGATTATGCGAAATTGACCCTAATATAACATCTCTAAACTCAGGTAACGTTCACAGATTATGTCAAATTTTGTTAGTTTTCTTTTTTGTTTTTTATTAATATGAGGTCTGTTCAAAAATTATTAACAAACAAAAGCCAAAATAAAATATCATTTTTTTTTTTTTTCATTTATTTAACATTAAAAAGGCTTATTAGAAATTAAAATAAGTAGCCTTTTTTGCCACTTCATTTTTTACTACTTCATTTGCATCAGCTTTAATGTTGTGGTCTAGACCACAACAATAAAGCTGATGCAGGGATCTCTATTTGTTACCAGCTTATAAGTTTTGGTAAATGTATTAGTTTTAAGTTACTTAAGTAGCAAATAACAAGTTTTTCTTTCTTTCTTTCTTTACTGGTGATTCGTGTCGTGAGACGACAGAAAACAATCTGTGAATCACAGAGAATAATATATCTGTGAATGATAAATCATAAATGTCTTTTACATTTACACAGATATTTTATATTCGTCAGGCACTTAGGGTAAAAGTGTTCTGTGTTTTATGTAGTCTGTGGAATCCACAGAGTACATTTGTATTGTGGAATCATTCTTCCCTTACGTCATCTCGTGAGTGAGACAATTTCAATTTCATCCTTTTTTATTAAATTTCTATAGAGATATCGGCATTCATGCAGTTAAAAATAAATTTCTTTGCTTTGTTATTATGCTAACCAAAACTCCAAAACCAGCATTTAAACGTTACCTGACTTTTTCTTTGAGGACATTATTAGCGGCTGAACTTTTTGGATTAGCGGCATCTTACGGTCTTTGGTTTAAGCTCAATACGGATAGAGGTGCGTCAAACTCATTTATTTATATAAATATATACAGAACAAAGAAATTTGCACGTATCTTTACGAAATTCTAAATGTGTATCGCTAAAAGATCGTATAATATGGCCGCTATGTAGATCTACAAGTTCATGTGCGCAATATTTCTTTTAGTTGCTATGCTGCTTACATGTCGATTGTGAATTAGTTTTATTGATAAATAAAAATATTTCTAAGGTAGGTATACTAAAACAGTTATAACACACGAATAAAACAGATACCTATTTATTTAAAAATTGACACTAATTATTCTGCAATTCACTTGTCCTCATTTCATTTGAATATTAACCCTCTCAAAACAATTATATAGTTACCATCGATCTCCTTGCTTGCGACATTGCAATCCTAATACCACAGTAAACAACATAACATTATACTTCTCAATTTCATCATTACAATCCTTAAACATCCCGCTGTTGGGCACGGGTCTCCTTCAAAGAGTGTGGAGGGAATTTAGCATACTATACCACACTGGCCAGATGGGTTGGTATAGGGTTTGTTTCGAATTTTCTTTTCTCGCAGTTCATTTGTCTACATAAGCTCCCTTAGTCACCTTTTACACCCACGGGTGCAGATGGTGTAGTGACAATATGTATTCTTAATCTGTCACTATACAGATTATGGTAGATAAATACTGGGCTGTTTGAAGACAAAAATAAATCTTGTCTTTATATTCCAATATTGTTTTTGACTATGATAATCTGCAGAAATCTCCGTTAATTGCATTAGTTTGTTCACTTTATGTGAAAAAAAATAACACTTTTTTTAACCATTACCTGTATTTTGCATGGAGATGTGTATATTTAATGAAATTTAATGGATTCATAACATATTCTTGTATATGAAACAAATTTTCTTGTTCAAACATTTAAAAAAGACACGTCTATCTTTTGTTAGGAAATAGCAAGAGTTGCCATGGTGATCTATGATAATATTGAAGAAAAAATGAAATTTGAAATAGATTAACTTATGTAATTTTTAAAATCTTAAAACTGTTCTGCATGTATGAACCTGTCTACTTTATTCATGCAATTTTACTTTTAAAATCATTATGTGTATATTATCTATGTTATAATTGAACTCTTGTTCTAAAGTAAGTAATAATTTTATTTCCAGATTTCCGTTTGTATATGTACAAAAACTACAATTGGGCTTTGGAAGGCTATTACGGTATTGGTGAAAAACTTTCAAACGATAAGACCAGGGAGTTAGATTTGACAATTTGGACAAACGAAGGCAAAATATAAAATATTGGTGAGATGTCTGTTGCTATTAAAGCCACTTTTTGGGTGGCTACATTTGGATCCCTCGGTTATGCGCTATTCAAGTTGGTCAAACCTGATGATGAGCTACTCAAGCAGGTCAATATCTTCAGTATTTGTTGATCTGTGATCATTCAGTTTGTGTTAGGTGGTTTTATTGGGACTAATCTCTGCATGTTTTTTGTTTGTGGTCTATGCTTTATGACTGGCCATGATGGCTTCTCTAAGAAGTAAACTGTTACAATGTCAATAATCTTGATCAGAACACAAACATAATAGTATCTTCCTGTCATTATTATGATGAAAATAAGGCATTTTATAGGTTTGCCATTGCTTGGTGATACTCCTGGTGTTGCAGGTATCCATAGGCTGTGGTAGCCATTTACCATCTGGCAGACTGTAAGCTTTTTTGCCATCAAATTAAAAAAGGAATCCATTAGTACCACCTTAAGGTTAGATGCTACTGCTTCATCAAGTTTGATCCATTTAGACTCAAAGCATACTGTAACCTAAATGTAACTCTGCTATTGTAGCACCAGACTCTACCGAAGACAGTAAATCTTCTTTCTTTTCATCTCTTTTCTGCTGAAGCGGAGTCAGGGCTTATTAAATTATGTCCTGTTGTAGTGGCAGGTTGTTTTGGGTCTTGAATCATTAAACAGAGGACCAATAAAATTTAATCACCAATTTTTAAAAAAATTGCATTATCAACAAAGATATTTTGTTGTTCTCCTCCATAGCTCAATTTTTATTGTTCTCAGTTAATTCTTATAGAATTATTTTAAAAGATGGGTGTAATTTAATTGGCTTTCTGTAACTTGTCATACTCTAAATCGTTTTTTGTATGAAATTCATGTGCTAATGTTTGATCTGTTTCATAACAAAATTTAATAAATAATGTCCCATCTTTTGCTGGATATAATATGAAGTTGATAATCATACGTCTTGACTAATGTTATTTACTTTTTTTGTAGTTTGATTCGGACTCTAAACATACAGATGCGAGGAAAGTAAGCCACAAGACATTGGAGGTACTTAAAAGTGCTACGGACCAAAATTCCGAACTTAATAAGAAAATAGAGGATTTGCTAAAGAGAGGAAAATGAGCGACAAAAATACTATATTAGAAAGATTAAGTAGACGAGATGCACAACGGTTAGAAAAATTACAGAAAGCGCACAAGGCTAGGGAAGAAGTAGACGCATCCAATGAAAATGAAGATTATTTCTCTGGAGCTTTTAAAATCAAATCGGAATATATTGAAGATTTACTAGCTCAAGTCCCGACGATAGAAACAAATGCATTGCCATCGCTCTTTGACAGTATTAAACGAGAAGTGAATGAATTACAAAAGAATGTTATTACTTCAGCTTTTTTTCTCAAAGAGTTTAACATGCGCAAATATTTAGGTATAGTTCAGAACTTACAAACGCATTGTTATGAATTAGAAGAACAGTATGCCCCAAGAAAAAAGTTTGGGTTTTCAAAGAAGAAGTTGCCGAAATCCCATATTCAGGCACAGAATTCTATCGACGAGAAAGACGGCGCCGGAAAGATAGACAGCAACAAATGGGACGAAAAGCTCTTTGGCTTCGATTCACAGGAAGACAAAGTTTTGCTTCTGGAGAATGATGAATTATTTCAAAGGGATGTCGCTCTACGGAATCTTAAGAACTGTACCATTGGCCTCAAGGGTGTCATGGGCACATTGCATTTAACTAATCTAGAGAACTGTATAGTCCTCTCTGGGCCGGTCACCTCATCAGTATTTGTTGAGAAATGTACCAACTGTAAGATTATAACGGCGTGTCAACAGTTACGTATGCATTCGTCAACTAATTGTGATGTATACTTACACGTCACAAGCAAAGGTATTGTGGAAGACTGTTTCAACATCCACACAGCTCCATACAACCTACAGTACCAAGATTTAGAGAAACACTTCAATACATCATCTTTAGACAAAAAGTTGAACCACTGGGACAATTTGGATGATTTCAATTGGCTGGCTCCAGACATACCATCACCTAATTGGTCAATTTTGGACCAATCACAGCGCGTGACTAATTGGGACGAATGGTGGTCAAAGATTCCTTCCTAATACGTAGAAGTAGGGTAGATATAAAATAAAAATTGCAGTGTAACAATGCTCTTAATACTCCATATTTAATAAGACATAACATCTACTAATTACTGTAACAATTTATATGTATATAGGTTTCACAGAAATAATAATGTTTTACACAATCTCGTGTTGTAGAATGTGCAGTTTTGGTATTATGGAATGTAACTGAAAGGTAATTGTCACTATCATCACATGATGAAGTAAAACATTTTATAGCCCTCAGTTCAAAAAGATTGTATGTTTATGACCCAAATGTGCTCTTTCACAGCTTTGTCTATCTTGAACTCTTGTGCACAGAAATAAAGTTCATATTTGCTTGTTATCATCATTGCACAATTTCGTATCGAAATTGCACATTCTATAATACCTCACAGAAGTGACCTTGACTTTTTTTTAATGTTTACTATAGCATGTTTATTCAGATCTGGTTGCGAAGTTCAGTAATCAGGTATGAGTGTATACTCTTGCTAATTCCTATAAATAAACTACAGCCGTACGCAATTAACCTACGCTAGAACACTGACGTTTAGGCCGTTTCATCACTGGCTGCTGTTGTGATAAATTATCCGAAACTTAAGTGACACATTTTAAATGAAAAATATGTCGTTATTTAACTCGACTCGCTTACTTGAGTTTCAGATATACAATAAGACACTTAGATTTTCAGCCAGTGGTGAAACAAAGCCTTATTTTTTTTAATGTAATGGTCGGTAATATATATCCAAGAAACTGGTAAATGAAAAGTACTCTTATTGCTTGGGAATTAAAGCATATTTTAATTTGACGGTTAGTGTAAATCATGCTCCCCAGCAGCTCAACTGTATTGGCTTTTCAGTCTCACAGTAACTCTTTCTGTTAGATAAAAAAGTATAACACTCATATCTGCGTATTTCTTCATTATGTATTACAGTTATTGGTATATTATGTTAATTTTTGAAGTTTTAACAGATTACTGGTGAAGTTGAGCCATAAAAATTATGTTAGGCAAAGATATCTGCTTATTTAATTCAATACATATAATTTATGAAATAAATAACTTTATTAGTGTATACTTGTTTTATTTTAGCTCGATCATTTACTAAAGCGAGAAAGAGAGCTGGAATGCAACCGCACGCACACTATCTACAACAACGCAATGGGTCTCAGAATTCGGCTTCCACAGCGTGTCCGTGGTCCGTGGCAAGTTCGAGGCGGATATTTATATTGTCCTCGGCGGAAAAAAGTTCCTCGTCTGCCCAAGCGTTTACGTTAATACGAGTCTAACGACACTGGAGTATGTTAAGCCGGGTACTCACCAGCGAGCCGTAATCGTAACTTGCGTGATACAGTAACGAGGTTCTAGTGTGTACACGTGCTACAGTTTAGGCTCATGACGTCGCCGGAACGCTTTCACCGAGCGTACTCATTTTGCGAGCTGTAACTGTAACCAAACAGATACAGAAACGAGGTTCTAGTGTGTACGGGGAGTAACGAACAGGGATGCCTACTCTGCCCTCAGTTTTGGTTTGTAACTACACGATGTCGGACGAAGTGTCTCTCGCCTGTGCAGCATACTTACTTATAGATGCCTTACTCGATGATCAAAACCGGCCACGAAGATGGTGGATTCATAGAATGTATCGAGAAAGAAGTGATCTACTGTTCATATTTTTTCATGTTTCATATAAGCTGTATTTTCGAGTTATATTTCATATAACTCGAAAATACAGCTGGTTCACAACGGCTAGCAACAACCTCTCCTCTTGACGTCCACGAGCGCGCTGCGAGCGCCCTTTGATCCGCGGCAAAAACCGACAATCGTCGGCTCGCTGCGAGTCGCTCGTGTAGCGTTCGTCGCAGGCTCGCGATCCACGTACACACTATGTTTTTGGTAACAGTACATGCAACGGTTACAGTTACGGCTCGCTAGTGAGTACCCGGCTTTATAATGTATGCTCGGAATAAAACTTCAAACTGATAGAAAATAATGATTATTTTCTAGATTAGTTTTACAAATTTTAGAATTAAGAAGTGTGCGTGTTGAGACAATGAATTAAACATTTTTTTTTTATAAGTACTTGGATAATTTTAATTTTTGTTTCGAAAGTTACCGACGACATTATGAATGCAAAAATATAAACGCCTGTACTTTTGCGTAGCGCAGCGTAGCACATTGTGTCACTTACGAGTAAAGTCACCTTGTATTGTAGGCGCCAACAGATGTTTGTAATATATTTTTGTGTTCTTCAAATGTGTAATTCAAAATACAATATTGTGAATTCACAAAATATTAAAATAAAACTACTTATCTATCGTAAAGATACGGTTAAAAAAAATCACAACAACAATAAATAATAATTTATTTATCTCACATTGGGAAATATATAAAACTGTTACTTGTAAAATCACAGTAATTTTATAAACCAATACAAATTTATACATACTACTATTTCAGGAACAAGGGATAACAGAAATACAAAATTTGAAGAGAATATCTAACCCTTGTTATTTCCTGAATGAATTTATTTGCACAGGTAAGAAGTGGAATATCAATAGAAATTTTATTAAGACTAGCTGACCCGGCGAATTTCATACCGCCATTTGACATTGACTCATTGACGTTATAGGAACATACCTACAATGCTTAGACAACAGTGAGTGCTTGTCTGTCACTGCTTGTAATATATGAACTTTATACAATAGCAATAAAGCTCAAATGGACTCTACGTTTTAGTTAGAAAACGTTTGTATGGGAAAAAGAAAAGGGCTGTTTTTAGGGCTTTTCCGGCAATTATTCGAATTTTTCTCGCCGTAAAAACCACCCGTACCATAACCATTGTAAGAATTGGCCAAATTGGTCCAGGCGTTGTTGAGTTATGCACTTACCAACACATTTAGCGATTCATTGTTATATTATAGATTATTGGTGTGCTTAGGCACCTACTAAGTGCATGAGCTACACACAATTAGATAAGCATTATTTAATTATACACAAGCGACTTACAATTTTTGAGACAGTACAATTTATAGTAACCATTTTATCAAATAAATGCATTTCTGTGTAAACAAAATAAAATATTGAATATGTCAAATAATTTTATTGAATTTCACTGAGGCTAGCTATCTACCTATTAGATTATACAGTTAAAATAAAGTTACGCATTCACTAGGCCACGAAATATATTTTTATTCTTGCTTTATCTTGTATTGCTTGCTTTTTATCGTTCTGCTTAAATCTATGTACTCTAGTAAATGCGTAGCTTTCATTCTTAAAATAATTTTTATATAAACCTTATGAGTTTCTGTCTTACATACTTATTAGAATATTTCAGACTGACGAGACACTTTTAACTATTTTACCGAAACTACCATTGTCGACAAATGAAAAATCCACCCTATTCGCGCGTCTTTGTTAAATAGTCAGTCTGTTTAGCGACTCACATAATTATCAGTCTAAGAACTTTTGTCTTCATGATATGACACAAAATAAATTCATTATCTCTATTCTTATTTTAATTGACCATGGTGCAATGTTTTTTAAAATATTGATTACTTCCAAAAAATAATTTCGGTGTTTCATGAAGGAAAGCTACGGTACATCGAACGTACATTTCAAATCAAACGAAAATCAAACATCAAGATGCTGTGGGCTAGTGTGTTTTGTGACAACGTACAAAATTTACAATCTGTAAGAATGCCATCTAGTCACAATATTTTGAAATACAGAAAAGTTTCTGCACGTGAAGGTAACATTGTCATGATTGAACGCGTTTCATCAGTCACACACACACACACACAGCACTCTCAAATGTTGTTTGTGTGGGTACTACAGTAAAAGTACGACTACTACCTATGGCTAATATGCGGTGTTAAGTAATTGTTTTGTGACGACACTAAATTTTATTCATAAGTGCACAGCGAGCGGTTGCACTTTGTTTTGCGTAGTGATATAATTGTCAATGGACAACAGCTATCAGATATAAAATTTAGGGCATCTCCTATAAAAGTATAGATCATAATAAGTGTTGATGACAGTCATAGGTAGACAGTCAGGGTAATTACATCAGAATATCATGACATCGGCCAAATAAAATATATAAAACCTTCATCGCATTAAAATATTAAAACCCCAGTATATAAAAAGTATTATTCTAACGTTTAAACATATGAAACTAAGTACATGAAACTTTAAGGCTAAAAATTATGCAGAAGAAAATGAAAATACACATTTTTAACTACATACTTGGGATTTAGGATTAGGATATATAAAACTATACTCAGATAGAATGTGTGGCCAGATTACTTTAGCTAACTTACTATTTAATTACAATATTCACAAATATTCGGTCACTTACATTTCTCTTAATCTTTTTTTTTAGTCCTAAATTTTAAGTTTATGTAACCTGGCAACACTGAATAAAAATAAAACAATTGATTCTCATTTATATAATTATTGCTTATTTGTAATTTTGTATGCAGTCAGAGATTCAATGCATTAATGTCAGGAAGCGCAAAGCTCAGTTTCCTAATAAATCTTGGAATAGCAGATATTTTATTTTTCTGTTCTGAAGCTAGGTACCATGTTACATGTTTGTTTTAAAAAAAGCTTAAAATGATAAAGATTGGACGATGAGCGTTTTGCAATAATCATCTTGTATTTGAGTTAAAAAAATTGAGGCAAAAAAGTTCTCGAGTGGCGGCCACGGATTGGAAAGCGCAGCGTGGGGCGGCCCCCCGCCAGATGGACCGACGACCTAGTAAAGGTTGCGGGTGGCCGTTGGATGCGGGCGGCACAAAATCGCTCGCTGTGGAGGATGTTGGGTGAAGCCTATATTCAGCGGTGGGAGTCCTTGGGCTGATATGATGATTATTGAGTTTAAGGTAGAAAATTACCTAGATGGATTTCTGCATTTTAAGATATAGTTTAACTGATAAGATGAAATAGGCTTTAGAAGAAAATCACACAGGAATGACGTTTGGCGCGGCAGCCATGCTAGTTCATTTTCATTGCATACAAAATAAATGAAACTGACGCGATTTAAAACTTCACAAGGGGTCCACTTGCGGCCGTCGATCTTGTTTTTATTACAAAATGGCCAAATATTAACTTTGATTAACATGAAAAAAGTTAAGGGAACCCATTGTAAAAATATCTTTAAAAATTGGCCCTTCTGCCGAAAAAGTTGGCCACGCCTGCACTAAAATGAGACGCGGGTGGCCACGGCGTATTTGCGTACATCTGCCACGAGTAGTTTGCGTCTTAGGATAGGGAATATTATATATAGCATAACTTGAGCATACCAAAGCTTATGAATAAGGCAGTTTGTTTGTAGGGAATATTTCATATTATATTATTAAGTACAATACTTTGCAATATACAATTTATTACAAGTCAGTAAGGAGTGTCTGTCAAATGACTACATTGAAATTTTGTTTAACTTATATAAACCTTATTTCAATGCAGCAAAATTGATTTTAGAGGAAGATACTATATGACAAACGGACTACAAAAAGGTGTGATATTTAGTTGCTATACTTATGAGTATTGTTGAAAGTAGGGGATATAATATTTATTCCTGGCCATAATAACATTGCTATTAATTAAAATTTTAATAATTTATAACATCGAAAATATTTGAAAATAGAAACACAATAAATACCTAAATTTTATTAAACCATTTCAAAAATAGCGAGTGAAGAATTTTAATTAAAATATATGAAAATGATGTGACAACATCTTATCTTTGGATTATTCGAAACCTGGCCCGAAATCCTAGATTAGAAACTCAAAAAAATTATAATATTCGAAACGTAAACTTCTTCCTTTTCTTAGAATAAAAAGTACCTATGTGTCAAATCTGAGTTTAATATTTACTTTAGAAATAGAATAATAGACATCTTTGAAATAAAACTGGATGCGGTGTGGCTCTCCTTAATATTTTGATTCCCATTCTTATAACAATTACAAAAGACATAGCAATACTAACTTGTGAAACACATTGGGCACATTCTTACAGGAGCGGATCTAATCTGCACGGATGTGGGGGGTAGCGACGGATGTATCCCACACATATGCAGTCTTTTCATTCGAAATCCGACACTGCGACTATCTTATGCTTATGGGCAATATAATATACGGTTGCGATATAAAGACATTATTTCTATAATAATACATTTTTCATAATAATAATATGTTCTTTTTCTTTCTTATTTGAAAAGCATAAAAAGGAAAGAGAAATATAATATATATATATCTCTTTAAATTTAAACGTAGGTACTTCTAGTGTATAGATCCATCACTTTAAATTTATCGCTGAAATACACAAAAATTAAATAAAAATTTATTAGGTAGGTACTCATGATTTCATTTGATTTTATTAATTTTTAACACTTAACAGACACACCAACCAATGGAAAAGCCCTGTTATTTGTTTCAGGTTAGATCACATTTTAATTTCCTAGCCTTAATATAATTTCTGGTTAATAAGTTAACAACAAACATAATATTTATATCTTGAATGATATAAAAGCACCATCGAGTTAGTTAAATAGAAATGGAAATCTCATAGATGACAAATAAACGAACGTTAGGTAAGGAAAGTGGAATAACAGTAGAAGAGTTTTAAATGTGATCCACATAATAGGATGCACAGTAAGGGACGTTTAAGTATCAATAACAAAGTAAGTAGTACATCCATCAAATTCGATCGTTCGATAGATGTTTGTTACTTAACCACGCCAGAACGGCTGAAACGATTTCCATGCAATTTAGAACACAGGTAGATTATTAGACTGGTATAGCACGTAGCACTATTAACCGACATAAAAAGCAGGCAGAGCCGCAGGCGAAAGCTGTCAAAATGACCAAGCTGTATCGTGTACCGAAACCGTTATGACATGTATTTTGTTATTTAAACGAGTAGGGTTTTAACAAGCTACTTACTCAGTAATAATAATCCCTGAAATAATAAATTCAATTTAATTTATTGTGTCATTCGTCGTATTTTTAACATAGCAGTCGCTCGGGGCTTCGCTCCCGTTTTTCTTTATTTGGCCACTGCTCAGTTCCTTTTGGACGTAGCGTGATGTTATATAGCCTATAATTTTCCTCGATTTCTACCACTAAAATAATTTTTCAAATCGAACCAATAGAGAGATCCTAGCAGAGATCCAAGCGTTCAACCAATGAAATAAACTCTTCAGCTAATAAATATTAGTATAAATACCTATGCCTAAATATCGCAACCATCTTACTTAAACACTGGCACTTCTGTTGGACAAATTCGTCGATGAAAAACCAATTTTATTATATAATAATATATAAGTCAATTTTATGGACATAAAATTGATTTTTCTTTAGGAATATACAATAAAAATACGCTAACACGACATTCCTACGTATACTAATACAATTGCAAAATAATACTGTCATACGAAAGTACTTTTGTTCAAATGAAAAACTACTTTATTCCACTAACAATAGCTTATATTTTTATTTGCCAGCTAAGGCATATTTGGTAGTTTACATATGAGTGAGTTGTGAAAATATTGAATCAATATAATTTGGACAAAGTCTACTATGTATAACATAATACTTTTAAACATAGTGGCAAAACTGCGATAAAAAACTACTCTTTGTAAACGAAACTTTAACTCACATTTATGTTTGGTCCCATGAAATAGGGGGCGAGTTTATTGTCATCAACCGGGAACATTTGTTTACCAAACTCCGGGAAAATCTTAATACTGGAATTTCATGATAGAAAAACCCAATGCCATTTTCACCCGACCCGGGAATCGAACCCGGGACCTCTTGCACAGCAGTCGTATACACTTCCCACTGCGCCACCGAGGCAGTTTATTTAAATTGGTTATAATTATAGAATATATAAAAGAGTAGCCTTAATTAGTTGTCAGTTCTTTTCATGACTGTCCTGTGAGCGAACTTGTGGTAGGCAAATTGGCAGGCATAGTATTTTTTTAATTACCTGTTACCTGCCCAACTTATGAGATTTTCATAAAGAGTTAATTTGTAACCTAGATGAATTTTGAGTCGAGACGAATTTTGAGACAGAGATAATGTAGATACAGATTAAAAAATTAAGTATAGCTCCAAGGAGTTTATTTGATAAATTTTGCATTCGTATTAGTATACTTAAAGGGCGTCGAAGTGAAGTGCCATCCTAAAATACATAACTTATACTCGCCGCCAAGAGAAGAAAGTGGCATTATTTCATTAATTACTCAATATACAAATATAAGCCCTATTACAAATTAAATAAGATTATTTTTAACTGCCACTGCACCTTTTTAAAATAAACGTCTAAAACTACTTCGCAATTTTAAACTTAAGCTAATAATAAATAAAGTTGTAATTACCAAATCAATACCCCATCTTTAATTCACACTTGTAATTTCATAAGTAAATCATAATTTCATTGGAAAATACACTTTATGTAGAGGAATGAAGGTCTTCTAGTGGTGGCAAGTTTACACAACGCTTACCTAGCTAAGGTTACGGCTCACCAGTTAGGTTTTTTGTGGGAAAAACTCCACTGTTGGTACGTGTTGTTAGGGTCGCAGGGGGCGAGGCCTAGTTGCTTCGAATGAGGTTGTAACGTGAGGCAATAGCCGTGGAGACGGTGAATCAGATGGCTGTGTTCAAGGTCGTAGCTGAAATTTAAAATAAAAAATTTATCTCTTTAATTAGTTTATAATCTTCCTCTAATTGTTTAGGCTTGTGGTAGAACCCAGTGTTGGAATTTTTAAGATATCCTGAAGGCTGAACATAAATGAATTGTTATTTATTCATCTATGTTACAAAGTAACTTTAATGAAGATTTTATTATATACTAGCTGTTGCCCGGGGGTTTCACTCCTCTAGGGGTTCTTTGTTTGGCCATTGCGCAGCTCCTATTGGCCATAGCGTGATGTTATATAGCCATAGCCATCCTTGATAAATGTGCTATCCAACATTAAAATAATTTTTCAAATTGTTCAACCAAACAAACTCGTCAGCTGTCTAATATTGGTATAGATAGGGATGTACCAGGTTATCTGAAAAAAAAAATAGTGGCAACCAAATTGCCAACAACTAGTTCGCTGACAGAGTAGAGCTACAAGAAGAATTGGCAAGAAAGTCAGGCCACACTTTTTAATTGTCAGATATCGCATCCCAACTGGGTAAAATATCTTGTGGTTTAACTAAAAGACTGTCACATTATGACGACCATCGGCGTCACGTGCTTTGCCGAGCATGGAGTCACAAACGATCTAAATATATAATATAATAATAACATACCATACTTCTTGACGAAAACAAATTAAAGTTTGATTGCTCATTATTACTATTATTATTTTCTCATATCCAAATTTTATTGAATTTGATTTAGTATGGTGTTTTGGTTCTGTACTTTCTGTGATATTTCAAACTGTAACCAATTAAAATTGTAACAACTATGGCGATTTAAAAAAACAAAATTAAAAATTTTGAAAAAACCCACGACGATAACATCTATACATAAAAAACAAAATTAAAATTTTTGAAAAAACCCACGACGATAACATCTATACAAAATAAGAAACGTAACATATAAAAAGGTTTAAATAACTTTATTTTAAATCCCCGACGAAAAGATAATAAGTAGCGTAAAAACAATCCCGAGAAAATCCGTCGGGGGCTGCCATACCCTGAATTGAAATGAACAAAAGTATTGCAGTTTTATGTATTTGATACCTACCTAATTATTAACAATATTTAGTTTACAATATATATTTAATACTAGAAACAGTAATGATATTGGCAGCCCCCGACGAATTTTCTTGGGATTGTTTTTACGCTACTTATTATCTTTTCGTCGGGGATTTAAAATAAAGTTATTTAAACCTTTTTATATGTTACGTTTCTTATTTTGTATAGATGTTATCATCGTGGGTTTTTTCAAAATTTTTAATTTTGTTTTTTATTTTAAATATTTTCAAAGAGCGCCCTATCTTACTAACTGTAAGTAACTCGTATAAAATTTTAAGAACCTTGACAGATAAATAAAAGTTTTATACTAAGTTATAGCACAAAAACATTTTTTTAAAATTTACTGTTGCAGTAAGTCTTATAACTTGAAATTATCATTTTAATTTTCTTATTTTAAACTTTTTAATGAGCGCCTTATCTTACCATGTAAGCTCTAGAATGAATGGAATTTGCATGGAGCTTCGAATATATTATATATATTTTATTTTTTGTTGACTTGTGTGCCCATCCGTCGCACAAATGTCGCCGGAGCCCCGCATTGCGGGGCTCCTACTTCTGGGTGGTTTGAAAAAAAAAAATAACCCTAACCTAACCAGTCCGATTCGGATTGCTCTGAATCGGGGGGTGTTAAGTTTAGCTATCGCACATTGATTGCCGTAGCCGGACTGCCTTCGGCGTTAGCGCAGATTTCCACCTATAATAGCTTGTATCTCGAAAACGGTGCGTGCTATCGCAAAAATGATGAAAATTTGGTTACACCCCGAGCACGGGATACCTATAAGTTAGAATAAATAAGGTAGGTAGGTGTTTATATAACGTCAGTCAATAAACTCTCACTCTTACTAATTTTTTTTAGGCTTATCATTGTATACCTCAGTACTAATATTCACTGATATAACAACACGAGATCGGTTTTCGGATTTTTTCCTTTACTTGTGCAACTTGTTATTGCTTCTGGCCAAATTTCATTATTCTAGGTCAACGGTAAGTTCCCTATAGATTATGATCGTCAAGATAAATCGTCAAAAATGGAGCATAAACAGCTGTATCTTTTGATTGCGTTAACTTAGAATTTTGATTTTTATTTTACGCCGAGGGTTTGCAGACCCAAGTAAATGATATTAATTTCAGCTTTATATCTCTATGCGTTCTTGAGAAAAATATTCTTGACAGACGGACAGACAGACAGATATACAACGGAGTGATCCTATAAGGGTTCCGTTTTTTTCTTTTGAGGTACAGAACCCTAAATTTGCATAAACGGTCACCCATCTATGAACTGACCTTATCCGAAGTTGCTTAACCTCATGAGTGTAATCAATATCTCAGTACTACAATGCTACGTGTCCCTATACAGTCTGTGGCCTGTAATTATTTTACAGATAACTGTAAACATAAGTTTGCTTAGTCTATTGCAGCGCCCCCTGGCGAAAAAATACAATATCGTGTATCCAAAAGTCATCCTCGATAAATCACAAATACATTACAGAAAACCGTATCGAAATCGGTTTAATCGTCTTAAAGATAGGAGGGCACAAAGGTTTCAACGAAATCAACATGTGTTTGCCTAGTCTATTGCAGCGCCCTCTGGCGAAAAAATACAAAATCTTGAATCCAAAAACAATCCTCGATAGATCACAAATACATTACAGAAAACCGTATCGAAATCAGTCTAATCGTTTTAAAGATAGGAGAGCACAAAGGATTCAACGAAATCAGTGTATTGTAGCGCCCCCTGGCGAGCTATTAAAATAACACCTATCTAATAACCTGTCCCCAAGAGCCGCACACACTTTACAGAAAACCGCATCTAAATCGGTCAAACCGTTACCGTGATATAAGGCATTATGTTTGAACACACAAACACACAAACACACAGCCTCTCACCCCAAACGCATATACCGTCTCCGTTCCGTCGTGGGTAAAAAGAGTGGCCTGAGTTTCTTGGCAAGTTCTTCTCAGAGCTCAACCTTGTCAGTGAACTGGCCGTAGGCAAATTTACTGACACCTTTTCTGGCTTTGTATGACGTTCATAAGTATCATGTATGTGATCCAAATGAAATAAAAAGATTTGACTTTGACTTTGAAATATACAGACCTTGTCGAAGGTAGTTTAAACTCGGTAATAATTGTAAGGAATATCTGACGCCCCAATGCCACGAGCACCACGTCTTACACAAAATGTACTCTACTTTTTATTGCTGAAGGCGGAAGGAATATATAGTGGCGTATGTAACTCGCGTTAACAATAGTAAAAACGCACCTTATTTGTACATAAACAGTGGTAATAATCCCATTTTATTACCGACACAAATATATAAGTACAGAAATCGTAAAATTTGCAAAACCAATAAAATAATTAATTAAACAAGTTATATTAATTGTGGTTTTTGATGTACTGATGAGGCATGCACCATTTAGGTGCAGAGCTAACGATGGGGCGGCCGGTCATTTTCGCCGCGAATTATAAAACAAAGGGAATCCTATCTGCTACGCACACGGCGATAAACAGACCGCGGCGCCGACAGTGCCTGCCGTGAATCCAACAAACCACTTAGGGCCTTATTGTTTTTTTTTTTTTATTGGGCAAACAAACAATATCACATAATGTACTTACCTATACATAATGATTCATAATATAGGTAATTGTGATATCCACACCGTTTACCACAGATAGGTATATGATCTAGACTAAGTAGGTATAGTCCAGGAAACATAATTTGGCCATTCGTCGTCTTCACCAAGATTGCTTTGTCGTTGTTAGCCATAAAGAGGCTTTTTTTCCACTGGGATAGTATTATTATTTAAACGAAATCTATTGCTATTTTAGTATTTCTTAATAACTACCGTAGGTATGACTTATAGTTGTGAGCCAAAATAACCAGCACGTTCCCTGAGACAGCAACTCGGCGCCATATTACACCACGATCCACGACCACAACTGAACAACTTAATCAAAAAGCATGGAAACCGTCGGGCGGTATATAGGCGTTGAATGCAAGTCGCTGTCAATCAATCCCATTGGAGCTTTCTTCGGAGGCCTACTTTCAACAATGGACATTTTACTGTATGTATCTATCACTCACCTCCAAGGTCCATCAACAGTACCGAGTCTGCAGAACGCCTGCTTCACATTGTTCACGTCGGCTTCCACACATCGCTCCCCAACACCCAACTGTCCGGCCTCGTTGAGCCTAAACAGCTGACTGTTGCCAGCTCCGTGGCACGATGATGTTCCTGCGTGGCATTACGTGGTCATTTAAATCAGAGGTTCTCAAACTTGTTTCGCCCTACACCTATTTTGAAATTTTATACCTATATTGAATTTCCATTTGCTGATGATAACCTATCCGAAACTTAAGACAGACACATAGATCTTTAAAAATATTCCGTCACTTAAGTTTGGGATAGCTTGCCAAATACTTATCAGAAAATGGTGAATCAGAGCTTTAAACTTTTTCTCCCTTATTACAAAATATGGACTAAGTATTAAACCAGGTTTAAAAATTGAAATAAACCATTGCCTTACCCTTTATTACAAAATGTGGACTAAGTATTAAACCAGGTTTAAATTGACATAAGCCATTGTTTTAGTGTCAAAGTTGTCAATTTAAACCTGGTTTAATGCTTAGTTCGTATTTTGTAATAAGGGGGTTTATATTTATCAGTAAGTACCTACTCTTAATAATCTAAGTCGAAATTATGATTGCTGTAATTACAAGAAGAAAATTTTGCTTTGTTGCCCCCTGTTGGCTTTAAGTGTCCATCTTTAATGCTCAATTTGATGAGACCATTTCAAATTTTGACGTGGTTGGACGCGCAACGTATTTTTGTTGTTACGCGCACCCTGTATACTATTTATTGGACACATAAATAGATATACACAAACATGCTTAATAAATATATTTAATCATTACTTATCCGAGATTATTATTGAGTTTTCAGCCAATAAACCTAAAAGTGTTGGGGGGAACAGATAAAAGATTGAGTGTCAATAAAGAATTTCTTTGCCCTTTCGTCGAGATACTTATTCCTTTTATAATATTCAAATAGAATCAAAACAATACTTACCACCTATAAGAAATAACAAAATAATAGGTATATAAAGTGTTAAATATAAATGTTTGGTGTGCATTGTGTTAAAAACTACTCTGATATAATATCTTACCTATATAAGCTGGTGCAGCTTTCCCCATAGTGTCTAGACAGATGCCCGTTGCCTTATTCTTGACCATACCCCACTGAATATTCTTGGGCAACTTCGGGAACTTATCATAAACATCGTAAGCGACATTCTGCATGAACCAACTAAATGGTTTGCACTTCAAACGATCTCTTAATGCCACTTGTTCACTTATATCACCCATATCCAAGAACCTGGCCATAGGTTCTCGTGTATAGAAATATTCTTTATGCTCCTCATCAAACCAGGTCTCAATGACTCTCTTATAATTAATTGTTATCAAAGAACCCTTTCTATTCTTAGCCAAGTCTCCGAATGAATAAGGCATGAAGGCTCTGTAAACATGACCAACTCTCGAACAAGGAACCCATTCGATACTGCCACCACATTGCCAAATCTTGAAACTGAGTTCAAAGTTCTCACCACCCCATACAAGAAGACCGGGATCATACGCCCCAATCTCAAGGAAATATCTTCTATTGATCGCGAAAAGACCTCCAGCGTGTGTTGGACTTTTATATGGCTCCGATTTGTGTTTATGAAGATCAGCTTCTTTTTCTGGCACCTCGTTCTCTTTGTAAAGCATACCCCATTCGAAGATACCTCTGTAATTCGTCCCATGTTGGTAAACTGGTCTATATTCAAATGTTCTGTGGTCGACGCCATCTATGACTGGTACGGTCATCGTTCTGTAGTCGCGATATATAGGGGCTAGGAGAGGAGGTAACCAGTTAATGTTGACCTCGCAGTGAGCATCAAGGAAGACAATGACTTCACCGGTCGCTTCTTGAGCTCCTCTCGAACGGGTTCGAATCAAACCTTCACGTTTAGCGTTCCTTATTAGACGAACTTTGCCTTTCCATCTTTTGATGTAATTATCGAGATTACTTTTCAAGTTTTCTTTGTCGGAGAAGTCGTCAACCTGTGGATGAAAACGATAGTTTGTGAGGATGATTGTTTGTTACTCATTCTCGTAAAAACGGCTCAATGGATTTTAATGAAATTTTACAGTAATATTCTACATGAGAATAACATATAGGCTATAAATTTTATTGCATTTTCTTGGGTCACGGGGATGAAGGCTAGAAAAACCCTACACCCCTAGCATATGAAGAACTTAGGTATTTAAAAATACCAGAATATTGGAAAAAATACATATAAATACAAAATTGCTTGGTGGAAGTTTTTGGTGGAATCCATATTCAACAGACTGAAAGTAAACTTTCTTCATATTTCAGTTTTCGATACTTAAAATATTTAAGGTTTATTTAGTAGTTGCCATTAGACAAGTATCTATGTAGTACATCAATGATTCAATCTTTATGACTGAATGTATCGTATAATCATAACACTACTTTTGTATGGGCGATAACGTAAATATGCGTCGTGAATGGTTATAAATATTCGTATACGGATAGTGATTAGTGCAGTTGTTGTCTTTATAATATAATATAATATTCTACCACATTCACACAGCGCCATCTAGTCCCAAAGTAAGCAATTATGTTTGCTTGTGTTACGGGTACTAAACAACTGATATACTACTTAAATACATATTTTTTTGTAAATATATACATAAGTATTATAGATAAATTACACCCAGACACAGAACAAACCTTTATGCTCATCACACAATGATTTGTCCTGGGTGTGGATCGAACCCACGACCTCCGGCTTAGCAGTCAGGGTCACTAACCACCAGAACAACAGGCCAGTGAAATAATATAAGGTAATATTATACAAATATAAGTACCTATGTATGTAGGAGAACGTAAGAATGATGAAGAAACGAAACGCGGTTGCGCGAGCGAGACGGTATGATATTTCTGAAGTATGTAAGAGAGGGATGGAAGATGGAAAAGAAAGATGGATAGGGAAATTAATTTTGAGAGAGGACGAGAAAGGTGGTTTTGAAAGATAAACATTATAAAAAGGTGTTGAAGAATTTCAATAAACGAAAACGAGATTGCAAATTGATATCGTTTTAATCTAGATCTCAATACTACATTATGTAATGACCAAAAAAGTACACCTACACTTAAAACTGTAAATCCTGACCCACAACCCCAAGATAAGAAGTTGCATACTATAACCACTAGAATCACGAAACAGATCAAGACGTCATTTACTAACCATCTAGTTTAAATGTAGTACATTATAAAGAGGAAAGATTTTTATTGCAAAGAATAAACTTAAATACTACTGGACCGATTTCAAAAATTCTTTTGCAGTCTACGGCCCTATAGAAAGCTACATTATCGCTGAGTAATATAGGGTATATAACATCACGCTACGGCCTATAGGAGCTGAGCAGTGGCCAAATAATAACGAAGGGAGCGAAGCCCCGCGCGACTTCTAGTAATGTATTAACGTACTTCATCTCGTTATCATCTATACTAATGTTATAAAGCTGTAGTTTGTTTGTTTAAACGCTAGGATTTCAGGTACCTACTACTGGTCCGATTAGTAAAATTCTTTTAGTGTTGGATAGCCCATTAATCGAGGAAGATTATAGGCTATATAACATACGGCCAATAGGAGCTTAGCAGAGGCCAAATAAAGAAAGACGGGAGCGAAGCCCCGCGCGACAGCTAGTACAGTCGAGTTCATTAATATATTGGCACCATCAAAGATTCAAAATATTGTAAGCGTTGAAATGCTCAATAAATACTATAGAACCTATGGATCAAATATATGTCCTCATGTGAATGGTTCAATAAAATATGCTGTACATTATGCAATAAGTTGTAGTCACCGTTTTCAACGAAAATATCTAATGATGGTCCCAATATATTAATGAACCCGACTGTACCTAATAATTAATTGCGCCTAATAAAGTCAATTTATCGGTTAATTTGTATTTAATTAAACTCATAGTATTGACATCATGAAATGATTGTTATCGCATTTGTTTCCGTAAAACTGTCGTAAAAAGTGATATCAGTACGAAACTCAATTGAAATAAGTTCAAATACATATTATTCGTGTGGATTTTGGAAAGCGTGTGGTTTATGGCTTAAAAACCCTCTCAGCTCTCTAGATAGAGGAGAGGAGACCTGAGCCTAGCAGTGGGATATTAATGGGTTGCTGATGATAATGATGATGATGGAAAGCATATGTACCTAAATCAAGTATGCAAGAAACTAAATAGGTATATCGAATAGGTAAATACTAAATCAAAATAGGTGGGTCGTAATTATGTTCTCTATAGGCTCCATCATGTATGGATGGATGAATGGATAAGAGACCGGCGTGCGATTTCGGAATTTATATGTACTAGCCATTAGCCATGTGACTTACCATCTGCTAACGGTGAAGGAAAAACATCGTGAGGAAACCCTACTACCTACACTAGAAGAAATTCTAAGTGTATGTCTGATCCATCAACCCGTATAAGGCCAGCGTGTGTGGCTTATGGCCTAAACCCTCTCAGCTCTCTAGATAGAGGGAGGAGACCCGAGTGCGACATTAATGGGTTGGATGATGATGATGATGATGAACCTGAAATTGATATCTAATAATATTAATTTTCTAAATTACTACATATGCTTTTGTTGCATGCTGTAAAACTGCCAAATATGCGGAACCAATTATATTTGTAACATCTCTATCATGTTTGAGACAATAAATTATATTTCGATTTTTTTTTTTAATTTAACCATTGGAATATATATTATGGTCTCTTTCAATTTAGACGTTTCTTGTTGGACGGCTGCCGCACGTTTACTGTACCGCATGTAGGCTTGCTACATCCTACGGCAGTAGGTGCCTACAGCTGCAGCACGGCAGCAGTGCGACGTGCAGCATCAAACGTTAAGTAGAAAGCCTATCAGTATAATATAATAATAATAATAATCTTTCTTGTACACACCAAGTTATACAAAGGATATTTTACACAATAACATAATAACAAATAAGTACGTACAATGGGCGGTCTTATCGCTTGCAGCGATTTCTTCCAGACTGACAAACTTGGTATGGATATAGTTGTCAGAGAAGTGTCAGTTGTTGGTGTGCTTTAAATATATAAATATTTACACTATACTATTATATAAACTATATATGATATATGTATATACATATATAACTAAATATAATATATAGGTATGTGTATAAATACAAAATGTAGTAGAATAATATTAAATTAAAGTAATTTGGGCTATAAATGAGCACGTGGTATTCATGACGTTGTAGTCTTGTTGTGTGTGTTCGGCCGGGCACCGCGTGATTTGCATGATAAAGAACGATTGTCCAAGCGCAGGACGACTATCGTACCCCTTCGGCACTGCAGCAGGCCGACAACAAACGCCTAAAATTGAAAGCGCCTAAATTTAAGACGCAATCAAATTATGGATAACCTAAAATTTCCTTTCGGCCGCCAAGCAGAAAATGCAGTTGTTGACAATAAACGTAGTAGTATTATTTAGTCTATGGTAATACGTACTACATCTGTCTTTATACATTTGTCATAGCTAATCAAGATAGTGTTAATTGTGCCACTTAACACCTCGTTCTCAGAGGTCAACAGCCTGCATTAGAAGCAATTATCACAATATTGAGAGATTCTTATCTTGCGTTTTCTAATCGACTCGAATTTCCTATTGCTTCTGTAGACAAGATATCTTAGCCCAGACAAGCTGTGTCAGTCCAATACAAGATTTAAAATGTGTGGGATTATAATTATAAAAAAAACCGGTTAAAGGTCAAGGCAATGTAGGGTTCCGCAGCAAAAGAGCGTATCTTCATTTCACAGCACTTATGTGACACAAATTCTCATTATATTTACAAACCCAAATAAAAAATCGTTACGTTAAGAACGTTACGTCAAGGCATTAAAGAAATTTTCTGGAAAATTCACCAGAAACGTTGAAATCAGAACATATTGGATTTTTCTGCACTAATATACTGCAATATAAGTAAAAAAGATAAGTCCGAATGTAAAACAGAAGTTCACTAACAAGACCTTATCTCTCAACATCATCATCATCATCATATCAGCCCAACGACGTCCACTGCTAGACATAGACCTCACCTAATTCACGCTCTCTACATAAAAACACAACATTTCGAACGTTTCATATGAAAACACGTTGATAACGTTTTCTATAATGTAATATACTATTTCACGTAAGTAAACGGCTTGCCGCGATTGATTTGATTTAAAATAAACAAAGATTGTATCCGTTACACAGAAATATACTTTCAGTTGATAACAGTTATTGTAAACTTCGATAATTTAAACACTATCGTAAATCGAAATTCGTAGTAAATACAATCAGTGAATTAATTTGAGACTGATTATGATATACTTGTTATGTGTTTAGCAGTGTATACTACTGCTGCGAAGAGGTCCTCGTTTATATTCCGGGGTCGGGCAGCCCGCAGTTTAATAATGTGGCCGGTTTATGGCAATAAGCTCGCCCCTTATTTCAGAGTAAAAAGGTTATGTTTGTACGTCAACAGCGATAGGGTTGAATTGCTGTTTTATTAATAATAATAATAAAATTTACTTTATTCAAGTGACCTAGACTCATAATGGATTAGTAAAAACTTAGAACTATTGTTAGTAAAAATAATGGCTATAATGGGGTTTAATTACACTGCAATTACAAAACACTTGGCTCGACTATGTTCCGTGTGAGACAGCAGCACATCGGTTTATATAAATACAGTCGAGCCTCTGTGCAACCGTGCTTAGGATGCTGTTGGAGCTGGCCCGCACCCTGCACACAAGGGATCCACAACGCTTACGCATTTATTGAAATCGAACTAACTGCCTTCAAACTGCAAATTTGCAATTGAAATGCAGTCCGTCTGTCTAGAGCCTAAAGTGGTAGAATATTTCTTATTCCATCACTACAAAAGCACTCACCAGAACCACTTCATGAAGCATGCTAGGCGGCGACCTGTTTATAACGCTGTGGACTGTCCGCATAAGCACCGAGAACCCCTCATTGTGAAACACGATGATCACCGACGTGGTCGGCAAGTCCTCAGGATAATGCCAGTACTTGCACTCGTCTATACGAGTGTCAGGAATCGATCTGTTAAACAAAAGATTATTTGAGTATTGGGATTTTGTATTTTGTTTCTTATGTCTTTAGACGTAGATTCGGATACGACAATCTTCACTCTTAAGATGGATGTTCCAATACGCCTGTTCCATACATTTTATTTGCGCTATTGTCTCTGAACATAGACAAATTTTACATAGAACAATTCATTATATACAATAAATAGACCAGCGTATTGACAAAGTAAAATATTTCTTGTTTTTTTTTCTCAATAAATTTGGCAAGTTATTACAAAAAGAAGAAATGGGGATCACGGGAGTATCATCGAAAAATCAATTCTGGCGCTATATTATAGTCTTGATAAGTAGTTTATGTATGCTTCAGTATACTTGCGTTTTTAAAGTATGGATACGTTCAGCTACTTTTGTTGACGGTACGCTTGACGCTCAAAATGAATTTATTTAGCGTTTCTAATTTTTCATAATTAATTAGCAAAGAAATATGCATGTTGCATATAAGCTAATCTGTCAAAAGCTAATTAATTAGGGCAAGCTGTGTAAAACGATTTATTGATGATTATTGGATTTAGCAGAATTTTAATTAACCGCACAAAGCTTATTCGTTTGCGTGTTTTAAAAATGAAATACTTCGCATGTGCATAAAAATGGATGTATATAATTGCAAAAGATTAAGCATATTTGAAAGAGAATGATTGTGTTTTTTACTCGGAAAATGCACAGCTCTATTATAAAACCGAAGCAGTATTATAACTAAAAATATAAATATGGAAGTGAGTTTATTTATTATTATTTTTTTATTATACGAATGAATATGAGAGTATGTGATACTGATAGCTCATAACAATAAATAAAATCAATCTATTACTATCCCACTTCTGGGCAAGGATCTCCTCTCATTTATATTATTATAGAAGCCAAAGATGTATGTCAGAATTGTAGCAAGTGGAAGGAAATGGTCTCTGCCTACCCCTCTGTAGGGAAAGAGGCGTGATCTATATGTATGTAGACTAGAAGTCGAGCGGGGCTTCGCTCCCGTCCTTCTTTATTTGGCCGTTGCTCAGCTCCTATAGGCCGTAGCGCGGTGTTATATAGCCTATGTTACTCAGTGATAATGTAGTTTTGTAACGGCAAAATATTATTTGAAATCGGTCCAGTTTATTCGTTACATACAAAAATACAAATCTTTCCTTTTTATAATATAAGTATAGACAACTGAGGTTAAGGGTTGCACCACATAGTATGGATAAAAAGGGATAGAAACATATGAAATCGAGATTTCGTGCTGCTAGTAGTATTTCAACTCTACAATCCACACACGCTGGCGGAATGCGAGTTCAAGAATCAGACATAACCATAGAATAGAATTGCTTATAGGATATGTGGGTTTCCTTGAGTTTGGTTTTCCTTCACCGTTTAAATTTTATTTTATTGACTGCCATACGTTAGTTGGCCATAAGCTTAGAATGATTTTATTTTGTTTTTTGGTCTTTGTAATTTAATATTAGCAACAAGTAAATATAACTTTAAAAAGATATTATGCTAAAACCGCTAATAAACAACCAAACGAAATAGGTAATATTCGTATACTGAGGTAGTATTTGAAATACTGATATAGGTAGTGGAGCGTAAAGAAATTGTTTTACAAAATTTTTATGTGCAAAGTGCTTGCTATAACACGATGTTATAACATTGTGTACTGAGGCGTTACGTGTGTTTTGTTATACAAAACAGGGTTTACGATGGTGGGTGCTACAAGAACAGTTTTCATCAGCAACCCATTAATGTCCCACTGCTATAAAAATATTTATTTTTATTACCCGACTGACAGGAGGGTATTGTTTTTCACGCGTATATTGTATGTTTGTAAATTTCTTTATTAGGTAGGTATTATAAAAATAAAATAAAAAAACAGCGGACTTTTGGCGCCAAATTGTAAGAAGTTAAAATTTCTTTTAATCAAATGTATCGAGTATGTTATCAAAATAAAGGGAATCAAAAGGAGATTACACATATATACATATTATGTTGTATATTTAAATTTAATCAGGAATAATAATTACAACAGTTTTTCGCTCTTTTTAGTGCGTTGCTTATCTGTGAATTGTGGCAGTCGGGTTATTTAATATTAATTTATTTTAAAGGGAATCAAAAGGAGATTAAAAATATATATTATAAATATGTTATGTATTTAAATTTAATCAGGATCAGGAATAATAGTTACAACTTTTTAGTGCGTTGCTTATCTGTTGTTTTTTTGCAGTCGGGTGATTTTATTTTTTTAATAATTTTGCTTGTTGTTATTTAACTATCAAACTAAGTACCTAGCGGCCGACACATTACACCTATTCTCCAATTTTCATCAATATACCCTACCTACTTATTACATAGAGTAGTTTCCGATTAAAATGCCTGTGATATACGGACTGAATACATTGCTTACTTCAAACATGTCATCTACCAATAACTTAAAAATTTTTATTTCTATGTAGGAATACTCAGTTCTTCGGTTATCTACCTATATTTGGATTATGAAACACCTATTTGTTTGATAATGATTTTATTTCAGTTTAATAACTGAAATAATTTACGTAACGATTTCACGTTAGGTTATCGAATCGACATAATAAGCGATTAGTAAAATAATATACCGTGAAATGTATGAATTAACCGCATGATTTGATATTGTTGTTATGTTACTAATTTGAAAATAAGTGGATAAAGTACTTAGGGTTGTCAACTTGTCACCATTAGTTGTTGGTCAAAAATATGAACGATAGCTTATTGGATTCGGAATGATGTCTAAAAAAATGTCTCGGAAGGATTTTTGTGCACGAAAAAAAATGCAAAAGTTATTAACAAACTAAGTTAAAAAAAGAAGCCAATTCGTTTTTGTTAATAACTCCGAAAATAGGTATTAACATTTAAGATCTTTAAAAAACATCGTAAACAGGAGAAAATTTTCAAAAAAAAAACTTTTACTGCCGGAGTTCTATCTCCATTATTTATAATTTTAATTTAAGTCTGAAAATAGGGCTCTGCGCGACTGCTACAGCTTGCGCGCTTAGTCTCTAACGTGATTGCGGCAAATATATATTTTTTTTTAATATTAAACATAAATAATTATAGTGTTTTTTACACTTGAAAGAATAAATTGCAGTTGTAAAAAAAAATTAAGTTAATTTTTCAACAAGTTAGGCTATTGTTAAATACTTATAACAAAAATTTTTTGGGCCTCTGTTTTCATTTATGACAGTAAAAATGTTTAAATAAAAGTCATTAAATTATTCGCTTCTTGGAGTCCTTCTTTTGCATTAGATAACGTTGTAAATTTTTTTTGTTTATTAGAATTTTTTTAAGTTACTAAAGAACGAAATTATAATAGTACCTTGTGAAAAAATTATTTTAAATACCTAGGTATTTATAATATTTTAAAAGGTTAATATTTTACCTGTTCATAGCAATATCATCAGAGGCAGCAATGTTCATGCCGTATTCACTCTCCGACTCGGCTATATCATTTGCTCTGTCCTGAGCCATGTGATACGCCAACCCTTGCTCACCAGGACCCGTCACTGTTTTTAAGTCTCTGGGTTCAAAATTGCCCAATTCTGAAAAAAATACCCTTTTATGAGGAAATTTGTTATCAATAGTAGTTTTTGAACACCTATTTGACTGGGTACATCCCGGTTAAAAAGGGAGGTTAATCCACAATTTTTAAGGACTCCTTTCATAGGAGATGAATATAAGTAAATGAACCCATTATAGGCTGTTTCGCATAGCATGGTGCAGCAAAGTTTGGTTTGATGGATAATGAAATAGTTAAAGATGATTGGAACAAATATAAATTCTGTGTCTTGCTGTTTATTTCGAAAAAATAAAGCACTTGAAACAGATAAAATTTCGATGCACCACATTATGTGAAAAGTTATTTAGTGGAAGGATGTATAGAGCCACGAATTTTGATATGAGACTCTCATGGTTCACAGGCAACGGGGACCGAATGTCAGCTAATGTAGAAGAAAGAATGCAGGGGGACTTGATTGTGAGGAGGATTGTGGGCCATGTGAATCTCATCTACGAAATTGAAATTTCAAACAAGGCTATAATTTAGGTCACTCATTGTTTTTCCATTCAGGTTATTTGTAGTGCTGTTATGTTATTGTAATATTATGATTTGTTCCAGTTAAATAAATCAAAGCACTCAGTAAACAGACACAATATAAACAGTGCAAAGAGAGTTAATTCTAAATATTAATTTATGAAAAGATTCTACTACTGCTAGATTACTATATTCTTAAATAATACATTAAATGTTGACACATTTGCTAAAGAAGATATCAAAACCTTACTGTTATTCATAGTTATCAATATACTCATATACAATCTGTGCTGAAAATAGAAATTCAGATGAAATCTAATTAATTATTTTTTTTAAATTTGGAGCTCTAGACAGGTGGCATAATAAATTAGTGGAATAACAGTGAAATAGGTAATTATATAATGGGACTGCTATATATATAAACTATGTGATCAATGGAAAATACTGCAGTGCTAGCCACTTGTCTAGTAGGGCAATTATCTAAATGTCACCCTAAACATAATAGAATATACACATAAACATTATTTTTGTTACGTTCCAATACAATTTCTAACATAAAATATTTAACTACTTGTATAGTAGAAATTTAAGAAATACCATGAATACTATCTTTTCCAAGGAGTCCAGACTCTTTTAAATTTACATCAGAAATGAAATTACGGTACTGGTGCCCTAGAAAAGAATGTAAGTGTAACTTTTTAAGAAAAAATAGATATATAATATACACATAATGTACAATTGAGAACTTAATTCTTTTAAATTCAGAAAAGAAAACATTTGTCCAAATCTGATAAAGATATTGTAATATTGTCTTCAATCATTCTTTTGGTACAAAGTCACTCTTAGTGGCGAAAGTTAGGTGAGGCTTATGTTCAGCAGTGGACAGCATTGGGCTGATATGATGATGATGAATAATTTGTAATGTCATTTAATCTTCCTTGTTTAATATCTCTGAAATGTTGTTAGCTGTTGTAATACAATTTCAGATATTTTCTCAAGAGAAAAAAAATTAGGTGAAATGTTTACTCAGTGACCAAATAATATGACCATTGTATGGGAATATAAAATAGTCACATCAAGTAGGTATGTATGGGCTGTATTTTCCTATAAGTAAATTTACATTAGATAGATACCTACTTAAAATTAGGATTGGCATAATTAAAAGTGTGAATGCAATAAATGCAAATAGCAATCATATTTTTTCTGTCACTTTATGTTTATTTGTGCAATTAAATTAATAAAATATTGAACAATGCATATATCTGTTATCAATAAACAATTAGTAAGTTCAACAAACTATTTAAATAACTGTCGACTGGCTGTTCAAATAAATATTTGACGATAAAATATTCCCATTGTTACAGATTAAACAATAAAAATTATCTGTTGTACACAATGCAATGGGATCGTAAATTGACTATTACAATAGTTTGTGACACAGCTGTGAATATAACGATACCTAGCCAATTGTACACCTCACAAAACATGTATTGACGTAACAAAAACACTAGGCTCTCACAGACACGCCGCGCCGCGCCGGCTGAATGGGACACATAACTGTACTTACGAAAACATGCATTTACACTTTTATATTGCTAATTTTAACTATTTAACTTTATTACCTGTCTTCAGAGTTGGGTATACATCCCGGTGGTCCTTATAATATTGACGCTCAGGGTCAGGAATTAATACATTGCTACTTTCAGCTTCAACATTCTCACTGGACCACTTATGCAAAGCGAACAATAAAACTAAAAGAATCGCACACGCTCCTCCCATGCGAATAATCCTCCCTCTCCTTACGTTAGTGATCCTCATTTTTTAATTTAACACTTGCACATAACAAAATTAATTTTATAAACTAATTTCGCACGACACTCGAAAAAATCGTCGACGATCGACTCGCGGATGACGTTATTATGACAACGTCAACACATGCTGCGTTTAGATTCTGTTTTGAATGTTTTGATCGAAAAAATGTTTAAGTGAAAATAACTGTATTGAATTGAGGAATAATTACTTTTTAAATTAGAACTTGAATACATGAAATAGAAAATGCTGTAAGTATATTTCACAAAAATTAAATTATCAAGAAGTTTCTTCTTGTTATTTTTCTCGTGTTCGTTTCCTTTAAATGGCGCTTATTCTTTATAGTCTACAAAATTAAATATCTTTGTAGTCTACGGTTTGGAACTACTTCACAGATTCATCATCATCATCATAATATAATATCAGCCCAATGACATCCACTGCTGGATATAGGTAGGCCAGGCCTCTCCTAATTTACGTCACAACGAGCGCCGTAACCTTGTCTAATGCAAAAGAAAAACCCTTAATGATCTAAACAAAAAAATAAAATATTAATATTTAGTAAAATAACTCATTATAAAATGGGTTATTTCTGTCTTTTGAGAATTTATGATTCTGCTACTTCTAGCTCGCTCTACGAAAGTGTAAATAAATTTAACTTAGAGCGCCCGCATGCATGAGCCACTTGTGGCGGCCACTAAACGCGAGCACTTATGGTTCAGAGACCCTGCACATTGAGTTACTAGTGGCGGGCGACCACTAAACGCCACTGCTATTGTTTAAGTCAAGCCACTACACCATACTACACCCCGCCACTTTTATTTCACTGACTGGGGCCGGTAGGTATGTGTGAGCGAGAGCCATATGACGAAACAAAGCCACTAACCAACTTTTAGCTTGGACTTGGCCACACAATCAAACAATTAGAATTAAAGTAATGAAAAACCGTGTCCGCAGCTCCGCAACTTGTGGCGGCCAATGGTTCATCGCTCAGTGTGCTGGGGCATTTGGGGATTTTCTAATTTGAGTTTGACAAGGTTTAACCATGGATTGATACAGTCTATTATGTTTTGTCTATGATTGACACTGACAGCTTGACATTTGATGATTTGACGTTTCTCTCACAAGTTCACAACCGTTTGTTTTTGAAATAAAGTTTGTTTTGATATCGTTTGAGTTACACATAATTTAGATTAATATTATATTTTTTATTAAGCTCAAGTGTAGAAAAACGAGTAAACTAGTTAGAACTATGGATCAACGTGAGTACATATGTTACTACTGTGATTATATCGCTAGTTATAAAGTTGTTAAAAGTTAAAAATAAAAAGTAAATTCGTTATGAAGTTGCATTGAAGTTGTAAGCTTTATTATGTAGCTTAATTAGGTAGCTAATTCATTTAATTTATTTCTTGTGAACATTTCAGAATCAGCATGTACTGTTGAGAATTTCATAAACAATTGGAATGGAGAATTTCCGAATTGTCCTCTGACTGCTGCTGATCTGAAGAAGCCGAATGCAGTGATGAGTGCTGTGTACCAAGTGTTTGATAGGCTCGGTATCGATAGGGATGCTGTTCTCAGTGTGAGTATCCTTACATAGTACAAAATAAATTTGCTTCTTTCTGTTTGTACGCTTAGTTATTATAAACTATGTAACGGATTTTGTTGCGGTTTTCATCAAGAAGCCGTGGGCGGAAGCGTTACATTAATAATTTATTGAGTTAGACTCAGATTCACTTTAATTTCAGAGTCAAAATTTGTAGATAACTAATAAATCTAATAATTGTAATGAACAAATTTTTTTCAATCTCCTTCTAGCCACCTCCCAGCGAGGAGCGTAATGAAAACATGGTCTACTACTGGGACTTACTACCAGTGATCAACATGACCCGTGTTATCAAACACTTGGTGTCTGTAATGCCACAAGTAAACGCAACAATAAGCATCATACATTTCCTTCAGCCTACTGCAGCATCGTCACATTCTATTTTACTTTTATCGTTCAATCTGATGGTGTTCAACGAGGAACGATTACAAGAGATAGCTCTGCATGAAGAGGGATTGTTTGCGATGACTGATCAGGTAATAATTTATTATATAAACACATTGTCTATTTATGGTTCTAATTCAAGAAAATTACATTTTAAAGTTTAAGGAAACAGCAAAAAGTTGCAATAACTATGCTTCTTTTAAAATTCACTTCGTTTTCGATACTGAGAGGGATCTATTTACTCTCAATATTTGTACAACACCCAAATCTTTGTTTAATTTGTATTTCTAGGTGAAAGCCTTGGAAGAAAAAAAACATAAGCTGTTAGTAATGTTGAATGAACAAGCTAAGGAGAAAGGCGAACGGGCTGAAAAAATGGACAAGGTAAGAAACATAAATAAATGGAACTCACAAGAGATTGGACCCTCTGAAAATTGAGAACAGTATCCCCATTTAGGTTTTCTATGGTTTTGCTCTTTTAAGGGTTCCATAGCAAAAAGCTACATAAGGAACCCTAATGGTCCTGCTGTATCCGTCCGTCTGTTACAGCTTTTTATCTCGGAATCTACGTATGCTATTGATATAAAAATTGGAATAGTTGTAAACACAGTTGATCCAACACTATTATAATTTAAAAGCTTGGGAAAATGTTTTTACTTTTTCTAAAAAAGAGGTCCAAATGGAGGGTTGAAATTTTAAATTGACACTATCAGGTCAAGTAGGGTATCAAAAGAAGTATTCCCCCCTCCTCACCGATGATGATGACGATGTTTCTAACTAGTACACTAACTAAATTAGTTTTGGAAAAAACCTCGTCACTTGGTGCGGCGATGTTAGTGGCTAGGCGAAGACGGTAACAGGTAATTCCTAATATTTACTTTTACTAAAAGAAATTAAAATCCAATTTCGTCTGGCTTAGTTGGAACCTGACATAAAGCAATATGAGGAAGAGTTAAAACGTGAGAAGGATGCTTATGACGATGAGAAACAAGAACAAGTGGAGTCTATATTGAAGGAGAATAGACAGAGGGATATAATTCTAGAACAGAAGAAGAGTCACAGGGATGCCGTCATGGCTGAAGTGGCGAGGAGGAGAGCTTTGAGGTGAGTGGGCTATACTCGAGCCGTACATTTGACTATCTTTTAAGGTTTGTTTTTGTAAATCCAATTAAATAAATAAAAAACTTTTTAATTATTTTGAAATGTGTATAACAGGGATGTTATGGAGCTCCGTAACCGTATCCTAAACTATCGGATATCCGAAATAAAAATCTATCCGAACCGTAACCGAATCCGATACAAAAGTTTCGAATAGAGGCGCAATCATGGTAAAGAATCGCAATGAATAAATAAATTGCAATACCTTTAAATATTTTTTAATTTAGTTATGCAATTCTTAAAAAAACTAATATCTGTAACTGAAATTATCTGAAACTATCGGATAATCTGAAATAATATACGTAACCGTAACCGGTTTAATATTTTTCACATTTCCAGATTCGAAATTTCATATCCATAACATCCCTGGTTTATAATAAGAAGTTGCAGCTTCACTGCCACTGATACTGTTACGCACCATACTGAACTTTCCTATATTCTCTTGTTTTCTTTCACTTAGAACCTCCATTTACTAGAGCGAGATAGAGAGTAAGACGCGTGTGCTCGCACTTCCGCTCTCGTTCTCTAGTAAATGGTGGTTCTAAGTGACAGAAAGGGATAAAAAAAGAAATGCGATTACGTGTGGCTTCAACCTTTACATTTGTTTGTCATACAGAGTTTATGACGTAGATGATATCAAAGCGAAAGCCGAGCAGGCTGCGCAGAATGTACAAGAGGCTGATGAGAAACTTGAATCACTAAAAGCTACCCTCATGGAGAAGGAGAATAGTCTCAAGAACCTACAATGTATTAAACCCAACTTGGACACTGCTAACAATTTGCTGAATGAAATTGAGAACTTGTCGGATGCATTGAGGTGAGTATTTTCTTCTATTTATTATTTTTAAAGGCCGCGCCAGCCTCCCTGACCGGCAGAAAATATATACAGATTCGAAACAAATATCTATGAATCACACAAATATTTATTTTTGTCTCTTGTGGGAATCGAACCAACGTCAGCACGTCACTCGGCGCGGCGATGCCGATTACCAAAATATTTTGATGATACTGCTTCACTTTTATTGGTTGTGGCGTGATGTTTCCTAAAAAAGCCTTCCTCAATATTAATTTACTGCACATTGTAATATGAACTAACTTCCGCCCGCAGCTTCGCAGGCGTAGTACATGGGTAAAAGGTACTCAATTAGGTATTTAACATTCCGTGGAAAATTATCTTAACAAATTGTTACAGAGACCTCGATGGTGGTGACTTGGAGTCAGACAGTAAGGACGGCGAGCTACAAGTGTTGAACACTGAGCTCAATGAACTGGAAGCACAGGTTAATGAGCTACGGGCTATTAGGTGTGTTTAATACACTTTTTCCATACCACAATGTTTTGCAGAGTAGCAGCAATTCTCATATATGAGGTTGTTGCTACACTGTAGTTATAAAATTTTAGAAGTCGCGCGGGGCTTTTTATTTGGCCACTGCTCAGCTCCTATTCATTGTAGCGTGATGTTATATAGCGTAGCCTTCCTCGATAAATAGGCTATCAAACACTAAAAGAATCCTGAGATCCTAGCATTCAACCAAACAAACTGTTTAGCTTTATAATATTAGTTCAAATTACTTGTAATAATTACTAATTTGAGTGTAAAAATTTAAATTATTTTGTCATTCCATCCCGGTTTGCGTAGGCCTTATCCGACCTATTTGATTATCCGACACCGCAAAATTATTGTCGGATTACGACGGCTCTACTCCATGAAATGAGAAATGGACATTTAATTTTAAAATTGAAATATAAATTGAATATTATGATTTACAGGGCGGATACGGCCAGTAAGAGACTTGAAAGCCAAGCGAAGAGACGGCAAGAAACTATCGTTGCACACAGGTAAGCAATAACGTAAAGATTTTGTTTTGCATCAGGCTTTTAACTGCCTCGGTGGCACAATAGTACAGCCCCCCTAGACAAGTGGCAAATCGCTGATTCTATTCAAAATTTATGTCACTTCAATACATATTTTTAAATTTTGAACACATCCCTGTCCCCCTAGACAAGTGGCAATCACTAACAGTCTATTCTATCGACATGTCAAATTAGTACATTGATCACGTGACATGTCGATAGTTAATGTTAAGGATGTGTTCAAATGTATTGTATTGTGTATACAAGTGACATGTCGTTTAGAATAGATAGGTAGAAGCAATTGCCACTTGTCTAGAGGGGCTGATATAAGCTATCGATATGTCACATGATCAATGTACTAATTTTACATGTCGTTCGAAAAGATAGATCGAAGAGATTGCCGCTTGTCTAGAGTGACAAGTTGTGTTTTGAGGTCTCGGGTTCGATCCCCGCGTCGGAACAAATATTTGTATGATCTGCAAATGTTTGTTTCGGAGTTTGGGTTATTTCCTATGCATAATGGCCGCCTGCTCGTCTGCCACTTCAGGCAATTAAAAAAAATAAATAATATGTGTGGAATTTATCAGTTATCTAGATACCACACATGCTTTGGGCTAGATTGTGTTAAAAAAGTGCCAATAATTTATTTATTTATTGGTAATTCTTGAGACTATTTAATATATATGTAATTTTATGTTCATTGAATTTGAAATATGTTACACGTATCAACAGTGCTGTTCGCGAGGCTCAAGAGAAGGACAAAAAGTTGCGAGAACGCTCCAAGAAGGCGATACAACGTACAGAAGAAATAAAAGAAGCGACTGCTCAGTACGAGGCTCAGAAGACCATCGACTTCGAAGCACTCGCCAGTATCAAGAGTAACTTCTGTGCTGACGTATGTTTGTTTGTGTTTAATTTCTTTCTCTGATTTTATAAAATGATCTTATCTAAATTATCTATTTTGTTTACAGTTAAAGGCTATAGATGAGCTGTTATTAAAGAAAGCAATCGACGCCGAGAAGAAGATCGAAGAGAAATTACGAAATAAAAATATTTGAAAAATTACATTTGTATTAAATCATTTGTATTATAATTACCTATCTTTATATATATAATTCTTCTGTACGTGTGTTGATAGTGAACTCCTCCTAAACGGCTGAACCGATATGAATGAATATTTGTGTATGTTCAAGTGAATTCGAGGATGGTTTTATTCACAAATAAAACAAAAATAAAAAATGCAATCGATTGGTATATCATGCAGGACAACGTCTGTCGGGTCCGCTAGTGGAATTATAAAAATCGACGCTGAATTATAAAAAAAAATGAAAAATGTTTTATTGTTACAAGTACATACAACAAAACATTAGTCTTCTTTTAGGCATTTATTAATAGTGTGTGTTAGAACATTCCGCTCTTCCTTAAAGTAGGTACAGATCACTTGTTTTAGGTAATAATAATAAAAAATAAAGTTTGTATGAAACAGTCCTTTATTTATTTTAATTAATTAGAGTTAAGTAAGTAGCTAATAATTATGTTAACAAAGTATAATAAATCGAGTCAGTGTTTATCACATGGGTGTTTTTTGTGTGTGTCTCCAATTGACACACACACATCCAGACACTGTCCATCCAGAAACAGAACAAACAATCATGCTCATCACACAATGATTAGTCTGGGGTGGGAAGCAAACCACCACCTCCGGTTTAGCAGTCAGGGTCACTAACCACTAGACAAATAGTGTTATAGTAATAGAGTTATTAATGAGTTGAAATCGCGCCGGATTACTGGATGTACTTAGGTGAATCCGATAAAACTACTACTAGCTTGCTCTCGTATAGTATACATAAGCGAATCGTGTGATAGTGAAGGCAATAATAACTTAAATATTGGCAGTTTAGTGTAAACTTATTCTTCACTATTATATTTTATTATACAACAAAGCAAGCAAATGAAAATGTGACCTAATGCTAAATACTCCTCCGCAAGTCGTCTTCCTCAGTGCAAGGGTCATCGTGATCTCCAGTCATCACACTATCTCTCCCGATGTTACGCCGTCTGGTATCCGCCAGACGCTTCGAGATGCTTTCACCACACGCCATGGCCTATTCATAACTTTGGTTGTTTTGATGATCGACTGGCTAGTGCGACATGCTGTAGCTACAAGATATTCGCAGCATCTTACAACAACACCAGTCACCACATATCGGAGGCATCAATGGTCGAGTGCTAAATATTAAGAGTACATTTTCATTTGCCGGTTTGACGTCATGACGTCGATGGTGTATGTGAAAGGTTAACAGCTGCTGATGTCGGGAAGAGTCTTGCCCTGGCAGTGGTTCCTCCACCCGTACCAGGCTTGGAACTTGTGACGTTTGTATACCTTCTTAGCGCACGTGGCAGCCTTGGTGATGTCATCCAACAACATGTCTGAAATTAGAAGTTAATTTTATCAGGCTATTGATAATAAAGAAGTTTCGAAGTTCGCTGATGGGGTAGAGCCATCAGAAGAACTGGCAACTCAGGAAAATACTGGCATGGACCAGATAACAGTTTCGTTTAATTACCTAAGTACTCGCCAACTGAAGACTTGCAAATTTTAATGTCCTTATGATTTTTATTTCAAATCCACAGTCAACTAAAAATCATCATCATCATAATATAATATATCAGCCCAACGACGTACGCTGTAGAACATAGGCTTCACCTAATTTCAACAATAATTCAATACCTAACTACAACTAGTCAACACAAAACATTCGTTATACTAGGTATATTGACAATAGGTTTTTAAAAGTGTCAGCAACGCATAAGATAACACAAATGGTCATCCATCTATGGACTGACCTGTCTGAGCGTTGCATAACCTTGTAACGGACATCTCAATACAAGAATACTACGAGCGCCTCACTCGCTAAACATGTAAGTAGGTAGGTACTAACCAGCACAAGTAACGTTGCAGTCCTTGCCAGCAGTGGAAGTATTGCTGCACCAGTACTTATCGTTGATCTGGAATAGTCCGTAGTCTCTTGAACCGTTCCTGTTCACGGTGCCCATCTTGTGCGTCTTTCTGCTGCTCTCTGCTTCAACTAAACATACCCCTGTAAAGGATCACATAACAATACATAGCATCACGTCTTTTTCTCTGAAGAGGGAGAGGATTTCGCCCTTCTTCTTTTATGTCAACAACAAATTTTATATAAATTCCTACTTTTGCACTGTTAACCGATAAGACTTATTATTATAATATAACAAACAAATGTTATCCTTAAGTTAGCTGTGGTTGCCTATAATTGAGAGAGCATCAGGCACACTTTATGTTTTTGTACCTATATCTTTTTAGTAAACCTTAATAAATAAATAAAGATGCAATAAGTATAGTAAGATTTCATTGCTTTTATAATAAGTGTACCTATGCGCTAAATTTAATTTACTCTAGAAAATTTAAAGGTTTATGTCCTGCAGTTATAGATGTATGTATGTCTCCTTGCTTTTTATAATGACAAAAATAATATTAAACTTACAGTCTCTCATTTTATCCTCCGGGAACCCTTGCCTCCTTAGTTCCTTCACCAGATCGCATCGCGAAAACTGTTTCGCTTCACTATACACGCTGATGGCCGCGAGAGCGAACACTATTATCGTCAACTTCATGTTTTCCGCAAATATGTATTATCACCAAGTGACAGTTGCCGAGTCGGGAGTTGGGAACGGTATGTGAGATGAACTCTGTTTTCTCGCATTTATATATGGACAGATTACAGAACAATATACTAATAATAGGTAGGTAACTATAGCTTAGCTTGGACTCGGGGATTCCTCTTTATCAAGTTTACAGGTCACGAATACTTCAATAAAAAAACAATGAGCGCGTTTTGTTGCTAAGAACTTTATACCGCACCAGACAGCGTGGTGTAGTAAATAGTAAATTTCTAATCACATTTTTTGGGTAGATATATATATATTTTTTCATGCTTTAAAAAAATTGAATAATAACTTAGATTTAAATAAAGAACCGAACGAGTGTATAGTTTGTCAAAAGGGTATTCTGTGATTCCCGTATTTTAGGCGACGCGACGGTAATTGTTCACTACATAGTAGACCTTGGCGGGCACGATTATCTAATATTTTTAATTCATCATTCATCGTAATGAGGATATTCGTTAAAAAATCATCTCTTGAATTATTTCCAACGGTTTTACCAACCCCGCGGGTTGAGCTTAACTGACTGACAAGACTGATGATGATGATGAATTGATATTATTATTTTTAAGAAAATTAAGTCAAAAACATATTTTTTAAATTAACCTTAGCGTTTTTGTAGGTCATAATATTTTATCGTCAAAGTTACATAATATAAATATAAAGTCATCATTATAGCTGCTTCGGGTTTATCACGAAGTATCAAAATATTTATATGTATGTGTATGTGTGTTGACCTCACGTCATCAACTTCTATCATAATAATATTTTAGGTGTAACATATTAGCTCCTGCCCCCAACTTCGTCTGTGTGGTATGCTAATAAAAGGTAGCTTAAGTCCATATATGTATTTACTTTTCATATTGTTCATCGGTTCATTCGGGCTTTTTACTAACTATATGTTAAATTTCATAAAGATCTGTTCAGCGGTTTAGCCTTGACCTAACAGACTAGCTTAGAAATATAAAATGTTATAAAATAGTAGGATTGATCCAAATGGGGGAATTAAGATCATGCATGACTGACGAAATTTTCCCAAGGATAATTTAAAACTTAAACAAATTAAAAATGACCGATAAATGAATAAACTAGTTCATATTAAACTTCAATATGAAGGCTCAAAACCAGGCTTATATACTTTGGGGTTAAACTGAACTGATATGATATAGGTTTATGATGAGTCATTTATTATGTTAGTCATCTTTTGGCAACGAGGAAAATAATATTCCTAAGTAAATAAACATTGTGTGTACAATTGCTTTATACAGCATGCATGCTGGTAGGTACAGGGAATTCACCTCACGACGCTTATCTGTGGCGAATGACCTCATGTATACTTAAAGTCAGTTATAGATAGAATAATAATTTATTGAGGCGTGAAGCTTTACTTTGTAATTGAGTGTTTTTTTTTTGGTGAGATTTTGTCATAATTAGTAACGGATTTTTTTGGACATTAGCCGTGTTAAATTTTACGGATAAAATTATTACATTACATTTTACCTGGTTAAGCTAGGTATGAGTAAGATCAGTGGTGAAGGCCATGCTGGAGAGCGAGACGAACTGGGGAGCAGTGCTCTCCTTCTGCGAAGAGGTGATGAGGCAGAAGGAGGAGGCGGAACGGCAGAGGGAAGACGATGCCCTCAGTGACCCGATCCGCCATCGAAGGGTAGGCGGGAGAAGGCGGGCATACGCCCGCGACCTCCCGCCGTAAAAGCCCGAGAAGAGGACGCGCCCGGCTGAGCGCGTCCGCCACGCCAGGACCGGTCGACTTTGGGGAAAGTCGACCGCGAGCGTTTTCTGGTGACGTGTGCGTGTTCCCGCACGTCACCGCCGGAGCTGAGCTCCGGCAGAAAGGGGGCCCGTAGCGGGCCATCGTCGCTGTGGTCGCGGATGAATGTTCCTGCGCTCCCGTGACCACAGCAGAGCGCGACGAGAGGAACACCTTGGGGTTTTAGTGGGTGCGAGCCCCACATAACCCCTCGGTTCTTTCCCCAAGACCGAGGGGTATGCGTCAGGCATTTCCCCAAGTAAAAAAAAAAAAAAAAAAGGTATGAGTAAGATATGGGTGTGGATACTGGATGTGGGTGAGATATATCTCTGCCTACCTATTTCGGTATAAAAGCTGTAACGCTATGTTATTATTTGTATAATGCTCGCTCTATACATAGGCAGATACGTCCGCGGAAGTCATTTTCGGCATAGGCATTGGCGTACATTGCGTACAACCAGTGGGTGTTCAATGTTCATGTTATGAATATGAATTAAGAGGGAACTTTGAATAATTGCAGTAATTTGGTATACCAACTTGTAGACCAACTCTTAATTAAGACAATCGGGATAACATTATTTTGTATAACAAAATGTATATGTGACATAACATAGACTCTCGCCTTCTTCTTTCAAGAGGTAGACAGAAAAAGAAAAAGAACGAAGAAGAAGAGAGGTGCATCACACACAGATTTCACAATTTTTTTTAAATTTTTTTTATTTATTTTTTTTACTTATATATTTTTTTTATATTTACTTTAAATGATTACTTAAAATGACCATACACATCAGGCTAAACCTAGTCACCGAAATTTCATCATCATTATCAGCAACCCATTAATGTCCCACTGCTGGGCTCGAGTCTCCTATCCTCTATCTAGAGAGCTGAGAAGGTTTAGGCCCTAATCCAGACACGCAGGCCTAATGCGGGTTGGTGTATCAGACATACACTTAGACATAATTTCTTCGGTTTTCCTCACGATGTTTTCCTTCACTACTGTAATGTTAGCAGTTGGTAATTCACATGAATAGTACGAGTAGGTAGGTACATATAAATTCCACAAAGTGAAATCCACATTAGTACTGCTGGCCGGAATCGAACTCGGACCGCGTGATTAATACGCGCCGGTCACTTATCCATTCAGCCTCCATCGCTTTTTGCAAAAATTTACTGTCACCTTTTTTTAGGCTTTATATGACGTTCAAGTGTAATATACTCATTTATTTGACACGCACCATGACGTCACAAAAGACCCACCTAATTTAGTTTTTATAATATATTATTTTTATAGATTCCAACACCAGGGTCTGCTTCAAGCCTATACGAAAATGATGATTATGTTAAGTATTATTAAGGTCGTAAGAATCACACTGATAGCTGTGTGGATAACAGCTATTAATAAAAGGTTTGATGTTGAATAAACACATGTTAAAATGCCCATTTATATACGTTTTATCAGAAATTAGTATTACATAAGAGTATATAGTATTAATAACTAATGCTTCACACAGTGTTTCCAGCTAAGATCCGTTTTAAATAATAGAAGTAATATTGTGAAATTTTGGCAATAGATTACAAATTTATTAGTGTTGTTTGGTATAATTTTTTAGCTATTGTTTAACTGCGTACCACATTGAGTAAAACTGATACGTAACAAAATACATTTGCAACCCAAAAAATGGTAAATATTCACCAAAATCTGTTGCCCTATTTTACTCATTTAATTCAATGCGATACCCGAAGATTTTTGGTTAGTAAAATTAAAACCTTAAATTGCGTTGTAGTGTTGTATCTAATCAGTATTTTCTTTTTATTTTCTTCTTAAGAGGGTTCATACAGAAATCCATGAAATCACGAGATTTCCACGTTCGCTACAGAATATGTCTTTATATGTAGCGAAGTAATTTTTGGCATACATAGAAAACAGTTTTCTTGTCTAAAAAGTGTATTAAGAAAAACAGACTATTTATTAATAGTATTTTAGTTAGAACAGTTCTTTCGCACAGCGTTTTAAGAAATTCCACGAAACAAGCCTACTTTCAGATTCGCCAGGGACTAAAGTAATTGAAATGCATAGAAAAAAAAGCTTGTTTTAAGGTCTACATATAGTCCTTTAGTTAGTGTATTGAAAAAATATTAGAAATATTCATTTTTTTATAACTAAAACTTAAGAACTAAAATTTTTAAAAACGTTGAACTTTGATCAAGTTTGATTAGAATTTTGGTACACTATATGTGTTTAAAAAGTCGATTTTTTTACATTTAATTATTAAGCAAGATGTTGTCATTTATAAATGTCCATAATATTTTCGAAATCCCTTTAGAAATATTTTAAAATGATTTTTGAAAAGAGCCTAAAAACGCCTTATATTTCGGCGCACAGGCCGTGAGAAATCAGTACCGGCTGAGGCCTTCTAGAGAGAGGACGTAACGCTTTGCTTCCCGCGCTCCCGGTCCGATGTTTACGTAATATTTGTATATTTCAAGAGAGTTCAATACCAGTTGATACTTTGTTATGGATTTTTTTTTTTATTAAAGATCAAATTATTAACTTTGCTGTTTTTGGGCTGATGAACTCTAAAATCGATATCTGACGATCCCATTGGTCACTTGGCATAGTTCTGAAGTCAAAATTGTAAAAATGACCGCCATCTTGAACTTTGTTGTTTTTGGGCTGAGTGATACCAAAATCGATATTTGACGATCCCATTGGTCACTGGGCATAGTTCTAAAGTCAAAAATGTAAAAATGCCCGCCATCTTGAACTTTGTTGTTTTTGGGCTGAGTGATACCGAAATCGATATTTGACGATCCCATTGGTCACCGGGCATAGTTCTGAAGTCAAAATTGTAAAAATGCCCGCCATCTTGAACTTTGTTGTTTTTGGGCTGAGTGATACCAAAATCGATATCTGACGATCCCATTAGTCACTGGGCATAATTCTAAAGTCAAAAATGTAAAAATGCCGGCCATCTTGAACTTTGTTGTTTTTGGGCTGAGTGATACCATAATCGATATCTGACTATCCCATAGCTCATTGGGCATAGTTCTGAAGTCAAAATTTTAAAAATGCCCGCCATCTTGAACTTTGTTGTTTTTGGGCTGAGTGATACCAAAATCGATATCTGACGATCCCATTGGTCACTGGGCATAATTCTGAAGTCAAAATTGTAAAAATGCCCGCCATCTTGAACTTTGTTGTTTTTGGGCTGAGTGATACCAAAATCGATATTTGACGATCCCATTTGTCACCGGGCATAGTTCTGAAGTCAAAATTGTAAAAAATCGATATCTGACGATCCCATTGGTCACCGAGCATAGTTCTGAAGTCAAAATTGTAAAAATGCCCGCCATCTTGAACTTTGTTGTTTTTGTGCTGAGTGATACCATAATCGATATTAGACGATCCCATTGGTCACTGGGCATAGTTATGAAGTCAAAATTGTAAAAATGCCCGCCATCTTGAACTTTGTTGTTTTTGGGCTGAGTGATACCAAAATCGATATTTGACGATCCCATTGGTCACCGGGCATAGTTCTGAAGTCAAAATTGTAAAAATGCCCGCCATCTTGAACTTTGTTGTTTTTGGGCTGAATGATACCAAAATCGATATCTGACGATCCCATTAGTCACTGGGCATAATTCTAAAGTCAAAAATGTAAAAATGCCGGCCATCTTGAACTTTGTTGATTTGGGCTGAGTGATACCATAATCGATATCTGACTATCCCATAGCTCATTGGGCATAGTTCTGAAGTCAAAATTGTAAAAATGCCCGCCATCTTGAACTTTGTTGTTTTTGGGCTGAGTGATACCAAAATCGATATCTGACGATCCCATTGGTCACTGGGCATAATTCTGAAGTCAAAATTGTAAAAATGCCCGCCATCTTGAACTTTGTTGTTTTTGGGCTGAGTGATACCAAAATCGATATTTGACGATCCCATTTGTCACCGGGCATAGTTCTGAAGTCAAAATTGTAAAAAATCGATATCTGACGATCCCATTGGTCACCGAGCATAGTTCTGAAGTCAAAATTGTAAAAATGCCCGCCATCTTGAACTTTGTTGTTTTTGGGCTGAGTGATACCAAAATCGATATCTGACGATCCCATTAGTCACTGGGCATAATTCTAAAGTCAAAAATGTAAAAATGCCGGCCATCTTGAACTTTGTTGTTTTTGGGCTGAGTGATACCATAATCGATATCTGACTATCCCATAGCTCATTGGGCATAGTTCTGAAGTCAAAATTGTAAAAATGCCCGCCATCTTGAACTTTGTTGTTTTTGGGCTGAGTGATACCAAAATCGATATCTGACGATCCCATTGGTCACTGGGCATAATTCTGAAGTCAAAATTGTAAAAATGCCCGCCATCTTGAACTTTGTTGTTTTTGGGCTGAGTGATACCAAAATCGATATTTGACGATCCCATTTGTCACCGGGCATAGTTCTGAAGTCAAAATTGTAAAAAATCGATATCTGACGATCCCATTGGTCACCGATAGGGCATCGGAACCGGTTTTTCCCGGAACCGAAAGAACCGGGAATTCCCGGTTCTAGGGGCTACAAAAAGAACCGGTTCTCAAAATATGAAGAACCGGGTTTTCGGTTCTTTCGGTTCTTCTACAAATTAGTGATTAACGCCGATCAACTTCGATTAAATAAGCACTAGATACACGCTCGCATACAAAACCAACGCCAAATAATGGTACTCGTATAAATACATACATCTAATAAGTACTACATACTTATTAGATGTATGTATTTATTATACAAAAATCCTGTAAATTTTATTAAATAAAATATTAAATTTTTTCATTCAAAATATATCGTAATAGATTATAGATTTGATCAAAAGGGTTTATTCCCATCCAGTCACACCCAAACCTGTAAGTTGTAACACTGTTACTCGTTGAGAAAAAATTCTCATCATGTCACACTGTTACTTGATGCAACTGCTTGCAATTTTTTTCTCACAACCAGTAACACTGCCAAATATTGGTGTTACTGGATGGGATAAAAAGTCACATCGAGTCACACTGTGTCTTGTTGGGAAAAGTAAACATTTTATATTCCCATCGAGTCACACTTTTTTTTATTATATAAGTGATTGATATTTTTATTATATAGAGAGTTGCTACTAATCGTTAAACAGTTGCTACCCCCAACATTTTTTTAAATAATCTACTTTCTGAGGTGATGAATCATTCCATCAGGTTGCTGGTCACCTATCCAGTGAGAACAAACTGCGTAAATGAAAACGATCATTCCATTCATCGACTTAAAATGTCGCTTTTCCAGAATGTCCCCATTCATTGGTTTATTTAAAAAAATTTCGATGTCGATGTCGATGAATGGCAACTGTCTAACGATTAGTAGCAACTAGCAACTCTCTATATAATAAAAATATCAATCACTAATATAATAATAAGAAAATAAAAAGTGTGACTCCATGAGAATATAAAATGTTTACTTTTCCTAACAAGACACAGTGTCACTCGATGCAACTTTTTTCCCATCCAGTAACACCAATATTTGGCAGTGTTACTGGTTGGGAGAAAAAATTGCAAGCAGTTCCATCGAGTAACAGTGTGACATGATGGGAATTTTTTTCTCAACAAGTAACAGTGTTACAGGTTTGGGTGTGGACTTTACGAACAAAATTCTAATAAATTAGCAAAAGAACCGAAAAGAACCGAAAGAACCGGGTACCCGGTTCTGTGTTGTCACTGGAACCGAAAGAACCGGTTCTTAAAATATGGCCGGTTCTCGATGCCCTAGTCACCGAGCATAGTTCTGAAGTCAAAATTCAAGTTCAAGATGGCGGGCATTTTTACAATTTTGACTTCAGAACTATGCCCAATGAGCTATGGGATAGTCAGATATCGATTATGGTATCACTCAGCCCAAAAACAACAAAGTTCAAGACGGTGGGCATTTTTACAATTTTGACTTCAGAACTATGCCCGGTGACCAATGCGATCGTCAAATATCGATTTTGGTATCACTCAGCCCAAAAACAATAAAGTTCAAGATGGCGGGCATTTTTACAATTTTGATTTCAGAACTATGCCCAGTGACCAATTGGATCGTCAGATATCGATTTTGGTATTACTCAGCCCGAAAACAACAAAGTTCAAGATGGCGGGCATTTTTACAATTTAGACTTCAGAACTATGCCAAATGGCCAATGGGATCGTCAAATATCGATTATGGTATCACTCAGCCCAAAAACAACAAAGTTCAAGATGGCGGGCATTTTTACAATTTTGGCTTCAGAATTATGCTCGGTGACCAATGGGATCGTCAGATATCGATTTTGGTATTACTCAGCCCGAAAACAACAAAATTCAAGATGGCGGGCATTTTTAGAATTTAGACTTCAGAACTATGCCCAATGAGTAATGGGATAGTCAGATATCGATTTCGGTATCACTCAGCCCAAAAACAACAAAGTTCAAGATGGTGGGCGTTTTTACAATTTTGACTTCAGAACTATGCCCAGTAACCAATGGGATAGTCAGATATCGATTTTGGTATCAATCAGGCCAAAAACAACAAAGTTCAAGATGGCGGGCATTTTTACAATTTTGACTTCAGAACTATGCCCAGTGACCAATGGGATCGTCAAATATCGATTTTGGTATCATTCAGCCCAAAAACAACAAAGTTCAAGATGGCGGGCATTTTTACAATTTTGACTTCAGAACTAGGCCCAGTGACCAATGGGATAGTCGGATATCGATTTTGGTATCAATCAGCCCAAAAACAACAAAGTTCAAGATGGTGGGCATTTTCACAATTTTGACTTCAGAACTATGTCCAGTGACGAATGGGATCGTCAGATATCAATTTTGGTATCACTCAGCCCAAAAACAACAAAGTTCAAGATGGTGGGCATTTTCACAATTTTGACTTCAGAACTATGCCCAGTGACGAATGGGATCGTCAGATATCAATTTTGGTATCACTCAGCCCAAAAACAACAAAGTTCAAGATGGCGGGCATTTTTTAAATTTTGATTTCAGAACTATGCCCAGTGACCAATGGGATCGTCATATATCGATTTTGGTATCACTTAGCCCAAAAAAAACAAAGTTCAAGATGGCGGGCATTTTTATAATTTTGATTTCAGAACTATGCCCAGTGACCAATGGGATCGTCAGATATCGATTTTGGTATCAATCAGCCCAAAAACAACAAAATTCAAGATGGAGGGCATTTTTACAATTTTGACTTCAGAACTATGCCCAGTGATCAGTGGGATTGTCAGATATCGATTTTGGAGGCGATCAGCCCAAAAACAACAAAGTTCAAGATGGCGGACATTTTCACCACTTTGACCTCAAATAGTCACATTCATCATCATATCAGCCGCAGTTATTATTGAGAAATTAATTGTTAGTCTTATATAAAATTAATTGTATTTTTCTTTCTTTCTAATATAATTGTATTTTAATTGTTTATAGAATACAATACGATTAATAACAATTAATTATTGATCAATTTAATTTGAAATTTTGTCCTATCCAACTTTAACAAAATACGAGGTTAGAAAATACCAAACTCATTAGTACGCGCTATATTGTTGTACCACACAGCATTAGAGAAGTGTGCATGTTTCGGCTCTGTGTGCGTAATTTAAAAACCTATTTGCGAGCAACTTGAAAATGTATGAACCCTCTTAAATTACACAGTATTTTCTCAACATGATTTTATGTGAGTAAAACTCACTTATCTATAAGATGTTATGTTACTATAAGTGAAAACCTTTAATTGGCACTTTGTATCATATTGTTACGGCACTTTTGTTATTACTGCTGTTGGTTTTCCGAAGATAATAAAATAAAATAAAAAATACCAAAATAATACATTTGCGACCCAAAATTTGTAAATGTGGACCAAATTTAGATAGAATAAATTATATTCAAAATCGAAAAGGCAGAAAGTAATAAAAAAAGTGCAATCGTGCAGAAAGCCTATAACGACCGCTACCGTTACAGGCGGACCATTATGTTATTTAGAGAATAATACATTATGTACTAACTGAAATAAAAATGAATAACTCCATTATCTCATTGTGGTCTCGTCGAGGTACGATGAATTGAGTAGGGTCATGGGGATAAAAACATCTTTTTTTTTATTTCGACAGTGGTCGCGCCATGTTTTCCATGCCATGAAACTTTGTCGCTTGTAAATCTTCTTGGCGCATTTCGATGCCAGTGTTATGTTATTTTTCAGCAAATCTGCAATTAGAAATGTGTTTTAAAATTGAGATGAAAACATCAAGTGCACGTTGAACTCGATTCCGTTTCATCGTGACATGACTGGCCTGTTGGTCTAGTGGTCAGTGACCCTGACTGCTAAGCCGGAGGTCGTGGGTTCGATTCCCACCCAGGACAAATCTTTGTGTGATGAGCATAAAGGTTTGTTCTGTGTCTGGGTGTAATTTATCTATAATATGTATGTATTTACAAAAAAAAATGTAGGTATTTAAGTAGTTTATCAGTTGTTTAGTAACCATAACACAAACAAATATAATTGCTTACTTTGGGACTAGATGGTACTGTCTGAATGTGGGAGAATATTATTATAAAAAACATATTATAAAAAAAACATCGTCATTTTAACCCATAAAGATCCCACTGCTGGGCACGGATCTCCTCCAAAGAATGTGGAGGAAGAGCCAACAGGCCAGTCAAATATAAAATAAGTAGAATTGAAATTAACGACTTCGAGAACAAACCTGCACAGGAGAGTTGACACTCCCCGCCCTTGCGATAGTTAAGTCCGCACCACGTATCATTGATCTGGAATAATCCAAACTCTTGGCTTCCATCTAAGTATTCCTGATGAAAATCCGTCTTCCCCCTACTTCCAGTGTTCACTATACACACAACTGTAAAACAAGATAGGCTTCAGTTCATAACAATGCTTATTTTATGATGTCTGCGTAAACTTGAATCAAATCGCTTTAAATGATTGAAAAACATAACATAGAATAGAATCACGTCTTTTTAAATGAAAGGGTGGAGAGGGGTGTATGAAACCCACTTTCCCGAGCTATTTTTGATACCATGTTAAAGGGGGTGACCCATTTACTATATACTTAGCAGTAGAATGAAGGTTTAACAGTAATATATAGATATACAGTTCGCTGTATGAAACATTTACATCGTAGTCTTTTGTATTCTGTATCTTGTTTTTAAATAGTGTGTGTTTTTGTATCTGGTTTTTAAATAGAGAATCTATATTATGTACTTATTATTAAAAAGCTCAAGAATTTGTTTGTTTTGTTGAACGCGTTAATCTCAGGAACTATCTACTGAACCGAATTGAAAAATTCTTTTTGTTTTGGATATTCCATTTATTGAGAAAGGCTATAGTCTGTATAACATCACGTTACAACTAATATAAGCTGAGGAGTAGCCAAACACAGATTTACGGGAATGGAGCCCCGCGCGAACATTAGTCTAAACATAAAAGAACAATTAAAAGTACCAACGAGCTGGAATTAAATCTGAACGAAAATTTTGTTTATATAATTCCACCAACAAATCCAAATTATTGTCAAAATATTTAGCTTCACCACACACTGCTAACACCACTAATAACAAGAACGACATTATGTCATCGTTTGACATTGTTTAATGAAATGATCATTTGATTTGATTTGATCTTATATAAACAGACTCTGTATGGGCAATTCTGAAACATAATCTCTCTTTTAAATTAACTCACAATCACAATTCTGCAACACCGTGATAATTGTTGGTGATAAACGCCACAGGTGGGCCCAATTTATGCCAATATTGTCCACAATGTATCATCATCATCATACTAATCCAATGACGTCCACTAATTTCCTCCAGAGCGAGTGATTTTGTTTACAATTTATACCACATTGCAAGATAGAGCCACACAGAAAACCACTACCCGCAGGCCTCATCTGGTCCGCCTTTAATATTTTTTTTCTGGTGCGTGTTATAACTACCTATGCTTTGATCTACATACAACAAAATGTTTGTTGTTGTTTTTTGTTTCTTTTTCTGTTGATAAGTGTAGTTTAAGACAAGCTCCAATATTAAAACAACGATTGGGATAGCCAAAAGTGCAATGTCGCAGCTACATAGAATATGGGTGGATAAAAGTGTCTCCCTAAAAACTAAAACCATACTGGTTTCTTGACTGCTGCTTTCCATATTTTATATGGTGCAGAGACCTGGACCCGAAGAAAGACTGACCATTTGCGCATTGATGCCTTCAAGATGTGGTGCTGGAGAAAGATGTGGTGAATACCTTGGACAGCACATCGGACTACCCAAGCGATCCTCAAGAAACTCAAGGTTAAGACCAGGCTCTCTACTATCTTCCTACGCAAAACCTTCGAATACTTTGGCCACATTGGCAGGAAGAGTGGAGACAATCTCGAAAAACTCTTTGTGTTTGGCAAGGTAGATGGGAGGAGGCCACGGAGATGCAGCCCTATGCGTTGGTCCGAGTAGATCCGCATCTCACTCGACACCAAACTGAAGATGCTGTTCAGGTTACCAATTACAGACACAGATGACATCACATCGCCAAAGATCGACCCTTAGCACTGATGACAATGACTTGCGGAGGAGGAGGTGATAAGTTTGTTTTTATGTGCCCATTTCCATGCTTTTCATTTCAACGCGGCACGGTCTTCGTCCAAAGAATGTGGAGGGAATTTTGCCTACTATACCACGCTGGCCAGGTTGGTATAGGGTTTGTTTCAAATTTTCCGTTTCTTGCAGTGCTCGTGTCTCCCTTAGTCGACTTTGACGACACCCAAGGGTTGAGATGGGGCAGATTTTTTTTGAAATTTTTCTTTTTTATTCTGTAAGGAGTGTGTAGATAGGTCGTAGACGTTAGGTCCCATGTATGTAGAAGGGGCCTATTGCCATTAACAAGGGCATATTATATTAAGTTATTATTGAGAATGTCATGACAGAAATACCTAAAATCGTTTTTGGCTGACCCGGGCATCGAACCAAGGACTTTTGTGCAGTTGTAAACACTCATACTGCACCATCGAGTTATTTACAAATATATCTCTTCATTTTAGCAATTTTTGGTCAGCGGTTGGCTCAGTAGGTTGGCGGAATACATTGGGCCAATTAGCTGGCCCAATGTGCACTAGAAACAAATGTTTTTATAATATATGAGTTTGTTATAATTATTTTGTATTATTATTAATGTAAATATCATTGTGATTTGATGAGATTGACCAAGAATTTATGACGATCCTTGGAATTTGTAATCAGCGCAGCGTAAGAAATACTACTATACTACTATAATACATATATGTTTATTTTACTACGATGCGACGGTGTCAAACAGGTGTACGGCTCGCCCGATGAGAAAAACAAAACCATTGTTAAAGATCATCTTATTCGTAAGGGGTATTATACAATTAATGAGTTTTTAGATGATAAAATGTCTTGGGAATAATGTTATTATTGATTTGATATATCTTGTTTGTGTAGAATGACACTTGTGACGTGGGGGCACGTTGTGAATATTTATATCAGTTTTCTCGTGCATTTCCATTTTTTTTTTTTTAATAACAGTTTTTTTATTTTTTATTATGTTTTTACAAAATTAAAACTATATTTTTATTCACAGACTGCCCCTAACGGCTGCATAGCAATGTGTAAAGTGATGCAACCGCATAGCCTAACTTTTTATTTTTTGTTTATTATTTATTTTGTAAACATTCATTTTAACTCTTTAATCTAACGGTGTGGTGCTCTGTTGCATCACTTTACACGCTACTCAAATTGTAAATTACAAAAGATTATAACTATCCATTTTTTTTTAAAAAGAGTGGCGTGAGTTTCTTGCCAGTTCTTCTCATAGCTCCACCCCGTCAGCGAACTGGTCGTAGGCAAATTTGCTGACACTACTTTTCGGATAACCTGTTACATTCTTGTGACTTTCATAAGTGTTACCTTGTAACCTAGATGAATAAACGAGATTTCATTTCATTTCATTTCATTTCATTTCACTGATACTCACCTATGGTTTGGTCGAATTGCATGTAGAATATTTGAAAACAAATCACTGTCAACCTGCTATCTAATTGTATCTAAAGATTTAATTTTTAATATATTTTCTTATCAGCCCAATGACGTCCACTGCTGAACATAGGCCTCACTTAATTTCCGCCACGGCGGGCGATTTTATGCCGCCAGTGGGCTGACATGATGATGATGGTGATATTTTCTTATGCTGATATCAGTGGCTTAATACCTAATAATCAATGAGTTGTTTTTATTACCCGCATGTCAGGACGGGTATTGTTTTTCGCGCGTATCTTGGATGTTTGTAAATTTCTTTATTCCCACGAATCTTCCAAACGATGAATGGATTTTGACAATTAGGGTATCGTTAGATTCGTCTAGAAAACCCAAGTGTCCTTAGATAGGTTTTAAGAATAAAAAGACTTAGGTAAACGGCGGGCTTTTGACGCCAAATTAATTATGTAAGAAGTTAAATTTTTTTTAAATCAAAATAAAGAGAAACAAAAGGAGATTATATATATTTAAAAAGAGATTATACATAATTGAATGGTTCCAAATTGTAAGTAGTTCTATTATTTTTTTTAACCAAACCTATCGAGTAGAGTATCAAAATAAAGGGAATCAAATGGAGATTACAAATATATACATTATGTTATGTATTTAAATTTAATCAGGTATAATAATATTACAATAATTTTTCGGTCTTTTTAGTGCGTTGCTCTCTGTTGATTTTTTGCAGTCGGGTTATTAAATTTTTTGAATTATATTTACTTATTATTAATGTAATTTACAAAAACAGACATTAAAAGATAGTCTTAAGTTTGTTGTTATTGTTTATTCTACATCCATTTGGAGTTCGAGTGGTTTGCGCTTTGGCGCGAGAATACCTAAAGATCTACGTTTAAAAAAAAATGTGTAAAAAAAGAAAATCATTGAAATAATTCTATCGTTCCATTTCCAATGAAATTGAAAAAAATATTAATTCTGGGCAAAGATATGAATGAAACCAATTTGCTTAGCATATTTTTTATCCGTTTTGTTAGATCTAAGATAGAAGAACTAATCAAGAAACGAATACGAAGGGAGCCTCGTATTGAGATCTTCGAACTATAGGGTTGGCATTTTGTGAAATTGAAAGAATATATTATTATATAATTATCATCAGACGTATCAAAATTATACATTTCTAATTAGATTAATCGATTGATATTTTTATTTGCAGATATTTTACAAGTAGTTGAGAAATAATTACTTATTTAGTACCTAAATATTTAAGCAGTAGTTGTAAGTTACAATACTGCTTAAATCTTTTTTGCTTAAATCACAGTACCAAGACGCTCCCCTAAAAATTTTTAATTCCTAAAAAGTTACCTGTTTTTGTACACCTTCAAGGGCGTATTAGGTCTAGGTACCTGTTCACAATATTATAATGTTGTCCTTAATGATGTATCTTCATCTCAGCCTATTGCAGTCCACTGCTGGACATAATAATAATATAATGATATAATGATGTATAAGGAGTGCTTTACAATAATCTCCTGACCACCACGAAACAGGGAATCTTCATTGAAAACATCACAACTATCAACAGACATGACATATTTTTTTAATAATAATGGAGAGTGTTCTTATTCCAGTAGTAGAATGATACATCTTCATTAGCAACCCATTAAGTCCCACTGCTGGACTCGGGTCTCCTCTCCTCTAACTTGAGAGACAGACAGGGTTACTGTTATTCAGAAAAATAACGCGACATAACAGTTTTATTACGTCCATAGATAGTACTCATATATAAAAGTGGCCAGGGTGTACAAATTATAACAAGAAGGTTTTAACTTCGAACACCTCCCCGTAATTAGATCACCCTGTACGTACTATGCATGATATAAACTGATAATAAACACAAGTGACTACTAATACACAATATGACAATTAATTTATAAATATTTGAATTAATTTATAAGAATATCAAATAGCAAACTTAATATAGAAACAAATATGTATTAAACCATTATAAAAATAAAAACTTTACAGTAAACCTAATAATGTAGTTAGCTTACTGTGTCTTAGTTTAGGTAATGATTTGGTTAGTATGTCTGCTAACTGATGTGTGGTTGAGATGTACTTAACATGAATTTGATTATTTGTTAAGGCATCTCGTATGAAGTGATGACGAATATCAATATGTTTTGTGCGAGCGTGATAGGTGTCATTTGTGCTGAGTTTAAGTGAACTTTGGTTATCTGAATATATTACTATTGGTTGGTCTATTGAAAATATTTCTTTGATGAGGGAACGTACATAGATGGCTTCTTTACTTGATTCAGAAAGTGCCATATATTCGGCTTCTGTAGTCGAGAGGGCAACTGTTTTCTGTTTGCGAGCCTCCCACGAAGTTGGTGCGCCACTCATCAAAAAGGTGTAACCAGTGTATGAGCGTCTGTCAATAACACTACTACCGTAATCAGCATCAGCATAACCAATAGGTACACTTCTATCAGTATTGTAGGTGTAGTTTAGTTTCAAATTTTTTGTTGCCTTTAAGTACCTAAGTACACGTTTTGCAGCTTTCCAGTGTTCCTCCCCGTAATGAGTATTGAATTGGCTCAAATAGGAGACAGCATAGGATATGTCAGGTCTTGTGCCAATGGAAATATACATTAGTGACCCAATAAGCTGCTGATAAGGCAAATTAAATCGTTCCTCACCATCTTTTGGCCGGATTAATTTTAGTCCAAGTTCCATTGGTGTGGATACTGGAATAGCATCTTCCATGCCAAATTTATTAATCAGTTCGTCGATATAATTAGTTTGGTCGAGAGTAATACTTTTTTCACAATGAGTGACTCTCATTCCCAAACAATCTTTAAGAATACCGAGATCTTTTACAGTGAACAGTTCTCTAAGTCCTCGTTTGAATGAATCTTTCATACTGTCATCATTTGACAGGAGGAAGAAATCGTCCACAAAGATAGCGACGACAAGAAGCTTTTTGCCTGACTTTTTATAATAAAGACAGTGCTCTTTCGAACATTGAGTCAATGAAAGTTTGTTCATGGCTTCACAAACTTTTTTGTTCCATTGACGTGGAGCTTGTTTAAGCCCATACAGTGATTTTTTAAGGAGACATACCTTTTTCTTAGGTTCAAAAGCGAAACCTTCTGGCTGCTCCATGAAGATTTCTTCTTCTAAATCACCGTTGAGAAATGCAGTCTCGACATCTAAATGTTCAAGATAAAGTCCATCTTTTGCTGCAAAAGCGATTAAAAGTCTTATGGTGGATAGCCGAGTGACCGGTGAGAATGTTTCTCCGTAGTCAACGCCGTAAACTTGTGTAAAACCTTTGGCTACAAGTCTAGCTTTGAACTTCACTATCTCTCCGTTAGTATCCTTTTTAATTTTATAGACCCATTTATTTTTAACAATCTTTCGGTTTTCAGGTCTGTCAACTAAAGTCCAAGTACCATGATTGATAAGAGAGTTATACTCGACTCTCATAGCTTCCACCCATTCGTCTTTATTCGAGTCTGTCATAGCTTCTCCGTAAGTCTCAGGTTCAGAGTCGCAGGACATCAAGCAGAGAGTAGACCTGTCGTTCTCTGGAAAACGAGTTGGAGGTTGTCGCTCTCTGGTCGGATATCGTCTTTGGTACTCTAAACTTGACTCTGGAGATGGTTCTGACTCAGCGTCATTGAATACCTCGGGTTCTAGTTCCGGTTCAGTAGGAGATTCCGGAACAGCATCATCCGAATCAGGCTGTGTATCGGATGATTCAGACGTAAAAGACGGTTCCATAACCGTTGAAGGACTCGAAAGGATCGGTTGTATGCGTGAAGAAGAGATAGAAGGCAGATGTACGTCGATCACGTAGGGTTCGTTGGGTGTTGAGGAAGGGTCAGGAGAATCTTCAATAGTAGAGTGACTAGAGGTGACCGCGGCGGGGTTGTTCTCTAGGAACACAACATCTCGAGCAACAATTATACGTCTCGGATTACGAGGATTGATTAGGCGATAGCCTTTGTGTTGTTCGGAGTAGCCAACGAATACACAAACTTCGGTTTTCGGATCAAGCTTCTTACGTTTTTCCTTAGGAATTAGCACATGAGCATTACATCCAAAAACTCGAAGGTGTGCAAGGTTTACCTTCTTGCCAGTCCATTTCTCCTCGGGGATTTCGTTCTTCAGAGCTGTGGTGGGGGAATGATTTTTCAAATAAATTGCTGTATTAACAGCTTCGCCCCAATAGGCTCTGTGAAGACCTGCATCTTGCAGCATTGACCGTGCTTTCTCAACTACAGTACGATTGACCCGTTCAGATAGTCCATTCTGTTGTGGATTATAAGGAATAGAAGTCTGATGAACTATTCCATTTGCATTCAAGAAGTCAGACATCTGACGGTTTACGTACTCACCACCGCCGTCTGAGCGGAGGGTTTTTATTTTAAGGCCTGTCTGGTTTTCCACCATACATTTAAATTCGACAAACTTCGTATATACCTCGCTCTTAGACTTTAATAAATAGCCAAAAGTTTTGCGAGAGAAGTTGTCCGTAAATGTTAATAAATATAGAGCACCACCAAATGAGCGCGTACTCATTGGGCCACAGAGGTTTGGACAGAAGGCTAAATCTACTTAGGCAACTTTTTAACATAAAATTAGCAACATTTGGAGATATTGAGAGCTATATTAATGCCATAAGAGATATACAGGAGAAACTCCATGAAATCGATGCTGGACTGGAGGATGAATTTATCGGAGTCATAATGCTAGCAGGTTTGACAGAAGAGTTCAAGCCTCTCATCATGGCACTGGAGCATTCAGGTGCAAAAATTACTTCAGACTCAGTAGCCACGAGGCTTCTCAGCGAAGATCACAAGACACCTGAAGAACTCTCCACGAACACTTCTTTTTCGGCCACAACTCCTAAATTACAGTGTAAATTTTGTAAGAAGTTTGGACATGTTATTTTAAATTGTAGAAAAAGGAAACAACACATGAAAACACTTTCTACACATAACAAAACAAATTTTATTACAGATGTTACACTTTTATCTTCTTTTAATTCAAATTTCTCAGGTCCCCAACTCAAACAAAACTGGATTCTGGATTCCGGAGCAACAGCACACATGTGCAAGGATAAGAATTCCTTTCAGGACTTAAAGTCGTCCAAATCCAGACCAATATATGTTGCCAACAACGATCTAATCCCTTGCTCAGGATCAGGTACCGTAGTTTTGCCTTTACCTAGAGGTAATTCGAGCACACTCGATAATGTGCTATATGTTCCAGACATAGCGTCGAACTTATTATCTATAAGTAGCCTTGTACGTGAAAATCATGTCGTTGTATTTTCCCAAAGTGGTGCTACAATTCTTCGTAGGGAAAACTGCAAAGTTTCCGGCGAAATAGTAGCAACTGCGTCGAATTATAAAAATCTTTATAAACTCGATATGGCACAACAAGTTTATTTGACAAATGAATGTTCACCAACAGCGTTGCTATGGCATCGACGTCTTGGACATCTCAATGACAAGGCCGTCAATATATTAAAAAATAAACAAATAGGCGTAAGTTTTTCAGACAGACTGCCAGATACTTGTGTGCCATGTATACAAGGTAAATTAGCAAAGAGGCCCTTTAAAATTTCTCAAAGAGAAACTAGTAATAGATTAGAGCTCATACACACAGACCTCTGTGAGGGGCCCATAACCTATTCAGAAAAATAACGCGACATAACAGTTTTATTACGTCCATAGATAGTACTCATATATAAAAGTGGCCAGGGTGTACAAATTATAACAAGAAGGTTTTAACTTCGAACAACTGTAACTATATTTAAAAACACATAACATAACATAGCATCACGCATTTTTCCGCGAAGGGGTAGACAGAGTTTCAGACCCACATTTCAACAGCTATGTTTGGTCCCATGTAATAGGGGGCGAGCCTATTGTCATCGACCGGGAACATTTGTTTACCAAACTCCGGGAGAATCTTAGCACTGGAATATCATGATAGAAAAACCCAATACCGTTTTCACCCAACCCGGGAATCGAACCCAGGACCTCTTGTACAGCAGTCGTATACATTTCCCGCTGCGCCACCGAGGCAGTTATTACTAAATACTGCTCTGCTAAATACTGTGACTGCCTCGGTGGCGCGGTGTAAAGTGTATACGACTGCTGTGCAAGAGGTCCCGGGTTCGATTCCCGGGTCGGGTGAAAATTGTATTGGGCTTTTCTATCATGAAATTCCAGTATTGAGATTTTCCCGGAGTTTGGTAAACCTATGTTCCCGGTAGATGACAATAGGCTCGCCCCCTATTTCATGGGACCAAACATAGCTGGCGAAATGTGGGTGTGAAACACCTCTGCCTACCCCTTCGGGGAAAAAGGCGTGATGCTATGTTATGTTTATATGTAAAATAACTAAATAGGCCCGAAGTAATTAATTTTTGTGTGCATATTTAATTTACAATTTTTACAGTCCTGCCTACAGTTTTATTAAAGGGGTTATGTAATTCATTTCATGTTGAATTGTTCATAGAATTAGATTGTTTGGAAGCATGTTTGGCTTTTAAGGATACAGAGAAAGGTAATACTCGAGGGTATGGAACCCTGTGTAACACTGAAACTTACCGTGATCCAATTAATCTTCGGTGATAAACAGGTTGCTAACATCGCCTGTGCCGAGTGACGTGGGATCGGTTCCAACACGAGACAAATATCGTGTGAGTGATTGTTGTCATGTCTGGGTATACTTTGTGTCCGCATTGTCTTTTTTTAAGAATAAGAAAATAGAATAAAATAGAAATAGTGTCTGCTGACAGAATTGTATGCAGATTATTCACTGTCCGTAGTGATGCCAATTATGCTGAAATTTAACCGGCGATAAAGTTAAAATTAAGATAACAGTGCCTACACGTGTCTGTGCTGCTTTCAATGTCATAGACAGTCATATAAAATATGTTGTTACTAGTGGATTATGAAAGAGTAAATAATCTGAATCGAAAGATGCTATTTCTATGCAACGTTTGTGTATCTATTGCAAGTAGAACAGTGATAGAACATCATAAATATATACCAAATGTGTCTTTGTGTCCGTTAGTTTCATGTTTGTAAAGCTCCCCGCGACACAGGGCTAGTTCCTTAGTGCGGGCGTTGTCTTTTTAAACAAAGAAGAAATGGAACTGCAGCAAAAATATTTTATAGTTATGGTTATTAAACTGTAAGTTTGGGAAACACGTGTTATTGTTAGAAAACATCAAGAGAATAGAACAACGCTCTGGTAGTTTTTATTTATATATAAATAATTACATATTATCATTTTGATGTGTACTTACATTTTTAACATTTCTGCTCTAGCAAAATAACTTTAGAAAAGCCAAACACGTTCAACAAGTTGACAACCTTAGCTTTCAGTTTTCAAATAAGCACTGGCTGAAATGACAGGACGTATTAAAGAAAGCCAATTGCCAGCAATCAAAATTAAAAAAAAGTAATATGAAAATGGCCGCCGTCGTGTGCAGCGCATGCGCGTGGCATTGACGCGGTCGCGGAGTGGCGGGTAGCGGGAACGAGCTGCTGCTGCCTGCCAGTTTGCCGTGTGCATTGCGTTGTGATGTCCGCGCTCGAATGGGAGCCGCGGGTTGGGCGCGCGGCGAAGCGCGCGTTGCCGATGATTCGGACTTCGAAGCACTAAAAAGCCTTCTAACCTCCGAAGTAGGCTGGACTTTGGAATACGAGAAAGACGGAGTGAAGGTCTGGGCAGAGGATGCTGCTCACGGCGCGTTGCGAACTGTCAAGGTGTGTTATTGTTCGCTTTGAAAACAAATAGAAAAGCTTCTACTAGTTTTCTTTTGTATTATAGTTTTGGATAACTTATTTTTGTTTAAATTAATAGCCGTAACAATTTCTCCACATATGTATACCGCGCAATGGTACTAAACAATAATGTATGTAATAGTAGGTATATAACTATATACACATACCTAAGTAAACCTCTGGTGCCCGCAGCTGCGTCGACAACTTTTTACTTGTACCACTTTGAAGTTCTGACAAATTCAAGAAAATACTTTAGAAAGTACTTTATTCAACAATTCAAACTGGAAATTAGGGTTAAGTTCGTGAACTTGAGGGAAAATCAACCATTAAGATTTAATTAGTCGTTCATATTGATGGAAGTTTTTAGGTCTCTTTACTAACAAAGATTGTCATTAATTTAATCATTCCACTTGTTCTTGTGTTGGAAGGTACTTATAGCATAGTAAGAAATGAATATTAATTGAAATGAAGGGTACGAAGACTGATGACGTTATTAACAAAAGAAGTACATGTACATAAACATAAATAGAAAATATACGGCAGAATTTAAACACAAATGAAAAATGCAGTTGTATTCTATTTTAAATCCAAAAACCTGTATCCGCATCTTTTTTCCTATATTCAACGCGGGAAAATGGTTTTTCATATATTTATCGCAGGGATCATCAAGACCTACTTTAATTCTCTTATACTTTGCAGGAGGCTATGTTGATCCCAAGCATGCCACGGCCACTTTTCATTAACGTAACCAAATCCTCCTTCTCTAACAACGGCTAACTAAAAGCAAATAGCACAGGCAAATAGTAGGTAGGTAAGCTTCGAATATACAGATTATTATTATCCTTTTGAAAACTGCTTCTAGTGAATAGAACAGATAATTATGTAGTGTTAGTGTGAATATTAATTAGGTATATATTTTTGATTATATAAAAAACAATAACGAAATTATAATTAAGGAATGAATTAACAGAACCTTCTATAGGTACTCTCTTTTACAAAAAAATCTAACCGTTTATTTTAAATAAAATAATATTTGATGTACGTAATTTCAGTGATAACGTTTACTTAGGATTTAACCGTTTTTGAATATGGAAACAGATTATTGGCTGTTGGGGATACAGATTCCCATAAAATCTTATATTGTATGAAGCATCAATAACTTAAATTTTATAGGCAATTGCTGTTACAAGTCCTATACTGACATTACTGATGTCTAGAGATCGAATGTTGGATAAAATCAATAAACAAATTAAGATCGTCGTATCTAAGAAACAGTCTCTTTATACCTATTAATATTCTGCAAAGAGACCTTGAAGTGGTTTTGAGAGTCCTTTATAGAAGAGTGCTTCACCTGCATAAACACAAGAAACTTCAGATCAATTATTACGTTGTCGAGTATACCGTCAAGATGTTCAATATAGGAATAAGTCTTGCTATAAATTTCCTATTGAACTAGGACATTTCTCACTCAATTCTTCCTGTTTTCATAGTGATAAAGCTGCCAAGATTTGCGAGTACTTACACAAGCTTAAATGAATAAAGGAGCAACCAAAAGGCTACTATTTGGGCGCTATGCCTACACAATAACAGGCCTTTGGCAACTTCTTCGACCACTAGTTTGTTTAGGTCTGATTTAATAGTTGACTAAGTCAGCTTGTCTTTGATTTTCGGAACTAATGAACTGTTTGCGTTGCTAAGAAGGGGCAATGTCAGTATATTCGGGGTCTGAGAGAGTAATATAGCTGTTATATATCAGTATGGCAACTTGGGTTCAAATATAGTTGTGTAATAGGTATAAACTTAATATAAGCCGATTCATTCAGCTCGTTTTTATCGTTGTCTAATAATAACGTCTAGTAATTGTAAAGGTTAAACAATTTCTGGCATTAGCAAATATAGCAACATTTGCTAATGCCAGAAATTGTTTGTTGTTGCCAGAGCTTGCATTCGTCTACTTAATATAAGCATATATTAAGTAGACGAATGCAAGCTCTGGATAATATCTGCTTAGCAGAAATCCCGAGCATCATATGTAGCTTTTTCGGCAATGCTGTAATGATGGCAGGCTCCAGTGAGAACTATTCACCAAAATCTTCATGATCTAAGATTGAATTGCGTCCAAAAACTATTTAAAGCTCTGCTTAGCTCGTGAGTTCAAAAGTTATGTAATTCCGCTGCCATAATAACACTTCCTCGGTACTTTTGTGTTCCTGCTGGTAGTGGTGTCCAGAGCTCCTTGAGTGAAGGGGTTTTAAAAGATCGATAACGCGCGCGTAAAGCTCGTGCTGTTTCAGGCTATCATTGGATATAGTAACCACTTACCATCAGGCATGCGGACATTGCTTGCCATCATCATGATATAAAACAACAAATTTTCTTATTACTGTGAGTCATTATTTAACCTTTAGTATACTACAACTAACTGCGACTGATATATTACGTATACGTAGGGATAAGTACCACACACTCTCGGTAACGAATAATTTATGACCCACTAATGACTTTCACTGGGTGCTCTAAGAGGCGATTAAAGGATTTCGACAGGACGGGTGGCTAAAGTCACTTTTGGTAAATCACCTGGCATCTGTTACGTTGTTAATGTTTAAGTAGAAGAATAATGGCTGTAAAGAATTGGATTCGTCCGTTTTTGAATCTAATGCAATTAAAGAAAATATGGTTCGATGGCTTATGTACTTGCAAAATAATTTATTTCAATTAAATTGTAAAAAAAATCATAGACTCGAAACAATTATCTATGAATCACACAATATTTCTCTCGTGTAGGAATCGAACACACGTCACTCGTCACGGTGATGTTAATCGCGAGGCGACCAACGGTGACAGTCTTTTGAGTTTCAATATTTTGACAGTAAAAAGGTTTCTTTAAATACTACTTTTTCGGGACGGCACGCGAAAAAAGCCTGATCTGATGTTATAAAACATACAAACATATATTGTCAGTTTTACAAAAATCTTGATCTATTGTCACTTACAAACATTTATATAGCAGTGTCCAGACATCTTCACAATTGCGTTATCGCTCTGATAGCTTTGACCGCAAACCCAAGGTCTGGGATGTTTGGTCTGATTTATGTTTACCAAACTTGATAATATAAATCACCCCTAGGTAGGTATTCCACTAATATAATACGGTGATTCTCTCCTAATGAAGGAAGATACAACCACATGTTAAGCTCGAGGAAAAGGTATTTTAGAGACTTTAACTTACGTGCGTTTTTTGCTGGCTTGAGCGTCAATGAAGAGTAATGCTTTTTATGGGTTTTTGCATAGCATCGGTGTTTTTTTTTGGAAGTTGATAAATTTGTGGCCAACGTTATTTTAATGTTCATGTCACATCTGCTATCATGTTATTTCTGGTAGATCGGACATACTCTTATGTCTGATCCAACAATCTGCATTGGGCCAGCGTTTTGGATTGTGGCCTTAAACCCTCCCAGCTCTCATAATAAAGGAGAAGAGACCCGTTCCAAGTAGTGGGATATTAGTGGGTTACTATTATTCTAATGTTATTTATTTATTTTGATAAACATTTCAAGATTCTTCAGAAAAAAGAAGGGACCGTTGGGTATTTAAGTGAAACCGTTTTTGTTGTTTTTCACAAATTTTGTAAGGAAAAATTGTAAAGCTAAGGTTGGTCAACAATTGGATTTTTTCCAACAGTTGCATTTCAATAGAAGAAGAAATTGGATTATCATTTAGTCATAAATGGGCACAAATTAAGCGTTTGTTCTGAAAAATCTTTTTACCCTAATAATGTAAAATTCTTAAAATTGTCCTTTAGGGCGTTTGGCCCAGCATCATCATCAGCCCACATCCACCCACTGCTGAGTATAGGCCTCTTCCCTACAGCGCCACTTCTCACGGTCCTGTGCTAGCCGCGTCCAATGAGATCCTATGATCTTGACGATATCGTCTGACCATCGGGCTGGTGGTCTGCCCACTGGCCTGCTAGCTTCTCTAGGCCACCATTCTGTGGCTGCGTTGGTCCACCTTCCGTCATCCCTTCTTGCCAAGTGTCCTGCCCACCTCCACCTTAACCTCGTCACCCGCTTCCCGACATCCTCGACCTTCGTTTTCCGTCGGATCTCGACGTTCGGTACACGGTCAACGAGGGAGATGCCTAACATGGAACGCTCCATTGCCCTTTGTGCAACTTTAATTTTGTGCATATTTTGCTTAGTGAGCGTCCACGTTTCGGCACCGTAAGTGAGGGTAGGCAAGACACATTGGTTATATACCCTGGTTTTGAGGCATTGTGGTAGTTTGGATTTGAAGACGGAATCAAGTTTCCCAAAAGCAGCCCACCCTAATCCGATACGCCTTTCGATCTCCTTAGCCTGCGCGTCTTTGTCATAGGATAAACGATGTCCAAGATAAATGTAATCTCTGACCATGTGAATAGTGTTGGTACCTACGGTTACGCAAGGTATGCGCGTAGAGCGATTTGTCATAATTTTAGTCTTGGACATGTTCATCCTAAGACCGACCTTCGACGATGCTTCATGCAGTTCTGCGAGCATATGTTGGAGATCTAAGACATTTTCGGCGACGAGAATGAGGTCATCCGCGAACCTAAGATGCGACATGCGAGTCCCGTTGATGTTGACTCCTCTCTCGCTCCAGTCCAACATCTTCATTACGTCCTCTAAGACGTTGGTGAAAAGTTTGGGCGAGAGGTTTTCACCTTGGCGGACACCCCGGCCTATAGGCACAGAGTCTGTGTTTCTGTGCATGCGTACCTGCATCGTCGCGGACCCGTACAATAGGGCGGAACGAAATTTTTTTTTTTCGAATTTTAATTTGTAATAGTTGTATTATGTTGCCAATTGCCATCGACTACCTCCAATAAAAATATAAAAAATATCAGACAACGTTAAAAGCCCCCGCCGAGACATCGAAAACTAAAAAAAATATATATTTAGAGCCTATTTGTGCGGCATGCTAAATTGTACATAATTTATTAAAATAGGTTTCTTTTAGTCAGAAACATGTGCAAATATAGTTATTTAAGTATTCCAATCAAATAATGCATTATTTTAATATGCTTTAGTGCTGTGACAGAGATGCAAAGTGCAGACGTAGTGAGGAAAAAACGGCACGGACTCAACTACGAAACTCAAATTGTTTTAAAAGGATAATAAAGGTTTAGAGTAATTTTACAAGTGGAATATATTACGATTATATAAGAACCAGACTCTGTTCCTGTTGGGTAGGTGATTTTCGCCTCTGGTAGTGCAAAAATATAAAGAGAGCTATCCACATTTTTTTAACGACTGAAAAGGTATCACCCGAATGTTTAATGGTTATAGGCTGTAATGGAACAAATACAAATATGGGGAAAATAAGACACGTGATTTGTCTTTTGAAAAATAGACGATCTCGACCATTAGAATAAATAATTTACCTCTTACACGCCAATGAGATAACTTTGAGGCGTTACCTATTTGGATGGCCCGACTGCAGGACCTAGATCACTTGCAAATAGGCAAAACATACGGTAAAAAAATGCGAGGCGCTGCCCTAGGACTACTTTGAGAAGCTAGCAAGTGAGCTATATCCATAAATATCAACAGATCTCAGTACAGACCAAAAATATTTACAAGAGATTACTACTGTTGTCATAAATGGATCTTGCCTCCCTAATTTATTAATTAGAAGCCCAGGTTAGTTATCCCATGCTCACTGGTTGACAAAAGCTAATCACACACTTCGTTAGATATATCTATGGAAAACTTCCAAGAAAATCTTGTGATTTTAGCAATGTTTGTCGTAAAATTATACGCTGCTCTCTGGTTTCTTATTAAAACATATTCATCCGGCAAAGATGATTAAAACATTTATGGGAACTTTTAACAGAACTAGATATTTGTCTGTAGAGTTATTAGCAATAGTTGACTCTGTTTTTATTCGAAACTGTCACTTAGCTCATCCAGAAAACTTCTGGTTGAGATGATAAAAGATTCACAGAAGAAAATAAGAGAACTCCACGCAAGACACATTTTAAAGGCTCGTCAAGTGGGTATAAAATCGCATTCGCGAATGTTTTGGATACCAAAAGTGACCATAAATGCAAGTTCTTACACAGAATTAATTCACTGGCAACAAAAAATATACAAGCCCCCAATATTGATGAATATTTCCGAAGAGCAATTACTATCTAATAGAAATTGGAAGTGATGCTGTTTTGGAGTTTATGAGACTACCTTGCTTACCTCAGGGAGTGGAAAGATAGCAAAAGTTGTAACAGAAGCAGTTCTTAAGTAGACGTAACAAGAATAGAAGACAGGGATTCATGAAGTCCAAATTAACATCTAGAAAGTTCATGCCAAAAATAGATTTTTCCTACAAAAAGTGACGTTTTTCATACTCTCATAACTTTCTAAAGCTGTGTTTAATTTTCAAATAAATGGTTCTATAAACTGAAATTTTAATCTTAACAGTCTTATCATATTGTATTTACTTATTATTTTTTTAGAGGGTATTCTATACAAAACGTCTATAAAAATGTTTAAAATGAAATTTCAAGTCTCTGGCGGGGGCTCAAGCTGTCAAGCTAGAACTTTCAAATTAAGAGGTGTTATTTATAATTATATAAGGCAACTTTTCCCTGGTATTACAATTCGAAATGAAGAAAAATTTTTTTTTCCATACTAAAGTGTTCCGCCCTACCGTACAACTCCCGGAGGATATCCACATATCGCTTGTCAATACCGCAACGATGGAGAGAGTGGAATACGGCCCAGTGTTCGACGCTGTCGAATGCCTTCTCGAAGTCGATGAAGGCGAAACACAACGGCCGATCATATTCGCTGCACTTCTCCATCAGCTGCTTGACGGCATATATGTGGTCCAATGTTGAGTATCTCATCCGGAAGCCAGCTTGTTCTACGGGTTGATATTCGTCGAAGATGGTGGTCAAACGGTGACACAGGACCTTGGCGAAGAGCTTGTAGACCTGAGAAAGAAGGCTTATAGGGCGGTAGTTCGACAGCTTTGATTTGTCTCCCTTTTTGTGGAGGATCGTGACGGTTGCATTCTTCCAGGAACCTGGTGTTGCACCCTGAGAAAGAACGGTGTTAAAAAGTTTTACAAGAACATTTAATACTGGTGCTCCACCTGCCTGTAGCATTTCAACATGCACCCCGTCCTCTCCAGATGCTTTACCACGTTTCATCCTACCTAGAGCGTATTTTATTTCATCTGCTGTGATTAAAGGTAGATCAGTATCCTCGCAGCGTTCTACAGGTACTGCTCTAAGCCCAGCCAGAGTGGCCCAGCAATACGGAACCAATTATTCCAATTCACAATATTTTCAAAATACATAACCCTAAATTCCGTATAATTAACACAACAGCCCTATCAATTATCTCTTAAAACGTGTCATCATCATCATCATTGATCAGCCCAATGACATCCACAGCTGGATATAGGCCTCACCTAACTTCTGCCACAGCGAGCAACTTCGTGCCGCCTGCATCATCCAACGATCACCCGCAAACCCTAACATAGTGTGTAAAATATTTGACTATCATCACATATCAGTTCAACGACGTCCACTGCTGGACATGGGCCTCACCTAATTTAAGCCACCGCGATAATGTGATTAATAATAATTATACCTATACTTAATTTTATGATACTTAATTCTATCATTTCAACCCATAAACGTCCCACTGCTGGGCACAGGTCTCCTCCAAAGAATGTGGAGGGAATTTAGCCTACTATACGCCTATATACCCACGCTGGCCAGACGGGTTGGTATAGGTAGGGTTTGTTTCGAATTTTCCTTTTCTCCCAGTGCTCTTGTCTGCATAAGGTCCCTTAGTAGCTTTGTAAGACACCCACGGGTTGAGATGGGGTAGTGACATTATTGTATTCTTAATCCGTCACTACACGGATGACTTAAACTTAATTCTATAAAGATACTCAATTCTTTATTTACGAGCGTATGTTTCGATAAAAGAATATTGTTTACACTGGCCACTCGTAAAGTTGTAAACCTTCCTCGATAGTATTGCTACTATCTGAGTATTCCAGTGAATATAGTATCGTAATTCTACACCCTAGTTTACTACTTACAGCCACAATAGATAATTTATTACTTTTACCCGCAAACGCTCCAAGCTACGTTTCACTGAATAGATAAAATCATATATTATATTATCATTTGTGTGTGATATTTGATGAGTAAAAGAATAGTTTTTTCCTCGTCTCTAATAGAGATAACGAGGTTTGTCTATGGAAGTTATTGTTCTTTTTTGTTGTAATTGCCAATTAAAAAAATATGCGAGGTATTTTATTTAGAATAGATATATTATTATGTCTGATAATGTGTTGTTCATATATAAGATTCTTATATTCACTGTGTATATAATAATATTTACTTAACATGGGTTCGTTTTAGTAAAATATTAGTATTCCATCAATAAGATTATATACAATCTATATAGGTAGACATGTTATCATTGGTTATAGGACATGTTTCTTAATCTGGACTTACCTTTACATTCTTCTAGTGGAGATGGGTTTTGATTCACAGAAGAATTTATTAGACAATTATTGTTATCTCGTTGGCTAGACGAATTGGTACAGATTTCAATTTAAAGTTTCCTTTTCTCATATTTTATTTCGGAAATCAAACAACAGAGTGTTCTGCTTGAGCTTAAGCATTGAATAATAAAATAATAATCTTTATAGACATAAAGGTGGTACAAATTATAAAAGGATTCCCTGGTACCTACAATAATATATAAGTATACTGAGGTGTAGGCACCAGTGCTTCCCCACAAAATAGTGATGACATTTTTTATATCAAATTATAATTAATACAACAAAATAAAATAAATTAAAAATATTAATTCTAAATTTAAACAAATAATAAAACAAATTTAAAATTAGAAAACTTAGCTGTACTTGCATGCATGAATAAGAGATGTGTGTGTGTGTGTAGCAAAATATATGTAAGTTTCAAGTTAAGGGACTGCTTACAAAATTTTAACCTTACGCGGGTGTAAGGTGATTTGTTATCCTAGACCCTCCCATCGATATCTTGTGGATAAGAAACGACACAATGTACACTTATTTGATCTGATCCTCACATGAATAATAGTATTTCTTATTACATAAATAAGTGAAATTCTTGCTATATGTTTTCGACATTTGAAATCATCAAGTATTGTTCGATATGGGAAAAAAGATGCTGTTTTTCCCCATTTGTTATGTAGTAGTTGTCGATATCCCGGTATTCCTGCCAAGCGATTTCAGACCTAAAATGTGACTTACATAACTTATATATTCATATAAGATTTTTAACCTATATGTCCTTTAAATATAAAAGCTATACGTTCTTTTACAATGCCTTTTAGAATTGTAGGTAGACTCTTGTGAAAAGAAGACAAGTGACCAAGTGGAGTGACTAAGCGATATTGTGGCGGTATTGGCTGCGTGCCAAAAGCCTTTGTCATTACGGGGCTATGACCCGGCACAGGTAATAACACTCGGATTTTATACTTATTTAGTATAGACCAAAGCTTCGGTATTAATTTTCATAACCATTATTTTGATATAAGTGACCCTGTATTGTTATCCTTCCAGCGGATCTATGGGGGATATACATCGATTCGTTGTTGTGTAAAATGCCTGTTACATACGGACATAACACAACTTTAAGGGTTCCGTTTTTGCCATTTTCGTACGGAACCCTCACTCATGGCCAGTTTCTTTTTAATGGCAGTTAATTGATAATTTAGATAGGCCCCTAGGGGTCTTCGAGTAGTATCAACCCAGGGCCCTACAAACTCTTGGTTCGACCCTGTATCCTTAAGGTATATTTTTTGTTGTTTTACCTAACGAACTATGATCTAATGAAAACATGACATTCCCTTAATTAGAGGTAATTTTTTCCTCGAAAAAGATGTATTCTTCTGTATAAGGAAAACTGGTTATGTACAATATATTGGTAACCTTCCATCTCCTATAATAGCTTTATATGTTTATACACGTGTACACATCCATCCACAGGAATAACAAAACTTTAGTTTGTTTTTGAGGTCTTATTTGTAAAAAGCAAGTTGGTTTTATGTAGCAAGGAAGTAACAGACGTTGCGGTAACCCCCTCGGGTATGAGGGGCCCAAGTTAACGTTATTTTCTATTTTAACTTTGTTTTATTACACTCTGTTCACTAGTCAAAGACGCAAAGGGTTTGTAGTGCACTGCTGTAGATATGACATACACTTTATGTTGCTTATAATAATATAATATAATATTCTACCACATTCACACAACGCCATCTAGTCCCAAAGTAAGCAATTATATTTGCTTGTGTTATGGGTACTAAACAACTGATATAACTACTTAAATACATTTTTTTTTGTAAATATATACAAATTATAGATAAATTACACCCAGACACAGAACAAAGCTTTATGCTCCTCACACAAAGATTTGTCCTGGGTGGGGATCGAACCCACGACTTCCGGCTTAGCAGTCAGGATCACTAACCACTAGACCAACAGGTCAGTCAAATTATCAGTCAGCTAATATTTTAATTACATAAATATGTCATGCCTTTTCCCCGGAAGATATAGAAAGAGACGGATCACACTCTCTTTTCGCCGGACATTATCGCAAATTTCCGATTCCGAGATGATGTTGACAATTTCAAGACAAAATTTACATACCGTTGTTACCGTATTGCATAATCGATTTTGATAAAAATTAAGGATTAAATTTGTTATGCATGAAAGTTTGTTAAAATCCGAGCAGTGAAATAATACAAAAAAAAAAAAAACATTGTACTGGTGATTTTTTTTTGTTGACAACAGCTAGTGACTAGAATATTTTTATGACAGTCTAAATTAATATATTTATATACTTCTACACTAATATTATAAAGCTGAAGTGTCTCTTTATTTGAGCGCGCTAAACTCAAAAACTAATGGTCTTATTTGAAAAACTCATTTAGTGTTGGATAATCCATTTACCAAGTAAAGCTATAGGTTATATAACATTACTCTACGGCCAATAGGGGCTGAGCAGTGGCCATATAAAGTACGACAGCAGCGAAGCCCCGGGTAACAGTCAATATAGACGACTTGATATTCAATATAGATTGCATCATACGTGTTCGACATAGATATTTTTCAACGTTGCGTGGAAATAAGAACCTTTTTTTTGTTGTGAATCCAAGTAAGTTTTCCTTTTTCAAACATAAATTACTACCGAAGCACGTAACGTCGAGCGACATGAACTGAAACCTCTATATATTGATATTCATAACATTGTGAACGGGTTTGTCTTAAAGATATTACTTATAATTTTTTATATTCTGAGTATTTTATTAATGTATCCTAAATCCTAAATGCAATGGATACAGGGATGTATTGATGGATGTTTGTAACTTAATTGACTGTGATGGTGTCAAGGACCTTTAGAAAAGCAGTCGTACAAGCAGTTTACTTACCTAAGTCCCAAAAGCATACTGATTCATAAAAATCTCTGAAACTAGCGCGCGTTCTATTAGATCTAATAATATTATAAGGTAGGTACAACTTGGCAACGAGAGTTTCTTCCATGTACAGTAACTGCAAATAGTATAACTTGGTTTTTGGTTTTTTTTTATTAAAGATAACGCCCGCACTAGGGAACAAGCCCTGTGTCGCTGGGAGCTTTACAAAAATGAAACTAACGGACACAAAGTACACCCAGACTAGAAACAAATATCTATGACTCACACAAATATTTTTCTATTAAACGACCTAAATACCTGTCTAAAATAGGAAGTGTTAAATACGTTGTTTTGATGAATCAATGCGCTAACATAATGTAATTAGTGTATCAATTAGGTACTGATGAATTTTCAAGTACTAAACTCATTAGCTTTCATGTTAGGTAGGTAAATTATGTATAACACACAAACGTGTAAGGCAATTTAAATCTGATTTATCGATAGTCAACCCACTGTGTTCTTCTGCTGAATGTCTCCTCGCAAAAGCTAAATCATTACTGTCCCACTTCGGGGCAAGAGTATCCCCTCCTTTATCTATACAGCTGCGAGGGTTCACACTGATCTAATGCGGGTTGTGGGATCAGACATACCCTTAGAATTTCTTGTAAGATATGCGGGTTACCTCACGATGTTTTCCTTCTCCGTGAGCAGATATTAAGTCACATGACTCATCATCATTTTAGCCTATTGCAGTCCACTGTTGGACATAGGCCTCTCCTAACACGTGCCATAACACTCGATCCTCCGTCTTCCGCATCCAGTAAGTCCCAGGTACACATAAACTCCGCAAAGTGAAACTCATATTGATACTGCCGCTCGAAATCCAAATTGAACCGTAAATTTTGCATTCCACTCATTTATCCATTCGGCTATCATTACAGAGTCATATTTCGGGTTGGTGGCGCTGGGTCTATCGTTGGATGCTGACATCGTAACAGGTTCTGGTGGTCATCTCAAAGCCCGGTGTTGGTGCAAAGAGATTCCAGTCTGTTTAACTGTCCCGTTTCCCCATACAGGGTATCTTCGGTTTTTGTGATTTGTTTCCCTAGTCGCCTATAGTCAAAGTCAAAGTCAAATCTTTTTATTTAATTTTGTTCACATACATGATACTTATTATGAATGTCATACAAAGCCAAAAAAAAAATTTGCCTACGACCAGTTCACTGACAAGGTTGAGCTCTGAGAAGAACTTGGCAAGAAACTCAGGCCACTCTTTTGAATTGCCATAGTAGTTACAATTTCAATTGGTTACAGTTTGAAATATCACAGAAAGGTACAGAACCAAAACACCATACTAAATCAAATTCAATAAAACTTGGATATGAGAAAAAAAAATTGTTTTCGTCAAGAAGTATGTTATGGTTGGTACCAACTATGTATTTGAAATGGGTAAAAACATTTTGTGAACACATTGTTTTGCAATATCAGCTTAAAGATTATAGCAACACCCTCGGTGAGAAAAGTAGTAATAACATTTTACATTCATATTGCACTATAACACAGACTAAAACATAATGCAAGCAGCTACAGTCTGATCGAAATATTCCGCATAGCAAGATCTAAATAAATTGTTTCGACTTGTTGCATAAGTTAAATATTTTCATAAGATAGTTCATCTGATACGTCCGCTGAGAAGATTCCACAAACTGCAAACTTCTCGAACTAGTTCAACAGTTAGGGAAGCAAGTTATTCACCCAAGTTTGCTCCGGTTAGCTGCTCATTCCAATTACTGACACCTGACTTGAGTAACTTTGAAAGTAAAACTGCAATTTTACACTACTGCAAATTTTGGTGAAAATTGATACAATTTTGTAGTAGTTGTACCATAGCGCGCGGATTCTAGGTCTATGAGTTGTACAGTATATTTTTGCAGTAGACGCGTTTTTGACCGTTGATCCTGCGCGTTAGCTGATTTGTTATAATTGATGTAATATGCGATCAAAACGTGTACTTTTTGATACGTAACTGTGACTTGTATTCTGTTATGGCACTCATATTTTAAATAATACCCTTGGATTTGAATTCTCCTTTTCGAAATTTTATTTTGAGTTAGGTATTGGTTATTCAGCTGTTGTATTAAATAATGAGAATAGATGTTATTGTTTAACATTGCATGCCTTCCCTTCCATTCAAATACAGTTGCTTTTGTAAAACTGATAAAGTAACAATATTTCTGCATCACTTTCCTCGTTTATAAAATGCTGTGAGTCACACCATTTACCTGTTATTGACTTAAATTTGCGGTAGCATTTACAAACTAGATAAGATAACATTATATTGCAGTAAAAAGGGACTGAAACAAAAAGAGCCCCTCACTCAAACACCTATTGAAACCGCGCTGGACATCGCAAAAGCCTAACGACGTATTTCATTTAAAAATCCCCATTTATCAAAGTCAAATTTTGTTTTGTCGGATAAAAGGGAGATGTCGAGGTGATTTAAAACTGTTTGTTATTTGTTCGCTTGTAAATATCGACGTTACGTTTAAAAACGGTTGGATTCGGGACCTTTTTTAAATGTCCGTGATTTTATAAAGGCTTTTCCAATATTGACATACTCGTATATACATACACGAAGAGCGCTTTAGGGGATTAAATAATTGGACAGGACTCAAGTAAGGCAAATAATTGAGATATTGTTTGATATTTAACTTATGGAACTTATTGAATAACTGTAATTTCCATTTTATATGTATAAATGCTAAACAAGTAATGGAAAAATTGAAACCCATAATGGAACTTGAACCCGCGATCCTGGCATATCGTGTCCAGTGCTCTATCAATTTGTAGCATTGGATCTTTTCAATTTATTTTCCTCAATTTAGTAGGATAACCTAATAAATTTGGACGCTTCAACCGTTTACACGAAAACGATTTCAATATGTCTGTTACATGTTTATTAATAGATGTATGGCATTTTGGAATATGGCATTTAATACATCCAAGCATTGTAAATAAATTATGGTGGGTGGGGAAGTGTCTTGGGTATCATGAAATGAATCGATCATGCGTGTAACCATCCATGTAGGCAGTAGAATTTGGTAGTATTCAAAGCTTAATTTCAACCTTAATAAGCCTAAAATTTCACAGTGTAATTATTGTAATAAAATTACATAAGAAATAATTAAATTTATTCAGGATTAACTTAGGCATAAATACACATTAACTATGACATCCACACTGTCACTAGGCATAGCCTGTATCGTGGATATCACTACACACGATTTATCCAAGCCCAGAACTAAATATAAAATTATTGAACAATACTCCAATACAAAAATTTTACAAAAGTCTTATATATATTTTTTTTTAAATAAAGTAATATTAAATGTGTGAGTGAATGTGAAGTGTGGGTGAGTGTGTGTGTCTGTGATTATAGTCAGTATCATACTAGTAGATATGACATTAGTATTATGAAAAGTAGGTATAATTATTTTATTTATATTTTAGAAACATACTTAGGCATATTTACATATTCAGGGGTATTTCGGAAACGTCTGTAACGAATTCGATGTAAATTTGTAAATTTTTAGTATTCTTTTAAAAGTTTATCCAAATTACTACTGGCGTTCTTTGGGAAACGCAAAATTTCTCACAAAATATTTCAGCGCCAAATTGTCGGGATAATTTCACGAGGATCATCACCTGCCTAGCAGAACAAAGCTCAGTCACTCCATGAGTCATATTAACAAAGGTGTTCTTGTACATTATGTTGTCTCTTATTTAAGCAAATAAAAACCCTAAGAAATGTTGGATACATTCTATATTCGGGTACTTTTCTTATTACATTCATCGATCTGTGCGCACATTTTAAGTCTGAAGAATATTGGCTGTAGGAAGCCAAGGTTTATCTTTCATCTTTTAGTATCAAGGCCTCGAAAAAACTTTATTTTATTACCCGCGTTACTTTAAAAAAACATTGTTGTTTTCAACTCCAGCGTAATTCCTGGTGGTCATAATTTATTCAGTTGTTTCAGCACGTTACTTGAGTAATGGGTGCATTACCATGGAGGTTCCTGTCTATTATAAAAGGTTTTAGCGACACGCTAACTTACTGCATTACTTTGTTTTTTTTTTTGGAGTTGGTGTTTAAATGAGCGGTCGTCAGTATGTAGAAATGTAAGACTGTATGGTTGCTAAGTGACCGCCGCGCCGGCACAAGCGGTGCGGCGCGGCGAAAAGAGGGTTATGTTCTGTGTGTCTGTCTGTGGCATCGTAGCTTTTAAAAGAATGGGCTAATATTGATGCGGCTTTTTTTGTTTGAAAGCTAACATGATCGTGATGGTTTTTATACATGTTTTGTTAAAATTTGTGCAGCCGTTTCAAGGTCTGAGGCTCTTGTCGAGGGAGACGACTTGTCTTGCTTCAATAGTGGCGTAACTGCGCTATGTTGGCAACTGAACAGATAACGTGTCTTTATCATTAGTATAACCATTCCTTCTTATCCATATTGAGAGACTAATAAAATATATAAAAATAAACTTCTTAAAATTAAAAAAATAGCGGTGAAAAATTACTTTTGTCTCTGTACTTAATCAAGAACTAGTTAGAACTGCTTTAGGTCTATTGAAGGCCTAATAAATATTAAACTTTACTTAGAAAGTAAATGCAAGTTGAAATAAACCTCTCTTTATTTACTATCTCTAATCAAAGTTAGTTGTAGAACTAAGTTACCTGAGCGTTCTTAAGTTAAAGAGGAACTTACTAATGTTAAGTAATTATTTGTAAAATTATTTGTGTAAATGTGGTAGAATATTATTATTATTATTATTATTTTAAGACGTGACGTAGCGAGCACGTTTGACTAGAGACTAGGAGCTCTAGCTCCTAATGTCACCATTTATTTTAATTTTTCATAGAGATCAAGGTTCGACTCGGCAGGTAGCAGTAATTTTTTTTGGAGAAATATTGCGATAATAATAATAATATTCTACTATATTCACACAACGCCATCTAGTCCCAAAGTAAGCAATTATATTTGCTTGTGTTATGGGTACTAAACAACTGATATACTACTTAAATACACTTTTTTTTTGTAAATATATACATATTATAGATAAATTACACCCAGACACAGAACAAACCTTTACGCTCATCACACAAAGATTTGTCCTGGGTGGGGATCGAACCCACGACCTCCGGCTTAGCAGTCAGGGTGACTGACCACTAGACCAACAGGTCAGTCAAATATATACTTATTCAAGTCAATATATACTTATTAAAATATAAATATACCGCTCGATTAAAATCATTACATTATAGGTATTATTATTATTATAATAAAAATGAATACAATACAATATGAGAGATAAGTGTTTAATGAAACATACAACCTCTACTCTATTTAATAACAATATAGACGTTATCTTATATCTATTCTTCGGTACGCGTTTGATCTGTTTACAATATACGCATTTCTATTGTGGGTTAGGGAGTTGTTTCCACTTGAATGGTATTAGCAAACTACATGGAAACGCTTTTTAAATAAGGCCTTCCACAACAATAGCTTGAATAATACATAGATTGTCGAGGTATTGTAAAAGAAATTCTATTACGTTTTTGCTGAATTGTGGGTAATAAATATATTGTAAATACGTATTATCCGTGTATTGACGCATTAAGAATACAAATTTCACTACCCCATCTCAACCCGTTGGTGTCGTAAAAGACGACTTAGGGAGTAAGTAACCTTATGCAAACAAGAGCACTGCGAGGAAAGGAAAATTCGAAGCAAACCCTACACCGACTCGTCTGGTCAGCGTGGTATACCTAGTAGGCTAAATTCCCTTCACATTATTTTAAGGAGATCCGTGCCCAGCAGTGGGTTGGGAGTTATGGGTTGACGTTATCATGATCATGATTCAGGGTTCAGGGGTTTATTAATTGGTTACTGATAGAGATTTTATATTCTGATAGAAAATAGTGACGTTAATTGAGTATTGTAAACTGTTAATCAAAATGGCATCTTTAGTTAAACACACGCGGCAAACCTCTCACAATATTTTAATATCTACGTAATGTGCTGGAACATTATTACTTTTTGAACAAAAAACCTCTAGGGAGCAAGCCCAAGCCGTGACTAGCGGAGACTTGGCAAATATAAACGATCACAAACTACACCGAAACCTAGAACATTTGTTAATTATAATAATAATAAAATTGTCCTAGATGTATAGCCTATGGTTTAGCAATTATATGTCACTGACACGTGTTTGTGATTTATTTTTGCAGCCACGCACCATTTTCAGAATTTCTATAATTCTACGGTCCCAGTAAAAAAATTTAAAATTAAGGGCTATAATGAAAAATAACCATTATTGGTATTTAACTTACTAAATAAATTAAAGTAGTTAAACGAACGATTAGTTTAAGAACTCCACAATTTTTTTTAAATATTTTATTGGTTAACTCAGCTGCTGTTGCTCTCTGGCACACGTACCCCCTTAGAATCCATGGGGTCTTAAAGTGAGGTACTTTAGTATACCCTGCATTAAAACAACGAGGCGATCAATACTGCAGTATGTAATACTGTTATTGCTAGCCCACGTCATTCCACTGCAAGATATTTTCATACAATTATGAATTTATTTTACCTTTATTAAATTTTTATCATACGTTATTCAGCTTAAATATTTTATTTTTGACATAAAAGCCAGCCAACTTGCCATTAACTGATATGCAATACATGATCACACATGTCATTCTATTAAAGTTTAACAGAGAAATGACGTTAACAGATAAGAGTACTGGATTTATTGACGCGATGCTATAGATTTATGACCGTGTCGTTGATTCCCATATTAGATATATAGACCCGTATGTGGGAACTGGGAACCATTAAATAGCTCCATTGCCTGGTTTAACTTCAGAGGTTGTAAAAGGAAGCTATTAATTTATTATGGACAGTAAACGGACGATGTTATTTTGTTTTCTGCCTATTCGGAGTTGATCGTTTGAGTTTAATAGATTTTTTTTGCGATACTCATACAAGTTTAAGATACCATTTATTTTATAAATTATCTTCTTTTTTAACTATAGATTTTGCAGGAGAATATTTGGGCCCTTGGAAGGCTTACATGAGAATACAGGTCCAACACGCACAAGCCCATAATGAATTAAAAAAGGCGCCATACATCTCATCATCATCATTTCAACTCATAAACGTCCCACAGCTGGGCTAGGGACGTTTATGGGCTACCGGTGTCATATTAGCTACACTATCATAGTGAAGTCGCAGCAAGTGTTAGAATTCACCAGGTTGCCCAAAAGGCTTCCAACTTGACTTAACGACTACTAGAATAACTAGTAACCAACGCAACGCTGCAACGGTGTCTCCAAAGTACGAAAATACCAAACGGTCACCAATCTATGGACTAGCCTTGCCAAATGTTGCTTAACCTCGATGATAGTAATAAACATCTGAATAGCACAATTGTACGAGCATCTGAGGCTATAATATTCAATAATCAAGGCATAGTGTACTGTGCAGTTGACACTATTGTTCAATTCCATGAGGACCTCGGGCAAAGCTATTAAAAGATAATTGTATTTCAGCGAACAAAGTGGTTCTATCAAAATGCATTGTTGCCTATATCCGGAATATGTTAAACGAATATCAGTAATGGATTTTGAAAACATACATTGGCTATTAGCTTCTCTCTGTGGCCTATATTTATTTTAATTTTATTAATAAAACTTTATTGCAAAAAGATTGTGTACAAAAGGTGGGCTTCATGCTAAAAGCCATTGTCTATCAGCCAATTTTTGGCTGATGCAGAGATATCGATAAATATATATATCGATAAAAAGCCTATTATATAGCAATTCTGGACGAATCTAGCTGTGTTAAATTTCCTATAAACATACTTCCAGACATCCATCTTATTTCGTACTTTTAATAGGTCTGTAATTGTAAGATTAATATTACATACCACGTACTTCACCAGTATCTACTCGATCTATACTTTTAATATTATAAAGCTGAACCCCGTTATTACAAAATATGAACTAAGCATTAAACCAGGTTTAAATTGACAATTTTGACACTAAAACAATGGCTTATGTCAATTTAAACCTGGTTTAATACTTAGTCCATATTTTGTAATAAGGGGGAACGAGTTTGTTTTGTTGAACGGGTTAATCTCAGGAATTAATGGACCGATTTGAAACAAAATTTAGTGTTGGATAGTTCATTTATCGAAGAAGGCTATATGCTAACACCACGCTACAGCCAATAGAAGCTGAGTATAGGCCTAACAAAGAACGACGGGAGCAAAGCCTCGCGCGACTTCTAGTTTAATTTAAAATTTAACGTTTATTTCTAAAAGTTTGTTTTGCTTTGTTAGTTGTCAGCCATGATGAAGGTTCTGACTAAATTCTAACAACTTACAAAGTAGAAATGTATTTTCAGTTTGCGTTTCATACATTTTGCGTTGGGTGTCACGACACACAGAAAGATAACGTCCTGTCGTATATATACAGTCGGGTAAAGAACGTTTTATTAACGAAATAAGGAAACGTAGGAGTTATTTTATAATGTTATGTGTGTGTGTAAAAGAAGGAATTTTTAATGAGTTACAATTTGAAAAAAAAAAAGTGCATGCAGTATAAAATCGCGATGCTCTCCATAAATAATTTCTAAGTTCAGTTTTCTTTTCGATTTGATGTACATAATAATACTTTTTAACTTATTAAAACAAAGGAAACTATGGACCTTTCATACCATTTTCATTCTAACGCAGGAAATAAAACGATATATTCTCATAAGTTTGCGTGACGTATGGACGTCATTTCCTGATCACTATCTATGATAAATTGTTGTGTTTTACAGCACATTGCACCCCAGTATTAGTAGTAAGTAATTATGAAATACACAGACATCAGAGACACGCCTTTTTGTAGCTCAATTACATGTGTTTTAATTACATGTTTTATTCAATGCACTTAGACGTATCTAGATATTAATTTATTGGGAGCAATTCAGGATTCCTCATCATTTCAACTCATACACGTCCCACTGTTGAGCATGGGTCTTCTCCAAAGATTGCGGAGGGAATTTAGCAAAGTATATCACGCGGGCAAAACGGGTTCGTATAGGTTTTGTTTCGAATTTTCCTTTTCTCGCAGTGCTCTTGTCTGCATAAGGTTTCTCGCTTAGTTGCCTTTTACGTCACCCGCAGGATGAGATGGGGTAGTGATATTCATCATTTCAGCCTATTGCAGTCCACTGCTGGACATAGGCCTCTCCCAACACGCGCCATAACACTCGATCCTCCGCGTTCCGCATCCAGTCAGACCCGGCGACCTTTTTCAGATCATCGGTCCACCTAGCTGGAGGGCGTCCTACTCTACGTTTGCCGAGTCGCGGTCTCCACTCTAGGACAGTGACATTATGTATTCTTAATCTGTCAGTACACGGAGAATCAGGAATATCATAGTGTAAAGTTTCAAATGAGGATCAAGACAGATAATGTCTTGAAAAGTAACACTTTATAAATATACAAATTTTTATTTAGGCTAGCCGATTGCTAGTATTTCTATTTAGATATTCATTATTTGTTATAGCAATCGAATAAATAATGTATGTATTTAGAATAGAAGGTAGTTGATTAGAAGCATACATCATAATAGTGACGTCAGTCAGCAATTGAAAAAAACTAATGGAGAAATTGATCTTCGGTACACTACCTACATAGCTCCTTTTACAAAGCACTAGAGCCGATTACGTGGGTTCATGTCTCGAAATAAACAGAACATTTTCAAATGTTGTTTATCATTTATCAACAGTGATATATCACTCATTGACACGAATTTCAAACTAATTTTCACTTAAACACACGCCTTTGTTTAGTCAAGTCCCGCCTGATTTTATGTAATTAGACATTGTAAGAGATGATTTATATTAAGGTGATTTTCCACCAGAGTGGCGAGGCAAGGCGAGGCGAGGAGAGAATTGAAATTTGTATGGCAAATTTTCATTTCTCTCCCAGCGCATCTTTGGTGGAAACAGTGTGGATTGACGAGAATATTCCCGTCAATCCACACTGTTTCCACGCGAGGCGTGAATTGAAATATTTGTTTGTGTAAAAATGAACCGTATTGCTTCCGATATAGAGTATAAATTAACTTTGCAACAGAAACACGCTTCTCGCGAGAGGCTTATTGTTATTCGTTGCTACTTATTACCGTGTACAAGCCTTTTCTACTAGAGGTCGGCGGTCACGCGCGAGCTCGCGATGGATATTTAAGTGGAAAAGGGTCAGTGCGATTTCAATTCTCTTCTCGCCTCGTCTCGTCTTGCCACTCTGGTGGAAAATCACCTTAAGACAGGGCTGTATCCAGGTCGTGCACAAACGTAGTATAGACGAGCGTCGTACTTTAGTAAACAGACCCAGACGGGACACGGCTCATGCACTGTGTTATATAAACTGCTTCATATAAAATAATAATAATAATATTCTACCACATTCACGCAGCGCCATCTAGTCCCAAAGTAAGCAATTATATTTGCTTGTGTTATAGGTACTAAACAACTGATATATTACTTATATATTTTTTTGTTGTAAATACATACATATTATGGATAAATTACACCCAGACACAGAACACACTTTTATGATCATCACACAAAGATTTGTCTTGAGTGGGGATCGAACCCACGACCTCCAGTTTAGCAGTCAGGGTCACTAACCACTAGACCAATAGGCCAGTCAAAATTTATTTAACGTTTCAAATCCGTGCCCCGTCCGGGCCACGCACATGGCACGGCCAGGTCTAATATAAATCTTCCCTTATGGTTCACAAAAGTGCCACGCAATGCTGTCGCAGCGAACTTGGTAATGGGTACATTATCATTTCCGCACGTTTTATATACAGTGTGTTGTTAAACGTGGAGGTGACGTGGACGGGGAGGGACTTAAACAACGGTTTATGTTGCATTCACTGTTTGAACGCGGCTTGAAAAATATTTGAGTGTGTTTGTTATATATTGCTGCATTGACACGCACCATCACATGAATCTTTGTTTAACCCTTTGAACGCCAGAGATATGCCAGTCTATACACGTAAAATGAAAATGTGCTCACCACGCCAATGACGGCATGGCACTTCAAAAATGTACTGTATTTTAAAAGCTTGGCGCTCAAGGCACGGCGATACCGATTTGACGTGGCGGTCAAAAGGTTGAACAGACTCATATCGTCCGAAAACTGGGACCCGATCCTGGTAAATTACAAACGTTTATAGCTGACCGATGGACTAATATCGACCAATCACAGGCCGGCAATATGGTGCTATTCACTTAGTAAACCAATGACAGCTGTCGAATGAGAACTATCGCATCGGCTTACCATTGTGTTACGATCGTGTTAGCAGGATCGGGCCCCTGTTAATCTGTGGAGCCCTTCAGTAACACTGGCATCCAACAAAAGCTCCTCTTTCTCTATTCTGTGAAAAATAAAACTTTTGAAGAGAAACTAATTTTCAGTTTCGTAGCTGCGTAGTACTGCTACGATATTTCGTAGACCCTGTATACGAGGATTCTTCGTTCATCTAGTATGACTGTTTATGTGTGGAAAGAAAGTATCTCTGACAATACCGATGCCTATAAGACAGTAGCTATGAGGCTGCTTCTGCCTATAGCATGAAAAGCTCTACTTTGAAATACGCGAGAGATTGTACAAAAAACAACATATATGTAGCTTAAATTTGACCTACGAACAAGAAGAGTATGTGTACTGTGTTTCGTTGCTACGTGTAATACCCAATTATGTTTTTTTTATAAAAATACATCGATGCGTAAAACGGTAATCCGATTACTGTAAATTGGAATTTCAAATTCAGTGTCGGAACTCGATTCATAATTTATTCGTACCTTGATGTTAACGGAAAGATGTTTAAGCATTAATTATTCAATTAATCGTATAATTGTAGAGAGTTAAATTAAGTTATTTGATTAATTATGGTATAAGGTAGTTTATAATTTAAGATTGATTTAATTAAGATATTATGAAATTTCTGTAATTTGGTTTAACTGGGAATTATGTACTTCTTCTTTAACTGCCGCACTCAGAGACTTCAATTAATAGAATTTATCATTAACACAATTTTTTCATTGAATAATCGTCTTTACGCGTATAGACTTAAGTATTACACGTTTTTACTAAATAAACTTTAAAGTTAAGAGGAAGGCAGTCAGTCATTTATTAAAACTAATTTTATTGAACCGTCCTGGAATTATGGCACGGGTGTAATTATTGCAAGCATCATATGCTCAAATTATAAATTAGATAATCTAACATTCGATAGTATGTCATTATTACTAGTATTACAATCCATAAATTAATGTCCAACTGCTGGGCACGGGTGTTGTTTCGAATTTTCCTTTTCTCGCAGTGCTCATTTTTTTAGTGTTGGATAGCCCATTTATCGAGGAAGGTTATACGCTATATAACATCCCGCTACGGCCAATAGGAGCTGAGCAGTGGCCAAATAAAGAACGACGGAAGCTAAACCCCGTGCGACTTCTAGTTGTGTAATAAAACTATTTTTGGTTTTACCTGACCCGTGTATCGAATTCAACTTGGTCGTCAATTTGTCAATTTGTAAGATGAATTTATCATTCAGATACGTCAAGTTTGCCCCTCAATGCTTTTACCACGGTCACTCATCTATGAATTTCTCTTGCGGAAATTTGATTATCCTGATCGTTATGAACATCTCAATGCTAGAATGTTTCAAGCGCCACTGTAGAACAACGCTAAAATCAATTTTAGTTCCAAAATAATTTAACTGAAGTCATTCTGAAACGAACTAGATATTTACGTCAGAGTTATTCACTAAGTAGGTCATTCATAAAGTCTAAATGGACAACGCTACATTTGCTAAATTACCCCACTACACAGCCGGGGACACCAAATCAATAAACGTGGTAAAAATGTATGTACTAGTTTTTACTACACTTTAGGGTGTAAAAAAAAAGATTTGCCTTTTAAAACATTTGCCACTCAGAACTCACCCACGCGTTCCTGTGTTCTGCGTTCGCGGTCTGCATTCCTTGTGATGTCTACGATGTAGCGGTTGACCGACGCGATGTGGTCAGGACGCCTATGTGTGGGCATGTCTATATACATAATGTAACATAATACAACACAGTGACGACACAGAACGCATGGACGCGTGAACGCATTATGTGTGTCAGATCCCTTATAGTTTGGTTCTTTAGTAACCTTGTGTCGCCGAAGTAGCAAAGAAGCCGCTGACGGCTTCTAGCCTAACAAATAATAATACTCGTAATAATAAATAATACAGTCGTTTCAATTTAGACATCATCATATACTTATATGTTTTTATAAAATCTCGACATAATACGTATATTATTATCTACAGATTGTAAAATGAAGAACTGTAATGATTTATTAATAAATCTTAATAACTATTTATATTTTAAAGCCCAGCCTTTTAATTTTTCTGTATATGCCATTTCCCAAACTTTTCACTACTAAAACTTTATAATCAAAAACTACAAGGTGCAATTTTGTTGCAACTTTATTACTGAACATATATCTGAATACAGGCTGGTGTGCTGTCTGTGTTGTAAATATGAGTATCTAGGTATTTTGTACGCGCAGCGGCGCATCTACGTCGGCCTCGCATCAGTTATGTAGACTGGAAACTGAATATAACTCAGTTGGGAAATGTGTCGCTTACTTAAATATAAATATTTAGATAGAAGTCGACGCTCTTTCATGAGTAAATACATGTAGTGGTCTTTTGTGATGTTGGCGTTTGAAAGGCGTTGAAACTGACGATTAGATTGCTGTTCTTCTGGTAGGTACGTGTGGCTTTATCTATTATATCTAATACTATTAAAAGATATTTTCACCCAACTGCCAAAGCCAAAGGAAGAAGAGAAGAGAGAGAATTGAGCCAGGCTACAATTTTGATTTAATCCACTTGTTCTTACAGTGCTGTACAGAATTCTAAGCTTCTGGACTCGTTTCTTATTTTTAAGTTTTTATCGAGTTTTTAAACATTTTATTTCTTTAATGTAGCTTTTTTAATTTATTTTAGTCTGAGTGTAATAAGTGTATATTTTGTAAGAATTGATGTTTACGATGATAGGACTTGAACATACATAGCACAAAATTGCGAATCGGTGCGACGTGAATTCACAACCCAAAAAACTGCGACGAATTGCTGCGATCCTATTTTGTGGGGCACGCTTCTAGTGACTATTACTTGGACTAGTTTTAACCCTACTTAACATAATATGCAGTTATTGGCAGGGTTAATGTAATTAATAAAAGTGGTAACAATCTGTTTGTTTGTGTACAGGTGGTGGCTGAATTCGAAGACGTGGAGCCAGACGCCCTGTACGATGTGCTCCACGACCCCGAGTACAGGTCGGTGTGGGACACACACATGCTCGCCGCCGAAGACGCGGGACACATTAACGTTAACAACGACGTCGGGTACTATGCCAGTGAGTATATGTGTTTATTTGTTTATGTTTGTCTGTACGATGTGCTCCACAACGCTGAGTACAAGACACCGAGCACAAGTATGTGTGTGTCTTTATGTGAAAATATTTGGCGTAGTTTTTTTTATACCATGTCGGTGGCAAACAGACGTACGGCCTATGGTAAGCGGTAATCGTTTTTTGAAGAACCCAATACTGTAGGCCCTTGGGAAAACCTCGTTAGAGAGTTCATTCCACAACCATTACTGTAGTGTTAGTATTTCTTGATGTCCCCAATGAAATTATGTTATAATATCAGTTTGACCGTCGTACGTGTCTGCTATTAGATTGTGCTAATATTATTGAAACTCTGTTAGGAGTAAACGATAAAGAAGAAGAAGCAGAAAAGCATTTAGCAAAACCAGCATTTTACCTCGCGAGATTCTTTTTTATTAAATTTATTAGAGCTATTTTGAAAATATCCATTTCCATGTTCTAGGTTGTAAGATGGTTTGTTGTAAAAACTTGGATTAAATTGATAGACATTTCAAATAAATCGAATCTTTTCTAAAAATACTATTCTGAACTGTTACCCGTACTGAAACCCGAACACTTATATACTTACCTAGACAGCTAAAATAGTACCAATTGTTGAGAAGATTAATTGTGTACAGTTTCTCACTACAATCTATTGTGACTTGCGAGCGCTTCTGTAAAACAAACCCTTGTCGTAGTTGATTAATTGACAGCCACCTAGTTATCCTTCTTGTTATACTAAGCTTTTGGGACCCTTACTTATTTATTCTGTTCCTTCACTCAATGTGCAAATGTTTTTTTAGTAAGTACACAAGATTGTTTTAGGATTTTTCTTTTATTTTATGAATTTGATTATTAGGTATTTATTTTGGGGCCACTGTTTTAAAACAATTGAAAAAAAAATTACTATTTACAATGTTCTGTTAAAAACTGTTGACAGCTAAGAACAAGAACAATATTTATCATGAAAACATTTCTGCCTTGCTAACAAAGAATGGAACAACTACATCTGAAGTCCAGAGAATAACACATCTTAAGTGATTTGCCTTACGTGCGTTTTTCTGTGACCAGATTAATGTAAATGTGTCGTTCTTTCTTAGCAAGGCAGATTTGTTAAGGTTTGCAATATTTGTGATTTAATAGTAAGTACCAAAAAAAATTCAACAATATTTTAAAATCGCAGCATCATTTTATGTCAACGGGTAGTGATAGTGTCATCATTATCATCATCATCATATCAGCCCAACGACGTCCACTGTTCCACACCTAATTTCCGCCACAGCAAGCGAGCTGTATCCTTAGACATTAGCTATTCGACAGTAATAGTCCCATCCAAAAATAAATATTTTATAAAGTGTGTTTTTGTTATATGTATCGTACATACTTTTTTAAATGCCTACTCTAAAAAGTTGATCCGTGTAATGACAGATTAAGAATACATAATGTCACTACCCCATCTCAACCCGTGGGTGTCGTAAAAGGCGACTAAGGGAGTCTTATGCAAACAAGAGCACTGAATAAAAAGGAAAATTCGAAACAAACCCTATACCAACCCATCTGGCCAGGGTGGTATAGAAGGCTAATTTCCCTCCACAATCTTTGGAGGAGACCCGTGCCCAGCAGTGGGATGTTAATGGGTTGAAATGATGATGAATGCTGATGATGACTCTAAAAAGATTTATTTTGATATTAGAAACAGACACTTCAATTTTATTGATTTGTATGTATAGCTGATATTCTATATAGCATTTACTAAACGACTTGCCATTCCAAATAGATTGTTGAATAAATTTCAACAAAAACTTTAGTACACTTTATACACCCCTCCTTACCCTACGTTATAGGGGTGCAAGTCAAGTAGATATAACTATAAGTACTTGGTAGTCAGTAGGTAATCAACATAACGTTAGAGCCCAAGATAGCGGGAGAAGAGTAATGGGTCACATTAACCTTTTTGTCCTTAGCGCTATTTTATGTTGACTGATCGTTCTGTACGAAGCATATACGAGGATACCAGGAAAGTTTTAACTGACAAGAAAGAAACACGGCAAAGGATTTGTTTGATTAAGGGCCTATTTCATCACAACATACAGTTTACAATGTACGAATTCTATTGAGGGTTAGGGAGTTGTTTCCACTTGAATGGTATTAGCAAACTACATGGAAACGCTTTTTAAATAAGGCCTTCCACAACAATGATTTGAATAATACACAGATTATCGAGGTATTGTAAAAGAAATTCTATTTCGTTTTTGCTGAATTGTGGGTAATAAATATATTGTAAATACGTATTAACCGTGTATTGATGGATTAAGAATACACATTTCACTACCTCATCTCAACCCGTAAGTGTCGTAAAAGGCGACTAAGGAAAGTTACCTTATGCAGACAAGAGCACTGCAGAAAAGGAAATTTCGAAACAAACTCTATACCAACCCGTCTGGCCAGCGTGGTATGGTAGGCTAAATTCCCTCCACATTCTTTGGAGGAGACCCGTGCCCAGCAGTGGGATGATTATGGGTTGAAATGATGATGAATGATGTATCTGATTGTTAGGTTTTTAATTAATTTTTACTCATTATTTGATTTATTACTTGCAATACTAAAACAAACTCAATATTTAGTATGTTTTAAATACAAAACTATTTTATTTTGTTGGCAACTCCGTTGGCATTTCCTTATAAATAGGACACGATCACTGTTACGGTCTCTTTCGCCATTGGACTTCCAGAAGGTTAAGAAATAAGGATTGTAATACGAAATAAGGTATAAAATTAAGTTTAAGAAGCTGCTGAGATATAGAGGTATGTAATTTGTAAACTGTTTAAAATTGTAGGAATATATTCTAGAAAGTGAAATATCTGTGTTGAATATGAGATGTGACGGTAGTGTGTAAAAGAATTGTATAATCTATTTGTTCTTAAATATATTATTGAATATGATGTTAAAATGTTTTAGATACTTCTTTTATTTTCTTTTACCTTCATGCACCTACACAATAACCTATTTAGAGATGCAAACAGTGCTTAATCAAGTAGCATATAATTATACAATTGAGGGTATATACCACATGATAGACAATCTGAAAAATAAATGTCAGATTTCTTAGTCATTTTTCGTATAAAATTTGTTACATAAGTTTAGGATTCTTCTATCAGACACACTCCTTCGTGTTTGTCCAGTGGTTGAACTTCGATTTTGTATTGATCTTTACTACAGTAATGTAATTAATTCTTACATGTTTTTATTAAAAATCTGTTCAAATCCAGAATGTTCTGGAACCGAACAGTTTAGAGTTTGCCTTCTAATACATGGGACCAAACATAGCTGGCGAAATATGGGCGTAATGCATCTATGCCTACCTCTTTGAGGAAAAAGGCGAGATGCTAATTGAACTAAATGGTAGTAGGTTACAAATTTATAGGACAAATATAGGCGTCATAGTAATCATAGTATTATTAAACAGTATTTTTTTGGGCTAGATACCATGGTCGGTTTCTTTGCTATGTTCGACGAGTTGCTGATATAATAAAGCGCCCACACATAAAATTAGAATTTCTAGGGTATGTGGGTTTCCTCACGTTGTTTTCCTTCACAGTCAGCAGTTGGTAAGTCACATGACTAGTACATATAAATTCCACAAAGTAAAATCCATATTGGTGTCGTCCGGAATCGAATTCAAACCGCATGATTTGTATCGGTCATTTATCCATTTGGCCACCATCGCGTCAATCGCATTAATCGCAGTAAGTAGCAGATAGAACTTATGTTATGAAAATGCCAGTCGTAAAACAAGATTTCTTATAGCCATTATTATTCTGCTTGAGCTTGTAATATCGCCAGACGTATCTCTCGTTTACACAATTACGGCGTAATAAATTGGCAGTTAATAAAGTGGTCAGCCCGCCTGCTGCCTCAATAGATTAAGTTCTTGATTGATTTCAAATAGCCTCCCTTGAAGCTAGCCTTGTGTGTACCTACATTTTATCTCTTTTGACATCTTAAGTGTGTCTTAAAGGAAACTGGACTTTATTTTCTTGAGGAATAAAGCTGAGAATTGACGTTGCAATTAGTTGGTGAAACCTTGTAATAGTGGACTTCTTGTTAGACTAATTAAAAGCTTTTTGTTAGCTTGAACGTAGCTAAACAAACACAAGGCCTGCTGAATCTTGTCTTGTGTTCGGGCGTTTTTTATTATGATTTATACGATCTACTATTCATTAGTAGAAACTCGACATTGTCGAGGCGGTATTATTAGGACTGTATTCTTCTATAACAATAAAAAAGTATAATGTCACCTCTTTTTCCGCAAAGGGGTAGGCAAAAGGTCATCACGTCCACATTTTGCCAGCTATGTTTGTTCCCATCTAATAGGGGGCTACTACTACGAACCGGGAACACTTCCAGACTTCGGGATTACTGTGAAATATCTTATATGATCAAGGGAATATTATCTGTGTAAATAAAATTTTATAACTCTTATAAATATCTCCGGTTCATATCTTAATATTGTTACAATGTGCTGAAAAAAATAAAATGAAACGACAATCCTACTTTCCCGAGGCTTGCGACCGACCCAGTAGGATCTTAAAACAATGTAACCTTTTTTCTAAATCCCTTGGTTAGGGTCATGTCAAATAAACGAAATTTATTTAACATACTCATGAAGCTTCGTAGGCAATATTTCATTTCAGTTACTGCTTTTTGTTTGAGGAAGATAGGGTAAATTTATCACTCCTTTGTTAAGAGGGAACGAGGCCTGTGAGGTTTTTGAAAAATAGGTATTCGGAGAAACTATTGCCGTCGCACTGCCCCTTACCTCAAGTCTGCAACTGTAAAGTGCGGTTGAGGCAGCTGCAGCAGACAGATTACAAGACAAAAATGTTTGTCAAGAATAGTCAAGATTGACATTTCATATTCCCCTTTTTCCTCTTCGAAAACAGAACAAACTGAATCGATTAAATTATTTTTTAGAACAAAATTTTCAAAAAGAGTATGTTTTAGTTCTTTTTGTTTTGTATGTTCATAGCTCTTCGAATTTTTCAGTTACTCTTCTAATTACCTCAGTATAAATGTGGACATGATTGTTAGGTCCGCGAGGATGTGAGGCACTCACTTGTAAATAAAAGATCTTCTTTTTTAAATAAACTCAAAAACAATGTATTATAACTTCTTCATAAAACTTTACATAATCACACACATTAGCTAATACATTAAAATGTTACTTTATAAAACGTAAAAATATAAAAGAATTTGGATGTTTATCATTTGGGGCCAAAACGTAAATTGATGCTCATCTAATATTTTTCTCCTTCCATATAATTTATATTTGAAATCAAATTACAATGACATTCTGGCAGGCTAATCAAGTTAACTTGCCAGTATTCTTTTAACACTCAACTGAGCCCACATTAAAAACTCTGTGGTAAGGATTACACTTCAACAATGACAACATAACAACATTGACTCTTCCGTTTCCAATATTTCTTCTTTACAGAAAAACTTTACAGAATATCCTGACGAAGCTTAGGTTTAAGAAGCTATTTACAACGTACTTATTCCTTTTATAATTTATGAGAGTTTTAGATTTGAGAGTAATCGCTAACTGTCTTATCTTATCGTGTGGGCTTGAGGCAGACTCTGGTAATGGAATTTATCAATTCAGCCCAGAAGGCTTCCAACTTGACTTAACAAATACCACATTAAGTAGTAACCGGGACCAACGGAAGCACGGAGACGCTCGAGAATGAAATTGCCACAAACGGTCACCCATCATGGACTGACCTTGCCGAGTGTCGCTTAACTTTGATGATCGTAACGAACATCTCAGTACTACAATGCTACGAGCACTAATGATGTATAATGATGTTAACGCTAATGATGTTCTCTTTGTTGATTTATGATGTATACAAATTGTGACAAAAGCAATTTTGTTTAACACTTTATTGCACACAAGAAAATAATACATACAATAACAATATATACAAATAGCTTTTATATACAAAGGCGAGCTTAACTCAGAATTGAGTTCTCTTACACCAAGCAAAAATGTATAATAATTTATTGTGTGTGTTATACAAAAAGCAATAATTTAGAGCTTAGATTATTGCTGCTTTTAGTCATCCATTGCTGTATGTAGGCTTCACGTAACTTTTTGTCAGCGTGGGCTCTGTGCCATCTGTTACCAACGACTCTTAGCAATATTTAAAACTTAAAGACGAGCGGGGCTTCGCTCCCGTCGTTCTTTATTTGGCCACTGCTCAGCTCTTATTGCCCGTAGCGTGATTTTATATACCCTATAACTTTCGTCGATAAATGGGCTATCCAACAATAAAAAAAACTTTCAAATCGAATCAGTAGTTCCTAAGATCCTAGCGTTCAACCAAACAGTTTTTTATATTAGTATAGATATACAACAAATGAACATATTTAATAATAAATTTTAGCCCCGGAGCTTAGATATAAACAGCCATAATTTAGCATCAGTATTTTTACAGCAGTATAACACTCAGGTCGGCAGCACCAACCCACAAAAAGTTATTACCTGGTTTACTGTACTTTACGACACTGATTAAAAGAAAATTAAGCTTATACCGAAAGGTCGAAAAGTAATAATGTTTGGGAAGATAGCCCCTATTACTTACCTATTAAGGTATATTATATCTACCTCTGCTAAGAATTTAATTTCCTTTGTAATTGGCTATTACTTTCACCGAAGAAACCTATTTTATGGGTAATAGTAAGCTCGCAAAAATACTTGACGCTTTACGTTGTAAAGGTGCGTCTAGACTTTCACACGTACACTTCTCTGCACGCGAACGGTCGTAGATACGTCATGTAGAATGTGACAATTCAGCGAATACGCACGAATAGTTTGCGATATTCCGAATAGCTTCTACAAAATACATGCAATCATTTCGTAAAATTGTTGCGAGTACGTTGGTATATTTTTTACAACATAAATATGATAGATAGATTTTGGATGCTTGTTGTTTATTGAATTGAAATTATTCATACGTTAGGGCTCATTTTCATTGATCGATAGGACCCTCATATGGGGTGCGGGAGATTTCAAGCATGCTGTAGAGTCTGCATGCGATAACAGTTTTCATTAGTCTATGGGTTGGATAGGGAGACGATGAATATCATTGGTTGTTGGGTCAATTGTGTGGACAATATGAAAATAGAGTCGTTCCTTTCGCATAATCGCTTTCGATATGTATTACTTGTCATCATCTAAACAACATGACCATGAGTGATAAAAAAACAGAAGGTCTTTGTTTGAAAGATAAACGTAATTTTCCTGGAACTCTGAATGTGTATATTAAAAAGTCTATCAATAATTTAAAAAAAGGCCATGATAATAATACTCAAATAAGAACAACAGGGATAGTAATATAATACACTAAAGTATCTAAATCGATTAATCCGATCCGAATCCGAACGTTTTTAATAACGCGCGTGAACGTTTGCCGCAAATTTATCACGTAATGTTTTGACACGTCTATTCGCAAGTATGTACGTATCTTAACGTATATGATAAAGCTTATAATAATATGATCTTATAATCGGGTTACTGTGATATACAGTAATTAAACGAAAGGGTAATAAATCTCTAAAGGGTCGGACCATAGTCGGACCACATTAGATTTACTTTCAGAGAAAACCGCTTTCAAGTTTTATGCAGCAAACTAGATATATCGCGCATGGCTTCGCTCCCGTCGTTCTTTATTTGACCGCTAAATCGTTCCTATTGGTCATAGCGTAATGTTATATAGTCTATAGCCTTCCTCGATAAATAGGTACCAGTATTTACAGCTTACAAAAAATACAAAAGTTATAGCTATTGACCTATTTGTTTTGGATGAAATACTTTATGGTTACCAAATCGATTTATTTTTCTCGATTTTGAAAAGGAGGAGTTAAGTATTCGATTAAAGATGACCCAGAAAGGTAATTTTATTCTCATTATTAGTAATGGTATTGATTTTGAAAATGTCCCAGTGAGGTAAGTAGAGAGATTAGGGCATGTCAATATTAAGTTTTAGGCCTAATCAATATAATACTCATGTTTGTTATAAACGGGTCTACGTCACGTATTATTTTTTAAGGAATAACGGGCAAATAATTAAGGTATAATATATAATATATAAAACGTGGCATAGACCCGTTTATACTATTTCAATATATAAACGGACGGTATTATAAACTAGTTCCAAAAGTTATAAGAATATGTTCTATTTAGACTGAAAAAAGACTGGCTTCAATCTCATAAGACGTTGTAGTACTTACTACGTTATTATCTTTCAACTACGCCTTGATAACTTTTTCTTAACGAACAAACTAAAAGTTTTGCCGTAAAATAAACTAAAGTAAATAAAAGTTTCAGCTAAAACTATAGAGCTAAACAAAAGCTAACACTTTAATCCTGGTTTTAAATCATTCTAGAAACTTCGACGTACGAACACTGAAAAATAACGCTAGCATAAGGAAAAAATACGCTTTTTATATATATGCTGCCTTTCATTGGTGGATTTTACGTGCGAAACGCCGAGGAAAGAGTGGTGTTGTTCATAAAATGGTAAGTTCAAAGAGAATCTCGGCGTTATTGCTATGTCGTAAAGGATCATACTGAACAATGTCATGTTTCAACTGTGGGCTGTTGAAGGCTGTTTGACGTGACACGCGCCTGAAATTCAAATATCTACTTGAAACGTGAGCAATGATCGATTTTAGATTATTTGAATTTTGCAATTGTGCCCTTATTTTTGTTGGATGTCGAGAACGTGCCTTGGAAATTTTCGTTTCGCCGAATTATCTTTTATATAGGAGCTTCACAAGCAATGTTATTTTACAATAAGCAAACTGTATCGTTTTTCATAGAACTGAGCAGAAAATGAAAAAGCATTCATCTAGGCTACAAATTCTTATGAAATGATAATTTTTATGAAAGACGTAAAAATCCAACGAAAACATAACATAGCATCATTATTATCCTCGAAGGGGTAGGCAGAGATGTATTACACCCACATTTGTTTCCATAAAATAGGTTGCGAGCCTATTGTCATCCATCGGGAATATTAGTTTTCCAAACTCCAGGAAAATCTCAATACTGAAATTTCATGATAGAAAAACCGAACACCATTTTCACCTAGCCCGGGAATAAGACCCGGGACCTCTTGCTCAGTAGTCGTATATACTTTCCCACGCCACCGAGGTAGTTCAATTATATTATCTTTTAAAGGTACCAATACATTTCTTTTGTTTCATCATCATCATATCAGCCCAACGACGTCCACTGCTGAACATAGGCCTCACCTAATTTACGCCACTGCGAACGGTCCTGTGCCGCCCGCCACCCTGACCAGGTCGTCGGTACATCTGGTGGGGGGCCGTCCCACGCTGCGCCTTCCAATACGTGGCCGCCACTCGAGAACCTTTTTCCCCCATCGGCCATCAGTTCTATGAGCTATCAGTTCTTTTGTTTATATTTGGAGTATTTTTCAGCACCTATGGTTTACTAAGCCTAAGCCTCACCTAAACTATTCGAGCCCATTCCCACTCATCCGATAAGTCTTTTTTCTCGGTCAGTCTAAATAGACGGATGTGCCAGTGGCAGTGCGTCGAAGTATAGGATGCACCCAATGTTGTCTTCGTTCGTTCTACTTCTTTTTCGTCTCATTCGTCTCAAATACCACCACAATATAAGAACATCATCGTCGCCGTCCATCGCGTACGAAATACAAACGTAAACTGGCGGCGTCGAACCACCGACCTTCCGGCAAAACAGACTGATCGGATATAATGTGAACACCCACGTCCGGCGTCCGGTTATAGGGCAAAAAGACTGATCGGATAAGTGGGAAGGGACTCTTTCACTTATAGCACCAATAGCTTTATTAGGTTAGTGCTCAATGTAGAATATAATTAATCAATAGGTATATTAGAGCTATTGGTGCTGTAACTGTAAGAGGAATAGCTTAGGTGCTAAAAAAATTGGTGCCGAAAGCGGAAGTTCTGCGCGTAATATTTCATACTGAATCGTAATCATTCCTGAAATATTCCAGACGGAGAAGAATGTAAAAATACTAGGTTCAGGGTTGAATATATAAACGAGTAGGAATTTACTTTGCGTTATAGGGTTAACGATGGGATTTTATTGTTCAAGTTATGAAATGTTTGTGCGATTCGTCATGTCTATGTCTGTTTGCGTTATTATTTGTACTTGATGATATTCTTCATGTATAGCTAGGTTATATAGCTATCTATATAATAAATGAATCCTATTAATATTATAAACTTAAAAGAAAGAAAGACAGAAAACGTGTTTATTTCGGGTCTACATTCATATTTACGATAAAAACATTTTTTTAATAATTTAAGTTGCGCGGGGCTTCGCTCCCGTCGTTTTTATTTGGCCACTGCTCAGCTACTATTGGCCGTAGCGTGATGTTATATAGCCTATAGCTTCCTAGATAAATGGGCTATCCAATACTAAAAGAATTAGACTATAATCCGCCTAACAGCCAATTATTTATTTAGAAATCTTCTAAGCGTTACGCAATCGTAGCGTAGCTTTTAAAAATAATATTCTTATTGTATCATTTGTGTTGAAACATTTCTATAAACAAAATTCGTGTTTTTGTAAGAGTGTTCAAGACAATGCGTGATATACCTAAGACAAGTTTTTCCAGGAGTTGGACACAACAGAAAATTTAATTGTTTGGCCGACAATGGTATCCGACATGGTGTCAAAAGACTTCATCTATTCAATTAAATTCTTTATTCTGTCTGAAGTCTGACAGTCTGAGTTACTTGTGGTCCCAGCCGCCGGAAACCTCTCACACATTCTAAAAAGAAAATTGTGAATGTCCTAAAATAATATCCTAATCTAAAATTAAATAAAAATTATGTTAATAAAAGACATCTAGAGATTTTTTCCCTCCTTAGAAATTTCGTATGTGTATAATTAATATTATACGTATACTAAAAACACTGTAGATATTTTAAATGTACATACTCGTAGTAAATATCTCCAATATAATTTGATTAAACGGAAACACAGAATTGATTGAAATACATAATTGTATTAGAATTCAGCGACGGGAGACTAAGAAGCTTTCGGAGAAATCTTCTTAGGGATGAATAAAATTATTGTACATAACAGTAAATGTGATGGTATGGGCTCGTTCGTAGCCTAACTTGTGTATTGGCAACTTGCCGAATACTGGAGACCCGATTTCTTTTAGTTTATTTTCAGTTTTTTAGGTTTTTTATAGACCTGATTATTTCCATTAAAATATTCACTCAATTAAAAAAAAAGGAAATCAAATCTCAATCTGTTCAGCAGTGGACGTCGATAGGCTGATATGATGATGATGATGATGATTCACTCAATCAAAAACTTGCTTAGAAACCCTAAAATGTATAAGTATGTATATGTCACTCGTGGATGATTTCTGAATTTGTGTTTTAGCTACTTTTTACTATCCAGACCAGTAAGATAAATAGTATGATGATGAAACTTTAGGCATTGACAGATAGGTAGTTAAATTTTGGTGAGTGCACCGATCGTGGTACCAAGCACATCAACACCCGTCAACGTCACAAGTCAGGTCAGCCTGCGTTCACGGTCGGTGCCCCATGCGCCTGTCCGTCTCTGAAAAACTCAAAAACTACCAAACAAATTTTTATATGATTTTTTACATTACTACTTATTGATTCATGAGGAACGGTTTATAAATATGTAGTAGAAATTAGCCGAGCCATGACCACATTTGTCGATAAAGTTAGAGAAAAATGTGCCTCTCCAGATCTTTGATACTTCTAGAAACAGGGGGAAGCCAGCGCGAGTCGCTTGTAAAGATATAATAATGAATTTTCAAGCCCTTTATTCGACGACATTAGCGCCTCTAATAAATTTGGAGTTAAGATAAAAGAGCCGTGATTCTGCTAATGCATCCCAAGGTGCTGAGAAATTGCTGGCGGTTAAAAATAGAACCGCTTTGGAAACGGCCTTTAGTGTACTGAAATGTGTACTGCTTTGAAATGTAGCTATCATGTTTTTCATTAAGTCTTCTTCTATATTATACACCTACTAGTTAATAACGTGATGTTAGATAGCCTATAGCCTTTCTCAATTAACGGGCTATCCAACACTAAAATAACTTTTCAAATCGGACTATTAGTTCCAGAGATCCTAGCCTTCAACCAAACAAACAAACGACATCTTTATAATATTAGTATAGATATAAGTATTGATTAGTATATAGATATAAAGCTACAAGCTTACTTTCACGTCTTCACTTATGTAGTACGTCGATAAAAAGTAACTTATATCCTTCTACAAGTTTTGAAGTAGAAATATCATCTTGTTTCATTAGGCGTCGTCGTAGCCATATTAGATTAAAATAGAGATAGAATTAAATGCAAAAGAGTAACAAAATATTAAGTTGATTAGTTAAATATTTTTAAAACTAATAGTACTTCATAACTAACTCACTTGTTTTTCGTAAATTTAACCTTGGACAAAAATCTTATAATTAGTACACACACAATATATGTACAACAATTAATACAAGTTCCTTAATTACCACTTTTCAACTATCATTAGTGTGTCGACAAGCTAAATGAACGATCGTACATAACTTCGGTGTATTTCTAAACGAAGCACCTCTTATCGTAATAATAAATTACTGAAGGAGAACTTTCTTCTCATTCCTTGTCTCCAACTTATGGCATTTCATTTCCCTGGAGCTCAGAACTTGGGGCGTAATTATTTGTTTTCGTTATAAGAAAATATTAATTGGATTATTTGCGTGTTTTTGGTATTACGAAGTTGCGATGGGAATTAAATGTTGAGCAACTGGTGTTGTCATCCATCAGCTACTGGCACAGGGTACTAGGGTAGCATCACCACATTTAATAAAAATATGTAATTAAGTAAAGTCATAGCTATACAACAAATGTTGCAGTGGTAAGTGAGGTGAGCGAGTGCGGTAAGTGTCTCAACCCATTTTAAATTATATTTCGTGGAATCAAGACGTGGCCGCTAACTATGGGCCTCATTATAAAGCTTACTGTCGCTAAGCGAGCGATGGAAAGAGACACAGGAACGTTCGCAGTGGCGTAAATTAGGTGAGGCATATGTTTAGCAGTGGACGTCGTTGGGCTGATATGATGAAAGAAATATAATTTAAAATGGGACCATTGCGTGTAGGACCTGTGTCCCCGCGTAAAGTTCGATCGAGTATACCTCTCACTTTACAGACAAATATACCCGTGATAAAAAGACAAATAAGTAATAATAATAATAATAATATTATTATTATTACTTATTCCACATTCACATTCACACAGCGCCATCTAGTCCCAATTATATAATATATATAATAAGCAATTATATTTGCTTGTGTTATGGTACTAAACAACTTAGCAGTCAGGGTGACTAACCACTAGACCAACAGGCCAGTCATATTAATATAATTTATACATAATAATTATAATTAATACATAGTCATTTATATCCTAACTATCCATTCTAATCTAATTTTATAGTAAATACATTTCATATAATAATTTATAAAAAATCTGTTTCTAATATGTAATCTCTTTTTTCTTTTTTATACCACGACGGTGGCAAACACACGTACGGTCCACATGATGGTAAGCGGTTACCTCGATAATGCTTTTAACCATGTGGATGAAAATTATAAATTAGGTAAAAACATGCCTACCATCACCGTTGGCTGCCGATTAATGCTTAGTCGCCTATAATCTTTGTTCTCCTACCTTCTGAGACATTGCAGTCTTCTCTAGAGTGGAGGAAGGTCCCTTACGAATTTCAGAAATGTATTTATATTACAGACTTAAATTGATTTATTCTCATAACCTATGAATAGGGTTATAACAAAACGCTTAGAAGATAATGTCTTTGAGGTACAGTTCCAAGTTGGCAACTTTTAACGAGCTATTGTATGTAGTTTCGCGACATCTTTGTTAATGCTTAACTTTGTTCTGTTCAAGTGAGGATGTGTTCTTACTCGTACCGCTTTGAACAATTGGTTATGTACTTTTATGTGGTAGTTATTAGTAAAAAAATATTACCTGCTTTATTTTATTTATACGAAAATACATAATTTTTTATCGCCATTTTATCAAATCTAATTTAACATTGTTACTCCACTGTTATGTTATAGGTACATTATATTTGTGTAAGTTATAAATAATACCCATGAATAAAAATAGTATTGTGAGAACAAATCCTGGTTGGATGGAAAGATTCAAGATAACAATTATTGAAATCCTCGATGAAATATTAAAAGCATTATTTTATTGTGTTTATAAACCGAGTTATAAATACAATAAAATAATGTAAGATTTATATGTATACCTACTTACATATTCAAATAATATTCATAAAATTTGGGAATCAGTCTGTAATTTTATGAGACTTTTTTGTTCTGCATACTACTGGCAAAAAAAAATATTTAAAAATAAAGTTACTTTGATTCTTTATTCAAATTTAAATTATTCATATTGTTTCGTGTAAAATTGTACGCTATATTTTCACAGTGAAAACATTTGAATATTTTAGTAGAAAATGTAACATGTTCCGTTAGAAATCGAAAAAAGCTGATATTGTTATCTTTGTTCAAATATTGCTGACAGCTTGGAATATTTACTTGAAATTCTAAACTTTGTGAAAAAAAAAACGAAAATAGGCTATATTTATATATATCACACTCGCGCTGCTCAATACTTCTATGTTTCTTTTGGTAAACCTACCCACATACTTTGTTTTTTTTTTTTTTTTGTTTTGTTACTTCCTAAGCAAATCAATAGCAAGCAATATCTGTATACCTAGTATTATTACCGCCTGCTGGATTTTCTTTAACAACCTACTTTGGTTTTATGTTTCTCAGTAAGTGATGTTTTGTAAATTTTTATGAGAAATAAAGATCTTTAACCGTATTTAGGCGTTGCTATAGTGACCTATGCAGATTTACACCAGTGCACTGCGCTAAGCCGCATTACGCAGCTACTACTGCACTACATTCTAGGTAACATTAAAATTTGGAACAATAGTATGTTATAAGTTTTTTTTTAGTTTCATCTTGCAAGTTAAATTGGTTCCCGACTAAATTGAAATTTTTCATATCAGATAGATATATAAATTGAGTGACAATCTTTACATAGTATAAAACAAAGTTGCTTCCCTCTGTATATACGCTTAGATCTTCTTAACGATGCAACTTATTTGATGCAGTTTTCACCAATAGATAGATTCATGAGGAAGCTAAATATAATTTTGTTACATAACATATGCTGTCTTGAGTATTAAAATACCTTTCAGTGTTACGTAATTTATTATTTACAAGATATTATACAGGTTTTTTAGGTTCTTCTCATATTTGATTGTATCGCACCAACCTACGTTAAAAAGACTCTAGATAAAATTACATTATTTGGTAATTTGAACCTAATTTATTAAACTTAATATTAAAAGTGTTAGAGAAAATTGTCTACGCTTATGTAATTTTTCTACGAAATGCTATATGTATAAAGTTATATCGAAAATGCATTTCTTTGGGACTCGCGGATGAAGCCACAGGCAGATTAAAATTAAACTAACTTACGCCTGCATCCTGACTATAATCTACTAAAAGTCGCGCGGGGCTTAGCTCCCGTCGTTCTTTACTTAGCCACTGCTCAGCTCCTATTGACCGTAGCGTGATGTTATTTTTTATTTATTTTTAAAACTTTCGCATTCATAATATTAATAGAATATATTATAAAATTTTATTTGTTTGTTCCAGTGTCATGCCCGGCTCCCCTCAAGAACCGCGACTTCGTCCTCCAGCGATCGTGGCTGGACACCGGTGACGAGAAGATGATCCTCAACCACTCCGTCTTCCATAAAGATTATCCGCCAAGGAAGGGATATGTCAGGTATTAACCAACCTTATAAAACGACAAGCCTTGATGTTTATATTGTTTATGTTGGAATTTGAACTGTATTATTAAGGTATTAGGGTATATTTCTCTATGTTATTCAGAAATCTGTTTTGTTTATTTTCCCATCTAGAAATCACGAAGTATATGTTAGTGACGGTGGCACTGTTATTATAAAAAAAAACTCGCTCGCTCAATAATGAATGATAACTAACGTCCATGGAAATGGACGCAAAATTTACTCAAACACGAAATATATTTTTCATCATACCTATTTATAATAATTCATTTTTATCCATGTTCGTGTTGAACCGAAATTACGAAATATTACTTTTAAAAAATCCGAAATTGTTTGCTTGCTGACTTTTTTGTATCTCGTAAACACATACATATCATCACGTCTTTTTCTCCGAATGGGGTAGGCAGAGGTGTATCACAACCATATTTTGCCAGCTAAGTTTGGTCCCATGAAATATGGGGCGAACCTATTCTCATCAACCGGCAATATTGTTTTTTCAAACTCCAGAAAAATCTCAATCCTGTTATTTCATGATAGAAAAAGCCCAATACCATTTTTTCTGACCCGGGAACCGAACCCGGCACCTATTGCACAGCAGTTTTATACACTTCTGACTGAACCACCGAGGCAGATTACGTAAACACCAAAGACTACAGTATTATATCGGGAAGTAAATACTTTGTAATTGTTAATAACGAGTGTCGCTACTTTCCTGGTGAAGGTTATTTGTCTATTAGTAGCCCCGGAGGTATCCAGTTCATTTGAAACATATTTCAGTAGACAACGGACTATTTTCTACTTTCGCATTCCACTATAAAGTTTCGCAGAACAATTTGTAGTAATTTTTTTCAGCTGCAACAAACAATTCATTTCTCATTGCAGCTCTTAAAGTCATATCTATGTAGATTTTACAATGATGCTGTTTCAGAAGAAAGCAGAAAGTTTCTACTGTATACGTTTAGTGAAGTGTAGTAATTATATACATATTTGACTATTTAGTAAGTAGATGATTTATCTATAGAGACTACAACTCTATTTTCTTAATGTAAAAGGACATAAAACTCACAATATCTTAAAAATCAATAGACCTTTTTGTTATAATTGCCGACACTTACCACCAGACTATAAAATTTGACAGCAGGAAATAATTCTTCAAAAAAAGGTGAAGTAAGTGGCACAATTTCACAGCACACTGCCTACTGCCGCTCCTTGAAGTGGATGAATATATTTAATTAGTCGTTTTGTACGTCTGAGTAAGCGTCGACCTCAAGGCACAGTTTCTCAAAGTGTGTAATTTATATATACTAGTCAAGTGACTTAAAAACTGCTGACGGTGAAGGAAAACATCGTGAGAAAACCCACATACTTGTAGAAGTAATCCAAGAAGTTAGTCCTTACAAGTACCTAGGTGCTAAGGTATATTCTAAAATTATACATTTAATAAGTAGTTTTTTTTTACTAGATGACGTCAAGTATTTTCTAACAATTTTTGCTCGACAAACATCTTTGAAAAGCTAAAGCAAGTAGTTCATGTTTGTATAAAGTTTTAGAAACGTTACCTTAGGGAGTAGAACCCTCGTCGCTTCAGAGTACTCCGTGCAATTGATTTCGTTTCAAGAATTCTTAAAGCTCTTACAGTTGAAGTGAGCTTAATGGATAGTAAAGTTAAACTTTGTATGAAAATTAATGATTTTTCTAAGTCATATATTAAAATGCCTCGATGGCGCCACACAAGTGTGAAACGAGGAAATAAAGTATTTCACGTAGAAACCATGGGCGTAGCCAGGGAGTGATTTTGGGGGTTCAAACTACCCCCGAAATGTTTAAAGTATTACATTAAAAATAGAAGATCGAAGAAATATTTTTTTAGTTTTATTTCCTTAGTCCCTCCCCCAACCCAGCCCCGATATTAAAACCTGCCTAAAACATACCAGCATATACAAATATTGTAAATCCTTTTTTTGGTTTGATAGGATATAATTTTTAATGTAATCCACTCGCCATCAATGTGTTTCAAAAGCCTATGTAATATGTTTAAAAGTGAAAGCGTTATCATAACATGAATCGATTTCACAATTTAGAGGCGCTTAAAGTTAATTTGTTTTCATGTTTTATTATTTAGTTACATGAAACTTCGAACCGAAGAATTTACGACGTGTAAAGTTTTCATGTTAACATTTTGTTTTAAGCTGGCAACCCCATGTAACGATCTTAATTTTGTTAACGTAAGGGTGAAACCAAGCGAGCGAAAATTTGTGTATTATGCGTCGTGTAATTCATGCTGCATTCAGTTTCATATAAAAGTAAATTGTCACACAACGACTCAAAATTTATTGTCCTGTATCCAAGACGATTAACAAGAAAAAAGAAAATTTATGTTTAGTTATCACCAGAGCCCTAGTCAACTCGAAACGCCGCTTTGATGGCATACTGTCGTTTTATTACATAGTTCAGGACCATCTTTCGACCTTGTCAGACGAGTTCCATTACATAATCATCTTGCATTGTCATTCGACCCCTATTCATACTAAATATCGGCCACCGTTCTACCAAGTATATAGATAGGATAACGTAGAACTGATAGCCGATGGAGAAAGCCACCTATTGGAAAGGGCAGCGTAGGACGAAATGATGAGACCTGGTAAACCTGCGTCGTTGGAGACATGCGACACAAATTCGCTCTCTGTGGCGGAAGTTAGGTGAGGCCCATGTCCAGCAGTGGACGATTGGGCTGATGTGATGATGATGATGACTTAATATGCAGTGGACGATTGGGCTGATGTGATGATGATGATGACTTAATATCAAACAATCGAAAATAGATATTGATATCAAATTCAGCTATAAAAACTTTTAAACTTTCGCGACTTGTACACATATTAAATTACTATAAAACGGGTCTAGACCTGTCCTGTGACCTGTGTACACATATTAAATTACTATAAAACGGGTCTAGACCTGTCCTGTGACCTGTGTACACATATTAAATTACTATAAAACGGGTCTAGACCTGTCCTGTGACCTGTGTACACATATTAAATTACTATAAAACGGGTCATACGTGACGTAGACCCATTTTATAGTAATTTAATATCAAATTCAGCTTTCAAGATTTGAACTAAATAAACATACAAATATAGCAAGTTAAGTGGTTTATAAAAATAAATCACCCGACGTAAAAGTATAGCGATTCGCAACATACAAAATTACGTTCATTTGGTCTCAGTCTATAGCTTCCATAATAACGTTAGTTTATTAATCCAGTCGTACAAGTTATAGGGGAATATAATATTGGGGTTATACTAACAATATTACGTCCTTGCCTAAAGGTAGAACAATACAAACATGGCAGGTACAACACGTTCCGTATATGGATTAATAAACTTGACCCTTGATGATAAATAGACGTCATAAAGAGAATAACAAAGCCATGTTGTTAATATTTAACAGTAAAATTTATATTTACCTAACAAGACTTGTCTTACTTTCCAAATAATCAAAATAAATAAACGAAAGAAAGAAACTATAGTACAAGTGCTAAACTATTATTTTTGTACCACGACGCGACGGTGGCAAATAGACGTGTGGCTCATTTTATGGTAAGCGGTTATAGGAGCCTATGGACGCCAGCAACATCACTACCGCGTTTTCAACACTTCAAACCCCTTCCCTCTCTAATGAGTTCTGGACACCACTATTCACAACCATGGACACAACACTATACACTCAGCGCTGTAGCATGGTGCGGGTGACAGTTGCCTGTATGACTAGACTAGAACATTCTGGTTGGGTTTAATTTAATTTACTACAGTTATTAATGATTTCACTTACGAATGTGGTACAGCTGAAATACTAAGTCATAATTTGTAAATCGCGGCAACTTTCATGAGTGAAAAGAAATGTTACTGAAATTGTCACCCGCACCATGCTACAGCGCAAAGAGTGTAGTGTTATTATGGCCGCGGTCTTTTGTAGGTACTTCTCCTGTTGGGTGGTTCAGTATGAGCGGGGATTATCCACTGTTTACCTCTTCTCAATGTGTTTGTTTGTTCCACTTTTCTGACTAAACCAATTGCCGTTAGCAACACAACGAATCTCTATTAAATTGGGTCCACTAGTTGTAGTTAAAACGTTGTACTTAACTGTTAAAATGTCGCTATTGCACGTAAACAAAACGTTTTTCCTCCCTACGTAAGCGAAGAGTGGTTGCGTCTCATTAGTTTATTTGCACAATTTGCTCGCCACTCTACTGATTAGATAAGGTATCGTGCACGTCAATCCATCGTTGTCAACGTACGAGCGAAATTGTGACGGTTTTCCGAACCTTCTCTGTTATCTGATGGTCATTAATTTTTTTATTGATATATATATAAATATATAAACAACATAGGTAGGGTAGAAGAGAAAAGAGTTATCCTAGAAATTATTAAGAACCGAAGAGGAAAAATGATTGGCTACCTGATACGATAGTATTCTTTTATTAAAAGTTATATCGTAGATGGAAATATTGAAGGCAAGAGAGACAGGGGTAGACCGAGGAGGACTTTTACAGAACAGATCAAGGAGAAGGTTCGGGTGATGTCGTACCAGGAGGTAAAAGAATTGGCAGAAGTAATAGAGGATTGGCGTTAGGTGTCTATACTTCTGGTAAATAGATATTGGTGCCAAATATACCTTTGAAAATGATATATGAGACACTTGAGTTATTGCTATGGTGACAATAGAAAAACATAATCATATTTTGCTGCAAAGGGCCTTCGTATTATGTATTGAATTGGTATTGTATCAGTATCGGACTATATTTTTTTTTTTCACCGAACCAGAAATCCTTGAAATCCTTTTACTACAGATTATCTTCATAAAAGCAATTTAGTTTAGTCAGTAAACAAACTCAATAACGGAGATTCCTACAAAATATCAATCCTAGAGCAACTAGTGGAAACTGATTTCTCGATTCTAAGGAATCGATAAGGAGCTTTGTAATGGGGTCGTTTCTGTTAACGACGCGGAGTAAAAGGTTGTTACTAGGCTCATTTATATAAATTCGACTTAAGACACGGTAACAGATGGAACCCATAATTCAATAGAGTTTACATTTGTTCAAGTTAGTCGGTGAAGACAATGGACGTGGCTTTTATATTATAGCTGCATTTATGTAGGCAGTCAATTTACATATAACAATTGTTGCTCAAGTTGAGATTGAGAAAGTATCACCATCCTTATTCAAAATCACTGCTTTATTGTCACTAATCGCTTTCAAATTCCAAAATAAATAGTTAAAACCCCTTGTTACTAAATATGGACTAAGTATTAAACCAGGTTTAAATTGACATTAGCCATTGTTTTAGTGTCAAAGTTGTCAATTTAGTCCTGGTTTCTGCTAAGTCCGTATTTTGTAATAAGGGGAATTAAGTTTATATTTTTATTCAATAAATCACGATTAGTCCAATGTTAAATTTTCAAGTTCCGATTCCGTGCGCAGATTTAACCAAAACCCCGTAATGTATTCGTTCTAAGTTCAAGTGGTTTTATTTATTCAGCGTTTGAAAGCGTGAATTTTGGGAAGCACCCCGTAACCTACATCAGGTGAAACAGGTGGTCTTACAACTAGGTCGCTTTGAGGCCATCGCCGATTATAGTGGGAAAATACACGTCAAAGAAATTTACATAAAAATTGTTGATTGAGGTAAAAAATTCATAATTACTAAGGGCCGTTATACTGTCGTTAATTTGAACTTAATTATATAGGTATCACAATTTGTTACATTAATTGGTTTCGAGGTCGGTATAAGTGTATAATTTGAAGAAAAAAATTATATTGTTTGCGTTCTTCGACTTAAAATAAAAAATCAATAACTTGAAAAAAATCTACTTCGCAATACTAGCTATACAGGGTGTTTGGCGCATGGACCGACACAATTTTTCCCTGGATTTGGGGGGTTAACAGCTATGTTTTACAAATACACCCTATGTCTTAAATGATGCGGTTGGTTAAATATGTTTTTATTTACATTTATTTAAAAAATACCCAAATTCTTCCTTTAATATGAAATAACTTTTTTTTTTGTGGGTGGTACCGTTCGAAAGGATATTAACTAAAGAACTTTTAAAAATAAAACTAAGTTCCAAAGGGATATTAGTTTTTTTTTTAATGAATTTAAAAGTTGCAATGTTTCATACATTTAAACATTTTTTTAAACTTTGGAAGCACGTAACATTTTTTTTTTTAGTAATTGTATAAAATAATGATTTATTTGGATTAAGAAGGCATTGGCGAATATAATAAAATTTATTTTGTACCATTACACCCACAAAAAAAAAAGATATTTCGTATTAAAGGTAAGAATTTGGGTATTTTTTTAAAAAATGTAAAAAAAACATATTTAACCAACCGCATCATTTAAGACATAGGATGTATTTGTAAAACATAGCTGTTAACCCCCCAAATCCAGGGAAAAATTGTGTCGGTCCATGCGCCAAACACCCTGTATACTTTATTTAAAATTATTTACATGAATTCCAAAAACTAGTTGCCTTTATGAAACTAGAAAAAATGTTTCCGAATCATGGGTTTGGAAGTCATAAATCTCGAGATTTCAGGATCAAGAAATATGTTCCAGGATTCTAGAAAATCGGGATACATAACCTTGTCGCTGTACCAGCACGCTTACTATATTTTCAGCATTGACCTAATAAGTTGCTGCTGAGCTTTTGTTTTTATATCTCCCTTGATATTGGCATATTTTACCCTTATTCTCATTCAAACCTTTTTATTATTCTACAAAACTTTTTTCGTGCTATGCAGTATTCACGTATTTCGCGTTGACGTCAGACAGCACGGTGCGCATAAAGAGGACACATTAAAACCCTTTTCACCTAAAACTGAGCTTGTTTCGTAATAAACCTACAGTTACATTAGTTACATGGCCTTATGTTTACATTGTATATAAAGTAAATCTTCGTGGCGTTGTGTAGGCTTTTGTTTATGACAATAAAGTATGTGACACACCTTAGACTTGTGGCTGAGATTTGATCAGATCTATGAAAACAAAATCAAAGATAATTATTACAATAGAAAATTTAGGAACTGTCCCTATGCTTCTATCCTTTTCTGTCACGTAGCACTGTCCTTTACTAGAGCGAGATAGAGACTGAGAGCCGAGTGCGTCTTTTAAACTAATGAATTTGAGTTCGTGCAAATCTAACATAACACAATGCTCACATGTGCGCGTGTGTGTGTGTGTGTGATAGATGAGCACTAGATTCTCTCCCTATATATAAAAATAAATCCATTCTATGAATTATTGTATGCTTACTCACTAAATAAATTGAAATAAGTTCCGCTTGCCGAGTTTAAAGTTGTCGTCTAATCTCGCTCTAGATTTAAGGTAGTTTTACACTGATTTTGTGCTTTAAACATAAAAGATTTTACATAAAATATTTAGAAATTTTATTTTTGCTTTGCTACATAAGAATTATGTTAAAGTGAATAATTTATTATTATTATATAAAAAAACAAATTATCTAAATGTCAAACAGAAAGAAATTCGATTTTGCGGTGGGACTTGTCATTCCATAGTCCTCTACTATACCAATTGAACAACACAAGGACCTGTCAGAAACAAATGTTATAGGAAAAAGAATTAGTCGAATAGGTCCAGCGGTTCTTAAGTTATAGTGCCAATGGAAATAGAGATTGATTTTATTATAATTATTAAAATATACAGATATCAATAAGACATTTCAGCACTTGTGGCACGTGAACAAATAGATTGAAAAATACTGACAGATTTTCCCCTTGGGGCTTAGGTTATTACTTTACGTAATAACCTAAGCCCCAAGGGGAAAAAGTTGTCAACCTTTCCTACAGTGGACAGACACCTTAAGACTGTAGAGCCGTGTGGAAAGTAGGTACAGTGTAAATAGGTTTGTCGCTGCTTTGCAACAGAATTGTATGGTGCCACGGAAGCGCTCAGTGCCTCGCTTATTTAGCACAGCCCTTTGTTTATACGCTTTATGAAATACGAGCTATTTTGTTGTGCTAGAAACAAATATGCGAGCTTATATATTTTGTAATTGAAATCCGTCCCATTTCAACCCGTGCACGTGGGTGACGTAAAAGGCGACTAAGACACTGCAGAGCACTGCGAGAAAAGGAAAATTCGAAGCAAACCCTATACCCGCGTCTGGTCAGTGTGGTATAGTAGGCTAAATTTCCACCACATTCTTTGGAGGAGACCCGTGCCCAGCAGTAGGACGTTTATGAATTGACATGATGATATATTTTGTACCTATATTTTGCTATCTGCAGTAGGAGTAGTTAAATGGTACTAGGATAGGCGCTGGTAGCTAATTTGAAACTAGACAGGCCTTAGTTTTATTTCGATTAGCAGTGCCAATGTGAAAGTCTTGAAATTTACTTATCAAACGACTTTCCTCCTGCAATCGGTAAAAAACATCATGACGAAAAATAAAATTAAGAGTACTTATATTATTATTTTCGGGTTAGAGCCATAGAGGCTTCTTTGCTACGTCGACCAGTTACAATGATCTATTGTAGCGCCCACACATACGCTTAATATTACTTCTACTAGTATGTGGGTTTCTTCACGATGTTTTCCTTCACCGTCAGCAGATGGTAAGTCATGTGACTCAATTACACAAAGTGCAATTTATATTGGAAATTAGGAGTGATTCTTAGGGTATGGTTGATCCAACAAACTGCATTGGGCCAGCGTGTGTGAATTATGGTATAAATCGTCTCAACATCTATATTCTACGAGTGAGCCCAGGTTTTTAGCTAGTTGTTTATAATTCAATAAACTAAAACTCTGTGAGAATTCCAACCGGCGCGGTGTAGCGCTTAACGCGTTGAAAATTTAATTAAAATCTCAATGTGAATAGGTTTATTGTTACAATACGTACGAAATGTTTTGTTTCTTAAATAAAACTGGAATTTCCATCGCTCTCAAGGGAGAGCTTGTGTTGAAAGCCGGGTTAAGAACGATAAAAGGTAGATTCTATCGTATAATACCGGCTACAAATTCTGAATATTGTGCCCAAGATACCAATGTTTACGCAATCATTTATTGTATTTGGATAAATAAAGACTGAAAAGGTGGCATTGATGCTCACTTGGGAAGGCCTTACTGTAGGCTTTACAATATATACTATACACTTAAACTCTTATTCTGGACTGAACAAAAAAAAAGAAAATAACTTTTAAAACAGGAGAGAATATACAAAAATAATTCTGTACTCTGGATTCGTAATTACCTTAATAAATCCTGTTCGTGAATGAGTGGTATTTCAAACAGCGCGTTACCTACGCACATATCTTCGAGTAGCATTTGGAACTGAATCTTTTATAATATACGGGAACCAGACGTTCCCTGCGGTTTGACTTGCATACATTTTTTATTAGTTTACGCTGTTTTATAGTTATGGTACCACCAACATGCACCCTTGTTTTAACCTAATGTTCTTTCGTTTCAAAAACATTTTGTAAGCGAACTTAATCCCTTCCCCTATTTTACAAATTGTAAACCATAAATGTCGTACATTATTGCACCTAGAGTTTTGAGGTTAAAATAGATATCTGTTCTTTGAAAATTTACCCACACATTTCTGATTTGTGGTTATCAAACCAAACCCTAATCACCTTATGCGGTTTTATGAGTTAAGTTAAGTTATTACGATCATTCGACCAACAAAATAGCGTCATAATTTTCAAAAAGATAATTCTTATAAAAGCACGTTTGCTAAATTGTGTTCCTTACTAATGTTTTTCAGAGCCCTGTCATTGTTGACGGGTTTCGTGGTCCGCACGAGGTCAGGTGCCGGCAGTTGGCTCGGCTACGTGTCCCGATCCGACCCTCGGGGAGCGCTGCCTGCGTGGCTTGTCAACAGGTAAACATTTCAACTAATTTGTAGATACGTGTACAACGTAGGATATACTATTTTACAGGCAACGTAGAACATGCTATAAGCATCTTAGTGTATACTGTAAGCTTATGTATGTACCTACATATATTATTATTTATGATTAAATAAATGTTACCATCACAACATCAGTACGCCTCTTTTCGAGGGTAAGTAGAGATATATCATCCCACATTCTATGTTGTATAATTATGTATAATTAGTGAAAATCGGTCCGACTATTAACAATAGTCATAAAAAATACCAGACTAGGTACAGAGCATTTCGTGGATAAAACTAACAGCATTTTAACTGAGGATTCAAATTTGATTCTTCAGTGTGGGAATTGCTTTTCCTTTAATACCAATGATAACATACAATATCATTGTTTGATACTATATTTTACAGTAAGATTTCAGATACTATCACAATGACAATTGAGCAGTTTAGTGATATTAAACAAAGGTGTCCTAAACCCAAAATAAATAAATAAATATAAAAGAAAATTAATCGACTGTCTATAATTAGACTGTCATCAGTGGTCGCCTCACCACTGACGTGCTGAGTGACGTTCGATTTCTACACAAGATACGACAAGTTGGTGTGTACTTTGTGACCGTTATTTCTTCTTGTTTGTAGTCTCCAGAGACACCCAGACTTTATAGGGCTCCCAACTACAATTTTTATGTTTAAAAAAAATATTATTTTCCATTCCTCAGGGTAACAGCACAGTTAGCTCCACGACTGGTACAACAGCTGCATGCAGCAGCACGCCGCTACACTGGGTGGAAAGCACTCACAGATCTGCCTTACCACAAACCTTGGAGACATCCCGAACAAGTCCCGCCACATAGGATTTCGTTAGCTGATGTAAGTTTCAGGAGTACCAACCAAATTTCCGATTGTGGTGTTTCAGAATAATTGAAATTATGTCAATTGAATTTTGAAAAATGTGAGTCTAATCTGTACTAAATATCATAAAGCCGAAGAGCTTCTGTTTGAACGCGTTAATCTCAGAAGTTTCTGAGATTTGAAACAGTTAGTTATCTACTGTTTCAAATTTAAAAAAGAAAGTAAAAATCTTTTAGTGTCAGATAGCTCATTTATCGAGGAAGGCTATATAGCATCAAGCTACGACCAATAATAAGCTGAGTGTTCAAACAAAGATCCATGGGAGCGAAGCCTCGGGCAACAGCTAGTGAATATATAAAGCAAGTTGACCGGCAAAATGATAATGAGTGGCTTTGAAATATTATGACAGTAATCACGAAATAGCAGATGCTATGAATACAAGCGGCAAAATACAATCAATGCCAACTAATTTGGGATGGTAATTTAACAAACAGCAGATGCAAATGCCGTCGCCTTGCGGCGACTTTGTGCTATGGTTAGGTTATTTCTTTAATTTATTTATTTCACATAATGCCCTTACTTTTTATCTACATAACATTATAACATTTGCAAGGTCACAATTCCCTAAACCACTTGAATCCACGTCATCAATTCTGTTACGAAGACGAAAGAGTCGATTCTCAAAAACAAATTACACGACCCCAACATACGTACACCCAAAACTTTTAACGATTCTGTCAAGAAGTTCGTCTAAACTTTGTGTGTCATTTTGTCTTTCTTTAGTATTAAGAAAGAACTGCGTAACTCGGAGTTACCACTGGGAGCTCATTAAATAAACATGAGCTCTTTGAAGTCCGCCCAATAATTCCCAAAGTTACTTTACAAAGTTCTCTAAGAGTCCCTAAATCCCTTATCATCGATTTTATTGTTTCTAACTTTGTTCAATTTGATATATTTTGTTTGAGTTTCTGTTAGTTGGTATTTATTTTGTTTACAATTGGAATTGAAGAATATCTTTTGTGGTGTAATTCAACATGGAATCAGGTTTGATATTTTTTCGTCAGTGATTAAGTTTCAGTAATGCTTTTTTAGGCTTTTCAGACAATATCATTGTTATAAAATCTTAATTGTGATTTATAATATTGTTTAATCAAAACTTGTAAGCTGGACTTGTACTCATACTAACTTCTTGATTGAGCGGAAATTTAGTATGCATTTTATATTTTTTTATGAAAATGTAATATTATGAAATGGAGCTGATATGATATCTGACCCAAATTAAAAGGTAATGCAGTAAAAAATTGCCGTTGTATGTACTACAGAAAACTTGGCACAAAATTTAAATGAATTTAATAGCATCCAAGTAATAATAAATTAAGTGAGTACTCACTCAAAATATGAAGTGCGAATATAGAATAACAATTAGTACATAATTTATTTATATAAATACCATTTATGGAAGAGCAAACTAAGTTTATGTAGACTTTGAATATATTTGCATTTATTTTTAAATACCTAAAATATGTCCTATCTTTGCTTCGTGACGTCATGATGCAATTGTAATTAAGGAGTATTTATTGACAATCTTTAGCTCAATTTATAATAAAGTTTTATAAATATTTAAATACAAAAGTTAAATTATTAAGCAACTAGGAAACTAACGAAGTGTTTTTTATTTAGGTTTTATTTTTAAATTTTTGATGGATAGTTAGTAAAATTAGCTCACAGCTGTACTAAATAAACTTACAAATATACCTAATTTAAAATATATTCTGTTACAGTGCATAGACCCTGACGCGCCTCCACCACCTCTAGAGCCAAAACCAGACACATCAAAAACACACAGAAAACTTGAAGTACCACAACCCAGAGAGATTGAAAGTCACAGTGTTGAAGATCTTGGAGACCTGTCTTCAGAATTTAGTGTAGAGGTCGAAGAAGATACTCTAGACCATGCCCATGACCCTACGAAGAAGAAAGGCAAGTTTTACAGGCTCGTCAAATCCATGAAGAATAGGAGAAAAAGTGTGCAGGTAGCTAAGAGTGCAGATAATCTCGTGGAAAAGCCTTTAGAGGAGAGGACTGAGAAGAAGAAAATGTTCAAGTTCCATAGACGGTTCAGTCTCAGCAGAGGTAGGGAGGATTGAGCTTATAAGCGTTGTGAATAGTTCTGTTAATGGGTAGTTTATGATTGATATAAATCACATGGAATAATAACATTAGTTATTAAATTTTGACTAAAAGAGAAAGTTGTGAAAAGATTCACTAAAGATGGGAGTTAAAATCAAATATTTATTATTCTCTCTTCACAAACGGTATGGCTTACATTGTAATCTAACCTTATACAAACAACTTCTTACAAACAACGTGTTTAGTTTTTCTTGCGACCATATCCTCTGCGCCATAGCGAATCCTAATTGGTTCTAGAATGGAACCTACATAAAAAAGAAAAATATATATTTGATAATGTTATGCAAAATACGAGTGTGTCATATATTCCATCATGTAGTCCATGTGATTCATAATCAATACCTCTTGTTTGGGAGACACGATGTCTTTAAATGCCAAAAAATAATGTAATTGTTGATGTTAATCTTTCTAATATGTAGCTTACTTGTATATAACTCATTCTACCTTGTATCTTGAAAGTATATTATAGTACAGTACGATCCAAACTTTATGTCGGCTCGGAACATCGCGCGAGTCGATGCGCAGAACACAAAAATTTGGTATCAGCGGGAAATCTAAGGCGCGGGGGTGGGGCACACTCCAGCGCTTTCTTTCCTTCACCTGCAAGTGCTGCAGGCGTCAGTCTGAACCTGCGCGTTCACGCGTTTGCAGCTAATATCCGAGCCACCATTAAGTTTGAATCGACCTATACTATGGCTCTTAAATAGTTTTGTATATTAAAACATTTATTATTTATTTGTTATATTAGGCCTATTTTACATTAGTAAATTTAAAATGACGTGTTACCGTCCTCTAGTTTGCTATTGCCTATATTGTTTCTTTATTGGTGTATTGTCTACTGTATGCTTTTGTATTTAGTATGCTAGTATAGGCCTTGTTACTTATAGCTCTTTATTTTGACATACGTTTTTTAGCCTAGATGATTCTTTAAAAAAATTGTATATCTATGTAATGCAGATAAATATTATATTGATTAAGGTAGGCATACACGCAAGGTTATGCATGAATGTTTTGATCTAACAGGCATAGCCATCAGGCATAACCAAGTTCGATAGTTGACATAACTGAACAGTTTTACGTCATACGCGCAGGGTTTAACCTTACATGTGTGTCCACCATTAGACAAGTTAACGGGATAATTACCAAGTAGGTATTGTTTGGTTTGCCGATATTTAAGAGCTGTTAATAATAATTACAGTTTAAATTTCTAAACTATAAAAAATTTTAAATGAAAAGTGTTTCATGTACAGGATGTATCAGAACATATCTGTAAAAACGCACATTACTGTACTTTTATAACTATATGTCTGTCTCTTGTCTGTAAAAAAATATTGATGACGAAAATAATAGTTTCAATAATATAAAAAAAAATATTTTTAATCAATAATCGTATGAAAATAACGTAAAGGTTGCTATGGAACCAGTCATACAGAACGCGTTCACGCGTTCACGCGTTCATGCGTCCTACAATTGCATTCTGTATTTATAATGTTAAAACGCCTAACGCCTTCTGTGTGGCCATGTCTATGTAACGTAAAACAACTAAACGAACACAAAACCTTCATGGGTTTTGTGTTCGCGTAAACGCGTTCTGTGTGACAGCACCCTAAGTGAATGCGATCTCCATTCTGTCTATAAAATCTTTAATTATAATATTCAATTCCACATAACTCACATTATGATGTTATGGCTGGTAAAAATACAAATATATTATTACTTATTCTACATTAAATATATCATGTTGAAAAAATAGTTTTACACCCGAAATTGAACTCAAATTGAATCTTGTTCATAGTTAACCCATTAACTGCCACTGTACTCGATTGGGTACAGTTAAACTTTTTTAATTTATAACAATATATTCCAGGCTAACATATTTCTTTAAATAAAAATAAATAGAGGGTATTATACACGTTTTTATCACATTAAAATAAAGTGGGTAATTGTACAATATTTGTGATTGTGATTCAGCCAAAGTTGCAATTCTCAGGATAACACAGGTGAGTATTTTGTATTATCATTATTTTTGTTATTCAATGTGTAAATATTATGTTGTGTGCTAAATATGATGAGTTACATACTTGTTTATAATAATTATAAATGATTACCGATTTTTTTTTTATTTTAGCTGACCTTTGTGAAGATTTATATAAGTGTACTTGATTGAGTACAGTGGCCACATAGGTATAAAACTTATTCCATATTCGGTTTTCAGATAAGTTCTCTGTTTTCAACTAAATTATGAATCGGCAACATTTCAACTTCTCTAATCAGTATGATGGTCTTGAAGAAGCTCTTTATGTGATTCTAGAGTACAAAGATGATGATGCTGAATATGACTTGACGATTATACCACCCCGGCCTTCCATATCGTCACTGACGAAGAAGAGGGTAAGGATAACGACATGGAAACTCAGCATTATCCAGATTTTGGCCACGAAGGAGGCGATATATCTAGTGATGATGATAGCAGTAATGATGAGCCATTAACTGCAAAAAAATCGTTTTTTGCGTCGACAACAGCAGAAAAAGCTCCAGTTGGGTGCAAATGTTCAGCATCTTACTCTACTAACTCCGACAATATCGAGCCCATAGGAATAGTAAAGCGATGGTGTCCACTGAGAAAAGAGAAGGCAGTTGTGAAATTTCTTTTGGTATTCCAAAATTATAATAAAAAGAAAGGTAGAATTGATGAATTGGATCAATTTATAGCGCTGTATCGGATCGCTATTTTTGGCAACAAAATGATGGTGGGTCATATTCACCTACATGGTGGATAAAGCTATGCCAAATGTTTGGCGTTTGCATGTGCTATGCAACGAACGTCCCATGGATCAAATTTAGTTTCGTCGTCACATTGCCCGATACTATTTGCGGCAAGAAGCATGTCGAAGAGCTCCCCATCTTCTTCTATCATCGAGGATTTACCCCAAGATGGCTCGGAACACTTTCCAAAAAAATTACGAAGCAGGTTCTTTGTGTTATTTGCTACTCCAGAGTCCACTAGAAGTCCAAAAAATATCAAAAGACCCTTGGTGTCGAAAAGTTCATCCTAGAAAAAACTCTCCTTTAAGTGGCCAGCGTACTCAATCGAGTACACCCCCCAAAAACATAGAAAAAAATTTTTTTTTCAATTTTTTTTCCATTTTGTATTTCTTATTACTTCATTTATTATAAAAATAAATAATTTGAAAGAATAACTTTTATAATTTGGGTTTGGCCTTTAATGGGTTAATACAAGAGAGAGAAAGATGCTTTAGTGATCGTGTTTTCTATAAAGTATAAGTTAAGTGTTGTTATAGCTGTTATTGTATAAATTATAGATTAAAAACTCGTGTTTTATAATAAATTAACTCTAACTTGTATCTTCCATATTGCGATTATAAATTACGAAATAATAATATAAAACAAAAAACCAGAAAAACCTCTTTAAGTCGGACCTCGAGGTAAGGATCCTTTCCTTTCCTTTCGGATGGTGGTCGAAGTCGAAATCTCTATAGCTCGATTTTTTTTCTTGAAGTTCGACTTACAGAGAGGTTCTACATATTACTTGTTCGATACAGTACATACTTTAAAAGTATTACATTATAATGTAAGTTTTTGAAAGAATAATCCTTTACTTTTTTTTTATGTGTAAGGATTTCTGCACAGTTTTCTCTTTTTTCAATTGATGCAGAATATTTCGCGTCTCTTTCTTCCACAAACTTCTAGAACTATACCAATTTTATCAACAGTCCGCGCGACTCAAGTCAATACACTTTTCGTCAACAAACCATTTAATTTTTTTCCAATATGTATTTTTAGATTTAAAACATATATTTTTGGACAAAAACTTAACATTTTTACTATTATGATTGGCAATAAGCACGTAAGTAAATAAATTGTTTAAAAAAACTGTTATAATGCGTGATTTAACAATGGAACTTTTTTTGGTGTAATCGAGTAAATTCCGGATTAAGATACAAAAGATTGTTTTTATACTTCGCTCGTCTATCGATTGAAGTTTACGTAATCGAGTTATTTGGTTCGTTTCCCAGAATGTGAATACTTATATTAAATATATTTATGACAATCTATAGGTACTTTACAGTAAAGTCTTTTTAAAACAAATAATAATAATAGTTCCACAGTTGTAAAGTAAATAAGTGAACAGAAATCACTATAATACAAATTATCATATTTTATGTCGATAAGTATGGGATTTAAAGAAAATCTAGGTACGTGGTTTGTTAGAATTATTATCTGATTATGAGGGGTTGTGGAAGTTTAAATGTGAACTAGGTAAAAGCTAGGGTCACTGCGCCGCACCGTTGTGATAGGGTTAACTAACCAATATGAAAATGCAATGAACGAACGAAAATTAACTTACGCCTAATTAATGTACGTTTCAGAATATTGAGCCCAACCATTTGTTATTGGCGTACATTGTGCAGTAGGAAGGCTACTTTCATGTGAGTAACATATCGTATTGAATGTGATCAAAATGATCAATATTACCTTTAAGGTGTGGTAGGTACTAGGCAGGGCAGAGTATTAGCGGCACCAACTTTGATCAGACATAAATGTTGGATGTTAAACATTGATGATTTGCCGGCTAATAATATTGTTATACAAAAATGTAAGTATTTGAACGAACAGGTGAACAAACAGGTATCAAAATGTTCGCAGTTTTAGATAAAGAAATCAAAAATTACTGCCCATTTGATATTAAACTACCTTTTAGTATTGTTTCTATAATATTATATTGGATTGGAATTTGCGACAAATTTATTAGTTCAATTCATAAGAAGCGCATACTGATGGCTTTCATGCACTTATAAGGAAACAGTGTGCATCGATGTTGAATCGTGTTAGGTCCAGCCCAAACAGCATGCTGAACGTGTTTGCAGACAGGTGGGACATGCCACTGTTGCGCCATTGGATACGCTTACATGCCCAACTGTAACTGTAATTTTTTATTTTTATTCTAATATTTTAATTTGTAATTTTTTAATAATTTTTAATGAATTTTATAATATTTATATAACAATTTTATAATTTATTTGTATGTATTGTAATTGTAATTTATTGTATTATTGTAAGTGCTATGGATAAGTTTGTCCGAAATTAACAATTATTATTATAAACAAAACGATGTGATTCTTAAGCTTACCTATTTAGTTTAAAGTTGAAAATCAATCTATCACCCTACGGTTTAAGTCCTTTTTTTCACTAAAGATAAATTACGCTGTTTGTATGTGTGCATTTTATCTATAAACTCCGCTTCTATACTTGTATACTAATCTATGTAATATTGTAACTATTTCAAATAAAATATTCGTTGTACTATAAAATACGTTTGTGATGTGTGCCTTCTACTTATACCTTTTTAATATTATTTATACTATCTACAACTCTGTATTCTGTGAAATAGAACGTAAGAAGTGTAGTTAGTCTATTTCTGTGTAATCTTGTTTCCCCACTTGCTTATAGGTAAGTGTCTGAAAGTGATATGCCTATATGAAACTTAAATCAAATACTGCCACCGGGTCGTAAAGGTGATCGCCTTGTCACTAACATTGCCGTGTCGAGTGTCGTGACTTCGATTCCCATACTAAACAATAGGACGTGAGATCCTTTTAAATAAGTAGTGACAGATTTTTGGCAAGTGTTGAAACAAGACTTTCAAGTAATTTCTTCAATTTATAATCAATATCTTTAATGTGTAATGTTAATTTTCAATATTTAACGTATTTTAAGTGCTCAATTTTATGTAGTGGACTATTCTATCATATTTATTTAAAGTACTTACTTAATTAATTGTATTTCCAATCATTAAACTTGCAATATGATAGATTAAAGATTTAGTAGAAAGTGCTTAGTACGGGTTTGACATTGTTACGTAAGTATTTAATATTTTACAAAATCGCCATGAAGAATGTACTAATAATGATGGAAGGTAATGTCGATGATGGCATCATTAATGATTTCGTAATACATCATCATAATAGGCCATTGACGTCCAGTACTGGACTTGGGCCTCACCTTAATAGGTGGTAAAAAAATTTTTATTTCGTATAATTATCTCACACCTAGATAAAGATTAGCACAACTCCAAATAATTCAAAATCGTGTCTAACAGAAAGCTGCGTTTAGAACTTCATTAACCCTAAAGACACCCGTTTAAATTTTTTTTATTAATAAAATATTATAAAAAACATAAAGAATATTTTTAATACATCAAAATACAATAGAGTTAAACGTTTTTTTCTATTCCTGAAACAAGAGACACATTTTGAGTTATGCTTTTCTTTATCTAGGTGTGCGATAACCAAAATATTTTTTTTTTTACCACCTATGAAGGTGAGGCCCAAATCCAGTGTTAAGTGGATAGAGAGAGTGGACGTCAATGGCCTGATTGTTTTTGCGATATAGTTATATAATAAAAGGAGTAAGTCTTATTAAAAGTGTTGTATTTACGTATGCCTATTTAATTTTGACACGAATGTTTATAAAGCATTATTCTATTAACGAGCAGATTTGTGCAACCCGTACTTCAACCTATTTATCTTATAATATAACTAAATACCTACCTAGTTATGAAATTGTGTCCCAATGACAATAATACATGATTTTAAAAGTTGATAACTAAAGTAATGACATAAGATATTTAATTTATTTTAAAATGATTACTTACATTTTAAAATTCTTTTGTTTATTTACCTTAGGACCTTTCTAGCTTTTTAAGAACAATTGTACCCAAATACATAAATATACCTATATATATATCTCGTAATTAGCTTAAATAATATTTATTTATGATTTTTGTGATATATATTTAGTAGTAGTAGCTGCTATGAAGTACATTCAGAAAACGTAGTCACATTAGGCAGTTTTCTACACGCATTAAAAGTTAAGCAAAAAGAGATACATATAGAAAAAATATCTATAAAATTGATAAGGGGAGGGCGGACCTGAAATAAAAATATCAGAAGGTCAAGAAGAACACTGAGAAAACGACAAAGGAAATAAATTAGAACTATAACTGTGATTGGTAAATTTGGTAATACGACGTATTTCAGGAATACTTTATTCCCACGAGATTATCAAGTAGCATAGGAAAAATAACAAGTCTAAGTGTAAAGGTATATCAGCTATCTCCATACCAAGTTTTATCTGGTAACTGGTCCAGTCGTTTAAACGTGAATGAGTAACAAGCAACACACAAACTTTCGCCTTTACTATATTAATGTGATTTATGTATTTCAAAAATAACAATAAATGTTGTCATTTTTGTGACTACGTATTATGAATTTTCTCTTCTTTTGACGTATTCATACAAAAATCACTTTATGGTCAAATTTCTAATCAAAATCTACCTAGTGCATAAGTGGCATAGGGTCGGATTTGGTTTGCTTTAAAATACGTCAAGTTCAATACGTGTTTTGTTATTGTTAGAATAATTCCCGGGTAATACAAAGATAGCTTCAAAATCATTTGTAACCTTGTAAATATTATGTAGGTTGTTAATTATTTATTTGCACTGTATGTAGATAGAGGTGTAGTAAGAGTGATGCGCTAAAAACTACCTAATGTACTTTGTATGAAAGAATATTTTTGGTTGAACAAATAAAAACCCGTACCTTCTCCTTGACCTGTTTAACCTTTTGAATGCAAGCGCAAGCGTGCCCTGTGCGCCAACGACGTCTATAGTTGACAAAACTCAGGTCCATAAAAATACGAAATAAAGATTTTAAATAATTATTTTAATGATTTATTACTAAATCTTAAAAACTGAATTTCATGGTTTGGCACTCAGCGCACGGGTATGCCGATTTGACTTGGCGGTCAAGGTTAATAAAAGTCCTCTTCACTTTACCTCTTATCAGGAGGTGAAAAAAATAGCAGAAAAAGAGAGGAGTGGAAGTTACTCCTCCGACAAGAGCGCTGCTCAATGAAGAGAGAGAAATAAAAACCAATTTGTTATAATAGGTGTTCTACACGGTTATTAACTTGCGTCCCAACAGAGTGACCTTGGTGGGAGCTTGGTTGGCATCCGCGTAGTTTGTATGAAATTTTGTTTACAACAGCCGGCTACACGGTTGGAATACACCAAGGGCACCTCTGTGGAAAGCGGGTTTCCAACCTTGTAGCACAGCTTTAATAAAATGAAACATCTATAGGTATTAGCTTGATTTTGATAAGACATTATTTTCGGGTACTTAAATTACATAAATTGTTTGTTAAGCTACAGCTACATACCTAATTATGGCTTAAGCATATAAATATGTATGAATGGGCTTATTATCTAACTGTATTAATAATCTAAATTTGAATGTAATATTCAACTTATAACTCCCACTCATATAATATATTCAAACAAATGTGTAAATTAGTATGCAAATATTGTATGAATGCATCAAGTGCGTTGTTGTATTTACAAGCATGTGCATAAAAATCAACCTTATTGTATAGTAATAAAGTAAATTTTCTTTTGTCGTTGTAAGGCAATATGTATGAATAAGCTGTATGCAATATGTATGTATATGCTATTCTCGACCTATATAATGCTACACATGAACAATGTTAATGTAAAGTTATTGTCACGCATCGCGGTTGAGCAAATGTTTATAGTCATGTTATAACGTACCATTTGTTGAGCCAATTAGTTTTAATATAGAAAATATACATTATGGCGAAATATGTCTTTTATTTATCTCATTCTTTTGATATAATCGAGGGCCTTCATAAACGAACTTATGAATCATTATATTTTTTTTCGGGCCTGGCAATTTCCTTCTCTGCTGGCAAATGCAAGCCTAGTATGAGGTCTTTCAGCCATGCAAAACTAGTGGATCCAGCATTAAATGAAACCTGCCGGATCATTACTGGATGTCTGAAACCGACCCCGGCACAAATGTTGTATCCACAATGTGGAATTGCGCCTCCAGGGGTTCGCAGGGTCGCGACGGACTCCACCGAAAAAATCCAAATGCTAGAAAATGCTAAAAAGCCGAAAAAACTTTGTAAGGTGCGTGTTTCTGTTTCAGGACAACAGTGAGTCAAAAGAAAGATGCAGGTTATGGCAGGTCATGCAATATGTCCAACCGTGTCGCTTGGACATACCATGGCTTACCTGGATGTCTTTAAATAGACAGAGGTCGGCCGAACTAAGGATAATTTGGGCAAGTAGGGATTTTCTGATGGTTCCGAGTTGGAGTGCAAGTATGGTGCCATTCCTCAGACGTTGACCTACCTGATATCATGCTCATGCATGCATGGATGCGTGCCCAAACAACAGGACGAAGGAAGATTTGATGAGCGCAAGTGACGGTGCAGTGGTTAAGTTATGTGCTGATACAATTTAATTGATTTGTTGTCGACGCGAAAAGAAGAAGTCGATCAAAATGAAGCACCGAAATAATATTATCTGCAAGGCTAACGTTATATAGATAAACACAACATGTTGTTTTACCAATTTATGTACCTAAGTGGTTATTCGTAATATTCGTTTATGAGCCATTGATACGATTTAATGCGAAAGCTACCAAAATACTTTAGAGTATTAGAAATACATTTACATAATGGGCAATACATTAGAACAAGAGATTAGATAATTTTATTAATGGTGTTAATGGTTTGTTTGTTTTTATTATATGGTGGATATAAATATTTTGAAGACACAGTTTAGGATGGCCTCCGACAAGGTGGACAAAAGGCATAGTCAAAGTTGATGAGAGCCGCTGGAGTCTGGTAGTTCAACAGTATCTACTATTGAATTACCTAAATTAATTTTTTTCAAACAAAGCACAATAAAAACTGCTTTCAAACGGTACTTCTTAGATTTGATGGACTGTTATATTCCATTTACATCGCGAGCTTATTACCAAGTGGCTCGATAGATGGCGTTGTACCATTCGGCTGAATCGCGATGTTAAGATTCTCCACGAGCTAATGACGTGGCTTTTAAACACAGAGTTCAGACATAGCATATAGCGACAAAACAAATTTTAATATAGCTTCTAGCGATAGTGTATACCAGTTAACCAATTTTTTGAAGCACAGCATTTATGCTGTTGCGAGAAATTCAGAATATTAGATTACTGCCAAAAATGTAGGTACATTATACCTAGGTATGTACCTATTGTAGGTTTAGGGTAGGTATTACGTAATTTAATTTATACCACGATGTTGATAACCTGGTACAATCGAGTCCAAAGGATGCTTTGATGGCATATCCCATACCAATAAATAAAAAAAAATATGCAATTAAGTCTAAAATGCCATACCATGACACTTATCATTTTTAATTTATTTTAAAGCAATTATAAAAAACTGAGAGTTCATCCTCACACCTTGAAACCGAACTGGTCTCGCATCGCGCAATTTCAAATGAATTTCCTCCCAAGAACTATCAGATTGTAGAATGAACTCCCTAACGAGGTTTTCCTAAGGGACTAGAAAAAAGTGAAGATTTCATAAGGGTCGGCAATGCGTTCGTGATGCCTTTGGTGTTGCAGGCGCCTATTGGCTACGCTTACCATCAGGCTCGGACGGTGGCCAACAGTGGCCAGCAGACGGCCCGTCTGCTGGCCACTGTTGTGGTATAAAAAAATAATTTAATAAGTCATAAGTCATTTATTTCGAAAATACATATAGGCAAAAATAAAAAAAATAAAAAATTAAAATAATATATTGCACATTTTTTTTTAAATAATTCAATAATAATAAATAGGTAATAAATTCAAATATAAAATTAACTAGGTACAATGACGTATAAATTATATTATTTGTCACTTATGAACTCATCGACACTATAGTAACCTTTCTCTACTAAATATGTTTTCAGCTTGTTTTTGAATATATTTGTACGGTGTATTATTTTATATTCTACAGGTAACTTATTATATAATACAAATGATTGCACAATAGGACTATATTGTACAACATTCAATTTTGGCTGCAGTATGGAAGGTATATCTTTTCTTCGAGTACTATGTCGAGTTTTTCTTTCCTCATCGCTCTCATACTTGTACATATGCTTAACAAAATTGGTAAGCAAGACTAAAATATAAAGGCATGGTATCGTTAGAATTCTCAGTCTAATAAAATGGTCTCTACATGATTTCGTCTGTTGCAGACGGAGTATTGTCCTAATAGCTCGTTTTTGTGCCACAAATGTTGAATTAATATTATACCGGTTATACCTATAACTGTTACCCCAAAGTTCTATACTATACCTGATCTTTGACTCAACTAAGGCAAAGTAAATCATTGATCCAAATTCAGTTCATCCCTTAGGCTTTTGATTGCATAGCATGCTGAGCTTATACTATTTATTAAGGACATAGTTTCTTTCTTCCATTTCAACAAAGCGTCTATATGAACTCCTAAGAACTTTATATTGTCAACCACTTCGACTTTACTCCCGCAAGATACAACTCGAAGATTTGCATCATTCCGAGCCGTGGACATAAATAGTACACACTTTGTTTTATTAACATTCAGTTTTAAATTATTGGTACTGAACCAGTTTTCAAAATATTTTAAGACAGTATTAATCTTGGACTTTAAACGATGATACTATCTGCAGATACTATTGCGTTAGTATCATCTGCAAATACAAAATGTCTCGTATCAAGTGTACATTTGTTCATGAAATCAATTAAGTCATTCATAAATACAATGAAGAAAATTGGACCTAACACAGAGCCTTGTGGAACACCTCGAGACACAGTGACTAACTGAGATTTATATATTTTTTCCTCACCATCTACTATTGACCTGATTTCGACATACTGTCGCCTATTCTGCAGATAAGAGCTAAACAAGTTGAGAACATTTTGCCGTATGCCGTAATGTTCTACCTTGGCCAAAAGTATTTTGTGGTCTACTGTGTCAGAGGCAGAGCTGAGGTCTAGGAAGATACCAGCAACTTTATGTTTGTCGTTTAAATGACACAACCTCAACCTCATTGATTAAAGCCTTAACCCATTTAGACCCGCCGTCCTCATATGGGGACATGTCTTTAACTATCGACATTTTTTAATATTAGTACACCAGCATTTATTCAGATACGAATTTGTAATGTTAAAGAGTTTTACTTCGTAATAAAAATTATAATTTTGTGAATTATTGGATAAAATGGATGAATTTAGTAATTTTATTTACTGCATCACGCAAATATGTACTTCATCTAAGGTAAGTCATGATTTTTATTATTTACACCACGATTAATTATATATTTTTTGTAAATTTTACATCTTTAAAGTAACTACTAGTAAATAATGCAATTTTGTCAGATGTTTTACAGGATTTGGCTATAAATAAAGGCATTTTAGTATGGTGTCCCCAAATGGGTCCAATGGGCTCATTACTAGTAATACATATAAGAAATATAATTATTTTTTCTTTATATTTACAGGTTTAGTTACAGCAGAAAAATGATAAAACAATTTTTCTGTGTTCCTAATGACCATCGAGGACTCGAGGAAGCCATTGAAAGTATTTTGAATGAAGAAGATAATCCTGATGTTAGTTATGATCTTGGTGGCCGTTCCTCCACATCCAACTGTTCTTATCGGTGAAGAAGAAGGCAATGAACACTATATTCAGAAGAATAACCTTCCTCGTGATACCGTAGTTTGAGTTGAAGTTTTTGGGTCCCGAAAATACCAGGAATGGGACAGCAGGATTACAAACCGTTACAGAAACATAGGCGAGTTGAAAACCAGATACTATGACTCTCTTTACCCATTGGGAAAGGTAAAAATATATATGCAGGAGCTGAGGGTAGAAAGGTTGACGTTGACATTCCTTATAGCTTCCAAAATTACAACAAAGGTATGGACGGAGTTGGTCAAGCTGACCAATCAAACAGATACAGAATAGCTCTACGAGGCATAAAATGGTGTTGGGAAGTGTTTCCTTACATGCTAGATTTAGCTGTAGCAAATGCTTGGCGCCTTCATGCTCTTAGCGCTGATAACAGACAAGACCTTCCCTAATTTCGCCGATGTATTGTAAGGTCGTATTTGAGGAGTGTTAGTACTGAGAGAACCGATGGAAGGCCTCGTAAACCATCCTCGGTGGTGCCAGATATCAACATAGATGGTGTTGGATACTTTCCCCAGATACTACAAAGCCAGCTACGATGCACCGAATGCCACATGAAAGCACGTTGGCAATGTAGAAAATGTATTATTAACATTTTGCATTGAAAATAATTGTTTTGAAATATACCACAAATATGCCCATTGGACCCATTTGAGGACGGTGTTTTTTTTCTCATAAGGAAAAATATTTTAAATTCTTTTTTCTAATATAATGTCTAATTACCCACCACTACACATGATAATAAAGATTTTTTCAAAAAAACATCATTAGTTTGTATTTGGGTCCAAATGGGTTAATAGCATTGGTGGTACCTATAGATTTCCGATATCCAAATTGCTGACTATTCAAGATTTTATGTAATATAATAATAGCCTAGCTTTCCTCGCTAAGTGGGCTATCCAACTCAAAGATTCTTTAAATTCGAGTCACTAATTTTTGATTATAGCGTGTTTAACCAAACAAACAGATTCTTCAGCTTTATAATATTAAGTACATAATTTTATTTATATGTAGTTAGGTATATTGTTTAATTACCTCGTTAATTGTTTCACTGGTACGAGTCGAAATTTATCGGTGCTTGGAAAGATAAATTTTCATTCTGATAAATAACTTGTCTTTTTACCCGACTGACACGACGGGTATTGTTTTCTTTAAATTTACTTTTAATTAATTATTACCAAAACATGAAACCTGCATGGAGATAAGTCATTAGTTTTTTTATAGATGTTTATAGTGGTGTCCCGAGCTCATTGCAAGAGAAAGGATCGACAACGAGTATGTGATCCTTCTGGTCACAGAACAGAGATGTTTGTTGTTGTAGAGGTTTCAATTTCATTGTTCTGTGCTCCTGGTGTCGTAGGAGGGCCGTAAGCTACCACGCATCGTGGTGTAAAAAAAATCTATACTAATATTTTAAAGCTGAAGAGATTGATTGTTTGGTTGAATGAGCTAATCTCAGGAACTACTAAACCGAATTGAAAAGTTATTTTAGTTTTGGATAGCCCATTTATCAAGGATAAGCTATATAACATCACACTATGGCCCATAGGAGCTGAGCAGTGGATTAGCGAACATTTACGTTTACGCACTCTATTGCTTTTTCACTAATTTATCGAAGCGTAAAATGATAGCCCGTAGAAAATCAAATCGATTAGTATACAATCGATTCGATTTCGATTTAATTAATCTTCTTATTCGTCATCGTATTATATTGACCAGTGAGTGGCCTTCACATTGGATTGTCTCTGACCATTTGCTATTTTAATGTTATCAAACGACGCACCCGGTACAGACTAAATTCACGCGTAGCACAACTCAGCCGGTCGCATAACTCTTACGTTCTCGCCAAATTTATTCCATTTTTAAAAGTGACATTTTTTTACACATATTTTTTGCAGTGAAAGAATATAGCCAGCTATCTTCTACAAAAATGAAGATTAACTTGGATGATGGGGTGAGATTCTTTTGTTTTGTTAGAAACATTTGCTGTCATTGATTTTAGTTATATTTGTAAATACAAAACAATATAATATGAGAGGTAGGGCACAGTTGACAACTAAGCTGCTCGCCTGTGCCCGAGGACCACGGTAATATTAACACTGTGTTGTGTTTCTGCTGGTGGGCAGTGGTAGGTATACAGAGCTCATTGGAGAAAGGGTTTTAACGTGTAGACAACGCGTGAAGCCCGAAGAAGATGATGTTGCAGGCTATGGTAATCGCTTACCATTAGGTGGGCTGAACGTCCGTTTGCCTCCGGGAGAGGAAGAGGTGCATTACACCCGAGCAACTGGCCACTTTTAATTTGTTTTTAATCTCCGAGCAGATGTTGAGCATTGTGTTGTTGTATTTTCCCAAAGAAATATAGTAGGTATGGGTTCCTCAAAAAGGAAGTAAGTAGGTTTTAAACCATCGGCAACGTACGTGTGATGCTTCAGATATTGCTGGCGTCTCCATATTATAAGATAGCTTGTATAATAGATAGATAGCATATTATAATTTTATAAGGTTATTAACCTAAAAGAGCATAAAATCAATGACAAAGTTATTTTAATTTTAAACATTAATAAATTAATCTTTTTTTCTGACATCCAAGTGGTTTGTTTTTTTATTTGAGGTGACAATCATACCTAATACTTGATTACATTTGAATTGCAAATTACTTCAATCAATAATAGGTTTCTTATATATTTACTAAGAGAATAATAAAAACTAATAAAATCTATTTGATGTAGTACGAGTATTTTTTATGTAAAGACAAGGCAAACAAAAAGCATTGGTGGCCGAATGGTGCAAGAACTGAGAGATGCGACATGCAAAATTTAGGGTTTGAATTCGATTCCGACCGGCAGCACCAATGTGTATTATTGTGGAATTTATATGCAGATGACTTCCAAATGCTATCATTCTTACACTTCCTATAGTCTTCCTTCATATACAGCTTACATATACTAAAAGCAAGTCTATGGGTATGTGGATCCAATACCCCTCATTGGGCCAGCGTGTGTGGATTGTGGAAACCTTCTTAGTTTTCTTGATAAAAGAGAGGAGACCCTCGCCCAACAGTGAGACTAGTTCGTTTAAGAGCCACGATGTCACAGACAGACACATAGACACTTTAAACTTATAACACCCCTCTTTTTCTGTTGAGGTTAAAAATGTTTGATCGAACGTATGGTGTGTTACAATTGAAGTATTCAACTAAGACTAATTAATACTTTTTAACGGTTTGATTCCCACATGGGATAAAAAATATTTTGTTTACGGATAATTGTTCCGAATGTATTTATGTCCATTAATTGCATATTTAGAACGAGATGTCTTAAAAATAAAGATATAAATGGTAGTATCGATAAGGCACTACTACAAGTTTAGTAGATTTTATTACCAAAGGACTGATTAAACAGCGATAATATACAAAAAACTCAATATAAAACTTGAAACAACAAAAAACATTTCATTACCGTATTAAGTTATTTACTAAAAACGAGTAATTTCGTGTGATACTTTTTCTAAATCACTTTTAACATAACAAAAGAAATGTATTATTTTTTGTCTTGTTCGAATCAGAGATTGACTTTACTTAGACAAGTGCTTTTTTAGTCCTTTTGTCAAACGTTTTTCTAATAAAAATGAGTTTAGTTTGGCCTTCAGCTATTCATCGATTGTATTCAAGTTCAAGTTAAGTAACAGTTTGAGCACAATCTCGAACAGTTCTGACGTCATTTCTTCACAGGAATCATGATCCTAGACTTCAATGCCACATTCGATACAAATATTTTTTTCTACAATTAAGGTAACTTTTGTGAAGAGTAAAAATCAACAATAGCCTAGACAAGATACCCAAGGACTTGTAGGTACAATGACCTTCTGGGTCGGTCTGCACCCAACAGTTCCCCATTACCCTTATAGCTTATTCGGTGGTTGCTTCATCAAGAGTGTATGTATACGACTGCTACGCAAGGAGGCCTGGTTTCAAATCTCGAGTCGGGTAAATAGTATTGAGTTTTGTCATTAAATTCTCATTAACGAACTGAAGTTTAGAAATGTGTCTAGCTAATGGCAACAGGCTCCCACCTATTACACCTCAAACTGACTGGCTCTATCTAACATATTTCAATCTATATAACATAGCTGGCATAATTTGAGTGAGATTCGTCTCTGTTTAACCTCTTTTAGAGTTTAAAAACGTGTCACAGTTTAGCTAGCAGGGGCCGTCCCATAAGATGTCTTCCAGCAGATAGTCTAGAACTTCCCTTGGAGACTACGTGCTGAACTTACTTTACTTCTTAGTTCTTTGGACTTAGGGTCTTTTATTCTATATTAAAAGGGCTCACAATTAGTACTAATACTGAATAGACTTGTTAAAACAAAATGGTTTGAATCTTTGATATAATTTGCGCCGCTTTATTTACGAAATGCAATATTTCATGTTAGTAAACTGTTGTGAATTGAATGTAAGGCGGTAAAACCAATAGTTAATTTAGTTATTAAACTCTATTGAATGATTAGACTGGCCTGTTGGTCTAGTGGTTAGTGATCCTGACTGCTAAGCCGGAGGTCGTGGGTTCGATCCCCACCCAGGACAAATCTTTGTGTGATGAGCATAAAGGTTTGTTCTGTGTCTGGGTGTAATTTATCTATAATATGTATGTATTTACAAAAAAAAAATGTATTTAAGTAGTATATCAGTTGTTTAGTACCCATAACACAAGCAAATATAATTGCTTACTTTGGGACTAGATGGCCCTGTGTGAATGTGGTAGAATATTATTATTATTATTAAACTGGGTAAAGTAATAAGAGTAATAGTACCCATTTTATTAAGGCCCCACTGCTGAGCAAGGGTGTCCTCTCCTCCATCTAGAGACCTGAAGGGTTATGGCCATAATCCACACATATTGGTGATTTAAACATAGGTATTATTAAAATGTTTGGCGTTCGTAGATATGTAGTTTTTACTAGTGGGATAAACGCCAGGACGTCTAATTAAAAAAAAATATTATGTAAATTTCTAGTACGCCGGTCACCCGATTCTTCCCCTCTATTCTCATCTCGTCTTTGCTTGTGTAGTCCGATGTATTATCGCACTCGCAATGAAAGAGTTATATAGATGAGAAAGCTCACTGAGCAATTTTGAATCTTATATCAATACAAAAAGATAAAAAATGTCATACAGACAAACTTCAACTTACCTTGTCATTGGGTTTATGAAATACAAATTCAGAAAATTTATTACAGATGCCACCGAACTTATCCGAGAGCCTGTTGCCAGAAGCAAGGAACTTGCAGAAGCTGGAGAAAGCAGGTTCTTTGGAGAAGTCACAGAAGTCAAGGTCTTTGCAGTCGTTCGTCAGCGTCAACAGCGAGGAGTACAGCTGTGATGAAGCTAGCTACGGTATAGGTTACTATTTAGTATATACCTATTATTTTATTGACTGCTTTGGCGCAGCGGTATAATATACGGTTGTTATTGTGAGGTCTCGGGTTCAAACCTCGGGTCGGAACAAATGTTTTCATCATCGGCAAATGTTTGTTTAGGTGTTTTTTTATGTTAAATATTAAAGTATTAAATATTTACGTAACGTTAAAGTTGTAAAAAAAAATGTATACTACTGCGCGGCTTGCTGATTTTCTGCTGATCACGAAGTTGTAGGTTCAATTCTGAGATAAAAATTTATCAAAAGGCTCTATTTTCGGCATCGTATTATATTGAGCTATTTGTTCCAGCTTAGGCTAGTCACCAAGTAGCCAAGATAACAAATTAAGAACTCTATAGATATCGATGTATTGAGGTTCTTTTATTGCCTGTTTCCCTACAATATTTACCTTTTTTTCTAAGTTCTTCGAAAAGTATTAGTAACTTTTTAGGGTTCCGTAGTTCTGACTAGGAACCCTTATAGTTTCGTTAAGTCCGTCTGTGTTTGTCTTTGACTGTCTGAGGTTTTGCTAAGACAATTCTGTTGTTTTTTATTCTGAAAAGGATTTTGTATTTGGTACAAAATTATCCAATAACCCAAGTTCAACGACTATTACTGCTAAACTAATAAAGTTATCTTAACCGCTATAATTTTCATTTAAAGTTCATGAAATGCACTATCATGATTTTTTCCAGATTTTTCAAGCAGTTTAGCTTTTAGAGGTGGGGAATATTTCGTAAATGGACCATTAAATCGAGAAATAATGTTAGTAACCCCCAAGTCATTTTAGAAGACCTATTCAACGATACCCCACACGATGGGGTAGACGACAAAAAAAATATTCATCCCCACTTCACATGTCTGGGAGCTACCCTAAAAAAAATATTTTCCAAAATTTTATTTTACTACTTTGTCGACGTAATTGATATACACACTCCTACAAAATTACAGCTTTCTAGTACTAACGGTCTATAACGGGCTACTACGGAACCCTACACTGTGCGTGGCCCGACACGCACTTGGCCAGTTTTTTTTGTATAGTTGATCGAATCGATTTCTTTCGCACAGACACATTTTATTTTTTTACATCTTGTTTATGTTTTTTCAGCCAGTAGTTATGTAACTTTTCAATATCATTACAAAGACATCGTGAATCATTATGATCTAGCCTATTCAACATGTTTCAATGTAGTTTTAGATACATTTATTCATTAGAATACTTCTAACATGAAATATTACCTACTAGAAGTCGCGCGGATCTTCTCTCCCGTCGATCTTTATTTGTCCACTGCTCAGCTCCCATCGGCCGAAGCGCGATGTTATATAGCCTATAACCTTCCTCGATAAATGGGCTATCCAACACTAAAATATTTTTTTAAATCGCAGCAGTAGGTTTCTTAATCATTATACATAAACATCATACAAAGCCAAAAAAGGTGTCAACAAATTTACTTAAGGCCAGTTCACTGACAAGGTTGAGCTCAAGTTAACAAAAAACTCAGGCCACTCTTTTTAATCGCTGATTGTAAAACTGACAACTGCTACTTTAAACTTTCAGCCGATGCCGTGTTCTCCTGCATCGTAGTGGCTCCTCAAGTAGTGAGCGTGTGGCGAGGCACGTGGGGCATCATGGATTTGCATCCCAAGCTGTTCCCGTACGCCCAGATATACCTACTGGGTATCATTATTCATATCTGTTTCGCGTTACTGAGGTAAGTTAGTATCCTTTTGAGTTTTACATTGTGTCTAATTTTAGAAGTTTTAATGTGATGTGGGCAGCCCACATAGCTCGCAGAACTGATGGTCGATGGGCCAAAAAAGTTCTCGAGTGACGGCCTAGTATTGGAAAGCGCAGCGGGGGGCGGCCCCCCGCCAGATGAACCGACGACCTAATAAAGGTTGTGGGCGGTCGTTGGATGTGGGTGGCACAAAATCACTCGCTATGCCGAAAACTAGATAAGACCTATGTACAGCAGTGGACGTCATTGGGCTGATATGATGATAATGATGAATGCGATCGATGGTGGCCAAATGGATAAGCAATCGGTATGCAATAACGCGGTCCAATTTCGATTCCGACTCGCAGTACGCAGTGTGGAATTCATTACAAGTCAAGTGACTTACCATCTGCTAACAGTGTCAGAAAACATTATGAGGAAAGTCACATATCCTAGAATAAATTCTAAGGGTATGTCTGAGCCACAAACCTGCACTAGGCCAGCGTGTGTGGCCTAAACCCTCTCAGCTCTCTAGATAGAGTAGAGGAGACCTGAGCCCAGCAGTGGACATTGATGGGTTGCTGATGATAATAATAATGACTTTGTGTCGCACACTGACCATGCAGTGCCTTAATTTTCAAACTACAATTCCATAATACAAGCATTAGCTTAGTTAATTTTCATACTACAATTCCATAATACAAGTTACATAATTAGCTTAGTTTGGGACTAGATGGCGCTGTGTGTGAATGTCTAAACATTATTATTTATTTCCACTTTCAGAATTGACACTTCTTTAACACATAAGTTAAGGATCTCTTAGGGTTCCATATATACCTTTTTAAGATATCTCGTATTTAGCAAACTTGTACCTACTAAGTCACAAGATCAATCAATCAGGCAAATTTGTGCTTCAACATTGTATGAGAGACTAACATATACTATAATATATATTGTCTCCTAACAAGAACGTAATAGTTATGCACATAAAAGTAATATTATGTGTTACCTTGCCGCCTTAATGAGATTATTACTTGTACATAGCGCGGCACGTTATCTTAGAAAATCTACAAACAGCGTTAGTTGAATTAGAACATTGAACAGAATTTACTTTAAGTTAAACATACTTAAGAATTACACAACATAAATTAATTAATAAGAACATAACATACATAGCATCACGCCTTTTTCCTCGAAGGGGTAGGCAGAGGTGTTTCACACCCACATTTCGCCAGAAATAAGAATAATTTCTTTTACATAAGAAGATTAACTCTAAGGGACATTAAGGGACAGATCAGGAGTACCCTCAACCGGCGAGAATGCGTGAAAAGACTGATGAATGTTGAAGAAGCCAAAGATGTATGTCAGAATCGTAGCAAGTGGAAGGAAATGGTTTCTGCCTACCCCTCTGTTGGGAAATAGGCGTGATCTATAATATGTATGTATGTATTAACTCTTATTCTATTTTTGAGGACAATAATGATCAATCAATCAATCAATCATTTTATTTGTGATCATAGGTTCATAAAGGTGTTACAGTGTTTATACAATATATCGCTATGCTCTGCCATATAATTGGCGTACAAATTTTGTTAAAATATGAAAAGTTATCCATGCTTTTGTTACAAAAATAAAATAAAAAATTAAAGTAGGTATTTATACCTACTTTTACTATTACCTAATTATGTTTTTACATACCTTATTTAAATTATAATTCTCATTATTATATTATTATTGATTATCATTTAAGTCAATGTCATAGTAGTTAACAAAACCCACAAATGTCTATTATACTTATAATAAATATACAATTAAATAATTTTTATCATTAAGAAAATCTTTTATAGAGTAGAATGTCTTGTAGACTAGAAATGTGAATAATTGGTTTTTAAAAATAATGAGGCTTTCAGCTTGTCTTATAGACCCTGGTAGTTTATTATACACCCTGGGTGCCATTGCAAAAATACTATTTTGGTATAAGGTTGTATTGCTAGGTATTATGTGTAATTTGTTCGCTCTACGACAACTTGATCTATCTCTACGACAATGATTATATTCAAAACCATGAATGGTATCAAAATATATTTATCCTCAACAGAGCGAAGCTCCACGCCCGTTCAGCAGGTGCATATAGCAGTTCTGACGGTGGTGCAGGATGCTGGGTGACGGAGCGCATACTAGCCAGGGTCTACACCTATATCTTCATACTGTCTAACATCATGCACTGGAGGGGCGGGTGGGGGCTGCTCGACGAGTTTGTAGACACCATGCTACCTCATAAGGAGGATCCTCATAGGTACATCAAACCAGTTATTTCTTACTATTTATTTAAAAATGCACTGTAGATATTAGGTAGATACACAAGAAATTGAATTTTGTAATGTTTCTGTAGAAAATTCTATAGGTACCTAGACAAAACCCAGTCAAGTGCAAGTCGGACTCACGCACTCTGGATATCTTTTGATTGCGTTCACTTGGAACAATGATTTTTCACTGCTCCAACGGATTACAGACCCGAGTATTTGATATCAATTTGAGCTTGATACATCCACGTGTTCCTGAGAAAATAATGCGTCTTCACAGACGGACAGACGACCAATAGATTGATTCTATAAGGGTTCCGTTTTTTCCTTTTAATGTATGGAACCTTCAAAATGATTTTGTTTTGTTCGCAGGCCAGTGCTGATAGCAACCATGACACTTGTGTTCTACGTCACAATCACAATACTGAGGAGCTCACGGAACCTCCTCGCGTCTCCTTACTTCCTAGTCACAGATGGAAAAGAACCCACCTACATCTTCTCTACTAGATTTAATATGCCTGTGAGTAATCAGCTTTTATTATATGATTAGTGAGGCGCTCGTAGCATTGTGGTACTGAGATGTTTTACGATCAACAAGGTTATGCAACTCTGGGCAAGGTCAGTCCATGATGGGTGACCATTTGTGACAATTTCATTCTTGAGCGTTTCCATGCCTCGGTAGTCACGTAAAGCCGTTGGTCCAATCCCGGTTATCATTAATGTAGTACGTCAATTTGGAAGTCTTCTAAGCGACTTGATAAATTTCAACACCAGGGTTTGCCTCAAGCCAAATGAGAAGAAAAAGAAAATAATGATTAGTTATGAAAAGATTAATGAACCTTGAAGTAGCGAAAATTGTATATCAGGATCGTAGCAGGTGGAAGGAAGGAGTCTCTGCCTACGCCTCTGTTGGTAAAGAGGCGTGATCTTTATGTATATGTATATATTTAAGTAGCCGTGTAAAAAAACACTGTGAAGGTACTAAGTAGTTCACTTATTTTAAAGGGCTCTACGTCACTTGTTCTATTTGCTTGACAGCCGTTCCAGTCAGCCCATACTCACAATCGATGATTTTCAATCAAAACGTCAAGCAAATAAATAAATCAACCCGTTTTAACAACAAAAACAATTATAACCATACATTATAAACCAATTTGGTTTAGAAAAACACGTATTTTTCTCTTAATCATTCCTAGACCCTACTGTTATATAGTAATAGTGTTCAAAGGTCATCTTGACCAAACTGGCGACGCAATGACGGCCAGTGAGCTAGGAAGTACGCAGTTAGGACCTGCCCTACTGGACGTGATTTGTGGCCTATTACTGCCACGGCCGACCTATGGTGTCATCATGTCATGTATAATAATATAATATTTGATAGCATATCTCGTAGTACTAGTGGCTTGTCAGGTGGCGGCCATTTTGTTTTTTACTACTCTTACTCTTTTTTTCTTTTTCTCCACACTTTTTCTCCCCAAATGGGTAAGGAGAGAAGGGTTAAGAAGGACATATCTTCACAGCTATATTTGGTCCCATGTAATAACGCCATTTAACAAAGACATTTCCAGACTCCAAGTTTTAATAGGATATTCAGAAATTCTATCGAGAAAAATACCTAGTTATTTAGAATATTAAGTCTTTATGCCACAAAAAGGGTTATTCTCGCCTTTATATATAAACAGATATTGGGTTTTTCTATATCTAAATAAATATAAAATTATATATGTATGAGTGTATGTATGTGCATCTAAAACTAAAGAAGCGTTAGCGCAATTGATATGAAACTGCACAATAATTAAGGTTAACATAACATAAAAAACATAGGTAGTCAAGTAAGTATTAGAATTTTATCATCGTCATGTCAGCCCAATGACGTCGCTTTGGTGGAAATTAGGAGGCCTATGTCGAACAGTGGACGTCACTGGGCTGATATATTTATTATTAAAAATTATAGTATATAATAAACTAGCTTCCCTTTGTGTGTACGATTATATCTACTAAACTAGTCAACGGATTTTGATGCGATTTTCACCAATAGGTAGTGATTTATGTGGTAAGCTTTTTTTAAATGAATATACATGCGGGTGAAGCTATAGGCTGAAACTAGTAGTAAATATTTAGCAAGCAATAGCAAGACAAACAGAAAATAAAGAGTGGCCTGAGTTTCTTGCCAAGTTCTTCTCAGAGCTCAACTTTGTTAGTGAACTGGCCTCGGCAAATTACAACACTGCCTACACCTTCTGAGCGTGATGTTATATTCCTATGTAATGTTATAACTTATAAATTATATTTTCTTATGGCAATTCAAAATGCTAGTAAATTACATTTGTGGTACAAATAAATCACAAACACAATACAACAATATCAAATAATCAAACCGCATTAGGCCAGCGTGTGTGGATTATGGCCTTAACACTTTCAGCTCTCTAGATAGAAGAGAGGAGACCCGAGCCCAGCAGTGGGACATTTATGAGTTGATGATGATGATGATGATGATGATATAACAAGGCGAACATAGGCCAGGAAGACCGCTTATACGTTCGTTTGTCACAGTCGACGTGGTATTAAAAAAAACAAGGTTTACCAGTCTGGATTCTACCAAAGCGGGAACGAAAGGATATTTCAATAGCATAGAACTTCAATATTAATAATATACATTTAGGGGATTTACATCATTTTTATAATTTGGGGAGTTCGGGCACAGGAGGGGAAGGACCCTCACCCTGACCACCCTGTAGAAGACCCCAGCTTACCCACCTCAACTCTTTAAGCTGTGCTAAGGTAGTGTATTAGGTCGAGATGCCAGAAATCTATACTAATATTATAAAGCTGAAGAGTTTGTTTGTTTGAACGCTAGGATCTCAGGAACTACTGGTCCGATTTGAAAAAATATTTTAGTGATGGATAGACCACCATAAAACATGCGCCAAATTGTTCCTTCTGAACCTTGATTCCGTCAGACTAAGGCGTCATCATCATCAGTTTAACCCATGAACGTCCCACTACTGGGCACGGGTCTCCTCCAAATAATGTAGAGGGAATGTTGCCTACTATACCACGCTGGCCAGACGTGTTGGTATAGGGTTTGTTTCGAATTTTTCTTTTCTCGCAGTGCTCTTACCTGCATAAAGTCGCATTTTACTACACCCACGGGTTGAGATGGGGTAGTGACATTGTGTATTCGTCACTACATCGGATCAATATAATAATTTATTTTATTATAATGATACTAAGGTGTATGACACAAAAAATGCTATTAACTGGTATTCTTTTATAAGGAACTTAACATGCTTGATACATCTCTATATAACACACCTTTTGCGAGAGGGATAGGACAATCTGTGTAAATACGCACTAGTCAGTCATAAGTTGGCGCCCAATTAGCCTTATCTAAAACAAATGGGATTGAAGTATCGAGTGAGAGAGCAGAGGCAGAGCTCCGCAAACACAAGGAGCAACAAACACGTACGTCACGGTGCGGGAGGGCGATAATGCAATTAGAAGCAGAGCGTGCGTTCGGCGGGCGGGCCGGGCGCGGCGTCACTCAGGGCTCAGCCATGCGCGGGAGCAGTGCGGGGCTGGCCGACACGCTGGCGCGCGGCTCGCGCGCGCACGCCGCGCTGCTGGAGGCGGCCGACGCGCTGTTCGCGAGTGCGCTGGTGGCGCCCGCCGTCGTCACCTACTGGAAGTCCACGTGGACCCTCATGGACCTGTACGTTCTGCCCGAGCGGCCCGTCGCCAGCGCCGCCGCCTGTGCCACCTTCGGACTGTGCTGTGATCTCTTGTTTTCCGTGTTCCAAAGCCAGCTCAGTCAACGGCTGAGGCCAGACCGAGGCCGGTTGACTTACTACGTGCTGTCGCGGTTGTGTACGTGTATCGCGGGCGTGGCGTGTGTGGGCGCCTGGCGAGGAGTGTGGAACCTTCTGAATGAGTGCACGGGCAACAGTGCCAGGACTCTACTATCCACCACGGCGGCAGCCACGCTGTCGTTGGCAGCGCTCAGAGCTCTGAGGAACATATGCGCGGCGCCGTTTGCCGTCGCAGTCGACTCACCACAGGACTATTTCGATGTGCCCACCATGTTCCGCACGGTTGGTATACTACCGAGTGTATTACAAAGGTTCACCTAAGAAGGAATATATTCCATTAAATCCACCTTAACGTGACTTGCGAACAAGTCTTTTTCGTTTCAATCGCAATATACCTAATGGTTTACTTCCTTTCGGTATGTAAAGCGCAACTCGTAATGGTTATTGTTCCGGAACAAATTGGCAAAACGGAACACTTGTGGAACAACTGTCGGTGTCTGTCTGTCTGTCTGTCTGATACACTATTTTTGAAACACAAGGATCTGTCTACCATTTTTCTAACTATTCGAAATAGACAATATGTGTTTTTCCTTTCACAGAATTTTGCCAACGAATGCACTTACTTGCTAGTTTTGAGTGATCTATTTATTGTCGTCTATTTTAAGACTAGAGAAGATGATAGAATAGTATTCTTCTTCTTTCATTATGATACTATTTATAATCAAACATACATAATCGCGATAACCAACCGTCCTATTATAAAAATACCCTCTAGCCGGTACTGGGTTTTACTGTCATTTTCAGCATCAGCCCGGGATTGTAAAAAGTTGCCCACTTTGTCTACCCCTACGAGGAAATTTTCAACCACGCGAGTAAACAATTAACTTTTTTTATTTGTTTTTTTTTTTCAAATAAACATTCATTCATTCATTCAACTTAAAAGTTACCGTACATAGTTTTATTCTGGATACGTTATCATGACATAAACTGTGAAGTGCCGTGGGATAACAATACGATAAGAGACAATCAAGTACTACCTAACCAATGTTTTCGATGTAGTAAGTCTTCTAATATTACCTTTAAAAGCGAAAGTTTGGCTATCTAATCAAACTTTCGGATAGCTGTTTATTACTAAATCAGGCCAGAACGGCTGACACAAATAGATTATAGTCCAGAATAGGAAATAGGGTACTTTTTCATATCATATCTATCTATCGGGCAAAGCTATGAGCAGTTTTTTTTTACGCATGTCATGTCTCAAATGTGAGATCCATTTTTGCCTATGGCGGAGTCCGCCATAGGCAAAAATGGACCATACCTATCCAATCGAATCGAATCGAAATACCAATCGAAGCTTACATTTTAATTTCGAACTAACTATTGAAAAGATATTAACATAAGTATAATAAGAATTGCCACTTTACAATTCAAAGTTTTAAATTCATACTAGTCCGGAAAATATCGCTTTTATTGACGAAACCGCCCATTGTACATTTTCCTCAAAGTAATGTAATGTGTAGGTATGTATATTTGCCAGTCGTGCTGTAGTCACCTTCTGATGCCAAAAAAAGGCAAATACAAGTCCAAATTCAAGTAGAATTTTAATTTAATTACCAAAACTTAAACTTATAACTTTTTACTTTTATAACTTTCACTTTATGTAGTTTATGACTTTATGACTTTATGACTGGCGCAGTGGTTAAGGTGGTCGCCTCGCCACTACATCGCCGTGCTGGGTGACGTGGGTTCGATTCCCACACGAGACAAATATTTGTGTAATTCATAGATATTTGTTTCTAGTCTGGGTGTACTTTGTGTCCGTTAGTTTCATGTTTGTAAAGCTCCCCGCGACACAGGGCTAGTTCCCTAGTGCGGGCGTTGTCTTATAAAAAAAAAAGAAAAAAAAAAGAAAAAGTTTGCTTACGATCAATTTGCCCCTGTCTAAACTGATTTTGGAAAATATTATTCTCCTGTTAATTTGCCGAAAAAATAATATTCAGTAATAACAATAAATAACTTTATTAAAGAATATTAATTTTAATATATTTGGATAGTCAGTACATAGTCAACCATACAAATAATTTAATTAACAATTCTCTCGATTTCGTATAACTTTATCTACAATTGAAAGTTCGTCGAACTATCAAGCACTAGTAAACAAACACCTACGCCGATTAGTGGAGTACTTAACTATCAGCTGATCTGTTTCATTCACGACTATGTGAACGTGTGATTTTGTATCGTGGGATTTAAATATGAACCCTATCTCCTTACATTTACAGGTCCAAGTTCGGTAATTTACTATCGTATATTTATTCTAACTTATAACTAGGTATTCTGTTAGCTACATGTCTTGCCTTACAATAAAAATATTAACAAAATGCATGTCTGTACTGAACCCTCAGTGCGTGAGTCCGACTCGCACTTGACCAGTTTGTATACAACACAAACATCTTTGTTAGTGTCAACTGCCCAATTCACAGAGTGGTTACGAGACGAGATGTGTTGAGCGGGTAGAAAACCGGTACTTAAAGTCCTCCAGAAGCTCTTTAACACCGTCATACTCGAGGGTAATACGCCACAAGCATGCTGTGCCATGAATGGGCGTGGTGGTACTATTTTTCAAGAAGGGCGATAACACCCTCCTTAAAAATTACAGGCCCATCACGCTCCTGAGCCATATGTACAAGCTGTTTTCGAGAGTCATTACGAATCGACTCGAGCGCAGGCTTGACGACTTCCAGCACAACAAGCCGGGTTCCGAAGGGCTATAGTACCATAGACCACATACATACGCTGCGGCAGATTATACAGAAGACCGAAGAGTATAACCGGCCACTATGCTTAGCGTTTGTGGACTATGAGAAAGCCTTCGATTCGGTGGAAACATGGGCAGTGCTATAGGCACTCCAGAGATGCCGAATTGACCATTGGTATATCGAGGTCCTGAGGTGTTTGTACAGAAACGCCACCATGTCAGTTCGTCTCCAGGATCAGAGCTCTAAACCTATCCAATTGCAGCGAGGTGTGAGACAGGGAGATGTCATATCTCCGAAACTGTTCACAGCTGCGTTGGAAGATGTCTTCAAGCTTCTGGACTGGGAAAATCAACATCAACGGCGAGTACATCACCCACCTTCGGTTTGCCGACGATATCGTGGCCATGGCAGAATCGCTGGAGGACCTAAGCACAATGCTCGGTAGCCTCGTTAGGTAGATCCAACTTCGAGAAAGAGGTTAACTGCCGAATCCAACTCGGATGGGCAGCGATCGGGAAACTACGCGCTATTTTCTCGTCCAAAATACCCCAATGTTTGAAGACAAAAGTCTTCAACCAATGTGTGTTGCCACTGATGACTTATGGTACTGAAACGTTGCCGCTAACTATGTGGCTCATTAGAAAGCTCACTGTCGCTTAGGGAGCCATGGAAAGGGCTATGCTTGGAGTTTCCCTGCGTGATCGAATCAGAAAGGAGATCCGCAGGAGAACTAAAGTTGCTGACAAATTTCATCGAATCGCATCGCTGAAGTAGCAGTGGGCAAGCCACATAGCTCGCAGAACTGATGGTTATGTTAAATACAATCATCATCAATGTGGATTTCACTTTGTGGAATTTATATGTATTAGTCATGTTACTTACCATCTGCTAACGGTGAAGGAATACATCGTGAGGAAACTCACATACCCTAGAAGAAACTCTAAATGTATGTCTGATCCACCAAGCCGCATTAGGCCAGCGTGTGTGGATTATGGCCTAAACCCTCTCAGCTCTCTGAATAGAGGAGAGGAGACCCAAGTCCAGCAGTGGGATATTAATGGGTCGCTGATGATGACTACACATACAATAATTAGATACATATTAAATTTTACTTAAAAGGTGATTACATTTTCGAAAACATAGTAAGTAATACTTTATCTGCCTCATATTTTTGTGTTACCGTAGCCGCTCTTAAAGAATTTTCATTTCATTTCAAAATGTATTGTAATATTCATGCAGAAAATTCATGTTTTTGTGACCCATAAAACAATATAATTATTATAATATATTATATAATAGATAATTATAGGAGCATAACATCTAAGTTTAAAAAAAAAACATATTTTTGTTAACGTTTTACTAATATGTTATTAACAATAATACAAAACAGCTAATATCCAAATAGGTAAGCTAATTATCTAAGAAAAGATATTTTGCTTTTGAGACTAATTTAAGTAGTAAAATTGTTTTGTTTTTAAACATTATTCGCAAAACTATAGACGTTAGCTCTGATTACCGTGACATATCTATTAACGCTTCATAGCATATTTAAGGCAAGGAATCTAAACACTATTTTTGTTAGGGGGAATTTCATATTCTTAACCATGTCCAGTAATAACTGGATTGGACCAGTAATAACCTGGATTCTAATCAGGCATTAGGTAAAAACTAAAAACATATCATAATTTTTTTAACTAGCTTCGGTCTGCCTCTCCGACCGCGTATTTTAAACAGAATGACAACGTCGCAATTTAGTGTTATATTTCGTGGTTTTCAATTTTTATTATTTATTTAATCGGAGCTATATTTTAAAAATATGTGTAACATGTATGACTGACCTGTTGGTCTAGTGGTTAGTGACCCTGACTGCTAAACCGGAGGTCGTGGGTTCGATCCCCACCCAGGACAAATCTTTGTGTGATGAGCATAAAGGTTTGTTCTGTGTCTGGGTGTAATTTATCTATAAATAATATGTATGTATTTACAAAAAAAAAAAAAAATTAAGTAGTATATCAGTTGTTTAGTACCCATAACTCAAGCAAATATAATTGCTTAATTTGGGAATAGATGGCGCTGTGTAAATGTGGTAGAATATTATATATTATATTATTATGTTTGCTCCACTTTTTAGCTTTAGGTGAAAAGTGTGTTAAAAATGTAAGAAATCACTGCGTTTACAGTGCTATTTATATTGGAAACATGCAAGGCTCTATTTGCATAGTAAAATAACTGTAAGCATTTCGGATACTCTGTATAATTCACGCCTAATACCTAATAAGGCGTAAGGTGATCGTGCGCCGCGCCGCTTCAGTATAATTTACTGACACGTCGCTTACTTACATTTTATTTGAAAAAGTCTGAAACACCATCATGCCTGCGTGCTGCGTCTGTGGCGCTCCTTCACCTCACGCCTTTTCTGTATAATTCGGGCCTTAAGTGGGAACTCCCTTGATAAATACCTGATATAGCCTAGCAAATTTGAGAACAAAACACAGCGGCAATTGGATGTCGATATTGAGAGACTTATGCGTTAAATATGTTTAACAATTGCTTTGTTAAATACCGTATTTACAAATTTGGTATACTCTGTTGTTAAATAAACCACAACCGTGGTAAACAAGCGTACCTCTCGCCTGATAGTAAACAGTTACCGTAGCCAATGATGCCTGAACACTTAGGCCTGTGGCAAGTGGTGAGTGGCCCAGTGCTCTTCAATCGGGTAACTTCTTGTTGCCGACTGAGTTAAGGCGGTGTATTTATATAGCTGCTATTGCAATGTTTTTTCGCTGTACAAAAGAGTCTCACATAGATTAGCAGCTCTATAAATATACCAAGGTGACGCAAACACGAAGTTGGAGTGCACCGCGCGGCTCTTTTACGAATAGTAACAATAATTATATTAACTTTATTTAAGTGACCAGGACTCATAATTGATATGTAAAAAAAAACTTATCATTTATGATCATTACATATGAATGAATGTCCCACTGCTG